>OY728121.1:1987905968-1989155968 GCA_963277665.1 Viscum album | reverse complement strand
TGTTCCATTACTATGCATATTCCAAATTTCAATCAATTTTTCAAATGAATTCCAAATTTTCTTTATAGTGATTCTTTCCTTATGGTGTGATGGTGATGATTTTTCTCACCCAACTCCAAAATTATATCATGAATCAATGATAATCCATTTTTATTCCTTCCCATATATCGATTTTAGAAAAACCATTTGATGATCTTTGCCATTAGGTGAATACAAAAAATAATATCATTTTATAATCATGTTATATGAATAATCTAATTAAAATAAATATATTTTATTTTATTATATATAGTTATGTTATATGGACCTAATTTTCATATGATAATAAACATTTCTATTCCAAATTGAATTATTATTATCTTATTTATCTCAAATTTCTTTTTATTATAATGAATGAAAAAGGTGGGTCATTTTAGTTTCAAGCCTGTATTTTTATGTAGTAAGCTAAAATACAAATTCATTTTTAGAACAACTTTAATGGGTATTAAGGGGACCAAGTGTGCATGTATAATAATATAATGGTTATTTTTTCAATATAAAAGATATAATTAATTAAATAAAATGAATGATAGTATAGTCAATCTTATGGATGAATCAATTCATATATCTGGAATCATCTTTATAAGTCCAATTTACATGAATATTAATAATTTTGAATCATCAATCAAATATGAGTGAAATATCCCAATTTTTTTAAATTTATTAAAAATAATTCTATCTATGATAGCATGTAGCACACACAACATTGTGCAAAAAACAAATCATGATATAATATTATTTAAATATAGATGGTATAACTAGTCCAATGGTTTAGTTGTTATGAATTTTAATGATGACAATATGAAAAATATGTACAAAGTTTTTATATATTGAAAATATATATATTAACTTATAAAAAATAAGTAAACTATTTTTTAATGTTATTTTATGCTTCAAAAATACATTTTCAATCACTCCAATTTAAAAGGCCTCTACATATTTATGGGTATCAGCCTATACATTTTTATTTTTTGTGGTGATTAACATTCTCATGATTACTTTAACATTGGCATTTTATCATCCTCTATTTTCATATATTATATATCAATGATCACATCCACTACTATTTTCTTGTATTAACAATGTATAATTTCTATATATAGTATCATTTGAATGAATCATATGATTTCTTTCCAATTTATGTGTATATATTGATGATTTTTATTCATGATTCAATATGGCTAATTGTTATCTTATATATAATTTTGAGAATGAATTATATTTATTATTAAAAATATAATGAATACCAAAGACATGCTTGGGGAAAGAACATTACAGTTATATAATTCCAATTGATTACATCCATTGGTCTGATGAAAAAAAAGTGACCATACGATAAGGTCATTTGGTTTACACCCACCCATTTTTTATGATTGATTTCTTGGTTGAGAGGCCTTTTAATCAAGATTTATGATAAGTTAGCTAAGGATTTTATGGAATTATTATCAATGATAAAAACATTTCAAATACACTTTTGAGAATTTAGTTTCTATTATCAACATTAATTCAATATTGATATTTTCAAAGGATGGTCACTGAAATAATATTTTTTATTGAGTGGAATATGTTTTGATTATCAAAATTTATTTATTGATTATGCCATATTTACTCCAAATTGTAAACACAATATACAACCCCCATTGAGAATATAAGCAAACAATTTATTTGTTTCCATTACATATGATATGAAGAAGAAATATTTGAATCATTAACAAAGATGTAATAAGGTATTCGAGATATTTTATTAATTTCTAAAATAATGTTGATTTTATGTATGTACCAAGAATTAAAATAATACTAAAATAATCAATCGTGGGTGGTGTGATCCCTTATATATTTTACCAATATAATAATTAATCACTCGATCTATTTTACTAGAGTTGACATGTTATGGTTGGTATTATATAATGTTGAGTAGGACCCTTGGGGTGCAGTACATTCATTCTACTATAGTATATATGTGGTGGTGTCTCTAGGAGGTCCTTGTTTTGAACCTCCATGTCTCAATATTAAATAAAAGTATACCCCCACCACTAACCTACTGTATATTGATGATGAATTTCAGATAACAAAATAAGTATATTTGTTAAGTGTTGGTTCACCGGGGAAATAATGGAAGAAAAAATCACAGTCAATATAAGGATTTTCTAATTGACCATGTCAATAAAAAGGGTGTGGTATCTATGTAGATCATAGAAATATTTTGATAAGTAATTTATGTTTTTATTAATATAATTTCCTTAATAGAGAAAACAAATAGTTGAAAACATGATGTGAATTATCTTATGATTATGCCTAGCTAAATAAATCATGTTCTGAAAATCAATATGAAGCTAACTAGATCTCTTTAAAATAATAAAAAAGAGGAGATTCATGAATGATCAGTTCATAAAGACCCTGGAATGAAAAAAAAATTAAACACCACAAGATTCATGAATGTGGGAGGAAGAACATGGTAAAAATTTTAAATGGTAGGGGATTTTATTACATGTGTGGGGAAAATGGAATCATGACCATAATTGTAAATGTGGGAAAGAATATATTAATGTAAATTGATTTAACTATTTAACATAGGTAATTATAATAACCAATTACGAAAACATCATGGATTCCCTTGATATTTATTTATTAATGATATCTAGAAAATTCTATAAATTTTAAGAATTGAATGAGAGTCTCATGATAATAATTATCGATGATTTAAGGGAAAATTTGTTATATGAGAAATTTAGAAAGAGTGAATGATGATTTCAAGAATTAAATTCTATTATAAAATTAATCCAATGATGTAATATCTAATGATAATTAAAATTAAAAAATCAAAGAATTACCCTCATTGATGAATGTATCGTTTATGGATTTGAATTTGAGGTAATTAAAGTTATTTTAAATAATATTTAATTAATATGTTTTTGTACTAATAAATGGTAGTTGGATTAAGTATTAGGAAAAAAAATGGATAATTCTAATAATATTTAGTTTTATTTAAATTATATAAACTCATTATTTTTGAAACATGTGTTTTGTGTTATCAATCATCATGAAATTTGATTTTTATGAAAAGGTGATATTTTTGGTGAAATATATTATTGAATATATTGGTGACCATTATGATTTTTATTTGATATGAAAATATGACCATTTATGAGGTTTACTTATATTTTCTAAAGTTCATTTGGGAAAATATATGTTTTAGAATATGTAATTTGGGTATATACATATTTGAGTATGAGGTTATATAAGTGATAAATGTTGTTGGGAATTAATTTATAGAACAATTTATTCATATTGATTATAATGTTATCAGTTTCTAATCATTTTTGTTTTATATTGGATGAATAATTTTTTATTACTGATTAAAACATTATTTGAGTTATTTAGGATGGAAAAAATCAACATGATCTTGAAAAATGAAGTTGAGGGACGAAATTGTTCTTATAGAATGTGATTAAAGTCAAGATGTAAATGTTATCATATTTTTATCACAATTGTAAATTAATATCTAAAACCTGATAAAATGGATTACAAATCTATTTTGTCTTATGTGGATGTAATTATTAAAACAATAAGGTATGTTTTTAGGAATGAATTCATAATTATTAGTCTTAATGAGATTCGTCCATAACATGTTTCTTGGAAAAACCTAAGAAATTAATGTTATTGATAATATATAAATTTAATGTTATTTCTAAGATATATTTAGATTAGAAAGAAGAATTAAAAGTGTGAGGAAGAAATATTGATTAGGTGGTCAGATTTTTTTTCCCGGAGATTTTATTTTATATTAAAAATAACATTATATTCTATAGTGCGTATCACATTAAATGTCATGCCTAAAAACATGATATACTATATTTTAAACATGAATGTAATTACTGAGATGATTTGATAGTTGGTATGAATAGGAATAACCGTATTATAAAAAACATGATTATATTTTTAATTTAATTAATATATTTTAATTAATTCATAATAAATAAGATGTCAATTTTTAGTGAAGTAATTTTATGCCTCAATAAAACATTTTAACTACAAAAGATTTTATTACGTTTTATAGGTAGATATTTTAAATATTTTTTTCACTTATAGAAATTGAATCCTGTAAAATGGATTACATATTTTATATTTTATATTTCAAATTTGTAAAATTGTTAAATTTAATTTTCAATCCAAATTAATAGTAACCATTTTAAAATAATTCACTGTGGTATTCGGTTAAATTGGTTAATTATGGTTAAAAATACGGTATATTCCTTCAAAATTAACCAAAAACATGTAATTATTTAATTTCATTGTATTGGTTTGACCATATCCTCCCTAGAATTGCATATATGTAATTATAGGGTCATATTCATTTGATAATTTCATTGATATTATTTTAAGTAACGAATGGCTAAAAAATGTCACTCTCTTCATTTTAATATATCTAATATATTTTCAGTATGATAAATAAAAAGTTAAGATAAGTTATAAATTATTATTGGTACGTTGAATGCATTATTTTTATTATTAATTTATTTTCAATATTTAGGAATGACATAATTTCCTTAAAACCATACATAATAATTCCACAGATTTTGTGCAAGTAGTTGAAAAAATATGGAAAATGATATAAAAAACAACAAAATAAATTTTGTTTTGATTAGTTGTGGTACTATAATACCTTTATTGGTAATAATAATATATTATTAATTGTAATGTGTTTATACTCTAATTCCAATTCTTCCTTTATTTCATTGAAGTTAAATTAATCAAATAATTATATATATGACTTTAATAATATTTTTAATTAAAAAGCATTTCATTAATTTATTTATAAAATGAAAAATATTACTAAAATATTATAACTATTTTTATAATTGTTTGAGAATTACTTCCATGTAACATTTTTGATACACTTGTCACATTAGATGTAAATTTATACACCTAAAAGATAAATACTATGTCACCACGCTTACTGTTAAATTGTGTTTACGAGGGTGTAAAAATAATTATAAGGTTTCAAATTAAAATTCCAAAAGAATGAATTTTATTGGGAAATGTAATTTCAACTTCATAATTTCATTAATTTTAATTTATTTCCAATTTCTACCACATTAAAATATATTATATATATTGTATTTAAATTATTTCATGTAATTCCATGTGATTCATTTCACTATTTTATAAAATGGATCCAGATATCCTCTCTTCATCAAAGAACTAGTGAATCATAGATAAAATATACTCACCCATATACCTCATAAATCATCATACAGAGGACCTAGATGCTTTTATATTATCAAAGGACCATCCTAGAAGACAAAATCTGTAGGAAAAATGTGGTTTTCAGAAGAAGAGGTATAACTTCTTAAAGAGTGTTTTCAGTTTATTTCCTATTGTAAATCCTTAAAATATTTTATAATAATTATCATATAATAAAATAAGTCACTTTTATATATTAAAATTTAATTTTTATGGATTTAAAACCACCATTTAACTCCTTTCTGTCAAATTGAAAAAGAAATCATTGCATGTGCGTACGTATGGCCTTCTGGTTCCAGTTAGCGGTGTAATTTTTTTTTAAAATTATTTAACATGGATAGTTATAAAGGTGATATAATTAAATATATATGATATTTATGATATTATTGTGATTATTTTTATATAATATATCATCTACCTTCATACCCTTCCATCCATTGAAAAATGACAATATAATTTTTCAATACCTGTAGATTTCCACATGCATAAAGTGATGTGAATTATTTTAAAATTATCAACATAAATGATTTAAGATAAATTATTACAAAATTAATAAAAATATTATTCATGAAGTTATTAATATTTTTAAAATTATGGAAGAAAATTTATTTATTTTTAATTAATAAAATATCGGAAAGTAATTTTAGAGAATCTGACCGAGATACCTTATCATATTTGACCTAATCATGAATTTTTCAATGCATGAATATCAAATTATTATTAAAAGAACATAAAAATAAAATATTGATGAAAACTAATCATAAAAAATTATTTAATAAATTTTAATTCATTATGGAGGAGGATCGCAGACATATAAATAAAAAGACACCCAAGGTAAGTGTATTTTTTTCAATTTCCACTTCAAATTAGAAATGGTTTTGTTGTGAACCTAATTTAATTTATATTGTGTATATGCATCCCCATTTAAATAATATATCATGAATTATACTTTATTAATGGTACTAAATTTTTTATTTAATTTTACACTTATAAGGGTTTTTGTTCCAATATTATTAAAGGCGTAATAGATATATATTACAATCTCATTATTTAGCATTGTTTCTGATCAAAATAACATTTTGAAAGTAAAATGAACCATTTATTTTCATCCACAAATATTTTATTGAATTCTTAATATTTTCCGGTTTAAATGATTATTTTTCATTTCTTCTCTTTTTAATTTAAAAATCAACATTTAAGATACATGTAACAAAAATTCATTTAAAGAAATTAGTTTAATTTTTCATTATTTCTCTTTTCATTCCACATTGAGGTTCATTTAAAAGACTCATTACGCTTTTTCATTATTTTTATACTATTTTATTAATTTTTTTACCTTCATTAAAAATCATTATAATGTAATATTGGGAAAAAGTTATCTATGTTTTACATTCAACGTTTTAAAAAAGTCTAAAATAATGTCTTTTATAAGATTTATAGATTGATTAAAATTTCTTTCCCCAATAGCTATTAACTAGTGTTAAATATATTAAAGGGTTATGATTAAAATGTTAATAAATTATTAAAATATTTTTCATGAAATAACATATTATATCAGGATTGTTTGTGTTCAAAATTAATATTTAAAAAAATAATGATTAATAATATTTTAAACCCCAAATATTTTATTCTCTTATAGTTTAGTTTGTTTTAATTGCTTATAATCCATTTCATAATTTTTATTTCAACAATGAACAAATAATATATATATAAGGGACTATCTTATAAAAAAATTATTTTAATTTTTTCCTTATAACTCTGTTACTTCCACAAAAAGGTTGTTTTGAAATATTCCTGATGTTTCTTAATTATTATTAAAATATTCATTTAGTTTTTTGTTTTTTCACAATGAATTAAAAAGTTTCATTTAATGAATTGTATATATGGTTAAATTTCAAATATTTAAAAAATTGTAAAAATGGTATCTCTCCTTAAAATAAAAGGATTGAACACCATTTCATTCCATGATATATATAAAAATTTATTTGTATTATATTACATATTTACATCACTATTTTTTAATGAAAATATTTTTCCCAATATTTTGGTACATAATTTTTGAAATTATATCAAAAGAGAATGGTATTATTTTTATGGAATTATTGGTTTTTTATCATCATTTACTTAATAATTATTTTTTGGTAATTAATATTTTCATGATCACATTCCCTTTGAAATTAATATCTCCCCCATGTCAATACATTATGTATAAAGGATCGTTTATACTATTTTTATGTTATTTTATGTGTGTACCACGTCAATATAAATAAATAGTTAAAGTAATCTAATTAGTATTTTTCTTCTACTAAAGATATATATTTTTTATTCCTGATTCAATAATGATAATTTTTTACTTATAAGGAATTTTATAATGAATTGAATTGATAATTAAAAATATATTGAATACATAGGACATGCATGTGACAGGTTGGTCACAATCATTATTTTCCCATTGATTTTTCAAAAGGTATCAGGAGACAAAAATTATGGCTATATTATATGGATATTTGGTTTAAACCCACACAATTATTAATATTGATGTATTGGTTAAGAGGATATTATATAATGATTCATGATAAAATAGATAATGCCTTGTTGGAATGCTTATGAAAGATCAATTTTATATATTTCATTTATTGAGAATTTAGTTTATATTATCATTCCTATTTATATATTGATATTATCCATGGGTGTTCATTGAACTAATTTTTTGAAAAAAGTAATATTTTCTGGAATATCAATTTTCCTTATTGATTATAGAATATTTACTCATGATATAGAACACATAAAATAACACCTAATGACCATTTATGAACTCCCTTTTGTATTTCCCATTTTTTAGTATACGAAGAAAGACTAATATAATGATTTATTAATGAGGTTACATGTTTTTCATGATATTTTCTTTCTTTCCAAAGTAATGATAAGTCATATATGTATGTAGATATATAATACTACAAAACTAGCTGATCGTCGGTGGTGTGATCCCTTGTATCTTATGCCAATTTAATAAGTAATCACCAGATCAAGGATATTAGAGGTTGGGTGTTATGGTTAATATCATATAAAGTTTAGTAGGAACCTAAGGTGCACTAAAGTGGTTATGCCCCTATATTACCCATAGTGGAGAGTTTTAGAGGACCTTGTTTTGAATATCCACTTATGAGTCACTCATTCAATTATACAATCATATAGAACCTAATTTATATTTATGATGAACATGGGATAATTAACTGATTCTCATTGTTTAGGGATTCTTCCTATTGAAAAATAATGGAAAAAACTGATTGTTAATATTGGGTTTACCTTGTTGAGCACATCAATATAATGGTTGTGGGAGCATAGAAGATCATCTGAATACATAGATAATTAATATTGTTTATTATTTATATTCTAACCCTAATCAAGAAAAAATATATTAAAAACATAGAGATAATAATATTAAGATTATTCCCAGACAAATATATCTTCTGATGGCAATCAATCTCAGCCTAATTGAATTCTATAAAAATTAGATAAAAGTGGAGCTTCCAGAATGTTTTAGTGATAAATACCATGGAATGAAAAAACACTAAACATCCCATATATAAATTATTTGGAATAATTTACTAGGTTAAATTCATCAAGGGAATGGGAATTTTTAGTGTAGATAAAAATAAATAATGCTCATAATTTTGATCATAAAAAATAATATATCAATGTATAGTGATTTAACGTTTTGGTGGTAGGGAATTGCGAAGTCAAATTCTCCAAAAATTAAGGATTTCATCAATATTTATTATTAATGATATCTAGAAAATTATTAAAATATTAAGATGAAAATTACAGTCCCATGAGAATCATTTTTGATTATTTTAGAGAAATAATTTATATGAGAAATGTTTTAAGAATGGGTGTTTATTTTGTAATTTTAATTTTCTGAGAAACAATGTCCCCATTGAAGAAATATATAATGATCTTCATAATATAAAATTATATCAAATAATTTCCGTCATAGATGAATATAGATATTAATGATTTGAATTAGAAGTAATTATAGTTAAACAACAAAATTTATTATTATATAGTTTTTTTATTAATAAATGGAAATTTGGAATGATTATTAAGGTAAAACAACAATGGGGTGTTCTAAGTGTATTTACGTATATAGAAAATTTAAAAAATGTTTTTTTAAAACCTTTGTGGAATAATATCAATCATTATAAAGATATTTGTTTTGGGAAAATGTGATATTTTTTGAGATATTTTCTAAATAATGTATAACTGACCTTTATGGTTTAAAATGATATGAAAAAGAGATCATTGGTGAGGTTTAATATCATTTTATGGATTATTTGGGGAAAAATAGTTTTTGGAATATGTAATTATGGTATATACATAATGGAATACGTGACTATATAAGTGATAAATGTTATTTATGAATTAATATTTATAATGGTTTATTTATATTGAATATTATTTTATTATTTTTAAATAATTTTGGTTTTATATTGGGGAAATAACTTTTTTATGGTTGACTAAATTATTATTTTAGTTACTTGGGAATGAAACAAATCATCATTGTCAGGATAAATCACATCGATAGATGAAATTATTCCTATAAAATTGGGTAAAATCATGTATATAAATTTTATCATATATTTTATACAATGGTAAATCAATTTCTTAAAATCATGAAAAATGATATTAAATCAATTCTGTCTTATGTGTAATGTAACATCAAACTTCAAAGGTATTTTTTTTTTCAAAAACACAATTGTAAGTATGTGCGTTTTATTGTTACATTCATAATAGGTTTCTTAGAAACAACCAAGAAATTATAATTCATGATAATGATTGTATTTGGTTTTATTAATATGTTATATTTCATTTAGAAAAAAAAAGTATTAGAAATATTGAGAATTAAATTTTGATTGGGAGGTGTGAATTTAATTTTCTAATTTAATAATTTATATTTAAAATAAGACTAAATTATATAATTTTTATAACATTAAAATTCATCCCCAAAAACAATAAAATAAAATTATTTAAATATTAGTATTATAACAGATGTATTTGAATAATTGGTATGAAAACGAATAACAATATTATAAAAAATGTGTATAATTTTGTAAATAATTAGAATTTATTTATTACGTAATTATTAATAAGTACTAAATTATTAGTGAAGTATTTTATGCCTCCAAAATAAATCATTTTAAAAAATGGCGTTTATTTCATTTTATAAGGATATCTTATAATTAATTTCCTCCAATTATTTAAATTAAATCATGATAAATGGATTTATTATTATTAATCTAGTGGTTCAATAATTGTAAATAGTTCAATTTCATTTTTATTAATAACATATATTAACCATTGTGAATGTTTTCACCATGGTAATGTGTAAAAAAATTCAATTAAGGTTAAAAATATTGGAAACGTCTCAAAATCAACTCATAACATGTCATTATTTCATTTTATGAGATTAATTTGACCACATCCAACCTATAATTTAATATATGAAATTTAGGTGTCATATTCGATTCATAATGAAATTTATATTATTATATGTAATGAAATAATACAAAATGTCTATCTATTTATTTTAATATCTCTAATATAATTACATTAGGATGAAAAAGAACATAATATTAGTTATAAATAGTTATTGGTAGAATTAATAAATAATTTTTATTATAATAAATCACTTTAAATTTCTAGGTATTATATATTTTTCCTTAAACACTTACTCAATAGGGACATAATATTTGGGCAATCAGTAGAAAATATAAGGAAAATTATATCAAAAATAATAATAGTATATTTTTTTGATGAAATTTGGTATTCCAAAAAAATTATTGGTAGTTAAAAAATGAAATTGATGATTATTTTTAATGTTTGAATACCAATTTTTACTTGATGTAATTGATTTAAAATTAAATGAATAATCCTAAAAATAAAAATATTGGTATTTTACAATAAAAAATATTTAACTAAAATGATTAAAAATTAATATAATTATTGAAACATGAAAAGTTGTATCATTAATGTCTAAAAATCTCATCCATGAACTATTTGTGATCCTAGTTTCACATTAAAAGTAATTTTAGGTCCCCTAACTGCTTAAAAATATCTCACCACAATTAAGGTTAAAATAGTAACGAGGGGGTTAGAATAAATTATATTATTTAGAATGAATATTAAACAGTTAATAATTGTATTGATATAAATTATTTCACCATTATAATGTCATTATATTGAAATAATTTCATTTATCTATCACAATACAGGTTATTATATATACTATAATTAAATATTTTTTGTCATTCCCTATGTGGCATATCGCACATTTATAAAAGGTAACCACTTATCCAGTATACTTCACACATCATTTGATTCATATATTAACCAATAAAAACAATAATAAATTCTATAACTTCTTCCCCATGACATAGAGGTGTTTTTATTTTCAATGGATCATCCTAGAAGGATTATTTATAAGGACAAGGTGGTTTTTGGAACAAAAGGTATAACTATTTACTAGGTGTTCTCTTTTTATTTCAAATTATAAATCCATAATATATTTAACAACCATTATCATATAAAAATGTTTATATTAAATACACGAAAATATTATTATTATTGATTAAGAAAACATTTTCATCTCATTTCTATTCTATTGAAAAATAAAACATTGGTTATGTGTACGTACAACCTATACTTTTCAAGTAGAGTAGTGCAATATTTTCAGCGCCATTTTATTAGGATGATTATAAATATGTAATTAGTTAATAGATATGATATTTATGATATTATTATGATTCATTAAATATAATATATCATCTACCTTATTCCCCTTCTATCAGTAGGACAGTGATTATATCACTTGTGTGTATGTGTTGGATTCCACCTCCACAAAGAGATTTGACGTGTTTATTTATTATCATCATGAATTATTTGTTATTAAATTATAGATAAAGAGTAAAAATTACATTCATGAAATTCATGACCATATAGAAAATATGAAAAAATTCATATCTATTTTAATAGAATAAAATATACCATAGAAATTTTATTGTAACTAACTAATAAGCCATAATTAGTTATACCTAAGAATGAGTAATTGCACGAATGAATTTAAAATTATTATGAAAAGATCATTAAAATGGAATATATATGAAATTATTTCATAATAAATTATTTAATAAATTTAAATTCATTAAAAAAAGGATTAAACACAAATGACTAAATAGGGATGAAAGGTAAGGTTAATATTTTCTCATTTCTACATCAATGAGAAATGATTATATTTTTTAAATAAATAAATTTATAATATGTATATACATTCGTATATAAATAATAAATCATGAAATTCAATTTATTCATTCAATTTAATTTTTTTATTAATGGTTAATCCTTTAAGGTGTATTGATTCAAAATTTATTAATGTTGTAATAGATTTCTGTTACAATCAATTATATGTCAGGATAGTTTGTGTTCATAATTTATATTTTAATATATAATGATCCTTATATTTATAACCCTATATATTTTATTCTACTATAGTCATGTTTTGTTTTACATGTTTATATTCCATTTCTTCTACTCAATGTTTAATATTCAACAACTAAGATACATGGAAGGGACTTTCTTTTAAAATATTATATTAATGTTTTTCTTTCATACACATTTTCTTCATCATTAAGGATATTTTAAAAGTTTGAAAAGGTATCTTATTTATTATAAAAGCGTATCATTCATTTTTTATATTCATATAGAAGTATTAAAATATAATCATCCCAAAGCACTAGATGTTATTTATATTTAACTTTTTAAAAATGTGTAAAAATATTTTCCTTTTTTATCTATGTGGGTTGAAATCTATTTTATTCCATTATAGAAATTAATTTTTTTTGATATTATGTTTTTATTTTCCCTGGATATTTTCAATGATATTATTTTCCTCAATATTTTGGTACTTTTAAATTGTAATTATATCTTTATAAAAGGCCATTATTAATAATCAATCAATGTTTCTTTTTAATCAATTACTGATTTATGGTATTGTTGTAATTAACATTCTCATTATCACATTCCCTTAAAAATTTATTTCAGAGCCATGTTTGTATTCTAGGTATAAAAATCATATATACTACAATAATGTTTTATTAACATTATATCATTTCTATATATAGTATTAGTAAAAGAATCTTATTAATTTATTTCATTTACTCGGGAAATATTGATGTTCCTTATTCATTATTTATTAATCCTAATTTTTGGGCATCTAATGTATTCTAATAATGAATTTAACAAATCATTTAAAAAATGGGAAAATATAGGATGCAAAGATGTTGGGTGGGGTTTGATTTTGGTTAACCCTTCCAAGCATCTACACAACACTTGTGGCAAAATTGGTGGCCACATTTTATGGATATTTGGTTTACTCCTACAAATTTATAATGAAAACATTCATGGTTTAGAAGAATTTATGGTATGAAAAACAATTAAACTAATGAGGCCTTGATGTAATGCTCATGAATGTATTTACTTATGCATTCTTTATTGGGAAATTAGTTTCTATTATTTGTGCAATTTATATAATCATATTATATTTATATATTCGTTGAACTACAATTGTTGATTGAATGAAATTTGTTTTTATTATCAACTATTCCTATTTTATTATCCTTTATTTACTAACAATATCTCATGCTATATGTAACACCTAATAAGAACCATATCTCAACGATTATTTGTTTTCCATTCCCCCATATATGAAGAAGGAATATTTGTTGGATTTTCAATGTTGAACGAAATTTTATCAAGATATATCTTTTCCAATATAATATTGAACTCATGTATCTATCTATTTTGTGAGATTTATAAACTAATACATCATTGGTGGTGTGGTACCTTATATCTTGTACCAATATAATATGTATGCATCGACAGTTGGTTACTATATATATGGTGTTGTAATGGAACTTGGATTATATAATGATTCAAGTGTCAATTATTCAGTAAAAATGGATTGATAATACGAGATATGCTTAAATAGATGAATTAGGATTCATGATAGTGAATATCAGTATGGAATTGTATAAAAACGAACCATTCAAAGTAGAATCATAGGGAGTACATGTATTTTTGTCCTTACTCATGTAAATATAAATTTATCAATTACTCCCTTATCGACTAAACCACAATATGTTTTGATTTTATTTATGTTGAGGATGACCCTTTTATTGTGATGAAATAATAATTCCACGGTAGTAATATGGAAGAAAATTTTTCATATATCATAGGGAAATATTATGAGGGAATTAAAATTCTTGATATAGGTTTCAAATCACTTAAACCCCTAATCAAACAAAGTGAGTTCGATAGTTAGGTTAATAGTTTTTAAAATATACATTGTGTTACCTCATATTATTTTTTTTCTCATACAATATTTATAATATGATAAATTAAATTTGAAAGTAATTATATAGATATGTATTCTCTATATGATGAATCTCCCAATCCTGTGGAATAATTAATTTCCCCACATTCTTATCATACTGATCCCGAGGAACAATATATTAACAATATTGATAAATTGGAAATCATAAAAACTGAACAACCTATCATTAACAAAATTTTGATCATCAGAGTGAAATAATATTCAAAACGATATTATTTTTAGAAGTAAAATAATAAAATTTGGGGTTCTGTGGAAAGAATAATGAAGTTCTATTGACCCAAAAATCCATTTTCTTTGTTTACTTTTGGGTCACCACCTGAATTCATATACCAGTTAATATATCAATATGTTGAATAATATTGTGCCTAAATTATTGGTGTTAATTTGGGAACTTATTATAATAATATTTTAATATAACTCATATATTTTACTAAAAAATAAAATAATCACTTATAGATTAATTTTTATTATACAATGTAGATTGCTTTTATAAAAGATTACTATGAAATGAAATTTTTATTAATGTCAACTAGAAATGTTCATATATCATTTCAAAAAATATTTTGGTTTATCTTCATTTGGATTTTAAAGGAAATATAGACCCAAACCAACCATAGATATATCAACACATGAAAAACCAAATATGGAATGAATTTATTTTTTTCCATGATGAGAAATTATTTCCGGTAAATTGTGACATTAAATAAATTACATGGAAATATGTTTATTAATATATTTTATTAATAATTATTTATTTATAAAAAATAAACTATGTATGGAAAATTAGTAACAAGTATCAAAACCAATGTACCGCTTTTGTAAAGTAAGAATGGGGTATACATCACTTGAAAAAATGTTATGTTTTTTAAAACTACAGTAATATTTTTATGTGGATTCAAATAAAATAAAAATTATTTTATTTTATTTATAATCATATTCATGAATAAAATTATAAATCCACTTCCATCCCATGTCATGTGCATGGTAAGAGGGTCATGTAAATAAAGATAATAATATAGTAATTAAGAAACTCAATGAGTATGTGAATCATGTGTTAGTATGACATAATAAAAATTATTATTATTTAATAACTTTTATATATCAATGATTACCTATTTACCTATATTATTTACCTAGTGTATACCCAAAAACATTCATTGGTCATAATGCATGATTGAATACATTTAGTTTCCTTTAAAAAGTCAAACAAATATCGCTGAATTAGAGGTGTAGTTTTTGGGGGTCACCATGAACATATTGTGGAAAATAAATGAACACAGGTATAAATATAAGAAAATTCAAGAGATAAAGAAACAAAAAAGTTTCTACAAAAAAAATATAACTTAAAGAGATTGTTTTTTGAGATTGTTATTGAATGGAAAAAAATAGAATAAAAATTACAACCACAACTACTACATCAAGATGAAGCCCCCTATCCCATATTTTAGGATATAAATTTCCATCAAAGGTATATCATATCAATGGTAAAAAGAATATCACTCTTACAATGAAATTGGAATCAAGATGATTCCAATATCATCCATGTAATTGTTTTATATATGGTGTAATTGATTATAATTTATATCTATCAACACCCACTCAAATGATTATTGTAAGGGGTATAGTATTCAATTTACAAGAAGATATTTTACAGACCAAAAACATACAAAATGTCATGTGAGAGTAGGGATTCACATAGCTCCAGATTTGAGTGTTTGGATACCTATTCCGCCTCGATGTTCAGGATATTGAAATAGTCAATGTTGTTATTGAAACAATCATATAATGGTTATTAAATCTTATAATAATTTAAGTCGATGTTGAGGAAATCCCCTTCATTTTTACTTTCTTAGAATATCATTTAACAATAAATGAAGAAATCCAAAAAAATTGGCTGTTTTTAAAAAAGGATATATTTATCAAAAAATTTAATTTAAAACCAAAAATAAATTTAATTTTATACAAACAAAACAAAAATTCCTTCTAATAGTACCATTACCCCGCCATATAAACAAGAACATTTACAAATACTAACTATTCATACAAAGAAAACATTTAAATATAACAAGTCTCTATTCATTGTTCTTTTAAAACAAATATATAAATATGTTTTTACTAAATATATTACAGTTTTGAGTGTAGATTAATTACAAAATCATGAATGGAAGGGATTATTAATTTTAACTTTATACATGATAATTTTTTATAATATATATTTCCAATAGGTGATCTACTTTGTTAATAATAGTCAAAATCATAACATATTTTTTTCAGCCTATATATCAATAGTATATAATGAGAACACCATTGGAATAAAAATATGTTCTCATTATTTCTCACATAACATCTACACAAAAATGGGTTATTATATGAAAATGAATATTCCAAAATATTGGACAAATGACCAAAACGATGGGAATGAAATATACAAATGAAAAACTCTTCTTAATACCCCTAATATAGAGAAATAACCTATAGTCTAACAATATCAAATATTTTTTCATTTATATCATTACTTATTCATTTTTTAGGAAGTATTGGTTTCTCATTAAAATCACTTTAGATCATCAAAATATTTATTTTGTGGATTAAATGATACATTTATAAAAAATCAACAACATATTATGACCTTTTTCAATTGGTAATACACTATATTGAAAATTTTCAAATAAAATTCATGTTATAAATTTTTATAATGATTTAATTATTTTTTATTATAATATGATATTTAGATATTATCAAAATCATATTATGATGATGGAAGATGAGATTAAGAAGCCTATCAATTTCTACAAATGGACATGTATTAGGTTACATATAAAAATATTTCACTATCATAACATATATGAAAAAATATTTATATGGTTTAATGTTTTATCATTTTATGAAAAAATATATTGAATATTATTATTTTTATTACATTTTTAAAATTATGAAAGTTCTATTATTACATAAAGAAAATAGATTAATCAAATGGATATCTTTACGGATAAAAAAAATTTCATTTAATATTTTATTATTATTTTATTTATATTTTTTGAGTTCTACCAATAAATTTGAAAGTCCATGTATTCATGTGGAAATATATTTATTTAGAAAATATTTGGATAAATACATTGTTCCATAATGTTTTCAAACATCATGATGATGTGACTTACTATTGTGTTTGTAAATTTGTTTTACATTATAGAGATCACACGTATTTTTTTATATACAACATATTTATTTAAATTTATTTTAATTTTAGCTATTTATAATTTAATTAATTTTCATATATTATATATATTATTTATTTAGTAATAGTTTTTTAGAGTTTGTGAAGATCAGATTCATAATTCATATTTCTGGAATAATTTTTTGACTGTAATGTGCATAAAAGGAATGCATAAAATATTCAAATTTTTTCTTAAAAAAATAATAGGGAATTTTTATTTCAATAAGTACCATGATCTATGTATAAAGTCATTATATATTCTTTATTTCAACAATATACGGGAAGAAAAATAAATTCTCAATGAAAGATCTCAAAAGGCTAACATATTAAGGTACTATTTAAAGTTTTCTCCATATAATTATAAATTCTAATTTTTTTTATTATTTTAATACCATGACCTGAATAATAATTCGAGTAGTGAGAGGCATATGACCTCATGTGTGCCCCCAAATTTGAAAGAATATAGATGCTTGAAATGAGTGTCTAAATGTCATTAGTGTGGAGAATATAACTTTTTTATAATATCATTAACCAAATAAACTTGTAGTTAAATGAGAATAAAAAGATAATATAAAATTGAATAAATTATAAAAAAAATTAAATAAACAGCCTCCCTTTGTGGATATCCAATGTAGAGGGTATAGAGTGGAAATGTATAAAGACATATATATATATATATATATATATATATATAATTTGGATATCCTCCCAATTATGTCCTGGTATGACACCCAAATCTATGCCCATTATCTCAACCATCTCCTATGGTCCCCTTTCCTTTTACTAGATCCCTATAAATTATTTAGTCATGTATATAAGAATAAATGTATATGGAATGATTAATAAAACCATATAGTATAGAACATATGTGTCCATAATCAAATGTTCACATGTAGAATAAGGGTATTCCATGATAATAATAACTAAAAAAGTAGTATAACAACCGTACAATCATGTATGGTGGGGTCATGCACTAACCATGCCAACATATAAACACAAATTAACCTAATATAGATCTATTCTTATTGGATAGACATAGGATGGGGTATGTATAAATGAATAAACTACAATGTTCATAATCATATCTCTCAGTAGTCTGAAGTCATCAAGTTGGGTCAGGCCCCTAGACCATCGTATCCCAAATACATCCTAGTTCAACCCTCAAAGAAAACATACATTCTCTATTATTTGGTTTAGGCCTTGAGGCTATCATCCTAATACAATCCCTACCTTAGGTTAGTCCTTCTGGGTGTTATTCCCCAATCCTTTACTCACGTCAATAATTTTCATGGTCACAAGCCATGAAAACTCCCCCTCCAAGAGATTATCATCACATGATGGTCCACATGTTATTAGTCACAAGAAAAACCTATAATTTCATGTTTTTATGATAACAAAATGAACATCATCAAATCTATATTGGATGAAATACCCAAATCATGGGAATTATTTTCACTGTAAATCAATGGAAGGGAAGTTGAAAAAACCATATAGATCATCTAAAATTCACAGGGACACAGATTCTCATGACCTTAAGAAAGTTAGGAATTATTTTATGTGTTTAGAATGGTCTATTTATGATCATATTAATACCCTCTGAGAATCCCTACTATTCTTCTAAATGAGTCTTGACAAGCGTTGACGATTATGTAGTGGCCACCAAATGAGTTCCTCTGATCACATAAATTTTCAAATAGTAGCGTACTAAAATTTATCTTCAACACAATTTAAAATAAAGGTCTAAAAAATAAGAGTCCTCAGGAAACATATAGTTTTGCTGATATTCAAGATACATTGTTATGTGATTCACAAAACCTAGTTGATCTCTTGGTACCATGATTACCTTGTCACACAGGGGCATGTTGGTGTGTCAACATCACATCGTGATGGACCTAGATCATGTCCATTCAATCATATGATTCCCTTGAGGTAATACATAATATTATTGCTATTTTCTATTGAAATTGTCATGCTTCGTCATGTGATCCATCATTGATCACACAACTAATCAAAAACATGTAGAATGATTGTCTCTGACAATGATCTCATTACGCCATGATATCTCCCATCATTATAAAATAAGGAACGAAAAAATGGGAATAGATGGAAGACTATCATCAAGGAATTATATTTTTAGCTTCATGTGAAATGGTATATGAACCCCGAGTGATTACCATTGATAATAAGAGGTCCCAATCATGTGTCAGCTGGGTCCAACGATGGCCCCCTTGACAAACCTCAAAAGTCTTGTTAAGGACCTCAATAAATTCGTCTTCCATCATGAAAAAACCTTCCCATTGTAATATTGATCCCACGAATAAACCTATTCATGTTCAACTGACCTTGAAAACACTATTTGAGATTTCCAAAGGGTTATATGAAATTATTTTCCTTAGTCAAGGACTACTAAACATGGTGATGGGAGAAGGTTATCACGATCACTATTATCACACCTCACAATGGATGAACCATAGTGGGATCACATGAAGCATGTGATACAAATATCCCACCATTGAATCAATCTCAAATTTTGAAGATATTGTAATTCCATTGTGGAGTATAACCATTTAGGTGATGCTTAAAAATATCTCCCTCGTAGAAAAAAATACACAATACACTGACTGCTACCTGAAGCACTAGAGTTAATTTCTCTGAGCAGAATGTTACATGATTAAAAGGGTCATAAACCACATAAAAATAGTGGATAAAAAGGGATACAATTTAATAAATATGTTTTTTCATGATCACTTGATATATCATGTGCTGAGCATATGGTATTCAAGCTAGATCATGTGATGGATTTTCCACATGATGAATAAGTTATCTGAAACATAAATAATCTAATACATTACATGTCGTGATGAATAAATTCAATAAAATATTATTAAAAAATGAAAAATATTGATTAATTAAGAAAAATATATATAAAAATAATCATGTGTTTCATATGGCCTGCATAGATCATGTGACTTCACCAGGGTATGTTGCCCAATCATTCAGAAACACCAAGACATGTCATCAAAATATTGATAAGCCCTTAGTAGATGAAAAATTATCCTTGTGAAGCCCTCTAGTAATGTCTCATAGGTTTTATGATCCACAAATGAAACATCATATAGATCATGTGGAACACTTTGGACATGTCATCCAAATCATGTGATGTCTTTTAGACATCTCAACATGGTCGTACTATTTCCTTCAAACATGTCAGCCTTTTCATGAGAAAATATACATACAAGACATTTACGACACTCTATCATGGTCACCCTACTATAAAAATATCACGTATCCATAAAATATGATTTTTTTATAGACACCAAAACCATGGCTATAGGTTATATCAACAATTTAACTAACCAATGATCCAATTGTAGTTGCTATAGGGTAAATCCAAAATCCATTGTTCGTAACCCTAGAATTTGAATCTATCACATTGAATTATTTCTAGAGTTTTTATCCATGAAAATTACTTTTATTTATAGAAAAAACATGCTCCACATTAAATATTATCATCCATGGCTACATCCTTAAATTCTAAGAAATGATAAAAAAATGTGTCGCTCTATCTATCTACAACACCTACTATCCTATTACACCCCTATCACATATTGTCCCCCATACCCCTACACCCCTATACCGTCTTCACTCCAACTACGTCCTCTACACTATTATTCACATGAACCCCTCAATGTCTCTACAACCTACATCACCCCTCTTCCCTACTACACTCATTCACCCCTCTCACCCTCATCCTTACTTCAGCCCCACACTGCCATGCATTCCCCAGACTTGTTTTATCCTTTTTATCCACTAGACACACTGACACACCACTTCCACACTTTTAATACTCATAAAAACATTATAAAAATATCATGCCTACCACACCTCACACCCCTTCTCCCCGACTAAAACATATATAGAAAATAAAAAACAAAAAACTCACCTATATATCATTAAAACACATAAACATTTCTCACACAAGTTCACCATATAGGTCAAATATTATTCAATCAGTTTGAGATCAGTAGTTCAAGAATAAAAATAAAACATACAAACAATCCTGAAATCAAAATAGCAGGTTTTATAGAATCATTTCATGTCAATTATTTTAGTAAATAAATATAATTTCAATATTCAATCTATAGATTAATTTTGAAAATTCTTTGAGCACATTCCACAAAGTGAAATTTTCATAAATACATTGAAGACATACTGAAGAGGTAATATTAGTAAAATACATTACATATATTGATTTTATGATTTTATAATAAATTTTTTATGTAAATTAATAAACAATAAATCCTTAGTTGATTTTACTAGGGTCCCATATATATTAATTCTAAAACTCCACTATTCTACCATGTCATTAAAATAAAAACTTGCATAAGGTGATGGATGATATTGAATTAATGATTAGAATAGATATAAATATTTAAAGTATATGACATATATTTTATGCAGTTGAAAAATTATACTTTCATTAATGTAATAAATTAATCTCATAATATTATATAATTGGAAAAATAAATGATTGAAATTGCTAAGGAATTCCATAATAGATTTTCATAATCCCTATTAGAAATTGGAAGGGCCATCATTGTTGAATATATTATGGTGTAGGAATCATGAGTGATTAGATAATTAATTATTTTATAATACCATTTTATTTTTATAGATATTGTGTATATGGGATATAAAGGTTAATTCATTATAGGAATGATAATCTTGGTGTTGGGTATTATGATGGTGATTTTTTATGGAGACAAATTATGCCATTATTATCCCTACTAGATGTCATGGTATACATGTAAAAGTATTATTATTAGTTAATATACATGACATGTTTTAGTGGATTTTTTAAAATATATATGGATCACTATGTAGTGTTAATGGTAATTCCAGGGAGAACATAATACAAAAGTCCCATAAGTTTATATTTCATGTCATTAAAGAGGACATCCCAAGACTCAAATGTCAATGGGGTGTTAAAATTATTTTCCCCATATAAAAAGTTGATTTAGGATCTAACTAAATGAAATCATTTTAATTAAATAATTATTTAGTTGATAACACATATTTAAATTGGGAGATAAATTCTTATTAGAAATATAAATATAGGAATGTTGAACACGAGAGTTCGAGTAATTGGATCAAAATTAAATAGAAGAATATCAATGAGGTAATTTTTCCTATTTTCCAAAAATGATCCATGGATAATTAATGTGAATTATATTTGATAAAACCTTATTGGTATAAAATCTCTCATTGATTATAATTATCATTATAATAACACTCTCGAATGGAACTAGTAATTCATATGATTGAGAGAAGAAGGTTCATTTTTATCTGGTAGTTTTATACCTAGAAGCATATGGGGTCATTCTATATTTTATTGAAAAAGTATTTTTATTAGTCTTCTAATTTAATGAAATGTTTTTTAATTTCATTTTTTTATCCACATTAGGGACAACCCAAAAAATTGGTTTATACCCATTTTACAACATTAAAACTTCATATTAGTTATGAGGAATTTTATTTTTTGTAATAATCATAGAAAAAGAATACTAGTGAGTGTTAATTTTACAAATATTGTTATATTGTGTCATATTACCCTTTATATCCTTATATATTCAATATTTTATCCACTGGATGTGTTTTTTATTGACAATTTTTATGGAATTCATTCAATTAATCTATAGTTATAGCACCATCCAACTATTGTATTCTTGAGAAAATAAATAATATTTTAACATGAAAATTATTGAATTAATATCTTGTTATGATGTAAAAATGTTAAAATCAGGATTTACAACCCTACCATTTTGGATAATTAGTGGTTATTTATAATTTCTAATAAGGAATATACTAGAGACTAAATTGGGATAACGGTAAAAAACGTGTTTATCCTATTTATATAATAGTATAGAGTCCTCGTGACACAATGAACCTATCATATAAATTTACTCACGATTATTATTATGAATATGACTAACCTATCTACTCTAAATACTAAAAAGGACTTATTAATACAAAATTTTAATATTAAACCATTTCAGTATAATGGATTCATTTTAACAAAACAACTCTAAATCTATTGATTTTAATTCTATCATGTCATACATGAATGATAATAATGTATCATATCACTTCATAAAAAATATAGGACATCTCTTATATACCATACTGTGAAATATAATTTGTAGTATAGTGGATGAATTAGATATCCCATTACATACATTGTAATCTATTAAACTTTTTCCATAAGATAATATTAAATATCATACCTACTAAAATAACACAATTTACTTCTTATTGTTGGTTATTATAAAGAATATAGAACAAATCCATTTTAATCTCATGATATATAATGATGTCTCACTATTATTATCATAAATTCATTACTTCTTCTATTATTGTTAAAACCTAATTCTATATTCCCAAGACAAGTTTTTCTCACCAATGAATGTTAATGATCCCATGAATAAACCAACCCCTAAGGCCACACAATTTATAATTACTAAAAAATTACCACTGTGAAACTAAAGGATTCCCCTCCCTAGCCTTTCCATAATAGTCATTTTATAGTTCTCAATTTAGATCTCATTTATCAATAATATCAATATTTCAAGATAATATTATTTATTTATATGGAGATTCAATTTCATGAAATTAATGGACATATGACGACGAAAGACCATAGTTATTTATATTTATAACTAAATTACAAAACATTGGAACCATATTCCACCACCATATGAATATATAATGTTTAAATGAATCGGGTAATCAAAGATAACTAATGAAAGTTCTATAAGAATTTCGAAGAAAACTAATTGCATCGATACAATACGGTAAATTATTCTTGGAACAGATATTGATTTTATCTACATCAATTTCAGAGTAATGTTACTAAAGAATGTTTCATGTATTATTGGACGGATGTTTGTTTTTTATGAAAATAAAAAAATTATGTTTCATATTTTTATGATAATTCACGGTCTATGTATTCTCAAAATAATGATATTTTCATCCCTAATATGATGGAAAATTCATTATAAAAAAATAATTAGATAAAAATTACAACTGACCACATGAATGGAGATTCATGTTTATCCCTAACGTAGGGAAATATGAGTATATTATTCCGGAGGATATTATATTCAATCATGCTGGATCCTATACCTTGATGATGATTATTTTAGGGGACCTAGAACTATAATATAAGGTCCTTATAATGTAAAACGTTTTAGGAATGTCTCAAAGGGTATAAGTTTTTAAAATTATTGTTTCAAGACATGTATTTTCTTTTTTTTCTAATCATTGAAGTGAAGATAAAAAAAATGATATATGTTCATACACATGTACCAT
This sequence comes from Viscum album, assembly GCA_963277665.1. NCBI lineage: Eukaryota > Viridiplantae > Streptophyta > Magnoliopsida > Santalales > Viscaceae > Viscum > Viscum album. Next base: position 1,989,130,655 of record OY728121.1, on the reverse strand, counting down.
TTCTCAAATATATCAATAAAAATCAATAACACTGATTATGGTCGGGTTTTTATCCTTTTTTAACGATATATGTAGATTAAAATCATCTAGTAAAATGTCAACATAGTTTCATTTTATTAATTAATAAATATAGAAGCTTTATATTCTTTTTAAAATAATTGTTCTAAATGTATGTTTTTATTATAATGAAATAAAATAAATAGAAAAAAACTGAAGAAATACTTATAGATGATTATGAGAACCAGTGTAAAGATGATAATTCAGATCTTTCACTTCATGTAGTAGAAGAGGTAGAGATATCCACATCACCCATTGAATAATTCTAATCTGATGGGGTTAAAAGTGTCTTAATGTGTGTATAAAACTACTGCAAGTACTATGAGTTGAAATCTTGGTGTTGATTCTAATTCAGTTCAGAGGATATATGCTGATGAAAAATGGATGTCCATTCTCATCAAGAGATAAAGAATTAGTAAATTTGAATTGTTATAAACAATGATGTTGAAGTTGAAGTAGAAGGTTTTTATGGTAATTTTCCAATTATTTCTCATGTATGAAAATTAATGTATGATATTAAGGATTTTGTGGATTCGGTGTATGTACATCCATTAATTAGAAGGGATGAAATAGTCTATGATGAAAATATAGAATATATTATTATTAATAAATGTGAAAAAGATGCACCTTATATTAATATAAGGGAATGTAGTTTAGATACTAATTAATTTGTTTGTACTCCTTGCTGAAAACTGGTCAACATTTATGTCTAAGAGAAACCATGTAAAAATTGTGAAAATACCATTTAAAAATACACTACCAATTAGAATAGAATATACATGTCATACAATAATGAAAAAATGTTTCAAAAATAATCATAAAATTATTCATTTCTAATTAAAGTGTTAGGAATAGAAAATCTGACTCAACCTCAAGGTGTGATACTTTTGATAACAAAAGCTGGAAAATTCCTTTTTTCTAATTTTATGCATTTGAACCTTCACACACACACAAACAATAATATATATATATAAGTGAACCTAACACATACGTACATATTTTCATGGCCAAATAAGAACAAGGGTGTCCATGGATATATGTTTCGTGTTGAAATTTTCCTTTTTCACTTACACACGTATGAATTTTTCATATCTGTATATAATCACACCTAGCACTAATATATATATTCAAAATTTCATGAAGTAATATATATGTAAATTGGGATCCTAGATATGTATAAACCAACCTATGTATAAATGTGTATGTTGCCTTCGATAATGGTGGCATAGATCCCCCATAAAGGGATCGAAAATGGACTACCAATATATAGGGAATCCATTGATCACAAAATTCCAAATTAAAGTTAATCTAATGTATAATAATTCATGAAACTATACTTGAATTTAATTTTTAACTCAATTATTTTGGTGGTTGTGTATATAATCGGCCTCATAATAAGATTCCACATATAAAGAAATAATTTTAAATGCAGTGAGATATAACAGATTCATATATATATGTCAACAATGTGTGAAAAATACATGATAAAATGTAAGAACACAAATTTTCTGTAGAGGTAAAGGTCCTTTTTCTGGTTGTTCTTACGAAAAGGGGGGAAATATACATGTTGCATGATATGACTTGGCGTTACACACCATGAAATCCCTATTCACACCATATAAAGGTCTAGCTGTGTAATGGGAATTCCAGACGTGTAAGGAGTTCAGCAAGGAAGGGAGAACCAGCCCAATACACACCATTTAATTTCATTTACAGGTCATGTACCGATGTTAGTAGACCTACATTTGATGTGTAATTTTACTTCAGAAAAAAAAATCAAATATTCCATATACATGGAATGTGTGGTCAAGTACATTCTATTTACATTAAATATTTTTTAAATGTGATGGTGCCCCTCCATATTCATCCAGAAATAACCCTCACCTGGGTATCATGAACCAGTAGCACCGAGGATAATTTTTTATCTTGATATTCTACACAAACATTGATTTGTACACATTTAGATTCATTGAAACCCCATCGGTGAGTGTGGATTCCCTAGGAGCCGTTATTCAGTATTTCTTCTCTAGAAATAGTTATCGAAGCATGACTGTTATTTTTGTTATGTTGATTTACCACGTTCTAGATAGAATTAGAGGCCAATTATAGATGAGTACAATCGTATGAGTATGATTTAGGTGGTGCATACCTTGTTTTCTGATTTCACAAACATTAGGGGGTCACTACTTTTGGTGGGATTGTGGGTATTGAGAGAGACCTTATTATAGAATTTCATAATGATCATTGGTCCATGTGAGATGTTGTGAACAAGATGTATACCTATTATGCTCGATTGAGGTTAGATGAGAGCTCATTGCCCGAAGGGTTATTTTGGCTAGCTATTCCAAAATGGTAATAATTTATTTTCCTTGTTTTGAATTATTATATGTAAAATTTTTAAGCATGATTATGCTAATTAGAGTCATTCAATACCCGAGTGTTGTTTTTTTACAGTTGATAGATAGTGCAATTAAAACTATTAAAATTGAATTTCTTGTTTTTAAGGGTTTAAATGTGATTATATATATGAAATACATGATATTAAATATGTTTGGAAACATGGGGTTATGAAAGTCATGGCCTATGTTTAGGATTATAGGGAAATCAGAATTGGGTGATGTTGATCACCGGTTGGGCTTGGACTAGGCGTTCTTTTGTGGTTTTGACCATGACATTCGGTGTTGTAGAAATCGTTTTGAGGTAGTGTAACAGTTAGGTTGGGAATGATATTTCTTACTTGGATGCAATGGGAATCATATTTTAGAGACATGGTCTCTGAGGAATTGGGTACGAGAGACGTTCGGACTTTGAATCATTATTTTGTGATATTTTCTCATCTGTGATGGAGAAAGCGATGCTTGAGTCACATCGATAAAGGTAGTCTCCGAGACGATGTGATTTTGACTGCTCGTGTGGGCAGAGGCCCGCGATATTTGTAACATTGGAAATTATGGTTTGGGGGTGCTTTCTGCATAATGATAGGTGGAAGGTGAGGAGCCATCAGTGAATACTAATGAGGTCATTGGGTTGGGGATGATTCTCTCGGTGATTGATGTTGCGTTCCTGGATTAAAATTTGAGGATATACCTCTTTGTTCCTATAGTTTTCATTCCATGGTCCATCATGATATTTCATGTAGGGATTTGTTAGACTTAATTACTATTTTTTGGGTGTTCCTTCGTGATGTCTGTACATTGAGACACGTCGTTTCAGGAGGCATATTTTGTCGGGATGTGTGATTGAGGTGGAACTTCAGGGCATTCCGAGACACTGTGACTACAGGTTTACCATGGGCCATTGACTAAGGAATCTCTTGATTCTAAGATTATGAGGTTCGCTGAAGTAGTTGACACTCGCTAGTGGCTACTGAGCACCAGTGGAGGATGTATTAAATTAATTTCAATGTACTATTTAATTTACAAGGAAATGAATGTCTACTTAAATGCTAATACTAGGTATTCACCATTGGGTGGAAACCTACAATGATTCTTCTCACACCCTATAGGGGACCTTTAGGATTCATGTAGACATTATGGTATATATACCAGAAAATGATCTACTTCAGCAGTTGCATTATTGTGCTATTTGGAAAGTATATTTCCATGGACCTTGACATTATGCCAAGTTGTAGTTTTACTCTTTTTAGATTTCATTCATATATCAGAATTATTAATATTATATGTATCTTATGTGGCTATCCATTGGCTCCCTCTGAGTATTGACATGTATTACCTACATTGGATTCATGACTTGTTTTTTAGTAGTGGTTACAAGTGGTGTTTAAAATTTCGTTCTATTTACATTCCTATGTATTTGTTACTATATTTATTACACTTCTTATTTATATTGAATATTATTCCATTATGTGGGTCTGGTTTGAGTTTTTTGAGTCATTTATTTATACTACAGGTGTTACAATTATATTTGGACAAGTGACTTCTCTTTTTCCAAGATGGTATAGACTCTCCACTATACTTTTTTTCACCCTTGATGTTAGTTGGAATACATTGGCGTTTAGGGAGGTGCACCTACGTCCAGTAGCACCTGGCCCGTTATCACTATTTTGGTGTTTGTTTAGTATACGGATGTTACAATGTGGAATCAGAGTAGTTCATTACTGGGATTTTACTTATGTGTTTCACTGGCTACTATTGAGACCAAGATGCCAATTTTATTCATGATTATTTACTATTTTGGATATGTTAGATTAGAGATATATTTTAATTAGAAATGGATTTTCTAGTTTGTTCATGGGTGCCTTCAGCCCGATGTATGAGGGATAGACCATGTTACCTTGGGTGGGAATTTTCATTTGTATTTTTATCAAATTACCGTTTATATGGTTTCAATCTTGGTGGATCAATAGTTCTATGATGATTATTGGTTGTGATATGTGACCCATGTCCCAATGCAGTAATGGATAATTGGACCTTGGACTTGTAATGAAATGTGAGTTTTTTTTTGGAATTTGGTAAGCACATTTTTAGTGTATTTCAATTTCATATATTCATGTATGCTTTGTAAAGTGATAATACCATGTGATATATTTCTATATCCATTTAAAAATGTGAAATTTTTTATATAATTTCTTTTATTATGCAATGTGGATTTCCAATAATGAAATTTATTTAAATTTTCTTTTGTAATGTGAATGGGCCTGGATTTTATAGGAGACGTCAAGTACTATGTTTGAAGTGACTTTTATCAATAGGATTGGGTGACTAGGTATTCATATTGAGGCAAGGATGGTGTATAGGATGTGTGTGGTTATGGGTTATTGTGTACATGGCTATGTTGAGGGAGGGTAATGAGTCCATGAGGTAGGTATTCCTTATTCTTGGTTATGATGATGAAGGGTAAGGGTAGTTGTTATGTGCTTCCTCTTTAATGCTTTAATAATCTGTGTTGTATATATACTGTTATATGTGCAGGTTGTCTAACCGCTTATGGTATTTAGTAAGTTCTTCCTATTTGATTTAATGGAGTATCATGCTGGTGATGGTACATTTTCATAGGCTCATTATTAGTTTCAGACCCTTGAGGGACAAGTAGAGCATAAACCACGTGTACAGGCTTAGGGACAAGATAAGGATCCAAATCTAGTGTTGGCAGGATAGCTACCAGGTTTGACAGTGTTCGGGACATGCCTCGACATGTAGTTTTTATCCATCCTGGTATGTTAATTGATGGGGATTAACATAGGTTCTCAAGGAATATATCCTTCTATGTCTTATCATACTCAGGACTTTTAGTCACAAAACCTATATGTTTTTTCGGGAGATGATGGTCCATAAGAAGCTGAGAACTATATAGAAAGCATGCCGATGATATTTGAGAAGCCATTGATTACTCTGTAGTGGAGGGTCAGTCTAGAAACATATATTTTTAGAGGACCGAAAAGAACTGGTAGGATGTGCAGGTTTAGGCTCGAAGATATGATGGACTGTCCTGAAAGGACATTGAGGACAGATTATTTAAAAACTATTTATTAAATACACTGAGGGAAGATAAAGCTTGGGAGTTATTGATCCATCAGTAGGGTGACATGTTTGTTATGGAATATCAATCAAATTTAACTATGTTATCTCACATTTCACCTAGTACGGTAAGAGATAACACCTTGAGGGTGAGGTGCATGGAAGATGGCTTACCTCACCTCATCTAGGTGTATATCATTAGGATGGCCTATTTTCTCAAAGGTGGTGAACCATGAACTCATGGGCGAGGTTAACCTAAAATACATGTCTCACTAACACAGGGCGATGAATTTTTTTAATGGATTAGATGGCCTAAAATGTGTTTGTGAGGATTTATTGTAGGTATTTTATTCCATGGACTCAGATATACCACAACGTGGTAACTCAGTGGTTGTTTTCATTCAGTGTTGGAAGCCATGATGTTTCCAGACCTAGTGTTATAGGCCACCAATGAAGCGACAACCATGTGGATAGGTCGGGAATCTAGAGATTTTTTTAGAAAGCATTCTATGATATCCAAAATTTAGGGACCAATGCAGATATTGGCATCTAAAGTTGGTTCAGGATTTTTTCCTAGTGTGGGTATCTGAGGTTCAGCTTCATGTGAAGGACATGGCGGGGAAAGTTGGAGCCAGTCGCGTGGTCAGTGGCAAGTGGTACGTGCAGCAGTACTGGAATTATAGGCTTCAGGGTGCCATGTATTATACCTTGTCATTCCATGGATATTATAGGGGTTGAGTAGGCTGGCGAGTCAACAATGGTTAGAGGTATTCTACGGGCATGGTCGTGATATTATTTTTCTTATTTTTGGAATGGTCTATTGTGACATGTTCTTTTTTAGTGAACGATGTAGAAATGATGTATATGGACTATCCAAACACTAGTGAGTTGGACATGAAGATATCAGGTCTGTGATTATATATATATATATATATATATATATTAGGTTCTTGGAATTAGAAACATCAATGGATGAGTGTCTTGATGTGCTTAGGAAATGGGCATATGAGGGATGGATGTTACTTGAAGTGATAGGATCATGATTCATCTAAGGGATTCCATGGACATCAGGGTATTGATGATGCAATTTTAATTTAGGTACAATGCATCAGGTTGTTTTTATCATCCATGGTATGTGGGACTTCATTGTTCCATTGGTTCCATTGGCTCGAGGTAGGTACTGATGCGGTACAGGATATGAGGTGGTGTTCGTAGCAACATGGGAACACTTGATGAGGATTAAGGGTGATGAAGGGTCACATGAGGACCATGGAAAAATAAAAAATTTGTTAGAATTTTTTTTTGATTTGATATTTCGGCCATATTGGATATATAATATTCATTTACCACCCTTCTAACAGATATTCATGGATGATTGTTTAGTATGGGTGCTTGTAAGAACCCATATATTCATTTGGGGTACAAGTCCCTTTTCAATTTTTTTGAAAATGGGAAAACATGCATGTTACACGACCTGACATGGGGTTACATGCCATGTAATCCATGTACATGATATGTAATGGTATGGCCGTGTAATGGGTGTACATTGTGTGTATGGAATTTTTTATAGAAGAGAGATCCAACCCATAATATGCCCTGTACAAATGTCAGCAGACCCGAGATTGATGTTTAAGTGTAATTTGGCAGGTAAATGTGGTTTTCCATATACATGGTGTATATGATAAATTAAAAAACATGTTTTTTTTTCTAAAATAGGCATTATCCACTCAGTCAACCAGATAGTACCCTCGTGTGGGTATTACAAACCATCAATGAATATGCACATTTTTACTCATGATTTTCATTCCAAACTTCAATTGCAAAACCATCAAATGGGTTAGAACCATAATGATGTGTCCTTGATTCCCCTTGAGCTATTACTCATTATTTATTCCCTAGAAAATATTTTCAATTTTTATTCACTTATCCAAATTATATAGATCTACCATGTTATATGCCAAATTATAGGCCAAAGCTAGATGAATAGAGTCGTATGATTATGAGGCAGGTGGTTTATACCTTGTATATTATTTTCACAGATATTTGTGGGTTGAGGATTTTTCATGAAATGATGGGTATTGAGTGAGACCATATTATAAAAATTCATAATGATCATTGGACCATGTGAGATGCTGTGAGAAGTCCCTATACCTGTTACGATTGACTGAGATCGGTAGAGAGGTCATTTCTCTTTTGGTTGTTTTCCTATGGGAGAAAATGTATTATAATTGATTATTTTTCTTATATTATTGTATGTTCAAATAGATTAATCTTTATTAAGATAATTATAGGAATTCAAAACCTCAGTGATACTATGTTATAGCATATAGAGACTTCTATTGAAATTGTTTAAATTGAAATGCTTGTTTTTAAAGTGTTTTAAGGTGATTAAATATACGTAATTAGTGATATAACATATGTTGTGTCCCATTTGGTTGTGACGGTCATGGGAAAAGGATGGGATGGAACAACCATCTTAATTTAGTGATATTGATTAGATTTTGGGCTTGGATCATATTTTCCTGTCCTGTTTTGACCATAGGATTGGGTGTTGTGGACGTCGGTTTGAGGCAGTGTAGTTGTTAGGTTAGGCATGGCCCTTGATACATGGATGGAATGGCCATTGGATTTGAGATACATGGTCATAGGGGTACAAGGACCATAGATGGTGTGTCTTAGGTTTTTTAATTGGTGGTTTCTACTCACCATTGATGGCCAAAGCCCCACTGGATTTGTGTACACAAAGGTAGACTATGTGATGAGGTTATTTTGACTTCTCATATCGGTACAGACCCCAAATTATTGTCGCATATGTAATTATGATTTGGATATGATTTCCACATAAATCCATTTGTAATGTGAAAAGCCTTCATTGGATATGGATGTGTCTACTGGGTTGGGGGATGAAGATCATAGCGAATGAAGTTATGTCCCTGAATATTTATTTGAGGAAATACATTACTTTTACTCTAGTTGTAATTCCATGGGCCAATGAGATATTTGGAGAAGGGGTCCATGGGACCATAATTCTATTTTTTGGTGATTCTTTCGAGATGTTGGTTCATTGAGACACATGGTGTTATGTGGCATGTGTTGTCGGTCATTCTGATTGATTTGGAACATGAAGGTTCACTAGGACATTGTGACTATTGGGGTACATTGGGACCTGGCCCAAATACTCCCGTTCTTCTAATATTTTGGTGTTGGCCAGAGCTGGGGACACTCCCTATTGTCTATTGATCACCAATAGAGGTTTTTTTATTACATTGTACTGTTTACATTATATAGAGATGAATTACTTCTTATACCCTTATTCTAAGTATGAACCAATTGTTTGAATCCTACTTTGATTCGTCTCAAACCCTACACAAGCCCTTTTGGATATGGGTAGAAAATATGGATTTACATAATGGTATTTGATCCTCTTATACAACTATATTATAGTGTTTTATTTTCATGTATATTTTCATTGACCTTGAGGTCATGCTAAGATGGAGTTTTTCTTTTGTTTGGAATTCATTCCTGTATCAGCATTATTATTCTTATATGTAGCTATTGAGGTATGTGATGGGAACCCTTTTTGTATTGACATGTATTAAATTATATGGATTATTGTCCTATTAGTTATATGACTTGTTACAAGTGGTGTATATCATCATGTTATTTTAAATTTTTGATGTAGTTATTTTTATATCACTTCCTCTATTAATTTATATTGGATATTCTTATGCTTTGCGGGTCTGGTTCATGTCAGTTGAGTAATTTATTTCCGCTGCATGTGTTACTATTATACATGGACCATTTCCTAATATTTTTCATAGAGTTTATAGACTACCAACAATACCTTTTTTAAACCCACATAGCCAGTCCAAATCGTTTGGCATTTATGGTGGTGCACCAATGTCTAGTAGCACCAAACCCATTAGCAATGATTGGGTGGTTGTTTTTTACAGACGTTACACTAAGGATACATGACTCTGTATCCAGTAATGAAAAAATTGATCACATTGATATGTGCATATCAATAATAAATAATGTGATCATTAAAATTGTATTTTGGTTCAAATGATATCCAATGTCATTCAATACATACACCACATAGTGGTTTCATGATTCACCATAGATTAGAAAACACAACAAGATGTGTTTTACAACATCATGCCTTATACAATAGTAAATATATATATTAATCTTCTACACTCATGTATTAAAAAAAATTATTCAAAATATTGAAAATCATAATGAGTTGATTCACACACTTTTGGATATGATTTTCATATAAACAACCCTATACATTGGGAAAAAACATTATACAAATATTTTTTTCATTTATATTCCAACTAAAAATTATTTATAGAATTCATTTAAATATTACAAAAATTATTAATATTTTACCAATAAATGGTAAATCAATTGAATGAGAATTTTAGGTTTCCTATTATCTCACATGGTTTGATCATGGGTTTTTAAACAACACTTATGGGCCCTTAATGCTTTATCTAGTATAATAATTAAGTTTACTTAGGTGATTTCTTATAGATCACTTCCATGTTTAACATTACCTGTTGATGTTTAATTATTTTTAACAGAACTGAAAAATCATGAGTGTGTGGTTCTCCCTTCAATGAGGAGTAGGAATACTACTCCCCTAGAAACTACTACATGTACTATTTCCATTTATATTATAATGAAGAATATAAATCACTCCATATAATTTTTTATAAATTCCCCATAATTAAAATATTTTAACATTTAGATTTTCCTCTTCTATCATTATTTTGCATGACCATTTACATATTTTTCCATAATAGGCACTATCGGGATTGGATATTTATAATTATATCACATTGGAAATTTTTTGTACGTATAACAAAATAATATTAGAATTATTGTCTATTTTTACTTTGAAATCACACTATATGATAATATGTGTTTCCTAGGGTGATGACTTCTAAATTTGGTTTTTATTAGACATGATTTTTTTTAAAAATTTCATTTTTATCAATTTTATTAATTATGATTATAGATCAACCTTCACCTTAAATCAATTTCAATTATTTATCTTCTGGAATTCTTGGAATCACCCCCCGACTACACAACTGTTATTAAATATTTACATATAGAATAGATTTTTATTGAATTATTTTTTTGTCCAAAAAATTCCTATAAAAATATCACATCCCAGATCATATTTGATTCTAAATACCTAATTATATTTCATAAATCAAATATCTAAAAATTAATGTTAGGTTTGGTTATCCAAATATCTACTTTATAACATCTCTATAAATGTATTTAATATAAAACCCTCACATAAGTGTTAGATTATAGTAATTTATACCTTAACATAAGATTGATGTATTCTATATCAAAACATTAATAATCTATGACAGCTTTTAGTTACCTCACAACACATATATTAATTCTTATTTTTCATCTCATATACATTCATCAATAACATAAACAATCTTATAGTTAAACTACCATATCATCTACATAAAATCAAAAATATGGATATTAGTGGATTATAATTATAATAGATATCATCCTATATAATTTTTTTATTCAAAACATCATTCAAACACTATATTCCATAATATTTGTTTTCAATGTAAAATACCTCAAAACATTGGAACTCTATGAATTTATAACATTCTTTCCAATGTCCATTTTAGAAACAAATTCATTGTTCTTCTTTATCCTCAACACATATTCATCATACAATCTTTATTATTTCCCCGTATTGTATTAAAACTACTCCCACATAGATATCACCTTTATTTCAGAATGTTTATTATATTTTCTATTAATTTTAATATTCTAAAACTATAGGGATAATGCATCTGGAATAACATTTTGTAAAAATTCACACATATAATTTCATAAATAATCTCCAAAAAATCATTCAATATATAATAAACGAATGAAATCAAATATGTATGGTTTATAAAAAATTAATATTTCCTCAAGTGATACTATATATTGTATGAACCCCCCACTGTTCATTATGCTAAAATTAATTCTTCTACATTATCTCTATTTAAACCAAAAAATCTGATTATTTATTTTAAATCTACCCATTTCCTTACATATTGTATTTAATAACTATTATAAAAAAAAGTAAAAAACCATTTTAGAAATCCATTAGGTTCATAAAATCCTAAAAATATATATATATGAGGTAATATTATTGATAATTTATAGTATTTACATAGAATAAAATATAAAAAATAGGTTATATTGTTGAATGACCTTGAATATATTAATGTAAATACATTATGAAATTATTTTCAATTAAAAAAATGAACTATAATTCCAAGGTGAAAATCACAGGGGTTCTAACCCATATAGAAAATTGAACTCATTAATTCTACAACTCCACCATTGTAACATCATGTTCCAACACCGACATGCACCTGGTATGAATCAAAATTAGTCATAAATATAATTAGTATGGTAACATCTATTAAAAATATGTATGAAAAATGTAATGCTCAAATTGGAATCATCGTACAAGAATCAAGGTGATGTAATATATGGATTATGAGGTTGAATAAACTATTATAATGATACAATAATCTATCTTCCACCACATATAATGAATATATTTATCCTGTTATAAATGTAGTGAACATTTAGAGTCAATTTTACTCATATACTAGAATATAATATTTAAATTTTATACCTACAATAAATATTTGTGACTTTATAAATGAAAAAAATAATCCTCAAATATATATAATTCCACACTACTTAGACCATTCAATCAATATGGCCCCAAATTCCCCATCAACTTGATTCCATGTCAATATAAGAAAAGTGTTGTATCAAGTGAAGAAAATGTATATAAATTCAAAAAAATTTATCAACCTCTATAAGGGTGATTTCTTTTATATGGGAATAGGTGTATGTCCTCATACTTGTTTTAATGTATGAAGATATCACCATAATCATGATCAATATAAATTTGATGATTAAAATGTGTAGAATTTAACAAAGTCAAATACAACCATCTTTGATATGTTTGATAGAATAATTTACCACATTTAGATGAGATTTATAATTTGTGATAGCATTGCAATATACAATCCATTGAATTTTATAAGATTTGATTATAATTTCCCATCTCATTGTCATAAGAAATCCCATAATTGGAAAAAATTTAATGTATATAGTAAATTAATTTATTATTGTATAATGCATAAAAACGAGTAGTACTTAAAAAAATTAAACTCACTACACCTAAGATTCCAAAAATGATTGAGGTCAACGTATTGGAATACAACAACAATATCACCTTTTTTATTGGTTCATTTTCCTAATTGAGTGAATTACAAAACCTATAACACGTTGATTTAGATACCCAAACCAAAATGCCAGATGTTATGACATTATTCAATTTTCCTAGAAAATTCCCTATTTAGAGAAACTCAAATATTACTCAACATTAGTGGGACCCTTATCAATATAACGACATGGATGATTACCTATCAAAAACTCTAGATCATATGGTGATGGGGAATACAGATATAACCAAGAGGACATACATGAAAATATAGATTCATTCATTAATGGATTAGGAAAAAAAATTGTAATAATCACAATATTTAATATATGTATCTATACCATAAGCTAAGAATTTATATGAAACATGGGAATATAAAATCATTATTCAACTGAATAAAATAAAACATTTCTAATATCATATAATAACATATAATTTAAAATTTCATCGAGATTTCATAAACATGTCTATAAATTAAATTTTAATGGAAATAGTATAACTAACCAATGATGAATATTTTTTTGGAATCCTTCAATAATATATGGTCCATGATAACATAAAATATAAACTCTAAATGAATATGAATGAAATACTAAAAAATTATGTAAAAAAGGTTTAATCTATTTGACTTTTAGTTGTAATCATAAATAAGTGAACTCTTATAGGGATGTGCATTAATATTTTACACATGTTGGGAGTAATATTTTACATTTTAAAATGAATTATTCTACACCGTAATAACATGAAATGTAATATATACTTAGAGGTTTTAAGAGGTGAATTTTTTACATTCATATAAAATATGCGATGATGAAAAAACATAAAATTATAAAAAATATACTATAGTGGAAGTGATGAATCATTTAGATGGAATAAATAATGATCATGGAGACATGAAACATATTTACAATCTCCAATTATAGAATGGTGTTGTTCAAAAACAACATAAGTGAACATGTTCCTATGAGATTTTTAAGAATATCAATATCTTAATAAAATATGCAGTAGGGTGTTGCTGGCTTGAAAATTTTATGATCTAGCCCATGATTCCCAAAACTATAATGTGAACACTCTATTTTAGAATAATTACAAGGTCAGAAACTCCAACAACATTATCCATGTTTTCAATGATTGTTTCATATCCTACTATATTTAAGTAACATTTTCATAATATTTTTGTTTTGACCTTTTCCTTGTAATATTTTTCTACAATAAGAATTTTTATTTATTAGAATATGGGTGGTTGGTAAAAATCTTTCAATTATGTATAAATACAATATTATATTAAACGTATGAGAAAATGAAAATTCATTTGTGGGAAATAACCTCAAGAAAGTTTTTATTTTCACATGAAACATATGTCATAAAATCCGAAGTAAAAAATCACCTATAGAGTAGAAACTGAGCCGACATAGAATATTGATATCAAAAATCCTATAATGAGGAAAAATATGACTTGTTTGGTTGGTGAGAAATTTTAATTTTTAATTATGATATTTCATGTCATGGAAGAGGTATAGTACATATATTCCAATGTTTGTAGATTTTTATATAAAAATAATGGTCAAAGGGTTAATGGTTTGTGTTTCGATAATAAAATGATTAAAAAAATGTTTTACAAACATGTGAATAATATTTCAATCACATAACACTTTGGATGATATATAAAAATATTGAAGTTGATTGGTATATTATTTAATATAAATTTATAATTATGATATATTTTACAACAATTAATAGAAATTTTTATGGATTATTTATCACATAGGAAATGTAAAATTATCAAAAACAGAAAATCATGGATATATAAAAATAGTAGTCATGCAAGTAAATATATTGAGGTAATAACATATACACCTCATTGAATATATAAGTGGTCAGATCAATTAAAGTGGTTTATGAAGAACACTCTTTCTTGATTATATAAATAACATAAAACCAGTTGTTTTGCATGAAAATATATACATTCATTCAATTCACATATTACTTTATCATGAACATTAAAAAATATATAAAAATACCTAAAATGGGGGTCTAGAAAAATGTATTATTTATTAAGAATATATACATCCATGAAAAATATTACTTCATCAAGAATATAACTTCCTAAAAAATAGTAGTTATACATGTACATATATTGAAAATATAATAGAAACAACTTCTTTAATATATACCATCTCATATTAAACAATCTTATTGCCCATGATCATTCCTTCGAGAACATGTAGATAACATTAAGATATTTGTTTTCTATGATATTATATAACTTCTTGAATTTATTATAGTAATTTTTTCAATAACTTTTCTTCTTGAATATACATATTAGTTATAATAGAGTATTTATAAAATGTATTATTTAAATAAGTAAGAAAAAATAATTTAGTCCAAATGTGATTCATTTCTACCAATTCACATATCATATGTAATATGTGTTATAGATCATTTTCATCATTTGATATCACGTAGTCCGTTATGGGATGGATATAATTGGTAGTCACGAGTGTAATGTTACACAATTATAAAAATTATTGGATATTAATGACAAAGTCATATGGAATAAATTCTCGTAATAATAATAGAATATCAAAGACACATTTTTTCAAACTAAAAAAAATTAAAAATTATAATTACATTTACATACCTTCATGATAATGGTTAATGTACAATGATTCAATCCTAAAAATAATAGGAATCTAAACATACAAAAATTATTTAACCACTTTATCTATTAAAAAATAATTACATTTTCTGGGAATAGAAAATTATTTAACAGGAAAATTCCATTTAAATTTAATTAACTATGAAAATTATGAATCCATTAATTACTTATCCCATTATTGTATCCCCAATTAACATATGGAAAAAATTAATTATATTGTTCACAATACTAAAAAAACTCAAGTAAATTTAAATTTAATGATTACAATAAACAAAATAAAATATAACTATATCATACCTATGACATAGTCTTGGAATGTTTAAATAGTGTATAAATTACATTATAAATGAAATATACATTAGGATCTGAATATATAATTTTTTTAGGGAGAGAAGCATAAAATTGTAGGTTCATAAAAGAAATATTGTTTATTTTAAAACTAAACACATATTATAAATATGTAAAAATTAGTTTATATGGGAGATGTTGTTGTTGAAAATAAAATCATAAATGGAAATTAATATTAAATGCTATATTTGGGGGAAATCAAAATAATCAGCTTGTTAGATATAATCCCCTAAAAACGCACTATGATGGGATCCCTCAATTTTTGTGTAGATGCAATTCAATAGAAGAGCATGAGGTAGGGATTTTTCCTGAAATATTCTGGGAGGATTGACCTACTATTAGAAAGTTGGGTTAGTGATAAATCACATTAAAAAGTATATCAAGAGGGTAGGGAAGGCTTCAGGGGAAAAATAATGGAGGTAATGTGGCCATGTCGGAAGAGATGGTTCATAGGGAGGTTGAGTAACCGCATCAGAAGAGGACTATGGATGGTTGTGTTTCTAAGCCAGTGTTGCGTCAAGTGGTGGTGAGATATATTTGAGGAGGATGTTCATAGTGATATGGGGGCATCAGAGTTGTGTTGACTAGGAGGAGGAAAACCCACAACAGTGAGGAGGTGGGATGGATAATTTTTCGGGTGAGGTGGGTCTCATTGAAGATGAATCATGAGGGTAGAGGAAGAGGAGGAAATATTTCTGAGGGATAGGGTGGAGATATCGTTTTGGAAGGAGCGAGAGGAGGAAATGCGGGGGATAGATCATGATGGATGAGAAGGAGGTGTGGAGTAATCCAAATGGTATGTGGTGGTACATCTACATGATATATATTTGACAATGGATCTAGGTCTAATATAGACACATATTTTATAAAGCTGTTCTACAATCCATGGCTATAAGAAAATTTTCTATTTCTGTCATGTGATGTCCTCCAGAAATGAAATCTAGAATATATGAAATATTTTGGAAAAGTAAAATGGATAAATACACTAACGTTAGAAATTTCCATTCGGAAAAAATCATTTAGACGGCCTTGTACAAGCCTATAAATTATCATACATTTAATCAATATAAACTCAAACATGTCAGACAAGAAAATAATACATGTAATGTAGAATATCATGTCATTCAAGGTAGATAATACAGCTATATCAAGAAGATTTCCCCGAGACATGATAAATAATTCAAGTGGGAATATTATTGCATACGCCAAAATTAAAAAATCAAAACATTGATTTTTGTCAACATATGATACATATGATGCCTCATAGAAGACTGAGGTCCAATGGGAATCCACCTCATTATATGTCCCATTATAATATAGAAACTAAGATTCAATGGACATGATAGAACTTATCTATTCATCTCCCGACTTCCTCCATCACCTGATTGAGTTGTCACGACCTGTCCCACGAGGCCTGTGCCATTACTACCCCAATCCTGCCTTCCTTAGTCCAGGGGATAGTGACTAGTAACAAAGGGGTAATTCCAAATATCTGGGAAGGCATTGCCTTTATAACCTGTAAATACACAACCAAGCATAGAGAAAGATACAAACTCAAGTAAACTGAAAAGTAAACAGAGTGAGTACAGTATGTAAAAGGGTCCAGAATACAAGCTGAACTAAAATGTTCAAGGAAAAATGAAAGGTACAAGAAAATTGATAGGTGAAATGCAGCTCCTGGATCATCCACCTCGATTCTTAACTTAAGGGTAGGTACAGATCGCCTCCTCAGTACTACATGTCCACCTGTCTTCTCTATAAACCGACACACCATATGGTCCACCTCCGAGCACCGTCCAGTCCTGGTACCCTAATCCTCATTCAGCGATGTCTGTCATCTGCAACCAACACAACATGGTGTGGGAATATCCCATGCAAGTGTGACTATAATGATACTCAGTAGGGACCTCACGACCCTCAAGGTCTCTCAAAATCCACCAAGGATAAACCACAATGTCTGAAATCAATAGATAACCTTATATAGGTATATACCCATTCATATACCAAAGTTATCAAGTAATCCATCTCAGTAAAGAGGAACCAAAGAGGTATTGACTCAGCTCACACTAGGTATAACTTTAGTTAAAGTAGTAGATATTACTAGATGTAACTACTAAATCATATTACTCCGGTAAGAGGCTCTGCTGTTAACCGGAAAAGAATCGCTAAGAGCTGACCTAGACAGGATCTCTAAGAGCAGACCCACACAGGACGATTAGGAGCTGAACCACACAAGATCGCTAGGAGGTGACCACAATGGATCACTGGGAAAGATCTACATAGTATTGCTCAGAGCTGAACCACACAGGATCATTAGGAGCGTACCCACAGAGGATCGCTGGAGCTAACCCACACAGGACCTCTATGAGCTGACCCACACAACACTGCTAAGAGCCAACCCACATAGGATCATTTGGAGCTCACCCACACATGATCACTGGAGCTGACACACACTAAATATCTAGGAGGTGACCCACACAAGATCGCTATGAGCTGACCCACACAGGATATATAGGAGCACTCTTCTCATCATAGCCAGCTACCGGGTTTCTGCACTAGGATTGCTCATCTCCAAGTGATTCTAATATCCATGCCAATATTCGATTCCCTAACTTCCATGATGTCCCCTGAAAATGTATCACAATGGTACGCCACGTCGTAGGGGTCTCAACGCAACCGATGGCGCGTCAATGGGACGCCCTGTCTGTGAGTTATTAGCCTTTTAGTACCAAGGGACCGGTTGGATTTGTGCTCGATCCAACCCAACTGTACCTCAACAATACCCAAAACTCTAGTGGACTATAATCAAAATAGATCATATCGCTCCATGATTTCTAGCACCGCTGACGGTTCCTCAAACGGACGTCTGGTGCCAATGTTATGGCCAAAAATAAATAAATGAGTAATAGTGGGATCGGGTTCGGTCCGACCTAGTCGGACCGACCCTCTTCTAGTAGACCATTCATGACCCATTGGGTCTAGGCCAGCCCACTAGGTGGCCCGCCCCATTGGGTTTGGTCTAGACCGGCAGACCGCGAGGGGTCTCGGAGGGCCCTGAGGGGCCTCGGAGGGCCGCAGGTGGCCATAAGGCCATGAAGGGCCGCGGAGTAAGCAAGGCCACAGAGCTGCTCATCCAAGGTGGTTCAGCCAGAAGGGTGGCGCTAGCTCTACCCGGATGGCGGTGGTGGCTAGGGCGGTGGATCAGGTAGCTACTCGGCCTGGCAGTGGCGGCTCGAGCGACAGCTCATCCGGGACAACGATGGCGGCTTAGATGGTGGTTGCGGCTCGGCTCGGCATGACAGCGGTAGGCCAGCATGGAATCTCGGCTCGGCGGCGGAGCGACGTAGGCTGCGGGTGCCACAAGGGAGTGTGGCGAGGCAGCGGGCAACAGAGCGTCGTAGGGCGGGGAGGCCATTGGTGGCAGTGGCCGAGGGTAGTAGAGCAATGATGCCTTCATCCATTGCGAATAACACATGAAAGAATAAAAATGACGGAGGGTTAGGCCATGTTTGTTTTCCCTGCACCCTCCGTGTTAGAGCGGTAGCAAGTATTTCACAAATAAATATTGAATCAAGAATGTGTATGGAAGATTTATAAAAAAATCAATCCCCACAACCCTTGTAAATATCTATTCTCAATCCTACAAAACAATTATAAGGGAAGAACATTGGAAGTGATAAATATATAGAAATAAACCCCTACCTTGGATTGTTCGTTGATGTTGGCGTGAGAATGAAGTTGAAGTTGTCGATGTTCATCTCATCTGCCTCACAAATCCAATCCTGGGCTTCAAGGTTCAACTCCTATTTGTTTATTATGTTCCTCCTTTAATGGTGTCCTGAGTTGGAGGACTAAGTCAGTGTTCATCGTTGGTGGGGCGTTCTTCTTGGAAGAACGGGTTGTTCGTTCGAGAAATGTAATCCTCCAAGGGTTCTCCGCTTACAATCCCATGCAAAAAGTTAATGAGGTGACAATATAATTATCTTAACGGATTAATATTTTGGTACAACCAAGTTGGCATAATTAATGTACCACGTTCACAAAATTAATTAGCTCAATTAATTGGACCAATTTAATTTCTCAATTTAATGTGAGGGGGGGAATATTGGGGTGTTGGGAGTTTTCTTCCCATTAAGAGTGGTCTGGTGGTCCCCACCTCTAAAATAAAAATTGGGGGTTTGGGCTGGGGTGGTTCCCACCACTATAACCACATAAGAGAGGCTTAGTTTCTGGTAGACCCCATCTATGAAACATTCACATGGGATTTTCAAAATAAAATAAAATAAAATGTTACAAACTTTATTTTATTTTATTCATTTCCCCAAAACCCAAAATAATAACTTTCACCCTCGACCAAATACTATAAAGGTGAATGTCTCTTAATGAGAATACCAATGCTGCAAGCTCAACGGTTCCCTTAGATTTAAATTCCAAGCACCAGTTAAAAAGTTATAAAATTCCAATCATATGTTAATTGAACGTACCCAATGAAATGTTCAGAAATTCATTCTGGGAACTCTGGGCCTTAGAATCACACTCCGTCAATTTTCACAGACTCTTAATGTTCCAATTTATTAAAAAAATAACATGGAAATTTAGGGTGTTTAAAGTCTCCCTACCAGAGGGATTTACATCCCAGTAAGCCACAATTCATAACTAGGTAATAAAGTGGGGGTACTGAGCATGAATCTGAGCTTCCTACTCCCATGTTCCCCCCAATAGGTTCATGTGCTTCCAACGAATGCACACCAGTGGTATCAATCATCCACAAAGGACCAGATCTGTTCGATCCTCAATCTCGACTGGAGCCTCCATAAAAGTCGCCCCATTTTCGATATCCAGGTCTCCATGGATGATGATGTGAGAAAGGTCTTGCAGGTATCTCCTCAGCTCGGATATGTGGAATACATCATGCACCCTGTGAAACTGAGGTGGAAGAGATAAGTGGTAACCAACCTTAACTACTCTACTATGAACCAGATAAGGTTTGATGAAACTTAGAGATTAATTTCTACCTCAGCCAATTCTCTGAAAACCCCATCTAGGTGAGACCTATAGAAATACATGGTCACCATCATCGAACTCCATAGGTCTCTATATCCAGTCAGTATACGACTTATGCCTACTCTGTGTAGCCTTCATCTACTCTTGGATGATCTACACTTTATTTGTATTAGCCTGTACCATCTCTTGTCCCACCAGTGCTGACTCCCCTGGGTCAGTCCAACACATGGGTGATCTGCAAGTTCACCTATACAATTCC
The DNA here is from genome assembly GCA_963277665.1 of Viscum album. NCBI lineage: Eukaryota > Viridiplantae > Streptophyta > Magnoliopsida > Santalales > Viscaceae > Viscum > Viscum album. The sequence goes on along the minus strand of OY728121.1, from coordinate 1,989,109,566 downwards.
TTGAAAGGTTTCATCCAAATGGTGTATTGATAGATGTTGTTGTACGCAGACTCCTCCAAAGGCATGTGATCCTCCCAGCTGTGAGCGAAGTAAAATACACAAGCATGCAGCATGACCTTGAGGGTATAAATGATTTGCTCCGTCTGACCATCCATCTAAGGATGGAAGGTGGGGTTCAAATGAAGCATCTTCTTGTAAGCCACCTGCAACCACTTCAATAGCCGAAAAGTAAAACGTGCATCACAATCGGAGACAATCGTCGAGGGTACTCCATGTATTCATACAATCTTCTCTACATAAAGGCATCTGAAGCTCCATACAAATCCCTTATCTCTGATCAGTAGGAAGTGGGAAGACTTGGTGATTCGGTCAATGATAACCCAAATCGAGTCATGACCTTTGGATGTATGTGGAAGTACTATCACGAAGTCCCTGGATATCCCATCCCACTTCCACTCTATGACCTTTAAAGGATGAACCAATCCTTCTGGTACCTGATACACTACCTTCACTTGCTGACAAGTGAGGCAACGATAGACAAACTCTGAAACTTCTTTCTTCATTCCCAGCCACCAGTGTTGTCGTCGGAGATCCTGGTACATCTTCGCAACTCGTGGATATACTTCTTGAGGGGATGTGTGGAAATCCCTCAACACATGATCCTAAAGTGACTATGGTACCATGGTACGTCCTCTGAAGAGGTTACATGCTCCCCACCTTCAGAAAATCCATCAGGTGTCTGTCCTCTGGATATCTCAGCACATCGTGCCTTATAGTTAGCATCCCTGCACTGCACCACTCTGACTCTCTGAAGAAGTGGGTGAGTGATAGTAAGATACTGAAGGATATCTGATACATCACATTCCACGAATGATATCATCAATGCAGCTAGCTGGTCTGACGCATCACCTAGAAGTTTTATACCAGACCTCCTGATAAGTGCACCTATTACATTGTTCCCCTTCCAAAGTGTATATACTATCATGAATTCATTGTCATGGAGGAACTCCAACCAATGTCGTTGTTTCAGGTTCAGGTCCATTAGAGAGAATCACTATGGGAAATCAAACCTTTCCCAATGATTTTATACCAATGGTTTGAAAAAACCGTGGGTATAAGTCCCCTTTCCCAACAGTTTGTCCAAACCGTTGGGAAATCCCACTTTGAGGTCACTTTTCCCAATGGTTTTCAAAACCGTTGGGAAAGGGTATGGCTTTCCCAATGGTTTGTCCAAACCATTGGGAAAGGGTATACTTATCCCAACAGTTTGGCCAAACCATTGGGAAAGTTCCTCTTTGTGGACACCATTCCCAACAGTTTGGAAAAACTGTTGGGATAAGGTGTACCTATACCAATGGTTTGACCAAACGTTGTGAAAGGTCACCAAGTAAACCAACCTCACCCCATAATAAAAGGACCTATACCAACAGTTGTCAAAACCATTGGGATAGACCTATCCCAACAGTTTTGACAACTGTTGGTATATTTACATTGATTTTTTATCAGATCTTCTTACCGAGAACATTATATAAATAAAAATTCAAAATAATTATGAGGATACATATATATATTTATGTAATAATGTTCACAAAAGTTAATTTAGGTTAGTAGTTAGGTCGTTCAATGATAAAGTCGGGGTCCTGGGATCAAAACCCTAGCGGATGTTTTTTTTAAATATATATACCAACGGTTTCATAAACATTGGTATAGATTTTTATTTTAATTATACCAACGGTTTGGAAAATGTTGGTATAGACAAATCCCAATGGCTTGCTTGGAAACTGTTCTCCAAACCGTTGGTATAGGCTATACCAAAGGTTTGGAGCCCTATACCAATGGTTCCGACCCGTTGGTATAGGTTTGATTTTCCATAGTTAAGTTATACATGAGACTCTTATGATCAGAATACACTACAGAACATTCACCCATCAGATTGTGCAACCACATCATCAAGGCTAAGCCCACAGCTACAAACTCAAGGTCATTGGTAGTGTATTTCTGCTCATGTTGTCTCACCTGTTGAGAACCATATGTGATAACTGCTTGCTCCTGCATGAGGACACATCCGAGTCTGTTCCCTAATGCATCGTAGTAGACTACGTACCCTATGCCCTCCTCTAGGAGCCTCAAGATGGGGACAATAGTCAGCCTATACCTTAGCTCTTGAAAACTCCAATGCAATTTCTCTGACCAAAAATTTTTTTCCCCTTATTCATCAATGCAGATAATGGTTCTGAAACTCTGGAGAAGTGTAGCACAAACTTCCGTTAGTATCCAGCCAATCCCAAGAAACTCAGTACCTTTGTTACAATCCTGGGTGGCTCCCAAAGTGGTATTGCTTCAATCTTTACTTGATCAACTACAACTCCAGCCTCTGATATGACATGTCCCAGAAAGTGATCCTCTCGGATCCAGAACAAGAATTTCGAGAGCTTACCATAAAACTGGTGCTCTTATAGTGTGTCTAGTACTACCAATAAATGATGTGCATACTCCTCCCCAGTAGATGAGTAGATCAGAATGTCGTTGATGAAGACTACTACAAAGCAATCAAGGTATGGCTGAAAGATCATGTTCTTGAGTCCCATGATTGATGTGGGAGTGTTGGTTACACCAAATGGCATAACCAAGAACGTGTTATAGTCATACAGACACCTGAAGGATGTCTTATACACATCCTCATATAGTAATCTGAGCTGGTGATAGCATGATCTGTGGTCTATATATGAGAACCACCATGCTCCCTTAAGCTGATCATTGAGGTTTTCAATCATCGGGAGTGGGTACTTATTCTTCACTGTCACCTAATTCCGGCGCCGATAGTCAACACAAAGCCTCGATCTCCCATCTGCCTTCTTGGTGAACAGAATTGGCGCTGCCCATGGCAAAACACTGGGTTGGATGTACCCATTCCCCTGTAAGTCCTCCAGATGTACCTGCAGCTCACGATGCTCCGCGGGAGCCACTTGATATGCTAGGGTAGATATCATTTTTGCCCTAGGGTACAAGTCAATGTAAAAGTTCCCCTCTCTATGAGGAGGTAGACCTTGGACATCATGAGGGAAGACATCCTCATTCTGGTCCATCACTACAAGATAATTCAGACTCTCCACCTCAACCGCCCCAAGGGTAAGGCTAGCCAACTGATGAGTGATCGACTGCACCATCCTCCGGGAAAGTCCATCCAGCGTTGCAATGGCTCTTTTCACACTGGTGAAGATGAACTGGGTCCAATTATTGCAGAAAGACATCACATGGCACCTAATATAGTCCATCTGAGCATGGAATGTAGAAATCCAGTACATACCCATGATGGCATCGTAAGGCCTCAATACTGCTAATAAAAGATTCCAGTCAAAGAACTTGCCTCCTAGAGTAAGCTCACACTTCCAGAACCAATGTCCAATCGTCGAATCCGATCTCGTAAGAGTCTCTAGCCATAAAGAATGAGCCAAAGTCTCTATTATAATCTTGGAGCTCTGAACTAGGGTAGTGCTAATAAAAGAATTACTATCACCTGTGTCTATATGTACTACAGCTATGGTGGAGTAGACAGAGATCATACCTAATATCTTCTCTAGAGCACCATGATCATAGGCCTCAGTTACCTGGAGCTTAGATCGCCCATTTCCACCTCCTCTATGTGGTCGGCGGGACCTCCTAGTGGTCGTGGCGGTAACATCTCGAATCATCACCCACAACCAGCTGGACGACCAGCAACTATGCTACGTCTGCCTGATCTCGGTGAACCTCCTCGTCAAACCAATGTCTCTTCCTGGGAGATTCCTCGACCATCCACTGATCATCCGTATGGAGGGTCAGACAGTCATAAACCATGTTACCCTGCCCGCCGCATGTGTAACACTGCCAGCTCCTAGTATGACTGGCTCTCTCTGGGTTGCCTTGCACAACCGATCCTGAGTCATGCGGTCGTCCACCTGTAGGTCTGGTCCTCTTGGACCTTTGCGATATCTATCTACATCCAGCTATAGAAGACTCCTCTATGTGATGACTAGTGTTGGATCATGCTGTTGGAGACTTTTCAACAAGGAAACTCTCTACTATGAGATCTCTCTCTAACACTCCCACATATGTTCGGATTCAGAGCAAGATCCTCAAAGCACTGATTTCCCGCATGCTTCCCTTCTCGAAGGTCTAGGCCCTAAATACTGAGTCCCTCATAATATTTATGGAGTAACATGAGAGTTCAATGAAACAAGATGAGTACTGAGCTAAAATCATGTTGCCCAACTGTATATGAAGAATCTTCGGTATGCACACTGTGCGAAGTGTCGTTGGGACAAAATCTACCCAAAGAGGCTCTCGATATCTACCTAGAGAAGCGTCACCTAATCGTGATCTTGGAGAATAAAACTTGACCATCTACATACTGCTGCCTGTATATGGCTTGAGTAAAGGATCACCATGAGATCAGCGGGTGTCCCTACCAGTCGAAAAACTCTCACTACATCCTCCATCCAATCCTGAAAAGCTTGTGGGTCCATATCTCCCCTAATCATGGGTGGCCTATGGCACTGGAACTCGGGAAATTCTCTCAAGTAGTGTGAACCATCTTCTGATTTGGCTGGTTTCATCAGTGTCCCAACAGGGAATGGTGCCGCTGGTGGTTCTCTTGGTGCCTCTATTGGAAATGAGCCTTGCACCACAGCCTCGTCTCTTGGTGGGAAATTAGTGCGTACAACTCTCGGAACCCTAGATAGATTTCTGTGTTGAGGCATCCTGAAAAGTAACAGGTGTTCCACAGTCAGTAAGTTATACCTGTTGAGCTGACTCAAAATAATACAGAGAAAATGTTTGAAAACACACCCGCAATTAGTGTTTTCATGCACTGTGTCGGAAATCAAAAGTCTGGTTCCTGGTGTATGGATACGTCGGTCGTCGCACCAACAATAGATTTCCAATGCTGATATCCACACTCACTACACATAACCCTATTTACATTAAAAAAAGATCAGTTTCATATGTTCTGTGGTAGAACTAACTCCTCCAATACTAATTTGTCACGACCCATTCCCCGAGGCCTGTGCCATGACTACCCAAACCCCCCCTTCCTTAGGCCAAAGGCTGGAAACTAACACCAATGGAATAATTCCCTAGAATAGGGAAGGATTTTCCTTTATAACTTGTAGACACTCAACCAATCCCACAACAAGATATGAAACCAAGTAAAATGAAAAATTATCTGAGTTATAATAGTAAGTAAAGGGGCCTGAATTCAAGCCCTATGGGAAATTACAAGGAAAACTGAAAAATACAAGATGGTTGATCAATGAAAAGTAGCTCTTGGATAGTCCACCTCGATTCCTACATGATGGGTAGGTACAGATCGCCTCCTCAACACTCCACTTCCACCTGTCTCCACTGCGAACTGACACACTGTATGGCCCACCTCCGAGCATTATCCAATACCAGTAACCTTGTCCCTAGTCTGCATTGTCTGTCATTTGCATCCAACTCAACAAGGTACAAGCATAGCCCATGCATGGGTGAATATAATGATAATCAGTAGGGACCCTGTGTCCCATATTTTCTCTCAAAATCCACAAAGGATAAATAAATAAGTATGAAGTCAATAGTTAACTCCAATTAGGTATATGTCCACACATATACCTATGTTATCATGTAATCCATATCAATCAAGAGGAAACAAAAATTTATTGACTCATCTCACACATGGTATAACATTATGTACAATATTAGAGTTGATTATATGTAACTACTAAATCGTCTTACTCCATTATGAGGATCTACTGCTAACCTGCAATGAATCACTAAAAGATGTCCCGCACAGGATCACTGGAGATGACCCACACAGGATTGCTATGAGCTGACCCACATAGGATCATTAGGAGATGTCCCACACATGACTGCTAGGAGCTGACCCATAGAGGATTGCTGGAGTTTTCCCTCATAGGATCGCTTGGTGCTGACCCACACCGGATCCCTAAGAGCAGACCAACACAGGATCACTAGAGCTGACCCATATAGGATCGCTAGTTGCTGACCCACAGAGTATCGTTAGAAGCTAAACCACAGAGGATAGCTATGAGATGAACCACACATGATCGCTGGAGCAGAACCACACATGATTTCTAGGAGATTACCCACATAGGATCACTAGGAGGTGACCCACACTGGATAGTAAGTAGCACTCTTCCCGTCACAGCCAGCTACTGGGATTCCGCATAGGCTTGCTCGTCTCTAGGAGAGTCTGATCCCCATTCCACTAGTAGATTCTCTAAATTCCAAGATGTCCCATGAAGAAGTATCACAAAGGTATGCCATGTCACATGGGTCTCAAAGCAAGAGATTACATGTCAGTCAAACATCCTATATGTGAGTTACTTTCCTTTTATTCATAGGGGCTTGGTTGGATTCATTTTGGATCCAACCCCACCGTACCTCAACAATACCCAAAACACCAATGGGGTGTACTCAGAGGGACCGTCTCACTCAAATTTGTATAGCGTCAGTGATTGTTCGTTAAACGGATTTCTGGTGTCATTGTTATGGCCAAAAGAGCATAAATGGGTCGTAGTGGGCTCAAGTCCGGTCTGACCTGATCAGACCAACCCACCTGACCCGCTGGGTTCGGCCCAGCAGGCCGCAAGTGGTTGTGGAGATCTATTGGTGGAAACGATACCGCAAAGGGCCATAGAGGGCATGAGGCCATGGGGCGGCTCGGCCGGCGCGGTTCGGCTAGAAGGGTGGCAGCGGCTTGACCTGGATTGTAGCAGCAACTTAGACAACGACTCAGATGGTGGATCAGCCCAGCAACGGTGGGTCATCCGGTGTCTCAGCCCGGACGATGGTGGAAGCTCTGACGGCAGCGGTGGATCACGCAAAAGCCCATCTAATTATGGTGGTTGTGGCAGAGCTCGGTGGCTCGGCTCATCGGTGGAGCGGCGGAGGCCACGGATTGTAGAGACTGCAGGCGGCGGTGGCCGCGGGCGGAGGAGCGTTTCCTCCATCTCCTTTGTCCATTGGGAATAACACTCCAATGAAGCAAAATAGAGGAGGGGTCGGGCCATGTTTGTTTTTCCCACACCCTCCACGTTATAGTGGTATAAAGTGGTTCACAAAAAAATTGTATCATGAATGTGTATGGAAGATATTCAAAAACATCAATCCCCACAACCCTCGTAAATCCCTATTCCTAATCCGCCGGAAGAATTATAAGGAGAGAACATGGGAAGTGATAAACATATAGAAATAAACCCCTACCTTGGATTGTTAGTTGATGTTGGCACGAGAAGGAAGCTGAAGTTGTCAATGTTCATCTCGTCCGCCACACACCTCAAATCCTGGGCTCCAAGGTTTGGTTCATCGTAGTCGATGATGTCCCCCCTTGGAGGGTGTCCCAAGGTAGAGGTCGAAGTCAGCGTTCTTCGTTGGAAGAGTGTTATTCATGGAATAACATGTTCTTCATTTGAGAAGTGTTATCATACAAGGTTTCTTCTCTCACAATCCCAAACAAAAAAATGAAAGAGGTGCTGATATAATTAACAAAAATGATTAATTATGTTTGTACATCCAAGTTGGCATAATTAATGTACTGCTCTGGCACAATTATTTAGCTCAATTAATTGGCCCAATTTAATGGTTCAATTTAATTTAATGGGTGGAATATTTGGTAGTTGGGAGGTTTCACCCCATTAAGAGGGGTCGGGTGGTCCCCGCCTCTAAAATTAAAATTTTGGTTTTTTGATTGGGTGGTCCCCACCACCATAACCTCACAAGGGAGGTATAGTTCCGGTGGACCCCAACTATGAATCTTCCATATGGGAGTGTCAAAACAAAATAAAATTAAATGTTACACACTTTATTTTATTTTATTCATTTCATGGAAACCCCAAAAAACTAACTTTCACCATCGACAAACTATCATAGAGGTGAAAGTATCTTTATGAAAATACTGGCACTACGAGTTCTACAATGCCCTCAGATTTCAATTCCGAGCAGTAGTTCAAAATTTATAAGAACCTGCTCGTACGTTTACAGAACATACCTGAAGAAAAGTTCATAAATTTATTCCGGGCACTCCGGGCATCAGAATCACGTTCTGTCAATTTTCTCAAACTCATAAAATTCTATTTTTTTAAAAAATATTTCATGGAAATTCTGGGTCATTACATGAGTAGGAAATATAACTATGAAAACATTGTTTGTTGATATTAACATGATATTTATAAACCCTACATGATGACCGATATCCATATCAATAACCCCATTAGGTCTTCCTCAGTGAATATTTCCTATATCCAAATTCAATGATACCAAACAATTTTTATCACGAGTATCACATACTGAGAATGGATCACTTGGGCTTAATGAATAACAATGAGAAGGAAATTCACATAATGCTTCCCCACCAATAAGGGAAACCATATCTGGTGATCACCTTTCAATAAAAATATATGAATTACTCCCACACAATGGAATCATCCATGTAGTCAATTTTAATGACACATAAGACTACGATGAATCTAATTTTTATCATAAGAAGGGTACATGGGATTCCATCCTAAAGTGAAAACATGATTCCTAGTGCCTTGTTCCCACATTTATATTCTTTCTGTATGATGTTAAATTTCACGGATGAAAAAAACAATGTGGATTTTGATTCCAATTTTAAATAAGATATATTGGAACCCTCATAATGGTTCAATCTTGTCCCTATATTATCAATCACCTTCCTCAATGGTATTAAACTCTAGAGTTCATGGTTATATGTACTCAAAATATAAGCTACTACAATTTGACATTAAATTTTAGGAAATGGATGAACTACCTCAGATATATACATATCGTCTCAATAATAGAAATTTCCTATACACATTGATGGATTCAACACTTGATCATCATGATGGGTTAACTAGTATCATATTAGTGTTGGTAATATATTCTCAAACATATCCAAAATTAATAATATATTCCAATGTTATGAAACAATTCCCCAAAATTGGTTTGATTATCTCAACCTCCCATCCTCTCAACCAATGTGAGTTCCAACACATTTTTGTGTTCCAAACCCCAATCGACATCTGGTATTTGGAATAAATGCATCTATAATGTTATTGATGTGGGAGTCAATGGACGATTCTAGGAAATAAATTTCGTGATCTAGGAGTGAATGACTGTTTGACCATACCATCACCCCAACAATAAACCCTTAAAAAGGAAACAAAAAGGATATACTGGCCAGTTCTCATCAAATCATTTTTCTCCAACCACACATCACCTCCAAACAAATGAAGAATAGTGAACTGGACGTGAATCCCTGAAATGATAAAAATGATCACTTGACCACGAATCGAACCATTTTATTTTTTCCACATATACAAAGGATAATTAAACTCATGATGTAAAATTGTATGAAAATTAGGTTCTCATGTGAAATGTATATCATCATTGTGTAATTCCTCCTGAGAAAAATGAACAAACTAGGGACCATAATAGATAATTGATATATTTCTATATATCTCATTGGGAATGTATCAGAAATTTAATGATGTAATAGTTTCTGACCTTGTTCCCTTTTATCTTTTCTAAATAATGATACTACTCTCTGAAACTACTCCATATTTTGATTTCATGACTTCATCAAGTAACTATTTTTGGAAAATCAGCTACACCTGTAACCCCTACGGGTGGTAAAATGAACTCACACACCCAACACCACAATAATTAGGTGAAAAATGTGTAGTTTTAAGAATAACATTGAGGTGGTATGATACAATCCACGGTGTATTTATGAAAAGAAATCCAGGGGTATAAACTTATGAGATTTCATCATTCAATGAATGGTGTAGTTATCATTAGAACTTCTTTCCATTTCCAATCGCTTTTGAAGCCTATACTCGAAGTGTCAAAATTAAAAACATCTATATTCAAGGATTGTGAATCAATGAGTTGACTATGGATCCATTATAGTTTAGAATCCACCAAGGATGGTTCTTTTCATCTACAATCACCTCTGTCATCCTATCAGTTCCCTCCGATTTTCCACTAAGGCAACCACACTACTAGTTGACACCACATATTCTCATACACCAGTACCAAGAATGTATAATAAGGGAAAGATACATATTTATATATGATACTTCCATCAGATCCATGCATCCACTAATAAATCCTTATTTCATATTCTGGTCATAGATATTTATCAAGAACATTTACATAATAAATCGAAATATATCTATGGGTATTTTCCTAAAAATCAGTGGTTGATGAGCATATCCCAACCCCCATGAATGAAGACTATAAAAATATTACGATGGAAAAAAGGATTATCAGATTAGGAATATATTCCAACATCAATAAAAGAAATCTACTAATACATATTGGAGACATAAAATGTTCTTGCCTATATTCCTACATTCACATTTCTATAATGTTACAACATTTTACCAATAGGTGAACAAATGCAATGGAAAATTATGAAACTGGTACAAATATAGGGAAAAGATCATATTCTTACCTTGATATCCAAGAGAGCACAGAACTCTGATCAGCATGAAAAAGTGTCTTCTTTGAAAAAAATTCACATTATTTCTCCAATAAATAAGGAATATCGATATATTCTAGTAAAGAATGAGGCACCAGATCATGCTCATATACCCATTCAAACTAGGTTCCCCCATGTGAGAGTGGATCATTCTAGGACACATCCACAAAATCCTATAATTGAAGACCCGATGCTCTCCAAACGAACCATATCAACCACATATTTGTGTTCCAACTAGGGATCACCATATGATAGTAGTGCATGCCTCAATGCCTACTCATAGTCCTGTCAAAAAAGACCAATGACATGCTCAAAAAGAACATAATCAGAAACATATATATCCTCCAACTAGGGATCACCAAGTAATATTGAAACATGCCTTGGGGTTTTTCCATATTTCTAAATGTGAATTTACTTCAAATATTCTTATATATCACAGAAGCTAGGCTCGTATCCCAACATTCATTAATGAACAACTACACCAGCATCCTTCATAGATTATACTGGAAGATGATCATATAAAATCTCCCATTCATGTTGTCTGTCAGCATATTCTAATGGGGAATGAATATTTGAACCAGGTTCATATCCTCGCATCATCTAGGGTTGACTAGATTATTCTAGAAACCACACATAAGAATTCTTATAATCCATCCTAGAATTCAGAACTTTACCGGTATATTGCAATAGATTCTCATCAGTAGGGTCATATTCCTACAACCCCAAGTAGATATCAACATATTCAGATAGTTACATACATAATGATCATATATATACACATCCCTAAAAGGATGGCTGAAATATTACAACAGTGATGCTGAATGAGGTTCTTATCTATTATCTACTCAATATCGAAATCCATGAGGTTGTTTTATGGATATCTACAACACCTCAAGTTTCAAAAGACACATTAACTATATCATAAGGTGATTGTTTCATTGATATAACAAACCTTGGTAATGTAGAGGTAGATTAAAGGTACACTAATCCTAAAATTGGTCATGTTCAACCTCCCCATGGTGATATCTATTAGTATTTAAATAATGTTATAGTACTATAACAATATTAGTTTTTTCATAAATTACTCTCAATAAATAGTTTTTAAAATTTCCATTTTCATTACATTATCAATTATTTTAACTAATTAGTAAATATTTTCATATTAGATGTTTTAATTATGTTTTTTTAATTTTTTAATATTTATAATTCTTTTAAATATTTTAAAATTTAGATATTTTTTAGTTTTCTGTAAACATTTGGCCATCCTTTGTGAGACACATGAATAGCCATCAACAACTTAGGAGACCCATTTTTTCCATCCCATGGGAAGGATATCCAAATTCATCCCACAATAATGATGAATAATTGTATGCATAATAAATGGTCATAGAATGTGGGCTCATCTATAAGGCCCAAATAACATACAATGGTTGGTCTATGTAGCCCATTGGGTTATAGGCTAGTGTGTGTGCATTGTGAAAACTGATGTTGATCCTTGGTAGAAAGCTCAAATTGAGTATCATTATTTATTATTCAATAATCCAATCTCCATCCTCCTCAGAAAATCAATTTGGTACAAAGATTGTGTGTTATTGTTCATACAACTTATACACTCGAATACTTTCTCTAACATCAAGTCATTTCATTTCAATGAATCCAATAATTATACTTATCTATTGCATTTTTTGACCTCCTGTGATTATTATTTTCAAAATATTTCCGTCTTCGAATAGGATCATTTGTTTTCTTCACGTACACCGTTGTCTGTCACTAAAACACTATTCCATATATCATTGTTTTAAATCATGTCAGGATCACATGTTTCTGTATCTTTGTATGGGAATAATCTTATCATATTTTGATTCGAGTTTCAAAAGTAAGGACATCTTATTCTTCTTGAGGGTCATCAATCATATCATTGTTCTCTATTTCTATGCCTTATCTATTGTTGTTTGTTTTACAATATAACTGTTATATATCAGCGATGAGACCAGAGTCATTATTTCATAACAACCGTGAGTCAAGTGTCACTGATGGACATCAAGTGTGAGTCATGAGTCATGATTTCATATAAACAATGTTTCATGTGTAACTATTATACATCTTTAATGTTGATTTATTTTCTCCCCATCTATTTTTTTCTTGATATGAAGAGCATGGAAGAAGCTTCATCATGCTCCCACAAGAGCTCTACCCTCTTCGTTAATATATTATAGATATTTCATTATTTATGATGATGTTTGATTAGAAGTACATTTAATCATATTTTGTTTCATCCAATTGGACGAAAATAATATTAGTGGAGCCACTGTTAGAGAACCCCAATAGTGGCCCATGAGTCACCATTGGAAATATAAAAAATTGAGTCATGAGTTCCCATTGGGAATCCAATGACAATTTGTTTTTAAATCCATTGATATATTTGTTTCCATGTATCACGGAATAAATTATTTTTTGATTGTATCATTTTATTTTTTCATGTAGGTGAAATGGAGGCATCTACCTTCTTAACACACTACAATCTTTTTTATGTGAATGAAAAATTAATCCATAACTCTCTATTTTTAGTGATGGAAAAATTAATACACCACACATTATTTCAATAGTAGAACAACGATCCACCAATTTTTATGTTTTGTGTTTCATTTTTTTTAATATTTTTAAATGATACTATAAAAATAAATTCTCTAAAACATTTTTATTATTTTCTGTTTAAATAAAAAATGACAGGTGTAAAAACATTATTTGGATATATATTTTATATATAATTATTAATGTTGTTTAAAAATCATGTGATTTCCTATTTTTACAATATTTTTCTATCTATATATTCTATATAATTATATTTTTTATTTCTACTATATTATAATAATAAATTGTTTTATAATATTATACATGAAATATTTAATGGTTTATTTTAAAATTTCATGAATAAATATAAATCCTTGTTGTTTACATTGTTATATAATTCATATTTAATAAATAATGGTAATTGTAATATTATTTACTTATTATGCACTAAAAAGTGTGATTTAGATATTGGACATAAACATGCTCTTAGGGTATTTTTATTTTAATGATATGAATGATAGCCTCAATGAATAAATGATATACAAGTGAAAATAATTCAATAAAAAATTACTCATGATACCTCTTCGACATTATTTCTACTCATAATTTTTCATCAATATCAATGACATCTATACCAAAGGTGTGATCAAATAAAGGTATTATCGTTGAAATTATATACATCCATGTAATAAAAAATCTACATGATTTGATATAATTTACATTTTTGACCATATGATAATTTTTATATATTAGATTATATTATGTAATATTTTAATTTTATTGTATGTCATCATTTATGGTTTATTATTTTCCCATAAAAATAAATTTATTCATTCTTTGTTTATTAAGCCTCATAAAAGGATTTCAGGGTTCTGACTCCTGATAAAAAGTTATCAATAAAGACTTTTTTGGTCTCGGGTATCATACTAGGTTATTCTATAAAGTGGTTTAAATGTGAGTGTCTTCAAATAATTTTCTCACACTTTTAAGTGTTAGGTTCATACTGGGTTACAATAACCTTGAGGAGTATAGGAGGATGACTGGTGGACCATGATCATTGTGATCTGAACTACTGTAAATATTGGTTTTCATACTTTTTATTTACACTGTTACTCATTCCATGATAATTTCACTCAGTAAATCATAATATTAATTATAATGATTTATCTTATCTTCATATTTTTAAAATAACTATTTATGACCACTCTAGTCATTTTTTTGATAACTAATGATTAATGAATTGTTATCTGGATATATGCCAATGAATTTGTTGTTATGATATCAATCAATAGGCATCAAATCCTTCTCTATGATGTGTTGGAAATTCTACTACTTTTTTCTATAGCTTTGATAACCAGATATCAATAGTATATATAATAAAATAAATTTTTTATATTGTGATTGTAGGTTTAAATTTCAAGGATGTATAGGCTGAACATTATTCCGACTTCGTTGATGGGACTGACTATTTCTACTGTCATGATAAAATAGAAGTATACACGAAACTACTGAGTTTGGATCACCTGAAAAATAAGGAAAAGGCGTATGACCTACCCAAATATGATCTAGAGGCACATGTAGGTATTGAAATGGTAAAATTTGTTTTAATTATTTTTTAATTTTTTTATATTTATATATAAGTGTAAGTTCATATATCCATGATTAAACATAAAAGACATCCCATGAAATATGGATGATACATCAATTGAATCATTGTGGGACTGAAATGAAGAAGAGAAATAGACTTGGATTATAAACAAGATGAACTAATAGGCTATTTGATATAGTTTGATTTTCTGCAAAATATTATTTGTTTATGAGGATTATACTAAAATAAATGGTATTGTACATAAATCCAAAGATATTTATACATATAATTACTCTAAAAGAGAGTTATATAAAATTGATACGGAGATGGATAATTTCATTAAAATGTTTTTCATTTTCATTAAAAACAATGGTGGAAATAAATATTTCATGATGAAATCTAGAATTTTATATTAGAAATGTAACACTACTAACAATAATTAAGTTTTAGAAATATAATGTTATCAGTGTAGGAAGAAATTTCACATAATGGATGAATACCTTAAAAACCCATATAAATAATATATGAATGAATAAAGGGAAAAAAATATTTTTTTCAATTTTTGGACAGTTCATACAGTTCTAATGAAACTACCGATTATTAATGAAAACAAAATATATCAAATCATTTCTTGATTATTATTTAATATGAAGTAAATTTTCACACCCATACTAGAAAAAACAATTATATTTTGTTTATTTTTGATCTATTTTGGTTTCCAAGATTTTCCCTATGAGTTTTTGAGAAATAGTAGATTAGGTCCAACGATTGATTCAGACACAATAAGTGCATAGTTAGTGAAAAGTATATATCATCTATTTTTAAACGTTTTGACCCCTAAAATCAGCCTCATGAAAAAATTGAAATCACACTGCTATGTCACCTCCATTATAAAACTGTTTGGATTCTTCCTCCTTTGAAACAGAGGATACTGCACGGTAGGCACATGATCTAGCAGACTGTTAATAAAAATGGTGTGGTCTACCAGGTCACATATATTGTGGTATTTTACCAGTTTTTTTCCTCTCATGTTTTCACACCACTCTCTATTATTCCTCCCTCAATCAACGTATAGAACCTATGTATATCCTTCCATGACTCTCCCCTTGGTCACTCTCCTCCTCGTGGAGGAATCTTGAGTTTTATTTAAGGAATGCGGGGGATCATTATAGAAAATACCTTCATGCTCCTCCTCTATACTTATTCTTAAATTTTACTAAATTACATCACCCTCCGAAGATTTATATGATGTAAATTTCATGTTTCGATGTTTTTATATATTTAGGTTTGATCATTTATGTTTTTCCATGGATCCATTTTCTACACAGAGATTTTTAAAAGATACTACGATTTTTCATTACCATTAGAATCATTTTTGAGGTCAATTATACCTATGTCGATCATTTAAATATTATTTATATTATATCTTGATGTTTTAAATCTGGTTTTTTAAATGAAATTTTTTCTTTTTGGGAGTGTTGTGGTTCTTATAATGGGACTCACACATGTTTTCATAAACACTCCTCTATAATTCCACATAAATTTCATTGGTTTTGAAAATATTTTATAACTTTATTTTTATGGAATGAAATTTTGTTTGATCAAATTAATTTTGATGGTTTTAGTTATAAAAATTGATATTTTCTGACTAAAAGTTACGGTTTGGAATGGGGATTTTTTTGGGAAATAGTGGTTTTTCTAAATTTAAAGCCTTTCCTTTCAAATGATGAGGCTCAATTGGCAGTTTGAAAATTTTTTATGGAACATGAAAACCCCTGTTGATGAATTCTTCTTAATTTGAAAATGTGGATTGTGTGATGAATGTATTATTTGTGTTATTTTCTTATTGAAGAGGATAATGTATGATATTTTTGTTACATTGAAAGGGGTTACACTTATTGTGTTAATATGGATGTGAGAAGTGAGTTGTGATTTTGTGGAGAGACAGTGTTATATATGTGAAGTTGATATATTTTTAAATCTCACCTCTATTAATTATCATGGGAATACTTGGGTTGTTATGTGGGAGCCCTAGATAAATCTGTTGTACTATTTGAGATTACACACTAGATTGTGGACCTAGGTAGACAAAATGAAATCCCATGGGATGTTCCCCTCAATCAAGATTATGGGGGTATATCAAAGTGTTTGGGTAGTGTTTGTGGATAATCATTTTCAGTAGAGATTTTTTATGGAAATGTAATTGTATTTTTTTCCTAGGACATATCGACGAGTACCTGAGATAACATGATGCATGTTTTTCTTTTACTCTAAATTTCACCCTTTTCTATTTTCTATATAAAATGACATCTATTTCACTCTTCCTTTAAAGACACCCATTTTATCATTGGTTAAATTTTTTAATAAATTTTTTTAACGGTTTTTCTTCATAGGAAATTGGTTTGAATGAGTGATTGAAGTTAGATTTTCATAAAATGATGTTTTGATACATATTTTCCTTAATCTGTACAAAAAAAGGTTCAAATGTTTTATTTTTCATAATAGCAAGATTATATTCCACTTAAATTGCATGAAAATATGGTGTTGTGTATCTATTTAATCATAACTAAAAATCATAGTTATCATGAATACTTTCATTATCATTGTCATTTCTAGGTGTTTATCCAAATTCTAGATCTGTCATGGAGTGAGAATGTTTCTTTATATTAAAGGTGACTTGTGAGGTTGAATGGAAGAATTTCATATTTTTATTTATTTTCCACGTATAGTTTTTCCTTCAAATTTTTTATTTTTTGTTGTTCATGGGGTAAAACATTACCACAATAGTCTTTTTTTACGATCGACACCTGTTTACAGATTGGGAAGATTAGTAACGCTTATCCAGATTTTTTGTGTTCCAGATAAAGGGACCAGATAGGTGTTAGTCTATGTTGGTTTTCAAAAAAAATTGTATCATATTAGATTAGGCCTTGTTATTTGAGGATGTTTGATTGTTCAGAGGAACGATTGTTAGAATTCAAGATGTATTTAATGGGTAGGTTCGTAATCACAAAAAATTATTAAGGACACATGAATTTCTTGGATGGTTTGGGATGGTTATAACTAAAAATATGAGCTTGGATTGGAGAAGTTTTCACGATTTTTTAGGGATTTTTTTAAATTTTTTTGAAATTTTTGGTTATTTATGAAACTCCATTGTTTGGATTGGTTATTACAGAAAAATTCCTAGTGGTGCATGGTAATTGTGATGATTCTATAAAACCATTCACATTCCATGAAACATCAATGCATGATATCCAATATGCTCACACAGATAGAAAAAATTCTAATAAACCATGTTTCCAACACATGTGTTGTAGCCATTTTTCTATGTTTTTGTATTTTTAACCCATTGAGTGTCAACTTTCACCTGTTTATTTATGATCTGTGTTTTGGTTGGTTTGATTTGTTTTTTTGGACTCTACAATGATGTTTTATTTTTTTTAATTGGTTCTTCAATGAAAATATCATTCTTTTAAAAATATATTGATTTTTTTAAAATATACATGAAATTGTTCGTAATTTTGGAAATTATTTGTATTGGGATGATGTGTTGTGGTTTAAAAAAAATTGTGTTATTTTATTTGTGGTTTGGAATATTATAATTATTGTTTTATTTGTCCCTTGGTGTTTCAATGAGTTCTCTTATATATATATATATATATATATATATGGTTTGTTATTGGTATTGGTTAAATTTTACTAAAACTAGTGTAGGTATGTATATATTTGTTAGGATTAATGTAATATCAATGGATGGTGTTAAATTTGAAAATCTTGTTTTATTTAAAGAGATGGTTTTTAAAATTGGGGATTAAATCCTTGGGAAATTGTTGTCAACATATTTTTTCATTATGTACGTTTGGGGTTCTTTTTTCGAACCCTTTATTTTTGTTATGACTGGGGAGGTGTTTAAATTTTTTTTGAATTTGGGTTTGATTATTTTTTATAGGGATGTGGGGTTTTTGTTTGGGTTGTGTTTTAATCTAGCCTTTTATTTCATGATATCATGGTATGCCACCATGGTATTTATTAGAATTATGAAAACCCTTCGGGAACATTTCTCCCACCATGTACATTTCAATTCACCTTGTCTTTCTAAATTTATTTATCTTTTCATGATACAAATCCCATTGGTCCCCAATAACATGATACAATCCACATGTTCTAGGATTTGAACCTTGCTCATTTCCTCAAGAAGATAAAGACAGGGAAAGATGAAGAATGTTTGTAAGAAATTTTGGAGAAATTAATTCAACAAGAGCTCAAAACGATTCTAAATCTAAATTCTGAAATATTAATGATGGAATTTTACCAGTATAAACCAAAGAAGTGTAATTCATTAGAAATCATTAAGGCATTGTTCATCCATAAGTATATTACCAACTATATGGGGGGTAATTATGGGTATGAAGTTGTACCATATTAGGAATGGTAACATAGTAGTCTTTTAGTATAGTATATGTTGCACCTAGATTGTACCATATCATATGTAATTGGATGATGTTGGATCCCTAATGGATAGATTCGATGAGAAGGGGGATCGACCAAATATATTTTAATCCCTTTCATCATTTCCCCACACCAATGAGGAAGTGATGAGGTAGGATGTTTACATTGAGAAAAGATTGTTGAGATATATATAGAGATAAATCTATTATATTGAGAAGTGGATTTATGTATCCAATATGTATCTTCTCATTGGATTCATCTGAGTGTAATATCATTGAGTTTTATTATTGTAGGAAAATAGGGTACAATAGTCTATCATGTTAAGAATATCAAAATCCCTATCATACCTATAGATTCTTGGGTCATATACAATTCACTTATGGGGTGTTTCTAGAAATTTATGTGGGGACATATACAACACTATGAAGGACCCCCAATGCATTTAAAAAATCATGGTGTGGATTTATATTATATTTAGAGTTTTTTTTTCTGCATAAGATTTCTTGATTTGGAATGCTAAGAATGATGGTGTAGTATTTTTTAGGAATAATGAATGATGTTGTATGTACTTTAGTATGTGCGATTTTTAATTAAGATCTCTTCATGGGGAATTCTGAATATAATGGTTTCAGAATAGTTTATTTTATCATATAGTGTCTTATATATTAGGGTTCATTTTAATTTATGATCTTTTTCCTTTTTTAGGAACCAATGATTTACTCTGATTCCAAAATGGTATGAAGACCACCCTCAATGAGGTCATGGTGAGGCAGGTTACCTAGTCCATTTTCATTACATTTTGAGAATTTCAAAAAATATTTTTAATGTGTCCCTTTGTTATCTCCCTGACTGAACCCAATAGGATTCCTTGGTAATTTATATGCTAGGTGTCAGAATATTCCCATTCATAGATGTTGGTGTGGAGTTGCGAATCCCTTGATCCTTTTTCGGATGGTTGGGTCCTAAAGTGTCATCATTTTTTCCAATTGATCACAGGATGGTTGCTTGAGGTTGATCTTATCATGTTCTTTGTATTTCAGATATTTTTTGAGGTTGAAAAATTATTATTCATTCATCATTCTTTCGTTAGTTTCGGATACATTTGTGTGGATATTTACATTTCCCTGTGCAATGGTTACACACAATTTTTGGGACATTTACATTTCATACTACGTGTCGTGTCACTAACTATGTGGGAAGAGAAACGGGGATGTGAAAATCATGGTAGAATATTCCCTCTAATGGATGCGAACATCGTGTACAGGGACCTTGTATCTAGCCGTGTAACTAATAACACGGGTCACTAAAACATGTTTAGTACAAACTGTTTCAAGAAAGAACACACTGTGACTTTTGTTTTTAGGGAACTATGTGGGTTCGTAATGTAGAAGGACTCATGGAGGGGAATAATTCAAGTACTCACCCTGTAGTCATGTAATGCAAAACATGATTTCTTTCTTTCTTCTATTCCCTTATAGTCCTTCATGATTTTAGTCCATGATAATCTTTAATCTAAGGTGTGCAGTTGAACATTCAGGATCATTCCACCAAGGCGTCCTCCGGTTTTATGTAATTTTCCAAACAGTAACCAGACAGTGGATATGGCTATTGAGGTACATCTTACAGATCCTCCAGTTGTGGCAGACTTTGCACCAGCATTTATTCCTGAAACAGGAGCTGATGCTCAGTTCCGAGAGGGATTTTTGAGGATGATATAGACTTTTCAGGGAGTGTTGCCTCATACCCCGTCGATGGAAGAATTGACGTGGGTCGTTCAGCAGTAGAATCCTCCTATTTTCTCAAGGGATGAAGGACACTATGCTACAAATTCATGGTTGGACGCCACAGTGATAATTTTCGAGCATCTAGAGATACATCCAGAGAAGTGGGTGAAGCTCTCTACCTACATTCTCTAAGACTCCTCCATGTGGTGGTGGGAGGTTAAGTCACATGCAAGGTTCCAGTAGAGTATGGTGTGGGATGAGTTTCAGTGCATCTTCTATGATTACTTCTATCCAGAGACCTTGAGGGCCGATCGGGCCCAAGAGTTCATGCGTTTGAAGTAGGGTACTCTTTCTGATATGGAGCACTCGTCTCGCCTTACTGAGCTGCAGCATTTCACACCTATTCTAGGAGGTTATGAGTTGGTCCTTTCACAGATGTTTTAGGATGGTCTGAGGTACAACATCCAATCGCAGGTAAATATCTTCAGGTTGATATTGATGTCCCCCATCGTAAACCAGGTGCTGAACATAGAGCACAATCTGAGGGATTCTGGAGCTATGAGCCAGGGAGATTTGACATCCCGATTTAGTATTCCACCTAATAATACCTAGAAGTGCCACATGTAGTATGTATGTGGAGATCAGAGTTGGAGAGATGCATATTCTGGTAGCCAGGTGGTGTGCTACCAGTGCGAGTGGAGTGGGAATACTAGGAAGCAGTGCCAGAGA
This sequence comes from Viscum album, assembly GCA_963277665.1. Classification (NCBI taxonomy): domain Eukaryota; kingdom Viridiplantae; phylum Streptophyta; class Magnoliopsida; order Santalales; family Viscaceae; genus Viscum; species Viscum album. Next base: position 1,989,087,974 of record OY728121.1, on the reverse strand, counting down.
GACCCGATGAAGTGCCAATCTTGTGGAAAGATTGGACATCTACAATGTTTCTATCTGATCTTCTCACAAGTAGTTGGTGATAGAGTTTCATTTATGACTCCTCGTATAAGAGAAGCCCCACCAGTTTCTCAACAGTCTGGGAACATGAGTTCTTCCAGCCATTTAGGCTGAGGAGGATATCCCGGTCGTGGCAGCCAGTCACCGATCATTCATCGACAGTAGAGTGGATCACCTCATTGTGGTCATGCAGGGTCCCAAGGCCGTGGTACATGCCAAACTTTCATAGTGGATCAGCCCCAGCAGGATCAGGATTATGGACCCTATACCATTTGAGGTACGATCATAGTAGCCTCAGTTTTAGCTTCTACTCTTTTTGATATAGGGGAATTCCATAGATTTATATCTGTTGCTATCATGGATATCCTTGGTCTCTGCATCTTTTCTTCTACTGATATCTTGACGCCAGACACTCCGTCAGGGACTAGAACGGTGAGTGAATGTCAGTGCGAGGAGTGACCTCTAGTGGTTGGTGGGTGTAACTTCTTATGGGACCTCTATGTCCTAGAGATGATATTCTATGATTTCATACTCATAATGGACTGGCCAGTTCCTCTCCATGTAGTCTTCAACTATTATCACTGCAGGGTGAGTTTCACATCACTGGAGGGATTACCATTTCTTCATAAAGGCGAGTTGGATGTCCATGAGTGATGAGCGGGTCCAGAGCATCATGGGTTGGGAGTAGTTACATCCCAGATATCTAGACATTATCTCGATGACTAGGGGACTTCACAGTTTGAATTTCCTCCAGTGGTGTATTTTTTCAGTGATATCATTCAAGAGTAATTTTTAGTTTTTCCTCCAGAGCATGAGGTAGACTTCACAATTGAGTTTTTGATAGGAGCGACATCGATGTCCATTCCTCTTTATAGGATGGATAGACCTGTGTTGGAGGAACTCATGAATAAGTTGGAGGAGTTGCATGCAAAGGGTTTCATCCGACCTCGTACTTCTCCTTGAGGTTCGCCTGCCATTTTTGTGAAGAAGGCATACGATACTCATAGGTTGTGTGTGTATTATGGGATGTTGAACCAGTTGATGGTCAAGAACTGATATCCCTTGTCGAGGATTGAAGACCTATTTGATCAGCTACAAGGATCTCAGGTGTTCTCGAAGATTGATTTATGATTCGATTATCTTCTATTGAGCGTTACACCATTTGATATACCTCTTACAACTTTCCAGAGCAAGTATGGCCTATACGAGTATATGGTTCTGCCATTCGGTCTCACAAATGCACCTTCTGTTTTCATGGCACTGATGAACCAAGTATTCCATGAATACATGGATGATTTCATGGTAGTTTTTGTGGGAGATATCTTGGTGTAATCTCACACTAGAATCAACCATGCCACACATCTTGAGATCATTCTAATTACACCAAGAGTGCATCAGTTATGTGCTATGCTATCAAAATTCAACTTTTTGGATGGATCTGATTCACTTATTAGGTCATGTTATCTCAGAGTCAAGAGTAACAGCAGACCCAGATAAAGGGAGAGAATTAGTTTCCTTGGAGTAGCCAAAGAACGTCTTTGAGGTTTGGAGTTTCCTAGGGCTGGATGGATACTACATACACTTCATTCAGGACTTTTCACATTTAGTACCACCACTGATGGGCCTAACTAAGAATGGTGAAAAACTTTTGTGGTCAGATTCATGTGAGTAAGCCTTTTAGGAGCTGAAAGGGGAGTTGAATTTAGCCCTGATAGTAGTCTTTCCAGAGAAATGAATGAGCTATAATGTTTACTATGATGCTTCAAGTATCGGTATTGGAGTTTTCCTCATGCATGGAGATGGAGTCATTGCGTATGGGTCTTAGCAGTCGAGTCCACATGAGAGGAACTACCAGACGCACGATCTAGAGTTGGCAGTTTTTCTTCATGCCTTACGCTGTTAGAGAAATTTCATTCTGGGAGAGCAATTTATGGTTTTCACTGAACAAAAGAGCCTAATGTACTTTTTCACTCATCTTGATGTGAATTTGAGATAGTAATGGTGGCTTGAGTACCTACAGTAATTTGGCATCGAGCATACTTATATGCTTGGGAAAGGCAATGCAGTGGATGATGCACTATGTAAGAGGACTCAGATACACGCCCTTCAGAAGGCTAGCAGTGAGTGGCAGCTTATTGCTCTATTCTCTGAGATGCATTTTGAGGTGTAAAATAGACAAGGTAAGACATTTCTATCTTCGGTAGTTGTTACCTCTTCTCTGATTATTCTAGTGAAAATGAGGCATTTATCATATTCTGAAGGCCTAGTCATGTGAGAAATTGTGTTGGGACCAGACCCTATTCATGGATGGACTATAGGTGAGGATGTGATCATGTGTTTCTAGGGGTGCATATGGGTGCCATCAGACATATGTGAGGAGATGATGTGGTACATTCATTCCTCAATTTGGGCAGTTCATCCTGGTGTCACCAAGATGTATCGTGATCTACACTGTTAGTATTGGTGGCTAGCTATGAAGAGAGATGTTGCTGGGTTTCTCATGAGGTGTTCCACCTATCACTAGGTGAAGGTGGAGAATTAGCGACTTGATGGAATTCTACAGCATTTACCCATTCCCAAGTAGATGTGGAATGAAATTTTGATGGTCTTAGTGACCAATTTTCCAAGGTCGCTTTGAGGGAATGATGTGGTGTGGTTTGTCATTGATAGACTCATGAATGTCGCTCACTTCTTTCCAATCAAGGAGACATTTAGTGTTGACTAGCTGGGACAGTTGTACATTTTATAGACTGTACATCTACATGGGGTTACCCACTCTTTGCTTCAGACAGGGATGCCCGTTATACATCTCGGGTCAGGAAGGGGCATTAGAAGGCTTTGGGTACACATGTACTTTTGAATACAGCATACTATACCCAGACAGATGGCTAGTCCGAGCATATGATTCAGGTGCTTGAGGACTTGCTTCAAGAAATTATTCTGGATTTTAGGGGTTCTTGGGAGAGAAAAATAGCTTTAGTTGAGTTTTCCTACAATAATAGTTGTCAAAAAACTATTCAGATGGCACCTTATGAGGTTTTTTATGGTAGGCCATGCCGATCTCCATTGTGTTGGCTTGAGGTAAGAGAGGCTGCTATACAGGGACCTCGTCTTGTTTAGGAGATCAGGAAACATATATAGTTGATTCGTAAGAGGATGACTAATGTGCAGTCTCGTCAGAAGTCTTATGGTGATCTGCGGAGACGACCTCTGGAGTTCGAAGTCATAAATCAGGTTTTTCTATGTGTCGCACCGAGGTTGGGGCATAGAAGGATCTGGAGACAGGGTAAGCTTTCGCTGAGGTACTTTGGGGAATTTGAGGTATTGGAGAGACTTGGGCTGGTTTCCTATCAGTTGTCGTTGCCTCAGAGTTACCATGATATGCACGACATCTTCCACGTTTCACAGCTTCGAGGATATATTTCAGACCGGTATCATGTCTTGCAAACCGAGGAGGTTTAGTTAGAGGTGGATGCATCATTCTAGGATCATCCTATCCGGAATTTCAATCGTTGTAAAAAGGTTCTCTGTAGCCGGAATGTTCCTATGGTATGAGTTCTAGGGAAGAAAAGGCGTGTACAAGACGAGACATGGGAGAGGGAGGCCGATGTATGAGCATAGTGGCGGGAATTGTTTGGTATTTCTTCTTCTGCGCGGCCTTTATAGGGAAATTTGAGGACAAATTTCATTAAGGGGGGAGATTGTATGAACCCGAACCTTCATTTCATGTATTATTTCTTTTTCTGGTCATTTCTAAGAAAATGAGGAAATTCTAGAGGTCGTCTAGGGGCGCACGGTTGGCATAAGGTTGGCGCATGGTCTGAACAAACCATGCATCCATCCTAGGAAACCGTGAAACCCTTGACAGTGGGCTCCACAAGGGCAGCACATGGTTTGTCAAACCATGTGGGAAAGCCATGAGAAATCCTTGGGTGATACATTAGCAACCGCACAGTTGGCACACGGTTTTCCAAACTATGCGGGGTCACCATGCAGCCACATAATGTAAGGGTTTTTAAGTTATGGGCCACTAAGGATTTCCCATTCCACCACCATTCTTCCCCGTACTAGTGGCTCACATGGGATTTGGGATTTTCATAGGATCGGGGAGCTCCATGGCTCGTTTTAGAGGAAAATCGAAGGGGTTTCTTGGAATATCAAAGGCGGTTCTCCTCAGGTAATTCCCACTTTTGGTTCTTTGAGGTTTTGGTTAGGGTTATCCCTCTTCCTCTCATAGTTTCCTAGATCTAGAAGGGTTTCATTTAGATCTAGTATTGTGTTACATTTGTTCATTAAAGGTTGATCTTATTGATGTTAGTGAAGAGTTTTTGAGGTGTTTTCGAGGAGGCATTCACCTGGTTTGGAGTTAGTTTGGGTGAAGAGGTCTATTTTTCCAAACCCTAAGAGCTGGGTGGGTTGTTCCTTTCAATTTAAGGTCTTTGACTATTGTGTGAAATTGTGTCAATACCCTTGAATGGGTTATTTTGCGTTTACCGTTTTACCCTCATGTTTTTCTTTCCATGCTTATTGTCTTGCATAGAGGTTGATTTCATATGAATAGGGTTGAATTTCTATGATTTGGATGCTTTCCCCATGCATGGCCTATTTCCGACAGTTTGGTCCTGTTTTTCCTGTTTTACAGGCCTAGTGATTGTAGGATGGAGATTTGTTTTTCTCACATTCTATTGAGCTTTATACTATTTATCCATGTAGTTCTTATGGTTTACCTTGCCCATATTGAATTGTTATTATCGTTGACTTGCAGAGGGTCATGAGAACCTGGTGTTATAGATTGTATATAGATTGACCAAGTGATATTGCTCATAGATTCTTTGGGAATTATAGACTATAAGGTGATAAACCTAGTGATATTCCTCAGAGGGTCATTGATAATTATAGACTATAAGGGGATATACCGAGTGAGCTTCTGTAAAGAGTCATTGTGTATTATAGACTATAAGGGTATAGACCGAGTGAGATTCCTCAGAGAGTCTTTGAGAATTATAGACTATGAGGGGATAGACCGTCTGAGTTTCATCAGAGATACTTTGTTGAAACTGAATTAACATGAACTATCCTGGACTATTGGAGTAATTGACCGTGTGAGCTTCCTCAGAGAGACTTTGAACGACTTGGGCTATACGGGGAATTTTTTGGGTGAGCATCCTCAGAGAGTCCTAGAACTTGGGTCTATAAGGGGAATTGACCATGTGTGCTTCTTCAAGGAGTCCTTGACTACCTTAGAATATAAGGGGAATTGACTGTGAGTGCTTCCTCAGAGAGTCTCTATGAATTCGTATGACTGAACCAGAGGATCTAGGATTTTTCTACTGCCCAGAGGGTTTCTTGTACTTGTTAGTTTGGACAAGAGGGGATGGCTGTGAGTATATCCCAGAGTGTTACCTGTTTGTGCTTAGTTGCTCATTTTCTGTTGCTTGATATTGGAATTGTGGATTTTTTTAAGGTTTGTCATCTTCCATTTTATTGCTTTATGTACTTTTACCATTCATATATTCACTAACTGTTAGGCACAGATCATCGGGTGGTTGCAAAATGGAATTTTGTCTCACACCCTGTTTGGTCAATTCTTTTAGGCCCAAATAGATTATATTATTTTAGGTATAGATAAGGGAAAGCACCCTTCCACTTCAGGTACATGACTTGTTATGGAGAAGGATAGCATTTGAACAAGCCTAGGCTTGCGATGTTGAGAAGATTTTATCTTTTTCTATTGTACTTGGTTCAGTAATGTTTGAATCCATAATTGTGAATTGATTGGATTCCTTCCTAGACATATGTATCATGAATCATTTCATATATATATGTTCTCCAGTTGCTTATCATTCTAGTCGTCCGCTCTTACTATTGTTGGATATTTACTGCTTCCACTATTGTATGTATTGTTTAGTTCCATTGTGTACTCTTCCAATGAGGGAATAGTTTCCCAATTATCACACCCTAGGAACTCGCTACTAGTCCGCAGCCTCTGGAATTTTGAGAAATGATCTTGAGGCCATGTGACCAGCCGGGTACGAGGTACCTTTGGGTGGCTTTCGGAACATGGATGTTACAGAACCAACTTATTTTTACTTCATGATTACATATATTCATATTTTATTTATATTACTAAACAACTTATCACATCATGATTTTTATTAGGGATGACATGGTATGTGATAATGTAATAGGAGCAGTTGTTTCACTAAGATGTTATAGTAGTTGCCAACATTGATGAAAATCAAAAAATTCTATGACATTATTCTTGATTATATGTTCTTTAGCCAGATGATATCATTTTAGTGAAGAAATGATACATGAAATCAGTGCTGAAGACTCATAAATCTTTGAGACACCTTCTCGTATAGTACATATATGGAAATATCTGGTCAGCTATTAGGAGAATGAGTCCATCTAGTAGGAAATCCAAAATTCTATGTTCCATTGGAGATTTCTATATTTTTAGTTTTGTGTTGATCCTTAGACTATAATAATATTATTAACAAATATTATGAGTCACATACATTAACATTTTCATGAAAAACATGATAACATATGTCCATGATGATGTAGGATACATTTGGTTTGTCCTGAGTAATATTTCATCATTGAATAATGAATGAATGGATTTTCCCTTTTTTTTAAACAAATGTAGATATTACAGGACTGTTGATGGAAGTGATGTTGACTAAATATATCCATGGAAATCATGTTTGATAGATAATATCATCTACCTAAAAATAACTGAATGATACATTGATTAATTTGGTTGATGGCACCATCATGAAACCTTCTTGATTAGATATATCATGACAGAGAGATTTTTTGACACAGTAAGCATTTTTATATGAGATAATTTTGGTGTAGCATTAATTTTTTTTCTATGGGTGCCTCAGCATCTTACTAAATGCTATAATTGGACTCTATATTCCATCTCCTAATTCACATATGAAAGAGGACAAAAGGTTAACAAACTATGTGTATCCCGAATCTATGTTCAACAATATATTTTTTTTTGTAAAGTAGAATAAAAATTATCCTTGAACGTATTTAAAAAAATTATTCATGTATGGTTGATCGCATATAAATAGTTATTTCCTATTTATTAAATATACTATTTATTTGTTTGTTGGACAATAATTAATTGATATTTATTTAATAAATTATTATATATTATTCAAGGTCTAATATATATTAAAGATGAATGAAGGAATGTAATTTTAGGTATGTTGAGAAAATAATAAATATTGAATATCATTTGATTGAATGATATTAAATTTTAATTCCAATTTTTTTTTCATGCAACGAAATAATAATAATATTATTATTATTCTAAAAGTTATATTTTCTATTAAAAAATAAATAAATAAGGAAACTTGTAAAATAACTTTATTTTATCGATGGTGATATATAAAAAAAGTTAAATTATTATCTCAAAAGAAAAATTAAATTTTTGGGGTTATGCACAATGGAATTATAGAATTATCACAAGGCCTTGAGATTTATCTTTTCTATGATCTCTCTACGGAATGGAGAGAAATAATCACCCACAAAATGAAGCAGAATGATTTGTATACATTCTTATAGAGATCAAAGGTGGATGATGCGGGCACATGTATCTAACTATCTAGAACCCGAAGATTATTTTTGACATGTATGGTGATTCGTGGAACATTTTTGGAACATAACTAGAAAGAATGTAAACATGATTTCTATAATTAAAAGATGGTGTATCTCAGATCTCTTACCAAATCCATCAATGAAGACATAATTCCATCAATGAAATTATTATTTAATTAAATTACTTATAAATTTTATGTGATGATCCTCTCTCTTTTTTCGCTTGATTCACATTTTCTTCCATATTTGATTCAATTACATTGGAAACAACATTTATATTCATGTATATCTCTGAATGATCATTGAAAATGAAGAACATATAATGGTGTGAACCACCCATCACACATATATTCGATGGTCGTACTATAATATAATTATATTTTTTATGCACCTCCCATCAATTTTCATACTTTAATACACTCACTAATATAAAAACGGCTTTCATTAATGCTCTTAATGGTCACCATCTATGATAAAAAAGAGAACACATACAAATCACTAATAAAGAAAAAAATCATATTAAAGCTAGGATAATTATTATAGAGATAGAATTTTATTAGGATATTTTTAGCACTGATAAAAGTGGGCTTTATCATCAATTTTTACCACTACTAAATGTTGATTATTAGTGTTTATTTATTGATGTAATATTTTGACTTTATCATTGATTAACTAGTGGTGATAAACCCATAAGATCTGTCGTGGAGTTTCTATTCTATATGTAGTCACTTTTCAACAAACCTAAAACCTAAAAACAAAAATTAATGTATTATAAATACAATTTTGAGTAAAATATAAAACATAAAAAATCATAAAAATAATTACATTGCACCATCATTAAAAATTTTCACTGTGACATCTTTAATTTTGAAATATTACATTAAATAATTTTAGTAAAAAACAAGTACATCTTTGTAATACATAATTACATTAAAAATTTATTATAATAAATAAAAAATAATGATACTACAATAGACTTTCTCCAATGATCATTCAATCATCATTGAAAAGTATTCACATAAAATAAAAACAATGCATTCTTCATTAACTACAAATAATAAATTAAAAAATTATTAAAATAATACTATAATCTTTGGTAAATTTCATAAGGAACATTTGATTAAATGAAACTATATATCATATTAAGAAATTCAGTTATTGGATTGACATCCATTCAATTCATACAGATAAACAATTAAATGATGATCAATGTTCAATGTTTTCACATCAATATGAGTTTATTTGTTTGGCTATTAATAAGTATTTATAGTATAAATTCATACATTACATCTTAATGGAAAATATGAGTATCAAGTTGATGCATGGTTGATTTCAATGGATCTTAGATGAATAGAGGATTGTTTTCCAATTTTCCACATCAATATTATATCATCTCCTCAGTTAATTAATACAAATGAAAAATAATTTCAGAATAATTATGTTATATTATTATTTTAATATGAACTTGTTTGCATGGTTTTGACCCATTTTTGATGACCTAAGACTTTAATAAAAATATGTAGGTCAAATGAAACTTTTGATCAAATGAGGTTTAGCTATTAGATTGATATTCATTTTTTTCCAATACACTTGAAATGAATATATGACCATTTTCTTAATTCAATGCACCAATCTAAACCTATTCTTTTAGTTTTGACCACTAAAATTGTGATAATTCATTTTTTTAAAGTGTGAAAATTTTGAATTTGTATTTTTTCAACATACTAATAAATTTGGGTATAATATTGATTAGTTATATTGTTGTATTCTAATATAGTTTGGATACGGATTTGGCCAAATGATTGTATAACGTATTATGCCCCATGTCGCAACTCTGAAAACAATAATTGTGCAAACTGAACAATAATAATAAGGAACTATAGAGAATCTCAGACATCGGACTCAATCTTATTGTAGATCATTGGTCATCCATACATTTTATACTATATTAGTATTTTCTTGGGTGGCCACCATTCACTGTAGTGACGTAGAATTCCTTCATACATTCAATGTAGCCCATTAGGAATTCAAATAGTTGGTGGAATAATATTACATTCTCTTTATTATCCAATTTCAATATTGGGTTTTGTAGTAGTGAGAACTCTGAGAAATTATTTTTATTCATTCTATTAAATAATAAAAAAAAGTTATTCCTCTTAATGGACAGAGATATTATTACCAAACCACATAAATTGTTGTCTTCTCACTTTTTTAACTTTAATCTTATATAATCTCTTTTCAACTCATTGTCCCAAATATTTTCTACAACATGTTGTGTAATTAATTCTTACATATTAAAAATGATACAAATATCATAGACCTATATTTTTCCACCAATTTTAATAGGCATATCTAGTTTCGACACCATTATGGGTGATATGTATTTCTAATAAAAACACATTTCTGAAATAATAATTTGGATCATACCAAGGAATTTGGGCATCAAATGAATGATTTATTAAAACATACTGATCACAAATGATCCCATGTATAATTTTCTTATGATTTTATATTAATACGATATCTCATTTTTTTTATTTGACTTCTGGTAGTTGATGTTTCATTTTATAAAAATTCAATGGTAAAAGGGTACTTTGGGTTATATCGAGAAATATAAGCATAAGACTGATTATTGATTGACTCATATAGAACCAAATTGAAAAGTGTATCATTATCTTATGTTTTAATGTAAATATATGGATATTTTTTATATTTTTTTTCTTTTATGGTTGAAATTTAATTTAATTTAATTATTAGGAAATGGTTCTTTAGATCATACTAAGAAATATGAGAATAAAATTAATACGTGGTTGATTCCAAAAAACAAAAATTCCATAAGGTTTACCCCTATATTTCAATGGTTGATTCCCATAGAGTTGTTTTAAACATGTCATTATCTTATTAAAAATCAATATTAATATTTATGATAACACATATGATCCATTTATAAAATTCTATTAAACATTTTTTAATAATCATTCTTTATTTTTATTGTTTCAGGTAAAAAGTTGCTTTGTTTTTCAAATATGTTTTGACATGTAATTTTTCATTCTTATTACATCAATCATTAAATAATAATATCCTAAAGTTAATCCAAGATTTAAATGTCATATAAATTAATTATATCTATATTTATAAGAGTCCACAATATTTAGTGATAGTAAATTAATTACACCATTAATGGAGATAGTAGGCCATATGTATGTACGAACATTGTTTCCATTTTCATGTTATATTGACTGAAAGAATTGTAAAATACATGACTATATATATATATATTATCATTCTACAATCATTATGTTTTTATAAATATTAAATATTATAAAAAAATCTACATATAATATATTCAATGTAAAGTATGAACGAATCACATCACTTCATGGGGATGTATTCTGCCGTACACACGAGCGATATTATTGTATTCTCACAAAATAGAAAGGATGAAGGTATGTATAATATCTTAATAAAAGAATAAAAAACATGAAAACCATAACATATATCAAATATTAATTACCAATCCATTATTATTACCAACCTCTAATGGTGGTAATAGAAAAACAAATTACATCTGTTCGTAAGAAGGTAGTCCACCGTACACATGAAAGATAATTTCATAACCCATTTTATGGATGTGATTGAATTTTTTGCTTATAAAAATAACCCAAAAAATAATAGTATATATAATATTATGAGTTTATTATATAATCATTTATTAATAATAATTGAATGAAATGGAAAAGAAATGAAAAAAGAACTATTTCAGAAGAACATTATCTCTTCTTCCTATATCCAATATAGGTTTAATGAAATACATTCAACAGTTATAGTTATTCCATGAATGGGGTTATGTAATTTTCGAAGATGTCTATTCCGTTATTTTCTAATCAAATTTGTATTTAATGGTTTTCATAGAGAAGGATATTGGTGGCCTTTTATAAATGGGATGAGTGGAAAATATATAATTTTTTCAAATAGTTAATTACATCTACATTATCACCATGTCATGTGGCTATAATATATAAACTATTATATAATATAATATTTAATGTCAAAAATATTTCCACAAAATGATTTTTTAGAAGTTTTTAGTCCTTTCTTCCCCTTAATAATTATGTTTATTCCCTTAGAAAACTCGTTTTTCTATTAATCTCTATAAATAATATTCATAGATTTACATAATAGTTTTTGTAAAATGTTAAGATTAACATATTTGAAATTATAAATAATTATGATTACAAATATTTAATACATTTTTGTAAATTTTAACCACATAATTGAGAAAAATTAATTTAAAATTCGTCATGCAAACGTGACGAGAAATGAGCTATCTAATGTAAAAATGTTCAAAAGATTACCTAGTTTTTATATCTAAATTCTAGGGACCAAAATTTGATTTATTGATTTATTATTGATATTTTTTTTAATTTAAATCCAACTCATAATATAATTTAAAATTAAAAATTATTTACATGAATATGTTGTTTCGATATAAATCCATCAATTTTTAACTATATATCTAAAAGTGACACTTCTTTTAAAAATAAAAAAACATAACTGTAGAAAGATTTTGAAATTATGATTATTAAAATTATTATTAGTTACACTAATAAAATTTATTTATTTTTGACAATTTAGTTATAAAAAAATTCTATTAAAAGACGGGAAAAACCATATTTAAAAAATTTTGTTTTTTAAACATAAAAAATGATTTTTTTTCATATATAAGTCCTATAAATTCTATTGGAATAATGTTAATAAAATATATTGAATATATATCATAAGAAAATTATTATGATCATCCATAAATAGTAATTGGTTTAATTTTTTATGAAAAAAATACCTTGGGCAAATAAAAATACTCCTTTATAAAAACATTTCCATTATATTCAATTTGTTTATATATTCATTTCTAATTAATTAGTTACAAACAAATTCAACCACCTATATTCATAAGATAATAAATTATACGGATACCCATTAGTCAAATTCCAAGGTGATAACTATCATTTTATATAATAATATTTAAAATATGATATTTTTCAATTAAACAAGGTCTTTCATGTAACACAAAATATCGATGAATAATCTTGGTTGTGTGATGCACCAGATAATTTTGTATTGAATGAATTTAAAGATATAAAATAGATTTAACTTATTAAAAATTGTAAATATATCATTTAGGTTCATGATTTTATTTTCATTTCTACGTTTGGTGTTGTGTTCCACATACGTAATTGAATATCATGTTTATATTTTAAAATTTCCATGTTTTACATGGACTTAATCAAAAATCCATCCTACATCATTTTTATATTTCATTGTAATATGATATAAAATGTTGAATATATCTATATTTGGGATGTGGTAAATTTTCATGGAATAACATTTTTGATCATCTATATATGAGATCCACATTATACCTCTAGGTTTTAGCAAACTTTGGGTATCTAGTTGACCATGATCTCAACGTATCATTTTAAAATGGATAGGATGTCAGAATGAATTTTTTAGACATGGAAATACATGGTCAAATCATATGTTATTGATATTAGTTTCGTATGGTAGAATCGATTTCTCTTAGAATAGATTTTTATAACAACAGTTTTCATGAAGCGATACATATGGATTTATTTGAGTCTTTATAGAGTTTTACATTTTTATCTAATATTTGTTGGAATGAAACCTGGGAATCTTCTCTTATTTGACCTAAAACTGATCTTGGGTTGTCTTAGAAGACTGACATGATTAGGAAATGGATGGTGTTGTCCTAGAGATTTCATAACAGTTGTGTGGATCATTATCACCACCCACATTATTTTTTGGAAAGGTATCATTTATTATTAAAACACTCCATGGATGGGAATTGGTTGATTGGGTAAGAAAGTAAATTTTTCTCCTCGATATATTGGATATTTTGACATATATATAAGAATTGGTGATGTTTCCATTCCATTGGATTCATCAAAAAAGATTAGTTTGGTTCAAAATTTATATCATGTACCTCAATCCAAAAAAAATACAAGCTCATTAATAGAAATTTATTTCGATGAGATCATATTTTTCCTTAAACCAGATGAAACATGTGTTCATGTAATAATTTATATCAAAATATGACAAGATAAAGTCATAAATGGAAAATGAATTAATTTGGTTTTGGTTTTGGGGAATTGTGGTGAAGTATAAGGGAATACATGGGAATAAAATAATGATATAATAGAGAAATGACCAATATTATTTTAAATAACAAACAACATCTATCTTTTAGAAGATGGAAATCCAAATTTAATGGAAATTAAAACACCCTTGTAAGAGGAAATAACTATTTTATTGTCTCTTTTGAGATGTTGGTTGATTGGGATTACAATTGTTGATGTTTTAATTGGTTTGAAATTTTATAATGACTCTTATAGGGGTTAAAAATATGATCATTGTTAGTTGAAAATATATGGCCTTCTTAGGAAATTTTTCAATGAGAAGAGGGATTTAGAAAGATGGCCCATAGTTGTTGAATAGTTAAAAAAACCATGCGAGGATAAATTTTATTGAAAATAGTAATTTTTTATGGTTGATAATATCTTTATAAACCATGCCACATCAATAACTAAATATAAAAAATATATTTTATTCTCGATATTGAGCTAAATACTTCATTCATTCTATATTTTCTTTGTATCTTATCCCCAATTAATCTATTTGGAATTTTTTTTGGCTCTCTTTTATATAGATAATGATTTAAATGGATCAATGTGTATTGAATCATAGATATTGAAGATATTATCTTCACAATTTCCTCATTAGTCATTCCTTTATAGATCTTCATGTTTTTTATTGAATGAGAATTCTATAATGGGGTTACTATGGATGAATCTATTGGATTGGGACTGTTTTGAAAAATTATTTTTCATATACAATGAAGGAATGGGAAATGGATTCTGGATTATCTAGATCTATAAAATTATTTATTATATTGATTTAGATTTAATTGTGTGGTGGGTGGATTCAATCTTTATGACCACTCACTCTAAAAACTCAAAAGATTATATTTCGAATTGGTTGCTTTTAGTTTTCAAGGAAAAAACATTATGATTTATTATTTGATACCCCTATTGGTTTATGAATCAATGAAAAATTAATTTTTAAATCATGTGGAAAAAACCACTATGGTTTCACAATGTATGTTTTATACAATGATAGAACACATGTTACGTCTTTGATAAAAATTCTAAATGAACAATTGTCTTTTTAAAAGGAATTTTTAGATTAATAACATCGAATAAATTAAATGGTGTGTGGTTATTTACATTAAATAGGGAATTTTATATTTTGATTTGGTACCCAGTTCCTCTTGAAGCACACATATGAATATCAAAACTGACTTGTGGATGTGATACCCATCATGTGGATGGGAAATTTCATGGAAATCATGGGGGTGTGTGTGTGTGTCGATATGTATGAATGTGGAATGGGGATTCTATGTGAAATTAATGGAATAATTGATTTTATTGTTTATGTTTAATTGACTAAAATTGGTAAAATTATTTAGATTGAATCTCATTATTTTTATTTTTATTTTAAACTGTGAGAAAACTTATCCTTGTTCAAATTGTGTGAGATTGGATGTCTTTTTGGGATTTTCTAATGGGTTATATTTTCACCCCCTATATATAAACCATATTGTGTATGAATACAGTTTTTATCATCACATAGATCTAGGGTAACTCATTTATTTATCTAATAAAGAATATGAATTCTCTATTTTTAGGTTGGTGGTGGGATCAAAGAAATCTCCATATGTATTAGATGAAGTTATAACACATTATCGTTGTGGTGAAATATGTAATTTAGTATTTGATAGGGTTTTCAGGTTGTAGTTTCAATAACTACAGTAATATATTTTAGTTATTGGAATATTAGTTATGTTTTTTGAGTTAAATGTTTTACGTTTCATGGATTATATATTAATTGTTTGGTTGATTGTATTTATTTTTTCATGACAACTTGTCTATGTTTTATTTAAAAATCTCCCAAAATGAGTTAGTAACCCCTTGTCAATTCATTCCAAACATTTTTCTTATGGGGGATGTATCCTATGTATACTAACCTCTAGTATCATTCCAAAATAGATGTTAGGGTTGGGATGTCTCACACCTCCCTCAGAGATAATGTTCTATTCATATACAACTCACCCCCTTCCTTCTAAAACTAGGATTCTCAATTTCGTGATTCACTAAGAACTCCAATTACTAGAAACCATGTATAGTCTAAAAACACATATATTTATTTGATATTATGTGAGTTTTTTTACACTATAATATTTAATGCGTACTAGTTCGCAGATATCACCATAATGAGTTATATTCTAAATTTTTTCCATTCTATTCTACACTAAAACATCAACATCCTTTTCCTCTAATGCACAGTGGGAATTTATCAAATTCATTATAGTTCCATAAAAATATTAAATATTAATTTTTATCATATTAGGAAATCCTTACAAAATATTAATTATTTTTGGATCCTATAATTGAAAAATGACGTGAAGATCATTTTATGAATTTCTCACAATAATATGAACATGTGTTCCCAGTTTGGACCCCTTTATAGGTGATATGTCATTATAGTAAAAATCCAAATGTGTACTTGTACATTTGATCATATTGATAAATTCATTCATCATACTGACACATGGTAAATTATTATTGAACACACATGATTTATAGATCATTCAAAAATGATTTCAGAGTAATCAAAACTAGTTTTTTTAGCCCATTATATGTGACATAACATGTATGTAATAATATCAAGGTCAGATAAGTTTATTAATATACAAATAAAACCATGTTTTTATTTGAAATTATTTTGATTCTAACAAATATGAAATGAATTGAATTTTAGTTCCATAATTTTTTTATGTGATTCCGAATATGTTTTATTTGTTTGATCCCCACACTAGAAATTTTCCATTATTAATAAGGGTTAACATTTGTAAATCACATTTCCCATCCAATATAGAAAAAATGGAATTTTATTTATGTTAGTTTAATCGTTTATATATAAAATGATTCAAGGACCATTTTCCTATGTTTATAATAAAATTTGAACACTCAACTTTTATGTTGAACCCCTGATCGTTGATATTAAATTTTAATACAAATTAATAGGTGAAAGAATACTTTGGAACACACCGATCAATATGGGAATTAGATTGATTCTAGATTGATTCATTTATATCCAAAATGATGTGGATTTCATTCCCTTAATTTCTAATGGAAATGAGAACCGATTTTAATAGTTTTTGAATCCTTTATGTGGTTTCTTTATTAAATAATAATGTAATACTGAAAAACATTTTTTACCATGTTGAGCAAATAATCATGATCTCTATGAAATAATAAAATAAAAATGTTACAGGAAAT
This sequence comes from Viscum album, assembly GCA_963277665.1. Taxonomy (NCBI): domain Eukaryota; kingdom Viridiplantae; phylum Streptophyta; class Magnoliopsida; order Santalales; family Viscaceae; genus Viscum; species Viscum album. Next base: position 1,989,070,884 of record OY728121.1, on the reverse strand, counting down.
AAGTTATGAATTATTTCTGTAAATAGGTTGAAATAATGTAGTTTTCCCACTCATTTCTAAAATAACCCAATTTTTATTTTGAATACATAGAGAATCAGATATCTCGACAGTAGTAGAAAAATTTAAACAATGAAATGATTATTAATTAATTTAACTAAATATGTAATTTCCATATTAAATTCCTATTTGGGGAATGTCATTTATTTATGGTATATTAAATATTTCACAAATTCAAGAATTTAATATCCACAATCACTTCCATTATTTGTTTTGAAAAACTACTGAAAAAATTGGAAAAATTGGTAATTTGTGTTTTTATAAATTGTAATAGTGAAATTTTCTTATTGATACTGTAATCTGTATCCATCTATTTTAATTGATCGGATTCTCATAATTAGTAACTGTCATCATACCATGGTTTTTTCAATATTTGGACATCACTCTATCATAAAAAATTACATTTAAAAACAAATATATAAAATAATTGGATGTTTATCAATAATTTCAGGACCCTCCCTCTAAACATATAATAATCATGTCGGACAGATAATGATCATCCAGTCACACATTCAATGGGCCTCAGCTTGGTGATAAGCATCAATGGTATAATAGTCTCACAAATATAAGAGTCATTACCCAATATAATAAAAGAGGATCAGGAGATATGATATACAACCTCCAAAAAATTCAATATGATAAGTTCATGTAATAATGAAAACCATCCCATAATTGATGAATAATGATAATAAAATACAGTTAAAGTCTCGAATGTATAGTACTAATGGAAAAGTCTTATGGTAACAACTCAACAGCATCTCCAACACAATCTAAAAATGTCTTCATCATTTACCAATTTCCTCCTAGAAGAAAAAAGAAATTGTATACATAGGTTGAGAATACAAGTATACTCAATAGGGATATAGCCACGGTCTGAAGTCCACATGCGAAAAAAATGCTAACTCACTAGTGAAAAATCAGCACAACAAACATGAAACAAAACATGTGAACTAAGCATACCATCCTAACCAGGGAATAATCTCCAAATAATACATATAATATGGTGATCTAACATTGATATCAAAATAAATGAATGTTCCCCTATACTAGGTCACCACTGATTTACCTCACTAATTCCCCAATTTGAAACGTCTTATCCACCCATATCTTCCATACATGTAACATCACAACCGTATCACATCACATATCACCTGAATTCACCTGGGTTATCCCTGATGGGATTCATGACACATTGATACTTATCCTAGCCTCTAATAATCTAGAATTATATGATACCGTCAGGAATCACCATGCCCTGTCTCATCTAAAGACACGCGGTTCATCACATATCATCTCATAACATAACCAAAGTAGTAGTGTATGATGAAAGTAAAGGAAATCAACCTCATTCCTACATCCCACCATGTGTGACCCCCACCAAATATCACATCACATCATTACCACATCACATCATATTTCACCTGAAATCACCCAGACAATCCTTGAGGGTATATCTATAAAAATAACATGTTTCATATCTACTACTAAATGAAGAGTAGGAAGAGGAGATATACACCCATCCATGTCACCACCATCCTATAGGTTTGGGAAACTACATGGAACCAAGAAACATCTAGAATTGGTATGTTTATCCAACATGGGAGGTTATAGAAATATCATAAAGATATATTATATATTGAAAACAAACAATACCCAATCTATGGGTTCACAAACAATGCACTAGAAGAAACCACCTCACAAACACCACAACACATACCATCCATCAAAATCACTTCCAATACTCCAGGAAACTACACCACCCAACCTCCACACAAGCCACATGATTCCCATTTCATTTATTAATCCACTTCATTCCCATTTACACTACCTAGTCTATTTTTTCAATTCTTTTGATCCATTTACCACACATCCAATTTTGTTACACTTTTTTAATTTTATCATAACAATTTATTCCATGAATAACAAGGTAACTAACACAATGAGTGAAAAAAACTCACACATATCATAAAAAAATCACCACACGTCATGACCACTATTCACTACAACCACTACACATCACAACCACTATACACCACAAACACCTCAAACAAAGAACATTGTGGACCACATCATAAAACTTTCCACATTGAATTAATGCTAACCAAATCACCCCATCACAACAATTAAACAACACAACATCCCCGTAACTACAACCACTATGAACAAAAACTATTTCCCATCACAACCACTATGCATCCCATCATATTACCGAACCTCATATTGCCACAAAATTACAAGAAAAAACACCACCATAGATATCCTTGATTGAATGACTTCCCACATCACATCCATGACAACTAACCACCACATTACAACCCCAGACATCACACTAGATATCTTATCAACTCCTTCACCACAGAACATCCCAAACCACTCAATGAAACGCATTAAACAGAAGCACACACAACACCATCACATAAAATCTCCCATAATTTATTTAATGGATTCAATTTAATTAATTCTTTATTTAGAATGGATATTATCACACAAACTATATTTTTAGGGAGAATTATTTTTTTTATCAAAATGTAAATTCCTTATCATTTCATTCATAGTGACATCACAAAAAAATAGAAGGGCCCTTAAGTAAAATCATATGCAACGAAAACATGTCCCCAATAACTGTTACATTCAGCAAGACAACAATATTATATAAACTTATCAAAAACATATAACAAAGCATCGATACATGTGACTATTTCCCATCCCAATCATATTGTCTTATTAAAATTAATTATCTTCACTATACTGACCCTTAATACCCCACAAAGGGAAACTAGACCATGTAACTGAAAGAAATAGAATGTAAATGAATGATAATGATGATTACATATCTCAAATACATCTTTTTGTTCTCACTATGCATTATATTGGGAATAATAAATAGGCCAAAAACCACTGAAACACACAAAAGCATAGATCACCCTACAACACATCATGGGATAGTAATAAATTTTCTTAACCTCCAAACAAATAAATGATACATCACTATAGAGAACCCCCTAGAAACATAATGAAGGAAAACAACCAATAAAGGGAATAGAACATAACATCGATCACCTTTTAGAATCTACCAGAACCCAAGGATCATATAGAGGGAAGAAGAGATGGAATGTATTCAAAAATCAGACATCGTTACCTCAAAAATGACAAATGAAAATTTATCAAAATCAAAAAAATCAATTAAAAAATTTATATAAACCACATGGGAGTCACCCCATTTATGATGGGAATTACATGTTTACATTGTAAATTCCATAACCTTAGAAAATTTACTTCCTAAAACCAACCATTTTGATGTAAATTCTTTTTTAAATAAATAGAATTTCCCATTAGGAAAGAATTAACATATAACATTAATACCTATCATATGGCATAAAATAATTTTTAATTCCCAACACCTCATCACATACAATTCACAAACCACAGCCTACACAAGCTGTAAACAAAATATTTTCACTATAAGACACTCTTTTATACTTTAAAAACCTTATGAAACTCAAACATCCCTTGATTCACATTTCTCCTCCACTGATCACCATCCAAAAATAATATAATAAATAAATAGACCAGGAATTCTTAGACCATTACCCGAGATAACTCTCAAATTAATATCATCCTAAATAATCAATACCAAATGAAAAAATTAATGGGATCCAAACAAACACTACGCAGTATATCTATTAGGGATCATGCTACACCTCAACACTACCACTGGAAAAACAAGACAAAAAAATTCCCATAGAACCACATACCCAATTTCCACATCACACCCTCTAACAAGGCACAACAACACCCCTCAATTATCAGCTGCATGACACTACTTTCAACACATTCGCCTGCATCAACATCTCAACCTTTACACAACCCAAACAATCTACATCCACAACCAATGGCCATTACTATCATGGCCTAAAAAATTGAATGTTATCTTCCATGTCATGATATTACCCGATTTTGGAGGAACTAAATCACCAACATGGTTTTAATAACATCTTAGTATAAGAAATCATTATTAGGAATCAGGTCATATCCTTTAAATATATATTAAATTTTTTTACACATTAAGAAAAATCACATTTCATAAAGAAATAATATGTGACATCAAACCACCAATATAGAAGAGATTAAAAAAATTTGAAAAATAGCTCATGTACTAGGCACATATATGCATCTCTCTCTTCCATTTACACTCATACTGGACCCCATGAATCCCCATAACATAATCCAAGGGGATGTTTCATCCATGATAATCTTTATCTCTATGATCTGGTATCTTTACTGGTCACTACATGAATGTTGTGTCATCCAAAATATTCACCTCTCCCCATTCAATGATGTGGGAGTCATCATGAATATATCGATTAAGCTAAGACTCATGGAAGACATCATGAATCCTCTCCAACCATTATATCAGCTCCAAAAAATATGAAACCACTCTAACTCACCCAAATACCGGAATGTTCCCCCATGTCTTGGATTACTCTTACCCATTTCCAAACCTCTACTCCCCATACCGAGGAGAGACACTCAATAACACATATACCCCATCTAAGAACTCTATGGGAAATTTCCTATCATCATCATAGGCCTTATGATGGTTATGTGTTACTCTCACTATATCTTGAACAAAATTGGACGTTCTTAGTCATGATTGTCACGACCCCCTCCCACCAAAGATGCCCCTCCTGAGCTGGCAATGGTGAAAGGGAGATAATGACCCCCGAGTCCCGCCTCCAGTAGGCCCCGGGTTGGCGACTAGCACCAAGGGTTTGAGTTTTCACAAATATGGGAGCCATTACCCTTTTTATTATTTTGGATCGGGAAATAGGACAAGTCAACCACCAATAAGGGAAAAGAACAAGTGTATATAAATAAACTCAAACCAGGCCCACATGCATGTTTAAACAATTTTTATAACAAGGTACAAGTACAAGGAAGCTCAAAAGTACAATGCCAAAGAAACAAGAGAACAACAACTGCAACAACTCCAACTGCCCAACTAGTAGGGTCCCACACGGCCCTGGTAGTCCTCCTGGAAACCTGAAAGTAAACGTAGGGTGAGCATACAAGTATACTCAGTATGGAAACCTAATCCTCTCGTGCACAAGTGGGGAGACACCCTAAGGTCCCGTGAGAAAACAGAAGAACCAGAAACTAACAAGGAAAAAAACTATCCACCCAGTCTCACTGGTCACACTCACCAAGTAACACAAACAAGTTTAGTATATATATAGAACAAAAGTATTGGGTACCCCGCACCATTTCCCACTTAATTAGATGCTTCTCTTCCTAACGGCAAACGTCCTGACGCTACCACACTCTTCCCGCCCGCACACACCTGGGCCAAACCACACATCCCTCCCGCACACACCTGGGCCTCACAACCACGCATCTCGCCCGCACACACCGGGGCCACAACCACTAACCCGCCCGAAGACACCTTGGCCTCATCCCGAAGGTTCTTGGGAATGGTAATCCTGTCCGAAGAGTCTTGGGCTAAAGGTCGCCTCAAGACATCACAGCCTCCGAGACCTACCCGAAGAGTCTTGGGTGTAAGGTCACCTCAAGCCATCACAGCCTCTGAGACCTACCCGAAGAGTCTTGGGTGTAAGGTCACCTCAAGCCATCATAGCCTATGGAAGAAGGAGCAGGAAGGAGCTAGTAACTAAGGGGGAACACCCTCTCCCATAAAATGGGAGTGTTCGGCACTAGGTGCTTCACATTGGTGTGGTGCGACAAAACACAAAGATACAATTATATATATACATATACCAAACACACAGCCCAACCTATGGCTTCTTAAAAAGAGAAACTGAGCATTTGCCTCAGCACTACTACCACGAAGCATGCATCAACAACCAAACAATCATCCCCCAACCCCATTTAGGTTTTCATGTTTCATGCAATGGTTTAACAAATATTACTACTGGGCAACTATCATCCAGACAAAACCTTTCACAAACATATCCCTGCCATCCACAACCAAGGTTAGGTAAAACGCAAGAAACCACATGCCATTTCATTTACAAAATATTATCACAACCATACAACATTCCATCATTCATTTATTTCAAAGTTCCACACATAAAACCCTTTCCACACACAAAACATTTCCGCATTTGAAAACACCTTTTACTTCCAAAACACTTTTCATAATCAAAACACATTTCATAAATAAAGGCATTTTCCACAACCAACCACTTCCCATTTCAACCCCATCGTTTACAAAAACATTTCCCACAGACAAACAAACCACCAACATGTTCATTATTCCAATTTTGTTCAACCAGGGTGATCACACAAGGTTTTCATTCTCATTTAATCATCCATTCTTTACGTGCTTATCCATTTTCCATGTTTTAACAAAACCAACCACAAACAATTCAGATATCAATTGCGCATGCAAAGGCCACCAGTGACCTTGATTTTCAGTAGGCAAAGGCCATTCAATCCAAAATCACAATCAGAAGATAAAGAAACTGGAAGGCAATAGAAACAGCACAAAAACCCCAAACCCTTCTTTATCAGGTTATTATCTTTATTTAAAGTTCAACTGCATCCCATGGAACAAAAGAAAAATATCCCACCCCGCATGTTGCACCAAATAGAGAGACGAAGGTAAACCCCTACCTCAAAAGGTCCCGATCACGTCGCTTCCGACAACGTCCTTCGGTGCCCTCCGCCTTCACCAAACCCGACAAACACCTCCTAGGATGGAAGATGGAGAAGGAAGGCCAGAAGGAAAGGTGACAAGTCCAGTCTTAGAAGCTTCGTCTCGTCGCTACGATCCTGTGGCCGTTGACGGATCGTAATTCGGAGCTTGGACAAAGAAGTTAGAGGAGGAATGCTTCTCGATCGTCCAAGAGCATCGTCGTGCGACAAAGAAGCGATCGATATGGAAGATAAAACATGACCTCGTTCTTATATAGGCAAAGAATAGGTAAATCCGTATTTAGCATGCATTAATGAATACATGATGTGACCGTACATACGTTACATGTTTTTATTGGTTAACACACAACACGTCACGCGGTTTCCACGCGTTTTAATAAAAAAATGTTAATTTTATTAATATGCGTGTTTCGTTTACCCGAGACATAACTCATAAAAAGGTATCCATCACTGGGCTTAAAATGACCGTCTTAATTACAGGATTACACTACCGCTGACGGTTCATCATTCCGACACCATATGAAGAAGTTACGGTCGAATTAAGATTATAAAACCCAAAAATAATAATAAAATTTTATAATAATATTATTTATTTATTTTCCTTGAATTTTATACGCTCAAAAATTGGGTCCCCTTTTGATTTCACGCCCAAATATCTCCTCCACCAATCAATCACCTTTATTTTTATTCTATTATGATAATAATATTATTATGAATATTATTCATTTAAGGGGAAGAAAAAAAACCCCTTACGCCTCCTTTAACCTCATCATACACCCCCTTTATTCTCCCCATTTATTTACTTTAATTTATTATCTCATTTAATCCATATGATTTATTATTATAATATACATGGGGAGGTCTATGTATAGCACCTCACCCACATGCTCCTCATTAACATAATAAATATATAATACAAATATTTTTATTATTATAATAATGGTAAAACTCATGTTCAATTAATTCATGAGCATTTCGGGTACCCAATCTGAAAACCCGAAAAAGACATCCAATATTGGACTCATAATTTCCGTCTCGTAGTCAGGGTCACACTGCCGCTGAAGGTTCATGAAACCGAGGTCGCATGAGGAAGATACCGTCAAAATTCAGTTTTCCCATCCAAAATTAATAGTTACATTATTATATTATATTATTTAATTTAATTCTTAAATTCTCACATTCTCTCTCCAATCTCCTTGAGATTCACGCACAAAGTCATTTGTTTAGGTGGATTACACTTGGCACCTCTCTCCTATATTTATTTTTCAATAAATTTTATTTCCTTTAATCATGTTTCTCTCTCCAATCTTCTTACCTTCTTCCACAAAAAGTAGCGCCTCTCTCTTCCTCATTCCATGCCCAAAACGCCCCACCTTGTATTCCTTCTCTCTCTTTTTTTCATTTAATCTTATCTTTTATTTTATATCATTATTAATATATTTTTCATCTTCTCTCTTCAATCTCATTCCTCCCCAACAAAGTGGCGCCTCCCTTGATTTTACACCATTAGTTCCATTCTTTTTATCATAATTATTTTCAATAATAATGATTGAATCTCCCTAAAAAACATGCAAGATCACCTCCCATCAAAACCCACATGACACACACCTATTTTAAATCTTTATCATTATTATTATTATTTTATTTTTTTTAAACACAATTATCATAAATAATAACATCTCTTATTTATCCTTATATCTCAAATCTCATTGCAATTAATTCAAAACATAATTCTCATTAAATCATTATTACCAGATCTATAAAAAAAACCAACATTATTATTATAATTATTTAGTATAACACTTATAAAAAAACCCCAAATAAAATTTATTAACACGTCACCATTTATTATTAATAATAATTATTATTTTTGATGTTCGCCGCATTGACCACATAAAAAACGTTTTTACAAAGTAATCGACCGGGGAGGTCTAGGCCATTACATTAGATACCTCTCAAAACATTCTCATCCTCGAGAATTAAAAACTGACCCAGAAGAAGGAAAGGATCTGAAGAACCACTCCACAAGATACCTCTCAGGTCTCTCGTCATGACATGGAACCAACCAACAACTCTATGAGTTTGGAATTCCCTCTCCTATGTCAAGATACTATCCGCTTTAGGCGGCACTGACTCGCCTGCACGGGTTTAATTGCATCCTCATTAATGCGTCTTGATTAAGGATCAGGTTTTTCCTTTCCCATATATTAGGTTTTTTTTGCAACTTACACTGCACCCAACAACTTACAACCCACACACTGCCCGTACACATGGCTTGAGGAATTCCTTCTCCCATGTTGAGATATTATCCGCTTTAGGCGGCACTGACACACCTGCACAGGTTAAATCGCATCCACATTAATGCGTCTCGATTAGGGATTAGGTCTTCCCCTCCCCACATGATAGGGCTCTTCACGTACATTTAAAGAAAAGCGGGAAACAACATAGCATTATAGACTCATGAAAAACAAGGTCCAGGCCCAAAGCATGGGCGAGAATGAGTTTCAAAAATTTAGTGTGATGCTCCTGGATTTAAACAAAACATAAACGAGAGCATTTAAGTAAAACATGAAACATCTCTCTCGATCCTTCGCCTTTCTGGGGTTTCCACTTCTGTTGCGTGAAATTGTCCGCGTCCCACTCCTCTACATTTTTGTTAACGTCTAAGTGCCATAGATGTACGGTAAACAAGGATCGCCTAAGCCCAAGTAGTAAGGAAAAACTCAAAGTTTTAATTATCATTTTATTTCAATTTCATTCCCAGAACACCCAAATCAAGTAAAACACAAACTTGATGATGCATGTACCTTCCCTAGGGTCTCTACCCTGCAATCAATATAGTCTCACTTGGTCGTTCGGTAGGCTCAGAGTCCTTGCATCGGATCATGGGGGGCCCTAAAATCCCGTGTCCTAGCCGTTCTTCCATGGCATATGTCACGCACCAAGATTAACGAACATTGTTTCCCTACCATCCCATGCAATCCTCACTGTGCCTAACTCTAGACTCCATCCTATCTCTCAACCATCAGCCTCTGATACCATTCTGTCACGACCCCATCCCACCAAAGATGCCCCTCCTGAGCTGGAAATGGTGAAAGGGAGATAATGACCCCCGAGTCCCGCCTCTAGTAGGCCCCGGGTTGGCGACTAGCACCAAGGGTATGAGTTTTCACAAATATGGGAGGCATTACCCTTTTTATTATTTTGGATCGGGAAATAGGACAAGTCAACCACCAAAAAGGGAAAAGAACAAGTGTATATAAATAAACCCAAACCAAGCCCACATGCATGTTTAAACAATTTTTATAACAAGGTACAAGTACAAGGAAGCTCAAAAGTACAATGCCAAAGAAACAAGAGAACAACAACTGCAACAACTCCAACTGCCCGACTAGTAGGGTCCCGCACGGCCCTGGTAGTCCTCCTGGAAACCTAAAAGTAAACGTAGGGTGAGCATACAAGTATACTCAGTAGGGAAACCTAAAGCTCTCGTGCACAAGTGGGGAGACACCCTAAGGTCCCGTGAGAAAACAGAAGAACCAGAAACTAACAAGGAAAAAAACTATCCACCCAGTCTCACTGGTCACACTCACCAAGTAACACAAACAAATTAGTATATATATAGAACAAAAGTATTGGGTACCCCTCACCATTTCCCACTTAATTAGATGTTTCTCTTCCTAACGGCAAACGTCCTGACGCTACCACACTCTTCCCGCCCGCACACACCTGGGCCAAACCACGCATCCCGCCCGCACACACCTGGGCCTCACAACCACGCATCTCGCCCGCACACACCTGGGCCACAACCACTAACCCGCCCGCAGACACCTAGGCCTAATCCCGAAGGTTCTTGGGAACGGTAAGCCTGCCCGAAGAGTCTTGGGCTAAACGTCGCCTCAAGCCATCACAGCCTCTGAGACCTACCCGAAGAGTCTTGGGTGTAAGGTCACCTCAAGCCATCACAGCCTCCGAGACCTACCCGAAGAGTCTTGGGTGTAAGGTCACCTCAAGCCATCATAGCCAATGGAAGAAGGAGGAAGAAGGAGCTAGTAACTAAGGGGGAACACCCTCTCCCATAAAATGGGAGTGTTCGGCACTAGGTGCTTGACATGGGAGTGGTGCGACAAAACACAAAGATACATTTTTATATATACATATACCAAACACACAGCCCAACCTATGGCTTCTTAAATAGAGAAACTGAGCATGTGCCTCGGCACTGCTACCACGAAGCATGCATCAACAACCAAACAATCATCCCCCAACCCCATTTAGGTTTTCATGTTTCATGCAATTGTTTAACAAATATTACTACTGGGCAACTATCATCCAGACAAAACCTTTCACAAACATATCCCTGCCATCCACAACCAAGGTTAGGTAAAACGCAAGAAACCACATGCCATTTAATTTACAAAATATTATCACAACCATACAACATTCCATCATTCATTTATTTCAAAGTTCCACACATAAAACCCTTTCCACACACAAAACATTTCCGCATTTGAAAACACCTTTTACTTCCAAAACACTTTTCATAATCAAAACACTTTTCATAAATAAAGGCATTTTCCACAACCAACCACTTCCCATTTCAACCCCATTGTTTACAAAAACATTTCCCATAGACAACCAAACCACCAACATGTTCATTATTCCAATTTTTTTTAACCGGGGTGATCACACAAGGTTTTAATTCTCATTTAATCAGCCAGTCTTTACGTGCTTATCCATTTTCCATGTTTTAACAAAACCAACCACAAACAATTCAGATATCAATTGCGCACGCAAAGGCCACCAACGGCCTTGATTTTCAATAGAAAAAGGCCTTTCAATCCAAAATCACAATCAGAAGATGAAGAAACTGGAAGGCAATAGAAACAACACAAAAACCCCAAACCCTTCTTTATCTGGTTATTATCTTTATTTAAAGTTCAACTACATCCCATGGAACAAAAGAAAAATATCCCACCCCGCATGTTGCACCAAATAGAGAGACGAAGGTAAACCCCTACCTCAAAAGGTCCCGATCACGTCGCTTCCGACGACGTCCTTCGGTGTCCTCCGCCTTCGCCAAACCCGACAAACGCCTCCTAGGATGGAAGCTGGAGAAGGAAGTCCGGACGGAAAGGTGACAAGTCCAGGCTTAGAAGCTTCGTCTCGTCGCTACAATCCTGTGGCCGCTGACGGATTGTAATTCGAAGCTTGGACAAAGAAGTTAGAGGAGGAATACTTCTCGATCGTCCAAGAGCGTCGTCGTGCGACAAAGAAGCGATCGATATGGAAGATAAAACATGACCTCGTTCTTATATAAGCAACGAATAGGTAAATCCATATTCATCATGCATTAATGAATAAACGATGTGACCGTACATACGTTACATGTTTTGATTGGTTAACACACAACACGTCACGCGGATTCCACGCGTTTTAATAAAAAAACATTAATTGTATTAATATGTGTGTTTCGTTGACCTGAGACATAACTCATAAAAATTTATCCATCACTGGTCTTAAAATGACCATCTTAATTACAGGATTACACTGCCACTGACGGTTCGTCATTCCAACACAATATGAAGAAGTTACGGTCGAATTAAGATTATAAAACCCAAAAATAATAATAAAATTTTATAATATTATTATTTATTTATTTTCCTTGAATTTTATACGCTCAAAAATTGGGTACCCTTTTTCTTTCACGCCCAAATATCTCCTCCACCAATCAATCACCTTTATTTTTATTCTATTATGATAATAATATTATTATCAATATTATTCATCTAAGGGGAAGAAAAAAACCCCCTTACGCCTCCTTTAACCTCATCATACACCCCCTTTATTCTCCCCATTTATTTACTTTAATTTATTATCTCATTTAATTCATATGATTTATTATTATAATATACATGGGGAGGTCCATGTATAGCGCCTCACCCACATGCTCCTCATTAACATAATAAATATATAATACAAATATTTTTATTATTATAATAAAGGAAAACCTCATGTTCAATTAATTCATGAGCGTTTCGGGTACCCAATCTGAAAACCCGAAAAAGACATCCAATATTGGACTCATAATTTCTGTCTCGTAGTCAGGGTCACACTGCCGCTGACGGTTCGTGAAACCGAGGTCGCATGAGGAAGATACCGTCAAAATTCAGTTTTCCCATCCAAAATTAATAATTACATTATTATATTATATTATTTAATTTAATTCTTAAATTCTCACATTCTCTCTCCAATCTCATTGAGATTCACGCACAAAGTCATTTGTTTAGGTAGATTACACTTGGCGCCACTCTCCTATATTTATTTTTCAATAAATTTTATTTCCTTTAATCATGTTTCTCTCTCCAATCTTCTTACCTTCTTCCACAAAAAGTGGCGCCTCTCTCTTCCTCATTCCATGCCCAAAACGCCCCACCTTGTATTCCTTCTCTCTCTTTTTTTCATTTAATCTTATATTTTATTTTATATCATTATTAATATATTTTTCATCTTCTCTCTTCAATCTCATTCATCCCCAACAAAGTGGCGCCTCCCTTGATTTTACACCATTAGTTCCATTCTTTTTATCATAATTATTTTCAATAATAATGATTGAATCTCCCTAAAAACATGCAAGATCACCTCCCATCAAAACCCACATGACACACACCTATTTTAAATCTTTATCATTATTATTATTATTTTATTTTTTTTAAACACAATTATCATAAATAATAACATCTCTTATTTATCCTTATATCTCAAATCTCATTGCAATTAATTCAAAACATAATTCTCATTAAATCATTATTACCAGATCTATCAAAAAAAACCAACATTATTATTATAATTATTTAGTATAACACTTATAACAAAACCCCAAATAAAATTTATTAACACGTCACCATTTATTATTAATAATAATAATTATTTTTGATGTTTTCCGCATTGACCACATAAAAAAACGTTTTTACAAAGTAATCGACCGGGGAGGTCCGGGCCATTACAATGATCTAGACAATATCTGGACCAAGAACATCTGACTCCCCAACCTTTATTTAGCACAATGATGAATGAAATGACCACCCATACAATAAAGACATTCTAATAGAAGATTGAACATTATTGTTGTATAGAAAATCATCCGATGGTAGGAACATGAATCATGATCCACCAACGTCGAATATTCATGCTTGTGACACATACTCAAGTTTATGGATGGTCCGCTATGTCTGCCTATGTATTTTAGGGTGGAATGAATTAATTAGGAAAATATGGGAGATAAAATATTCATACAATTACCCCCACACTAAAAATATAAATTGATGTTATTGATCATAGATGATTGTCCATTTTACAATGAGAAACCTAAGAACATCATCCACACACCACCATTTGAATACAATAAAAATCAACCTATGGATCACCAAAAAAGGATATGACTTCATCAGTCAGTCTAATATCACTCAAACTGTATTAAAAACACCCTAAGATATGGTTGTACCAGTGAAAAAATCCATTAATATGTCCTCCCATTTCCAATCAGGAAAATACTTATATGAAAAAAAACTTCAAAAAACATGGTGCCCTATATTCACCAACTATCAAACTAGACACCATTCTACAAACTCTTCTAATGATGGTTAAATACACGACCAACAAAGGCTTATCCTCAATACATGATTCATCCTAGTCCCATTGGGGTATAATGTTAATGGTGTGATGTCAAACACTATAATAACTCTCTCATTCATATGTTTTTAAACAAACTTCATCTACTAAAACAACATTTAGTTTTGACCATCCGTAGACCATCAATCAGGTGAATTAGTATGGAAAATATGATCACACATCACCTCTCCATATGAGTCTCCCCACTGAGACTCCTCCACCCATCATCATCTGATTAAAAAGCATGACCATTTCCCTTGCCATCATCATGGTTCATCACTACAAGTCCCATCATACCATACCAAACATCTATATACTCTCAACCTATATATTCTTTTAACAACAAACTCAATACATTAGAAACCCCAGTCTCCTACCTCAGGGTGTAAGAAATCTCAATATTATAATACCAAAGAAAATCCATCAATATCACATTTTTTAAATTTAAATACAACATAGAGAAACTCATTTTATGATCTTATGGTCTATAAAATCCTATAAGATGTTTCCAATTATGTGATGCCTCCACGCATTTAGCACCAAAATAACCTCCATCAACTCCAGTTCAAGGGTGGAATAGTTATTATTTTTGGGATATAACTAAAAATACATGTGGGATATCACTGTTGTCTACTACATCCGCACAAATAACCAGGAAATATGGGAAAAATCCAAGAAAACCTCTAACAATACACCACCTCTATAAATTAATGTTTATTAGCACTAACTGACTTCTCCTTTGGGAACCCAAACATATCATAGCACTGATCACCCATCTAGAAATCATGATCTTTCTTGGTCAACTATATAGCGGGGTTGTAAATTGTAAAAAATCCCACAGAATACTCTGATATTATTCTATGAGATAATGTAAATTGTGAACCACTACCATGTTCATTGGTGCTTCCCAAAAACAACTATCTCGTCTAGTGATGGGTCTACAACATGATAAAATTAATACGCAATATTTTTGAGGAAACACACCTCAATCATAAAGAATATAGACATGGATAATTTATGTAGATACACATCCCTACCTACCCCTCCATCACATGGTATAACATCATATTCTAGAATTAAGAATCACCACACCACATATTACCTAAAGACATCTAGGAAATCACAGGTCATCTCATCACATAACATTACTAGTATGGTATCATGAATATTATGGACATCAACCACATTCCATCCGCCCTCCATGCGTGATCCCCAACACATTTCACAACAAATAATTTCATAATGTCATCATATATTTCCCAAACACCCCCTGAAAATCACTACTTGCTAATATCATACACCAATTTGTATCATCACTACTATAGAAGGAAGTGTAGAGATGATGGGGTCATAGTGTATCCATGTCAACAACATAGTAGATGTTACGGAGTGAACCAGGAACAATTGAACATTGGTATGGTTTTACAACATAGGTGAGGTTCATATTGAAATAAAAAAAGATACATGATATATACATATGATTCAATTTCCAAAATATAGGTACAAAAAAACTACACGAGTACAGACCATGTCACCACCATTGTTCCTTATACCTATATTCATAACTGCTACCATCATTATATAAAATACATCAAAAACCCACCACACAAGCTACCGAATTCCAATTTCATTTAATAAGATACTTCATTAAAATTTACACTTCCCCTTCATTTATAATTTAATTAATTTAATCCATTTAAAAAACATCCATTTCAACCCTGTTTCATTTCGTTTTATTATAAAAAATTATTCCACATATAATAAGACAATAAATAAACCCACTATACAAGTACATTACAATCTCAAAAAATAGTTGTTGCACACAACAACCACACATCACATGCACATGTCATTCCCACTGCACGCAACAACCACTACACACAACAACCACCATGCAACATAACCACCACATACCACAACCATTGTTCAATACATTGTACAACTATAAAAACGTAATCCATTCCAAAAAAACTATCTCATCACAACCACCAGACATAAAAATCATTCCACATCCACAACCAACACCAACCCCAACTACTGTGAATCACAACCAATACACATCACATTTTATAATGAAACCTCATCATTAAAATCTACCACATAGAAATACTCCACCACACATCACCACCATCACATTACGTCCCTCTTCTCATCCATGAAAACTAATAATCTTATCACATCTACACATGTCTCACAACCTAACTAGTCACCTCCATCGCTGAACATTATCTGAAACCATGGAGGGAAATAAAAAAATCACAAACACACATAAAAGATACACATGTTATTTTCATCAATTTATTAGACTATGGGTAACAACTTTATTATACAATTGTATATTCTTTATCATTTTATTCATTGTGAGATCACACAAAAACATAGGCATGGTATTTTCTCATATCATATACAGTGAAAACAATCCCCCCAACAGTAGATATTTGCAGCAACATGACAACTTGCAATAAAATCAATTGTAGAATATAAAAAATCATCCAAACATGAGACTACCCCCTAAACACCAATTTTCGTTATAACAATTAGTTATCATCATTATGATGACCATTTCTATAGATAAAAATTGAATGAATCCATTAAATTCCAAAAAAAGGCACTTTAATGTGTTACAATAAGGATCCCCTACCACAGTTAAATATTTCATAACATGATACGCAAAATATTGTGAATGAAAAATAGCACAAAATCCCCCCTGGACCTGGAAATCCTATATCAACCAACAATGCATCAAGGTATAATAAATATATTCCAAAATATACCCAAACTATAGAAACATCACCACATTTAATCTCCTGGAATAATAATGGAGGAAAACAACTTTTAAAAGGAAAAGTACTGACCACCAATCACTAACATGTAACCAACATAACCCACAAATAAAGCGGAGGGGAGATGGGATGGAAATTCACCCAAAATTTCATAGGGTTCTCCCAAAATGAGAGATGGATGAGTGGTTTATTGGGTAAAATTCATCTTAAAAAAATATATAAACAAACTATAATCCACCAATTCTATGTTTTGAATTATATTTTTATGCTTTATGTCCCATAAACATGATGCATTTCTCGTTAATACCAACCATTAGGCCATAAATTGTTTATCCAACAAAAACCTATGGATTTTTTATGGAATTAAATTATTCAGTAAATACCTAACTGAAGTGTAGACCCAGTTTTTACACCCGGACCTTCGATTTTTATAAGCTGTGACATACAACCCAAACAATCCATTGGCTAATCCTTTTCTATGTAAACCACAATTTTCTTGATTTAAAATCTTGTAGTAGCTCTAGCCTTTTATGAACCTCCACTAACTATAACATCCCAAGTATGTAATGGATAATAGATTTTATTTTCTATGTCTATTTATGATTTAGATAGTGTTTTAAAGGCATAAAATGTGAATAAATCTAATCATAAACATAGAATACTCTAATATTTTTAAAAGATTGTTTTACCGCCTTTTGATGGAAAACCTTTTTTAAATAATACTTTTGACAATTTTATAAGTTATATTTTTGAAAATAAAATTATTCTTTAGAATTGGGATATTGAATTTTTTTTGGATAAATTTTTGGTATTTTTCTGACAATGTTCATTTTTAATGAATAGTGAAAAATACTGCATTTTACTTCAAAACGGCTATTTCATATAATGTAATTGTATGGATAGATTATCTTATTAATTGGTTTTAAAGTTTAATTAGAATATATTTTTACCATTCAATCCAATTTTGTTCATTGTAATTAATTTCACTTTGGAATTGGGCATAAACAAGTGCCAAACTTTTGAAAGATATTATCTCAAAAAAACCCAGTATTTGTTTTCACAATGGGAATTATTTTTAAATTTATTACTGCTATTTCTATGTTTGTAATTTGGAAAAATGGATTCAATGATTGAATCAGAATTTCCAAATTATGAAATTAAGTCTCTTTTGTTTTTTGGGCATTATGAATAGTAACAAAGGTAATTATCATTAATTATCTCGATTAATTAGTAATCGGGTAGTTAAGGGTAATAAAATAATATCATAATAATAAAAAATGTCTCCAAAATGTTTCCTAATTCTACTGGTTGTGTCATGGCCGTCCATTTGATTCCTTGTGCCGAACTTTGGGACCCCATGGAATCACTTTTGGGTGATAGTAAAACTTTATCATTTTATGTTTTTTAAAAGGAAAGTATAACCAAAGTATGTATCACCAAAGTAATTTTTTTTTAATTTTTTCTAAATAAATGATCTGTTAGACTAAAAATATTCAATGTAAATATAAAAATATTTACTACATCATAGTATTTTTTCAATAATTTTTAGACATTAAATAAATTAATTGTTTTATGACACCATGATAATGCATCGATTACCTCATTAATGAAGGATTTAGATAAAATGAAAAGATAATGTAACATCAAAGACTTACACTTGTCAATGACCTATATTATGGGTGGATTTAGAACTCTTATCACCTATCCTCAAAATATATAATTTTGGGACCTTTAAAATCCGAAACTCATTATATAATAAAGTAACATTTCTAAACATTCCAAGAGTACCCCTCCTCCCTCTTATAAAAGGCCCCCACATATACCACCATACACACACCTCTCAAGCCATTATCTTGGACAATATATGCTCATTTTATCTCTCCAAATCTCTCTTTTCATCCTATAAGCCTTACCTTAGGCATAAATATCTTTAAGAAACCCTTTTGGGTCAAACCAAGAGGAGTTACCCGATTTAAAGGCAATGTATTCACTTGTGTTATTTTGTTTTGTTTTGCGTCTCCATCCCCCTAAAATATTTTTATTCCATTCTTTTGTAAAAACACCAGTATCATTTATATAATAGGATGTTTTTATGAGAAGGATTTGATTTACACTTACACACACCTCCGTCTAATGGTTAATGAACATACAATTTAGGTGGTTGGCGAATTTCTACCTCACGAAATGATGATTGTTCAATCTTCTATTAAAACCTTTCATAGTGGCCATTAAGATATCACTATATTTATATATGATATATATATTATGTTTATGATTTCCATAAGATTCTGTATTTTTATTTTATGGCATACCTTTAGGGTTTCCATGATGGAAACGCGATATCTTCATTTTAGGAAGTGCGGACTACCACCCCCTCAAAGTGATTTGATTCGTTAATGCCATATGTGGGATCCATAAAGGATGGAGTTAATGATATTATATATGATATTATACTATAATTATAATATAACTTTATATAATTATGATTTCATTCCATTAAATATGAAATATAAGTGAAAGATGTGTTCAGGCGTACGTACGGCTTACCGTCTCCATGAACGGTGCATTTAATTTATTACCTCTAAATGTAATGTAATATTATAAATGCTTGTATATACTGGATATATATGATATATATGATGTCGACATCATGAATATAATTTTGGAAATAATGTATATTTTTCCACATGAACAACTTGTAATTATAAGTAGTTTATTTTTGGATCAAGTACCAAAGATTGGAAAAAGACCATTATTTACATAAATAATTAAATAATGTTCATAACATGGTAATAAGTGATAGAAAATGATAATGAACTTGAAAAAGGTTCTTAAGCAAGTAGAAATTAACTCTAGTTTATTATTCAGGAGATTAAAGAACGATCTAGTCAAGTCGGACACGATGTAAGGGATTTCCTCTCAATCTCCTTTCATTGAGGCATATTTTGTTTTATACATAACATTATTTTATACGATGTATACACCCCTTATACTTTTAAATTTATTTAAAAGGAATATTTCTGTACGAAGCATTTTACTAAATGAAAAAAGGTATGTTTTTGCCTTATGTATGTGGCGACAACGACTTCTCTGCCGCCGTGACCATTATTTGAGTTTTGGATTCCTCTACAAGACATAAATTTTTTTAAATAAAAAAATACCATGTTTTACATTTCATTTATTTTTGTATTGAACATGTTTTTGAACATGTTTTTATTAAATCAATGTGTTGTATTGATATCTTGTGATTGAAATGTGGAAATTTTATGTTTCCTTTATGCATGTTTTATGTGATATGATTATGTTATGGTTCTTGGGCATTGTTTATGAAGATGGGTGGTTCCAGGATAAACTAAGGGTAGGTGAGCCCGATATATCTCTCCAATGAATTGGGTAATGTGAAAGAGTTAAACGATAAGGTTTATCTGAAGAGATTTAAGGAATATACTATGATGGGTATTCCAAACGTAACCATTAGGGTTACTCCATACGTAAGAATGTTATGAATGCCTCAAGTTACCTTTATGTATTATGTTTTCTATGAGTTATTCATAAATCTTATGATTTCACGAGGTATGTTAAAGTGCATATGTTTTGATGAGTGAAGTATGATTTCATTTATTCTTATGTATACATGGACTAAGGTTTTCATTCTGTATTTTTATATCCATTGCTGATCATTTCATGCTCATCCAATTTTTTTGAAATGTGTTTCTCAAGTCAAGGGAAAGGTAAATTATGTGATGATAGTGTTGAGGAAGTTTCAATAAATAATCCATATTTTATTATATGTCTCATTTGATGGTAAAAATGAATACTATCTTTTATGTAACCACCATGTTGAAATGTGGAATGTAATGCATGATTTATGATCTAATTCTATAAAACTCTAAACCTGAAAAGATACTCAATGTCTATTCTTGAAACAACTCAAGATTATGTAATGTTTAAGGATGGGGCCTTATAGTTGGTATCAGAGGTCAGTTTAGAAAACTTTAGGAGTTAGAATTCTTTTAAATGATTTTCCAAAAATATTCTTTTATGGTCAAATTGAAATGATATACCATTTGAAGATTACCATGTTGCTTCATCAAAGACATGTTTGTTCAGAATGTTTTTCTGCAGAGGAAACATGGAAGCAGTGCTAGGAAGGCATACAGAAAGAAATGACCTTCCGAATCAGCATCCTGAGATGGTTGGAATTGGAACTAAATAGATTGTTGAACTAATGGCACAATTGACTCATGTGATAAATGGTAGTGGTATACGTGAACGAGATCAACCAGATCAACCGCAGAGGAACATGCCAGTGGTGGAACATCTCATGAGGCAACATCCCCCATCATTCAGAGGATTATCTGACCCCATTCTAGCACAATGGTGGATTAAAGCACTGGAGAATATTTTCGATGTAATGGGGTGTTCAGACAATAAAATGGTTAGTCTTGATGTTTATCGTTTGGAGGATGAAGTAGATCAGTGGTGTTCGATGGCTAAAAATATCAGGGACGCTGATGAGATTTATGCACATGACTGGGATGAATTCAAAGGAATTTTTCTTGAGAAATATTTTCCTAAGGCTGTTCAACATAGGATGGAAAACAGTTCTTGGAATTGAGGCAAGATGATGACTCAATGGCTGATATGAAGAATAGTCCAATTGATTGGCAAGGTATGCTCCAAATTTTATCCGAGACCTTGATAGTAAAATAAATCATTTTTAATTTAGGATTAAAGCCAAAATTCTGAAGGGATTTAGCTTCTTGTGAGTTCAGAATTTATGAAAATCTTGTTTGATCTACTGAGAAGGTGAAAATGGAGTTTAGTGATGATCAAGTGTTCTATAACAACCAACAGAAGAAGAGACCGAGGTGGCAGGAGAAAGGGAAGAATTCTTCAAAAAGGTCTGATGGCAAGAAAACAAAATTTTCAGTTTGTGATAAATGTGGTAAAAAGAATTCTGGAGAATGTCTTTTGAATTCTGGAAAGTGCTACCGATGTGGTAAGATGGGAAATAAGGATTTTGATTGCACTGAAAATGATCAGGGTAATGGTAAGACCAAATTTGATTTATAGTTAGTGAAATGTTTCAAGTGCAATGAGATGGGTAATTATGTGAACGAGTGTTCAATAAAGAGATCAAATGATGGGAATCTGTCAAAATACATGTAGAAAGGTGTGGTGAGATCCTTTGCAACTACTTCAGCAGATGTTGGGCCATAAAATGAAGTGGTATCAGGTACATTGTTTGTTTTTTCTGATTATTCTAGTGTGTTTTTTGATTCGGGGTCTACACATTCTTTAATCTCTGAAACATTTCTAGTAAATTGGGAATTCCTCCTCAAGAATTATCTCCTGAACTTGTGGTAAAAACACCTAGGGGAAATATTGAGGAAACAATAATTCACAAGAATCTTCCTATCCTTATCCGTGGAAAGAACCTACTTAAAAACATATTGTTTTACCTCTAGTAATGTTTGATGTTATCCTGGGTATGGATTGGCTCTCTGTTTACCATGCTATGAATGATTGTAGAGCTAAAGAAGTTTCTTTTCATAAATAATTTCATTTTTTTACAAAAATTAACCCTTACTTTTGATAATATATCAAGAGGTTGAGAAACTTGTAAAACCAGGAATTGAATGTTACCTTGCACATATTGTTGAAAACAAAGGAACTGTTCATATTAATGATGTGCCAGTGGTAAATGAGTATCCTGATTTTTTTCCTGACGAGTTGCTTGGAATAATACCAGATCAGGAAGTTGAATTTACTATTGACTTAGTTCCTCATGCTAAGACAATTTCAAAACACCCTTATAGAATGGCACAAATTGAACTTTTAGAGTTGAAGGAGAAATTGTATGATTTATTAGAGAAATGTTTCATTTGACCTAGAACATCACCAAGGGTTGATCCTGTCTTATTTGTTAAAAAGAAAGATGGTTCAATGAGACATTGCATTGATTATATAGCCTTGAATAACATCCCTATTATGAAAAAAATATCATTTCCCTCATATCAATGAATTGTTTGATCATCTCTAGGGAGCTCAGTATTTTTCAATGATTGGCCTGACATCGGGGTACCATCAGTTGAAGGTAAATGAAGAAGATGTTCTAAATACTACGTTTCATACAATATATGGCCATTATGAATTTTTAGTAATTCCTTTTGGGTTAACCAATACAATTGCTGTATTCATGGACCTTATGAATAGAATTTTCCATGAGTTCTTGGATAAGTTTGTGGTTGTTTTCATTGATGATATTTTGGTGTTTTCTATAAGTAAATATGAGTATAAAAGTCATTTAAGGGTTATTTTGAGAACCTTAATAGAATATAAACTGGATGGGAAATTCAGAAAGTGTGAGTTTTGGTTGCAACAAGTTTCTTTCACTGGTCACATTGTTTCTAAAGATGGAATAACTATTGATCCTGCAAAAACAAAAGTTGTTGAAAAATGGAAAAGACCCACAATTTTAACTGAGATTCATAGTTTTTTTGGTTTGGCCAGCTATTAATGAAGGTTTTTTTAAAAAAAATTCATGGTTATCTAGTCCAATGACTAAGATAACTTGGAAGGGTGTTAAGTTTATATGGACAAAAGAATGTGATGATTGTTTTCCGGAATTGAAAAGAAGATTGGTTAATGCCCCAGTTTTGGAACTACCTTCCAGGAATGGTGAGTTTGTAATCTATAGTGAATCTTCATTGAAAGGACTTGGTTGTGTCCTAATTTAGAATGATCAGGTAATTTATTATGCTTCACGACAGTCGAAAACTCATGAGCTAAATTACCCTACACATGATTTGGAATTTGCTGCATTTGTTATAACTTTAAAATTTTGGAGGAATCATTTTTATGGTGGAAAGTGTGAAATATATACTGATAACAAAATTTTAAAGTATATATTCACTCTGAAAAAATTGAACATGAGTTAGAGGAGATGGCTAGAATTAATCAAATATTATGATTGTACAATTCATTACCATCCGGGAAAAGAAAATAAAGTGGATGATGCTTTGAGTCGAAAAAGTAATGCTTCGTTAACCATGTTATGTTTGGAACGTGATCCTTTGGTTAAGGATTTGATGAAATTTGGCATAGAAGTTGTTGGCATATGATGTTCTTATGTTTTATTTCAGGTATCAGTGAAATCTTCTCTATCAGACAGAATTATGCAAGCTTAGAAGCAAGACAATTAGTTGGAGAAAAAGGTAGAGCTGGTTCAGAAGGGTATGTTTCCTGAATTCAACATTGATAATGATGGTGTTTTGAGATTTGGGATGATATTGTGTGTGTTGTGTGATTCACAGAGGAAGAGAGAGTTGTTATGTGAAGCTCATAGTTCTCTATTTTCAGTTCATCCAGGTAGTACTAAGATGTATAGAGATATTCAAGAGTATTACTGGTGGGATGGAATAAAAAAAGATATTGTTGATTTTAGTATGATGTGTTTGACCTGCCAACAAGTTAAATGATAGTGACAGTTACCAAAAGGGATGCTTTAGCATTTACTAGTGCCAGAGTGGTAATGGTAGAATATATCCATGGACTTCGTTGTGGGGTTGTCGAAGACACCTCGAGGTAATAATGCAATCTTGGTTATTGTTGATCGCATGACTAAATATGCTCATTTCCTTGCTATACGATATAGTTTCTCCTGAGAGGAACATTTTCGTTTGTGTCATAAAGAGATAGTTAGGTCACATTGAGTTCCCCTCTCCATTGTATCTGATCGTGATCCCAGGTTTACTTCTAAATTCTGGAAAGGCCTTCAGAAGTCGTTAGGAAATGAATTAAATTTTAGTACATCTTTTCATCCTCAATCAGATGGGCAGTCAGAACGAACAATTTAGACCTTGGAGGATATTCTACGCACTTTTTGAATGGATTATCAGGGAAGCTGGGACCAATACTTTCTTTGGTTGAGTTTTCTTATAATAATAGTTTTCATTCAAGTATACAGATGGAACCATTTGAGGCATTATATGGGAAGTGGTGTCGAACTCTAGCTTTTTGTGATGAAGTGGGTGAAAGGAAGTTGATAGGACAAGAGTTGGTATAAGAGTTGTCAAAAAAAGATCAGTTGATACAAAAACACATGAGAACGGCTCAGAGTAGGCAGAAAAGTTATTCGGACAACAGGAGGAAGGATCTCTCTTCTGAGTTAGGTAACCATGTCTTCCTCAAAGTTTCACCATGGAAAAGTGTGATGTGATTTGGTAAGAAAGGAAATTTGATTCCAAGTTTCATTGGAACTTATGAAATTCTGGAGAGATTTGGAACAGTTGCACAATGAGTGGCTCTTACTCTGAGTTTATCTCAGGTACACAATATTTTTTATATTTCAATGTTATGGAAGTACATGCCAGATCCATCTCATGTTATGAGTCCAGAGGTAGTTCAGCTGGAAAAGAATCTATCTTATGAGGAACAACCTATCTAGATTCTTGAACATAGGGAGTAAGTATTGCGGAATAAGGTGATTCATCAAGTAATGGTTTTTTGGAAAAACCACATGATTGAAGAGGCAACATGGGAATCTGAAAATGCAATGATAGATAAATAACCACACTTATTCGATAAGTAAATAAATTTCAGGGACACAATATTTTAAAGGGTGGAAGGTTGTAACATCCCATGAAAGTAATGAATAATAAATTTTCTTATATATGTCTATTTATGAATTAGATAGTGTTTTAGAGGATTAAAATGAGAATAAATCCAATCTTAAGCATAGAATAATATAATATTTTTAAAAGGTTCTTTTACCGCATTTTGATGAAAATCCTTTTTAAAATAAAACTTATCACAATTTTATAAGATATTTTTGTCAAAATAATCCTTTTAATTAGAAATGGGACATTGAAATTTACTTTGGATAAATTTTTGGTATTTTTCTAACAATGTTAATTTTTTAATGAATAGTGAAAAATACTGCATTTTACTTCAAAACATCATTTTCCTATAATTTAATTATATGGTTAGATTATCTTTTTAATTGGTTTTAAAGTTTAATTAGAAAATATTTTTACAACTAAATCCAATGTTGGTCATTGTATTTAATATTACTTTGGAATTGGGCCTAAACAAGTGCCAAACTTTTGATAGGTATTATTTCAAAAAAACCACCTATTTGTTTTGACAACGGGAATTATTTTTGAATTAATTACTGATATTTTTGTGTTTTTAATTTGGTAAAATGGATTCAATATTTGGATTCAGAAGGTCTAAATTATGTAATTAATACTCTTTTGTTTTTTAGACATTATGAATAGTAACAACGGTAATTATCATTAATTATAGTGATTAATTAGTAATCGGGTAGTTAAGGGTAATAAAATAATATCATAATAATATAAAATGAACGCAAAATGTTTCTTAATTCTACTACTTGTTTCATGGAAGACCATGGGATGCCTTGTTCCAATCTTTGGGACCCCATGGAATCACGTTTGGGGGATACTCACACGTTATCATTTTATGTTTTTTAAAAGGAAAGTATAACCAAAGTATTTATCACCAAAGTAAAAAAAAATTAGTTTTGTCTACATAAAATATCTATTGAATATAATTAGTCATTGGAATGATAAAAATATTTCTTACATCATAGTATTTTTTTTATAATGTTTATACATTAAATAAATTAAATGTTTTATGACACCATGATGATGCAGCGATTACCTCATTAATGAATGATTTAAATAAAATGAAAAGATAATGTAACATATAAGACATAAACATGTCAAAGACCTGTTTTATGGGTTTATTTAGAAACCTTATCACCTTATCCTCGAAATATATAATTGTGGATCCTTTAAAATCCAAAACACATTATATAATAAAGTAACATTTCTTGCCTTTCCAAGAGTGCCCCTCCTCCCTCTTATAAAAAGCATCATCCTCTACCACCTTACCCACTCCTCTCAAGACATTGGATCGTCCAAGATCTGCTCATGTTATCTCTACAATTTCCTATCTTTATCCTAGAAGGCTTACATTAGGAATAAAGCTCTTCAGGAAACCCTTTTGGTTCAAACCAAGAGGAGTTACCCGATTTAAAGGTAATGTCTTCACTTGTGTTCTTTTGTTTTATTTTGTTTCTCCAACCCCCTAAACTCTTTTTAATCGTTTATTTTGTATCAAAACCAGTATATTAAATATACTAGGATGTTTTTATGAGAATTATTTTATTTACACTTACACACACCTCTGTTTAATGGTTAAATAACATATTGTTTCTGTGGTTGGTGAATTTCTGCCTCACGAAATGATGATTGTTCAATCTTCATTTAACACCATTCATGGTTTCAATTAAGATGTAACTATATTTATATATGATATATATATATTATGTTTATGTTTTCCATATGCTTCTTTATTTTTTTATGGCATACCTTTAGGGTTTCCATTATGGGTAAACGCGATATCTTTATTTTAGGAAGTGCAGACTACCGCCCTATCAAAGTGTTTTGAATCGTTAATTCCATATGTGGGAAGTATAAAGGATGGTGTTAATGATATTATATATGATATTATACTGGAATTATAGTATATCTTTATATCATTATAATTTCATTCCATTAAAAAGGAAATAGAAATGGAAGTAGCATTCATGCGTACGTCTGGCTTACCGTCTCTATGAACGGTGCATTTCATTTCTTACCTCTAAATGATATGTAATAGTATAAATGCATGTATATACTCGATATATATGATATATATGATATCTACACCATTAATATATTCTGGAAAAAATGGATATTTTACCACATGAACAACATGTAATTATAAGATGTTTATTTTTTCCTTAAGTACCGAAGATTGAAAAAATGACCATTATTAACATAAATAATTACATAATGTTCATAACATAGTAATAAGTGATATAAAAGAATAATGAACTTGAAAAATATTCTTATGAAAGTAGAAATTAACTATAGTTTATTATTCGGGTGATTGAAGAGCGATCGAGTCAAGTCGGACACGAGGTAAGGGACTTCGTCTCAATATCCTTTCATTGAGGCATATTTTGTTTTATACACAACATTCATTTATATGGTGTATAAACCCCTTTTACTTTTACTTTTATTCAAAAGGAATCATTTTGTATGAAGCTTTTTACTAAATGACAAATAGAATATTTTTGTCTTACGTATGCGGTGACAACGACTTCTCCACCGCTGCGACCATTATTTGAGTTTCAACTTCCTCTACAAGCCATTACATTTTAAAAAAACACATTGTTTTACTTTTATTTTTTTTTTTTGTATTGAAAATGGATTTGATGTGGTTTTTATTAAATCAATGTGTTGTATTGATATCTTTTGATTGAAATGTGGAAATGTTATGTTTCTTTTATGCATGTTTTATGTGATATTATTATGTAATGGTTCTTGGAAATTGTTTATGAAGACGGGTGGTTCTGTGATAATCTAAGGGTGGGTGAGCCCAATATATCTCTCTAATGCATTGGGTAACATGAAGGAGTTAAACGCTTAGGTTTCTCTGAAGATATTTATGGAATATACTGTGATGGGTTTTTGAAATGCAACTGTGAGGGTTACACCCTATGTAAGAATGAAATGAATGCCTCAAGATTCCTTTATATCTTATGTTTTCTATGAGTAATTTGTAAATCTTATGATTTCATGAGGTATATTAAAGTTCTTATTTTTTGATGAGTGGAGATTATTTTTATGTATACATGGAAAATGGTTTTCTTTCTATATTTTCATATCCCTTACTGAGCTTTTCAAGCTCATCCCAGGTTTTTGAAATGTTTTTCACAAGTCATGGGAAAGGTACATAATGTGATGATAGTGTCGAGGAAGTGTCATGAAAGAATCCATGTTTTATTATATGTCTCTATTGATGGTAAAAATGAATATTGTCTTTTATGTATCTACCTTGTTGAAATGTGGAATTTAATGCATGATTTATGATCTAAATCTATAAAACTATAAACCTGAAAAGATCCTCAATGTGTATTCTTGAAGAAAATCATGATTAAGTAATGTTTAAGGATGAGGCATTATAGTTGGTATCAAAGGTCATTTTAGATAACTTTATGAGTTATAATTCTATTAAATGATTATCCAAAAATATTTTTATATGGTCAAATTGAAATGATATAGCATTTTATGATTACCATGTTTCTTCATCTAAGACATGTTTGTTCAGAATGGGTTTCTGCAGATGAAATAGGGAAGCAGTGCTATGAAGGCATACAGAAGGAAATGACCTTCCGAATCAGCATCCTGAGATGGTCGGAATTTGAACAAAATAGTTTGTTGTAGTAATGGTGCAGTTGAATCAAGAGATAAATGGTAGTGGTATCCATGCACGAGATTAGCCAGATCAACCGCAGAGGAACATGTCAATGGTGGAACATTTCATGAGGCAACATCCCCCATCATTCAGATGATCATCTGACCCCATGCTAAATGAAGGGTGGATTAAAGAACTGGAGAAGATTTTCGATGTCATGGGGTGTTTGGAAAATAAAAAGGATAGTCTTTTTTTTTACCGTTTAGAGGTTGAATCAGATCAGTGGTGGTCGATGGTTAAAAATATCAAGGACGCTGATGAGATTGATGCTCTTGATAGGGAAGAATTCAATGGTATGTTTCTTGAGAAATATTTTCCTAAGGCTGTTTGACTTAGGATGGAAAAATAATTCCTGGAATTGAGGCACGAGGGAGACTCAGTGGCTGCTTCTTAAGAATGGTTCACTCGATTGGCATGGTATGCTCCAAATTTTATCTGAGACCTTGATAGTAAAATTATTCATTTTTACTGAAGATTAAAGCCAAAATACAGAAGGTATTTAGCTTCTCGTGATTCCAAAAGTTATGAAAAGCTTGTATGATGTGCTGGGAAGGTGGAAATGGAGTTTACTAATGATCATGTGTTCTATAACAACCAACAGAAGAAGAGACCGAGGTGGTAGGAGAAAGGGAAGAATTCTTCAAAAAGGTCTGATGGTAAGAAAACTAAAATTTCAGTTTGTGATAAATGTGGTAGAAATAATTTGGGGATGTGTCTTCTGAATTCTGTAATGTGCTACTGATATGGTAAGATGGGACATAAGGCTTTTTATTGCACTAGAAAAAGATCAGGGTAATGGCATGACCAAATTTGATTTAATGATAGTGAAATGTTTCAAGTGCAATGAGATCGGTCGTTATGCGAACGTGTGTTCGACAAAGATCTCAAATGATGGGATGCAGTTAGACTACAAGAAAAAATGTGTGGTGAAATCCATTGAAACTACTTCAGTAGATGTTGGGCCATCAAATGAAGTGGAATCAGGTACTTTGTTTGTTTTTTCAAGTTATGGGAGTGCGTTGTTTGATTCGGGGTCTACACATTCTTTCATCTCTAAAACATTTTCTAGTAAATTAGGAATTCCATCTCAAGAATTGGCACCTGAACATGTGGTAAAAACACATGGGGGAAATGTTTAGGCAAAAATAATTCATTAGAATCTTCCTATCCTTATCAGTGGAAAGAACCTACTTACAAAACTTATTGTTTTACCTCTAGTAGAGTTTGATGTTATCCTAGGTATGGATTGGATCTCTGTTTACCATGATAAGATTGATTTTAGAGCTAAAAAAGTTTCTTTTCATAAATAAATTCAGTTTTTTTACAAAAATAATCAATTACTATTGATAATATATTAAGAGGATGAGAAACTTGTGAAAGATGGAAATGAATTTTACCTTGCACATACTGTTGAAAACAAAAGAACTGATCTTATTAATGATGTGCCAGTGGTAAATGAGTATCCTGATGTTTTTCCTGATGAGTTTCCTGAATAATACCATATCAGGAAGTTGAATTTACTATCGACTTAGTTCCTGATGCTAATCCAATTTCAAAACTGCCTTACCGAATGTCTAAAATTGAACTTTTAGAGTTGAAGGAGCAATTGCATGATTTATTAGAGAAAGGTTTCATTCGACCAAGAACATCACCATGGGGTGCTCTGGTCTTATTTGTTAAAAATAAATATGGTTCAATGAGACTTTACATTGATTATACAGCATTGAATAACATCACTGTTAAGAACAAATATCATATGCCTCATATCGATGATTTGTTTGATCAGCTCCAGGGAGCTCAGTATTTTTCAAAGATTGACCTTTGATCGAGGTAACATCAGTCAAAGGTAATGCAAGAAGATGTTCTGAAGACTATGTTTTGTACAATATATGGCCATTAGGAATTTCTAGTAATTCTTTTTGGGTTAACCAATGAACTTGCTATATTCATGGACCATATGAATAAAATTTTCCATGAGTTCTTTGATATGTTTTTGGTTGTTTTCATTGAGGATATTTTGGATTTTCCTAAAAGTAAAGAGGAGTATGAAAGTCGTTCAAGGGTTATTTTGCGAACCTTTATAGAAAAGAAATTGTATGGGAAATTCAGAAAGTGTGATTTTTGGTTGTACCAAATTTCTTTCCTTTGTCACATTGTTTCTAAAGATATAATAACTATTGATCCTGCAAAAAAAGTTGTTGATGAATGGCCAAGACCCAAAAATGTAACTGAGATTCATAGTTTTCTTGGTTTGGTAGGCTATTACCAAAGGTTTGTAAAAAAAATTCATGGTTATCTAGTCCAATTACTAAGATAACTCGGAAGTGTGTTATGTTTATCTGGAAAAAAATGTGATGACTTTTTTAGGTATTGAATATAAGATTTGTGAATGCTCCAGTTTTGGAACTACCTTACAAGAATGGTGAGTT
This sequence comes from Viscum album, assembly GCA_963277665.1. NCBI lineage: Eukaryota > Viridiplantae > Streptophyta > Magnoliopsida > Santalales > Viscaceae > Viscum > Viscum album. The sequence goes on along the minus strand of OY728121.1, from coordinate 1,989,038,933 downwards.
TATTATCTAAATTGATGCTTCATTGAAAGGACTTGGTGACATCCTAATTCAGAATGATCAGGTATCTTCATATGCTTCATGACAGTTGAAAAATCATGAGCTAAATTACCCTACACATGATTTGAAATTACCAACTGTTGTTTTCTCTTTAAAAATTTGGAGGCATCATTTGTATAGTGTGAAGTGTGAAATATATACTGATAAAAAATGGTCAAAGTATATATTCGCTCAAGAAATAATTGAACATGAGACATAGGTGATGGCTAGAATTAATCAATGATTATGATTGTACAATTCATTACCAACCAGGAAAATCAAATAAAGTGGCTGATGCTTTGAGTCGAAAATGTAATGCTTCATTAACCATGTTACCTTTGGAACATGAAAATTTGGTTAAGGATTTTATGAAATTTTTCATAGAAGTTGTTGGTGCAAGATGTTCTTCTGTTTTGTTTCTGGTATCAGTGAAATCTTCTCTATCATACATATTTAATCAAGCTCAGAAGCAAGACAGTGAGTTACAGAAAATGGTAGAGCTAGTTTAGAAGGGTAAGTTTCCTGAATTCAACATTGATAATGATTTTTTTTTGAGATTTGGGAAGATATTGTGTGTGTCGTGTGATTCAAAATTGAAGAGAGAGTTGTTATGTGAAGTTCATAGTTCTCCGTTTTCAATTCATCCAGGAATTACTACGATGTATAGAGATCTTCGAGAGTATTACTGGTGGGATGGAATGAAAAGAGATATTGTTGATTTTACTGTGAAGTGTTTGACATGTCAACAGGTTAAATTAGATCGGCAGTTACCGAATGGGATGCTTTAGCCTTTACCAGTGCCAATGTTGTAATGGGATAATATATCCATGGACATCGTTGTGGGGTTGCCAAAGACACCTCGAGGTAATAATGGAATTTGGGTTATTGTTGATAGCTTGACTAAATCTACTCATTTCCTTTCTATACAAGATAATTTCTCCCCAGAACAACTTTCTCATTTTTATCATAAATATCTAGTCAGGTTACATGGAGTTCCCCTCTCCATTGTATCTGATCGTGATCACTGGTTTACTTCTAACTTTTGGAAAGGCCTTTAGAAGTTGTTGGGTACTGAATGAAATTTTAGTATAGATTTTCATCCTCAATTAGATGGGAAGTTAGAACGAAAAATTAAAACTTTTTAGGATATGCTACGTGCTTGTTAGATGAATAATTAGGGATGTTGGGACAAACATATTTATTTGGTTGATTTTTTTTATAATAACAGTTTTCATTCCAGTATACAGATGGCACCATTTGAGGCATTATATGGGAAGCGGTGTTGAACTCCAACTTTTTGGGATGATGTGGGTGAAAGGATGTTTATGGGACCATAGTTGGTAATAGATTTGGTGGACAATGTTCATATGATATATAAACACATGAGAACAGCTCATAGCAGGTAGAAATGTTATGCAGACAATAGGAGGAAGGATCTCTCTTTTGAGGTAGGTGATCATGTCTTCCTCAATGATTCAACATGGAAAAGTGTGATGTGATTTGGTAAGAAAACAAAGTTGATTCCAAGGTTCATTGAACCATATTAAATTTTGGAGAGAGATGGATCTGTTGTATACCGCATGGATTTACCTCCGAGTTTATCTCAGGTACACAATGTTTTTTATGTTTCAATGTTAAGGAAGTACATGCCAGATCCATCTCATGTTTTGAGTTCAGAGGTAGTTCAGCTGGAAGAGAATCTATCTTATGATGAACAACCGGTCTAGATTATTGACCACAGGGAGAAAGTATTTCAGAATAATGTAATTCATCAAGTAATGGTTTTGTGGAAAAACCACATGATTGAAGAGACAACATGGGAATCTGAAAATGAAATGAGGGATAAATACCCCCACTTATTTGATAAGTAAATAAATTGTGGGGACACAATTTTCTAAAGGGGGGAAGGATGTAACATCCCAAGTAAGTAATGAATAATATATTTTCATATCTATGTCTATTTATGAATTAGACAGTGTTTTAGAGGCTTAAAATGTGAATAAATCCATTCTTAAGAATAGAATAATCTAATGTTTTTAAAAGATTGTTTTACCACCTTTTGATGGAAAACATTTTTTAAATCAATTTTTTGACAATTTTATAATATCTATATGTCAAAATAAACTTCTTTTTTAGAATTGTGACATTGAAATTTACATTGGATAAATTTTAGGTATTTTTCTAACAGTGTTCATTTTTAATGAATAGTGAAAAATGCTGCATTATACATCAAAACATCTTTTTCTTATAATTGACTTATATAGATAGATTATCTTTTTAATTGGTTTTGAAGTTTAATTAGAATATATTTTTACCATTAGATTAAATTTTTGACATTTTAATTAATTTTACTTTGTAATTGGGTATAAACAAGTGCCAAACTTTTGATAGAAATTATTTCAAAAAACCCGCTATTTGTTTTGACAACGGGAATTATTTTTAAATTAATTACTTCTATTTCTGTGTTTTTAATTTGGTAAAATGGATTCTATATTTGGAATCAGAACGTCCAAATTATGTAATAATGACTCTTTTGTTTTTGGACATCATGAATAGTAACGACCGTAATTATCTTTAATTATCGTGATTAATTAGTAATCAGGAAGTTAAGGGTAATAAAATAATATCATAATAATAAAAAATGACCCCAACATGTTTACTAATGCTACTTGTTGTGTCATGGAATACCATGATATGGCTTGTTCTAAACTTTGGGACCCCATGTAATCACGTTTGGGTGACAGTGACACATTATCATTGTATGTTTTTTTAAAAGGAAAGTATAACCAAAGTATTTATCACCCAAGTAATTCAATTTTATTTTTGTCTGCATGAAATAACTATTGACTATAAATAGTCATTTAAAATATAAAAATATTTCCTACATCATAGTAATTTTTTTATAATTTTTAGACATTAAATAAATTAAATGTTTTATGACACCATGATGATGCAGTGATTACCTTATTAATGAACGATTTAAATAAAATGAAAATATAATGTAACAAATAAGACATAAACTTGTCAAAGATTTATTTTATGGGTGGATTTAGAACCCTTATCAACTTATCCTTGAAATATATAATTGTGGGACCATTAAAATACGAAACACATTATATAATAAAGTAACATTTCATGACATTCCAAGAGTGCCCCTCCTCCCTCTTATAAAAGACCCCCACCTCTACCACCTTACCCACACCTGTCATGCTATTGGATCATCCAAGATCTTCACCTTTTAACTCTACACATCTCTATCTTCATCCTATAAGCCTTACCTTAGGCATAATAATCTCCAATAAACCCTTTTGGTTCAAACCAAGAGGAGTTACCTGATTTAAAGGTAATGTCTTCACTTGTGTTCTTTTGATTTATTTTTCTTCTCCAACCCACTAAACTTTTTTTATTCCATTATTTTGTAACAACACAAGTATCATAATTATACTAGGATGTTTTTATTTTAAGGATTTTTTTTACACTTACACAGACCTTTGTCTAATTGTTAAAGAACATATTGTTTCTATGGTTGGCGAATTTCTGCCTCACGAAACGATGATTGTGAAATCTTCTTTTAACACCTTTCATGGTGTCCATTAATATGTCACTATATTTATATATGATATATATATTATTTTTATGTTTTCCATATTCTTCTTTATTTTTATTTTATGTCATACTTTTAGGGTTTCCATTATGGGTAAACGTGATATCTTTATTTTATGAAGTGCGGACAACCGCCCCCTCAAAGTGATTTGATTCGTTAATTCCATATGTGGGATGTATAAAGGATGGATTTAATGATATTATATATGATATTATACTGTAATTATAATATACTTTTATATCATTATGATTTCATTCCATTAAATATGAAATAGAAATGAAAGTACCGTTCATGCGTACGTAAGGCTTACCGTCTCCATGAATGGTGCATTTCATTTCTTACCTCTAAATGTTATGTAATAATATAAATACATGTATATACTGGATATATATGATATATATGATATCCAAATAATTAATATAATTCTGTAAATAATGGATATTTTACCACAGGAACAACTTGTAATTATAAGATGTATATTTTTGGCTCAAATACCAAATATTGACAAAATGACCGTTATTAACTTAAATAATTAAAAAACGTTCATAACTTGGTAATAAGTGATATAAAAGGATAATGAACATGAAAAAGGTTCTTAAGAAAGTATAAATTAACTCTTTTTTATTATTCAGGAGATTAAAGAATGATCGAGTCAAGTCGGACACGAGGTAAGGGACTTCGTCTCAATCTCCTTTAATTGAGACATATATTGTTTTATACACAACATTATTTTATACGTTGTATAAACCCCTTTGAATTTTACTTTTATTCAAAATGAATATTTTCTTATGAAGAATTTTACTAAACAACGAAAATAATGATTTTGTATAACATATGCGTGACAACGACTTCTCCGCCGCTGTGACCATTATTTGAGTTTCGTCTTCCTCTACAAGTAATAACATGTTTTAAATAAAAAAATAAATTCCATGTTTTAGTTTTCTTTTATTTTGTTATTGAAAATGGTTTTGATAATGTTTTTATTAAATCAATGTGTTGTATTAATATCTTGTGATTAAATTGAGGAAATGTTATGTTTCCTTTATGCATGCTCTATGTGATATGATTATGTTATGGTTCTTGGGAATTGTTTATGAAGATGGGTGGTTCTGTGACAAACTAAGGGCGGGTGAGCCCGATATATCTCTCCAATTCATTCGGCAACGTGAAGGAGTTAAACGCTAACGTTTCTTCAAAGAGATTTAGGGAATATAAAGTGATGGGTATTCCAAACATAACCATGAGGGTTACTCCCTACGTAAGAATGATATGAATGCCTCAAATACCTCTATGTCTTATGTTTTCTATGTGTTACTAATAAATATTATGAGTTCATGATGTATGTTGAAGTACATATGTTTTAATGAGTGATGTTTGATTTCATTTATTCTTATCTATACATGGACTATGGTTTCTTTTCTATATTTTTATATCCCTTACTGAGCTTTTCATGCTCATCCCATGTTTTTTAAATGTTTTTCACAGGTCATGGGAAAGGTACATGATGTAATGGCCCGGACCTCTCTGGTCCATTACTTTGTGAAATGTTGGTGTTGGAGGTGTTCCGGGAGGTCAAGGGGACTTATCCCCAACACTTTGCCAATTTTCTAGTTCTGTGAACAGTGTTTCCAGTTTTATGAACAGTAACAGATCAGTGAGACAGATCAGTTTCACGGATCGGTGAGACAGATCAGTTTCAAAGATCAGTGAGACAGATCAGTTTCACAGATCGGTGAGACAGATCAGTTTCACAGATCGGTGAGACAGATCAGTTTCACAGATCGGTGAGACAGATCAGTGTCACAGATCGGTGAGACAGATCAGTTTCACAGATCGGTGAGACAGATCAGTTTCACAGATCGGTGAGACAGATCAGTTTCACAGATCGGTGAGACAGATCGGTGAGACAGATCGGTGAGAGAGATCGGTGAGACAGATCGGTGAGACAGATCGGTGAGACAGATCGGTGAGACAGATCGGTGAGACAGATCGGTGAGACAGATCGGTGAGACAGATCGGTGTGACAGATCAGTTTCACAGATCAGTTTCACAGATCGGTGTGACAGATCAGTTTCACAGATCAGTTTCACAGATCGGTGAGACAGATCGGTGAGACAGATCGGTGTGACAGATCAGTTTCACAGATCAGTTTCACAGATCGGTGTGACAGATCAGTTTCACAGATCAGTTTCATGTACAGTAACGGTAGGTGAACAGTGTTTCCAGACTCCTACAGTTTTGCCCCTTTTGACGTTTCCTTTGACGTAAAATACATTTAAAGCCTTATTTTAAGGGCTCTTAAGGCCGTTTCAAATGCCATAAATCCTATATTAATTATTCCTAAGTCTTGGAATGTTTTACGTGGTCAAACCGCGTGGGTTAATGCGATCCGTTTTTAATGGAGAATTAACCGGATCTTAAACCATCACCTCGTTAAATCTTAAAAAGGGACGAGATATCATTCTTCCTGGTTCTTTCCCTTTGTTCTCGATTAAGAGGAACTAGAACCTTTCAATACTTCCCGTAGGAGTTGCACAAACAACCCTTACTCCTAGGATCAGTCCCGCTCTGTTGGATGCAACCAAGCCGTGTCGATCATTCTTCCACATAAGTTGTCGCGAGGGGAGGATCGTGACCTGCTGTGTGGATAAAGGACGTCAAGAACTCTTCGAGGTAGGGGATTCATGGCTTCTCTAATTATATATGTGCAATCGTAGAGTTAGCATGATTTATTCCTTTGGATCACAATGAAATTGACCTAATTAAATACTTGAACCGGATTAAAAGAATTGGTAGATCGCATGCTGTTGCTTTATACCGTAATGACGGTTTGCCTCATGTTTTCCTAGATATAGTGATATCTATGTTTCTTTGTTTTGTCGTTCCTTCATGATAGAAATTGATAATGAACGTAAAGCCGGAATTAATTGTTGATTAATTGGCTAAAGATAAAGAGGCATGTAAATTAATCTGGTTGTTGTCGTTGTTGTAGTTGTTCTAATTTGAGGATAATCAAATTAGGGAAGTAAGCATGGTTATTTAATTGTGATAGCTTACTGATTAGGTATCCATGATTGGAACCTACGAATAACAAATCTGCTATTTCAATATGGTTTAGAGAACAGATTATGTTGGAATTTCAAAAAGGGTTCTGAGTTACCCTCTTGTTTGTTAAAGGGCCGAGAGCCCATTTTGTGATGTTTGTTTTCCTGCTGCTTGTGCTGTGATGTGAGCCTGGATGGTTGTTGTGATATGTGGAGGCATGGAGGCCTTATAGTTGTGGCAGCGGATGATGCCTAGTGTGGCGAGATGCATCGGTTTATGCATATGGGTGTCGGGGAGGACACCAAGGGTGATGGTATGAGATGAATGTGATGGTTTGATGTTGGTGGTTGGTTTGATTGTTTATCTTCTTTACTTTTCCCCACTGCTCAAGGCAGCTGGTCATGCTTACCCTCTTTCCGAAGGAGGCTAAGACACGCGGGGTATGCCACGTGCTTTCCGTGTTTAGCCTCTCGACGGAGGATGGGTCTATGCTCTTTCTATAGGCGGAAAAGACTCGACGGGTAGTATATCTACTCACCGTGTTGAGCCTCCTTTGTGTTTAGAAGCATAGGATGTTTTTCTAGAATTCCTGGGAATGTGGAAAAGTATTTCTGTAATGAATGTTTTATTAAAGGGTGAAAATCCACGGGGATGGAGATGCTGGAATTTAAAGGTGATGTGAATCTTAAAAAGGAGCAGTTGTTTTTGAAAGTGACGCCATTTCAGTTAAATGAGGAATTGTTCAATCTTAATTAATGCTTAAAGAATTAACTAATGTACAATGGAACTGATAAATGAGAATGGAGTAATCTAATAAAGCTCTTCAATTGGTTGTGTGCTTATAGGATACCTAGTCTTAGAAGTAGCAGCCTGGAGTCTGAGAGACGTTAGCTGCAGTTGTATCTAAGACTAGGTAATGCCCATAGTGTGGATGTGAGTTACTTATATACTCTGTACTTTTTGTGTTTCTATACGCTACTCCACCCTGTCGGTAAGGGCAACTGACACCCCGGGGATTCTGAGCCCTGGGGGGGTGTTTTCCCCAACATTCTGATGGGAGGTTGAATGGCTGACTACCCCCTTTGGCCCCGCTCTCTTCTCTTGGTAGATCTTAGTGCTGGAAGGCACAGTGGTTAGTTTTACCCATATATGTGTGTAGAGGGCTGTAATGGCTTGTGGTTATTTCACACACATATATTCTGGATATAGTATCCTATGGACTACTATAGGTGTAACGTGTATAGGCTGTGATGGCTTGAGGATCCTTACTCGGTGTATGGGCTGTAATGGCTTGAGGTATAATACCCGACGTATGATACACGTTATGCGAGCTGTGGTGGCTCCCGGAAACTACCTGGTTACTTTTGGTTGTGAGGATTGTGTGGATCTTAGCCCAGGTGTCTGCGGGCAAGCCGATGTGGTGCACGTGGTGCAGATTGTGGAGCTTGACCCATGTTGATACGGGCAAGCCTTTGGAGAGAGATGCACAGGACGTATGTCGTTGGGGCAAAGCGGCAAACCAGTGGGGAAGTAGTAGCGGGGTACCCTTGATATTCTTTACTACATGCTATATTCTTGTATGCGTTACTTGGTGAGAGTAGCCTTGGTGAGGTTGGGAACATAGTATACCTGTTTAGGTGACGAGTTAGTTTCACTTGTTGTTCACTGGGCTTTAGCATGCTTTCTTTACTTTTGCACGAGAGGCTTGGGGAGGATCCTACTGAGTATACTGTTATACTCACCCTATGTACATATAAACTGTTTTTCAGGTCACTTGGTGCAGGTTGGAGATCAAGCTGGTTACTACTAGCTTGCGGTTGGAGGAGGAGCTGTTCGGGCTTGTGGTCGCTGCCGTTTTACTTTCTTTTGGGTACTTTTAGTTTCCCCTTTCAGTTGTGGTACTTTTGCATGACATTTCATATATGTACTTGGGTTTCTTTTACATTTCAGTTATGAGTTGGAGTTGGTTGGATTCTATTCTATCTCTCTCTTCTGCATGTGTTCTCTTAGAGGGTAATGCCTCCCATTTGTGTGTGTATTATACCCTCGGTGCTAGTCGCCAACCCGGGGCCTACTGGAGGCGGGACTCGGGGGTCATTATCTCCCTTTTCACATTGCCGGCCCAGGAGGGGTACACTTTGTGGGGAGGGGGTCGTGACAGAGTGGTATCAGAGGTCTGGTCGAGGGATAGGATGGAGTTTGGAGTTAGGCACAGGTGAGGATGCATGGGATGGTAGGGCAACGGTGTCATTCATGTTTAGAAAGTGGGGTAAACACTGGAGACCGGCAGAGACATAGGCGTTCAGGGCCCCCTATGATCTGTTGCACGGACCTTTAAGTTTACGATGGCTACTAAACAAAGTGATACTGGTTGCAGGGTAGAGACCTAGGAAAGGATCATGCATCATTATTCTTTGCGCCTGTGTTTGAATGGGTAGACCTTGGTATAGGTAACCTAAAATTAATAAAACAAAATAATTAATTAATTAATGTTGAGTCTTCCATATTCCAGGCTTAGGAGCTCTAACGATTGTTATTTTACAGGTATGGCTCCAGGTCGGCGTCCCCGTCAGGTTTGCGCAGAAGGTGCCCAGCAGGCTGTTCCAGCAGATCGCCGCCGGTTAGAGGTTGACGACGTTGACACTTGGAGGAAGACACTCCGAGAGTTTCAGCGCCAGAGTCTACAGAAGTACGAGGGCTCCGTTTCAGATGCAGTCACAGAAGACTGGTTGGAGGAGGTCGAGATAGGCTTCAGTTCGATTCGTGCTCGGAAGGAACACTGGGTGTCCTTGGTTGTGACGATGTTGCGTGGAGCAGCGAGACAGTGGTGGTTCTTGTTCCTCGGGGATCGTGAGGAGTCAGCGATCTCATGGGAGGAGTTTCGAGACAGGTTTAGAGTCGAGTTTCTTTCATCGACTGCGAAGGCATCCAGTCGCCAGGAGCTTCTTACCCTTCGACAGGGGAGCTCCAGTGTTCGGGAGTTTGGAATCCGTTTCAGGAACCTTCTACGATATGCTTCAGACCTGTTACCAGATGATGAGGCCAGGGCGAGGCATTTCGAGGAGGCTTTGCATCCAGAGATCCAGCGCTAGGTCACCCCATTTATGCTGAAGACATATCTTGAGGTGCTGGCGAGGGCAGAGGTTGTTGAGAGGACTTTGGATAGGACCGGATCGTCACGAGAGGGGAATCGTCATGATTCTTCAAGAAGAAGAGCTGTGGTCCGGGGTTCCCGGTTTTCAGGACAGAAGAGTTTCCGTTCACCTGGGGGTAGGTCCCGGCCCTTCCCATCTCATTTCTCCGGAGGTAGCAACTCTCAGACCTATGCCAAGGGAGCAGGCGCTTGTTTTTCTTGTGGTGGACGTGGTCATCAGCAGCGGGAGTGCCCAACTTTTCAGAGCAGTCATCGTGCACCAGGCGCTCCACTCCAGGTTCCTCCGTTGAGGCAGTTCCAGCCGAGGCAACAGCAGCAGGTTGCACCAGCTTTAGATCACCAGAGGGTAGATGGAGCAGGCAGAGGACAGCCCCATGCCGCTCCCCGTCCTCAGAGAGCAGAGCGCGGCCGTGGTGGTGGTCGTCATCAGGGTCAGAGAGGCCGTGGAGGTGGTCGTGGTCAGCTTCATGCTCTAGCGTTGCCAGCTCCAGGCGAGCCAGACGTCGTCCGAGGTACCCTTTGCTTGTTTTCTACCTTAGTGTATGCCTTGTTTGATTCAGGATCGACACACTCCTTTATATCCCCTACCCTTGTCCACGCTTTGGGACTTGAGGTAGAGAGGCTTCCAGTGCCCTTGGCGTTGACTACGCCAGTTGGAGGTCGAGCTAGCTTGTTTGAAGTATGTAGAGACTGTGAGCTAGTGTTGGGGCAGCACCGCTCTTGGGGAGATTTCCTATGTTTACGAATACAACCATATGATGTCATCCTCGGCATGGATTGGTTGTATTCGGTGCAGGCTATTGTGGATTGCTACAGGAAGAAGGTCGTTTTCTTTGATGAAGATGGAGAGGAAGTAGTGTTTGTTGGTGAGAGAGATCCTCGGATGAGTCATAGACGAGTTTCATCCTTATCATCCATGATGGCTGGGATGATGCTGAGTTATTCAGAGGTTCAACAGTTGGCGTTTCCTAGGGTCGTAGAAGAGTACCCTGATGTCTTTCCAGAAGAGGTTGTATCCTTACCCCCTCGACGGAAGATCGAGTTTGGGATCGAGCTACAGCCAGGAGCGTCTCCCATCTCTATGTCTCCATATAGGATGGCCCCTTCTGAGTTACGAGAACTACGTGTTCAGCTCGATGGTCTGTTGCAGTGTGGTTTTGTTCGGCCAAGTGTGTCACCGTGGGGTGCACCAGTCTTGTTCGTGAAAAAGGCTGATGGCAGTTTGCGGTTGTGCGTCGATTATCGTCGCTTAAACAAAGTGACAATAAAGAACCGTTATCCTCTCCCGCGGATTGATGACCTATTCGATCAACTGAAGGGTGCAAGTTGGTTTTCAAAGATCGACTTGCGGTCAGGATATCATCAGGTGCGTGTAAAGGATGAGGATATCCCGAAGACTGCTTTCCGCTGTCGTCATGGGCATTATGAGTTTGTTGTAATGCCATTCGGCGTGACAAATGCTCCAGCTGTTTTCATGGGGTTGATGAATGCTGTGTTCCGTGAATTCTTGGACAAGTTTGTTGTGGTTTTCATTGACGACATCCTTGTGTACTCCACATCTGAAGAAGAGCATGCAGAACATCTACGAGCTGTTTTGGGAGTTCTTCGCCAACATCGGTTGTTTGGGAAGTTGTCCAAGTGTGAGTTCTGGGCTCGAGAAGTTCGTTTCTTGGGACATGTTGTGTCCCAACAGGGAGTAGCTGTGGATCCTTCAAAGATAGAAGCAGTGGTGTCTTGGCCAGCCCCCAAGACCGTGTCAGAGGTGCGAAGTTTCCTTGGTCTCGCAGGCTATTATAGGAGGTTTGTGGCTAATTTCTCCCGAGTTGCGACTCCTCTGACAGCTTTGACCAGGAAGGATCAAGCGTTCATATGGACTGATCAGTGTCAGACAGCTTTCGAGTATCTAAAGGAGAAGTTGGTAAGTGCTCCAGTCCTTTGTCTTCCAACGGAGGGAGTCCAGTTTGATGTTTTCTGTGATGCTTCACATCTGGGGCTAGGCTGTGTTCTCATGCAGCAGAGGTCAGTTGTTTCTTATGGGTCTCGGCAGTTGCGTCCCCATGAACGCAACTATGCCACCCATGATCTTGAGTTGGCAGCCGTGGTGTTTGCGCTGAAGTTGTGGAGACATTACCTCATTGGAGAGCGCTTTGTGGTTTTCACCGATCATAAGAGTTTGAGGTATGTTTTCTCTCAGCGGGATTTGAACTTGTGGCAGCATCGGTGGATGGAGTTCTTGCAGGAATACGACTTCGAAATATCGTATACACCTGGGAAGGGAAATGTTGTTGCTGATGCACTGAGCCGAAAGTCACGTAATGATGTTGTGCGTGAATCTGGTGATTCGTGGAGAGGGATGGAAGAGCTAGCATCTTTGCATCTTGATATGGGAGAAGTTGGAGGAAGAGGTTGTCTTTTCCAGATGACGGTGCAGTCATCCCTGATGCAAAAGGTGGAAGAGTCTCAGTTGGGTGATCTAGAGGTGGAAGTTTTGAGAGACAGAGTTGTTTGTGGGGAGGCCCCTGATGGTTGGTCAGAGGATGAACAACACCGAGTGTTGTATCATGACAGGCTTTTTGTTCCCCTGGCGATGCGCGAGACGGTTCTCCGAGAGTTCCATAGCTCGCCCTTAGCTGTACATCCTGGTGTGACGAAGATGTATCGATCCTTGAGGAGTCAGTTTTGGTGGCCTGGGCTGAAGCGTTCAGTTGCAGAATGTGTGTCTCGATGTTTAGTCTGCCAGAAGGTGAAGGCCGAACACCGTGTTCCTGGTGGTCTTCTCCAGCACTTAGAGATTCCTCAGTGGAAGTGGGAGGACATCTCAATGGACTTTGTTACAGGTTTACCTCGAGCTCCGGGAGGACATGATGCTATATGGGTGGTAGTGGATCGTTTAACTAAATCGGCCCACTTCATAGCAATCAAGGAGTCGAGCTCAGTGGAGGTTTTGTCGAGGCAGTATCTGGAGGAGGTGGTGAGGCTTCACGGAGTTCCTAAGACGATCATTTCTGATCGAGACCCTCGTTTTACCTCGAGGGTGTGGAGAGGTCTCCAGCATGCTTTTGGCTCTCAACTATGCCTTAGCACTGCTTTTCATCCTCAAACGGATGGTCAGACAGAGCGAACCATCCAAACTCTTGAAGACATGTTGCGCTCTTGTGTTCTTGATTTTGGAGGTTCATGGGTGAAGCACTTACCGTTGGTAGAGTTCTCTTACAATAATAGTTTTCACTCTACCATCGGCATGGCGCCGTTTGAAGCCTTGTATGGCCGGCCATGCCGTTCTCCGTTGTGCTGGACTGGGGTCGGAGAGTCAGCAATTCTCGGACCAGAACTAGTGCAGAATACGACGGAGATGGTTCAAGTGATTCGTGAGAGGATGAAGACAGCACAAGATCGTCAGAAATCTTATGCGGATCAAAGAAGGAGACCCTTAGAGTTTAATGTTGGGGATCATGTGTTTCTGAAGGTGACTCCCCGTCGTGGGCAGCGAAGGTTTGGTCGCGGAAGTAAGCTTTCTCCCCGTTTTGTTGGGCCTTTCGAGGTGTTAGCTCGTGTTGGAGCTGTGGCATATCGAGTAGCACTTCCCCCTCGGATGAGTCGGATACATGATGTTTTTCATGTATCGCAGCTCCGTCATTATCTTCATGATGAATCTCATGTTATCGATTGGGGAGAGATCGATATTGATGATGATGCAACCTTCGAGGAGCGACCTGTGGAGATCCAAGACCACAAGGAGAAGGTGTTGCGTGGGCGTTCTATTCCTTTAGTTCGTGTCTTGTGGCGACACGGTGGCATGGAGGAGAGTACCTGGGAGCGTGAGTCACAGATACGTGCTCAGTACCCAGAGTTGTTTAATGTTTAACTCCTTTCATGTAATGATGTTTTCTCTGTGGTTGGACCTTTCATGTTTTGTTTATGTACATTTGATGTGATGTTGTGAATGAATTGTTTGGGTATGGATTGTTTGTTCCCGGATGTCATAGTTTTGTTCCATCTTTCGAACAACTCATGGTGGTTTTCCCCTGAGAGGTATCTTATGGGGTGGTTGTTCGGACCCCTCTTTTCTTCTGGGTTGGTTTTTAATTCTCGAGGACGAGAATGTTTTGAGAGGTATCTAATGTAATGGCCCGGACCTCTCTGGTCCATTACTTTGTGAAATGTTGGTGTTGGAGGTGTTCCGGGAGGTCAAGGGGACTTATCCCCAACACTTTGCCAATTTTCTAGTTCTGTGAACAGTGTTTCCAGTTTTATGAACAGTAACAGATCAGTGAGACAGATCAGTTTCACGGATCGGTGAGACAGATCAGTTTCACAGATCAGTGAGACAGATCAGTTTCACAGATCGGTGAGACAGATCAGTTTCACAGATCGGTGAGACAGATCAGTTTCACAGATCGGTGAGACAGATCAGTGTCACAGATCGGTGAGACAGATCAGTTTCACAGATCGGTGAGACAGATCAGTCTCACAGATCGGTGAGACAGATCAGTGTCACAGATCGGTGAGACAGATCAGTTTCACAGATCGGTGAGACAGATCAGTTTCACAGATCGGTGAGACAGATCAGTTTCACAGATCGGTGAGACAGATCGGTGAGACAGATCGGTGAGAGAGATCGGTGAGACAGATCGGTGAGACAGATCGGTGAGACAGATCGGTGAGACAGATCGGTGAGACAGATCGGTGAGACAGATCGGTGAGACAGATCGGTGAGACAGATCGGTGAGATAGATCGGTGTGACAGATCAGTTTCACAGATCAGTTTCACAGATCGGTGTGACAGATCAGTTTCACAGATCAGTTTCATGTACAGTAACGGTAGGTGAACAGTGTTTCCAGACTCCTATAGTTTTGCCCCTTTTGACGTTTCCTTTGACGTAAAATACATTTAAAGCCTTATTTTAAGGGCTCTTAAGGCCGTTTCAAATGCCATAAATCCTATATTAATTATTCCTAAGTCTTGGAATGTTTTACGTGGTCAAACCGCGTGGGTTAATGCGATCCGTTTTTAATGGAGAATTAACCGGATCTTAAACCATCACCTCGTTAAATCTTAAAAAGGGACGAGATATCATTCTTCCTGGTTCTTTCCCTTTGTTCTCGATTAAGAGGCACTAGAACCTTTCAATACTTCCCGTAGGAGTTGCACAAACAACCCTTACTCCTAGGATCAGTCCCACTCTGTTGGATGCAACCAAGCCGTGTCGATCATTCTTCCACATAAGTTGTCGCGAGGGGAGGATCGTGACCTGCTGTGTGGATAAAGGACGTCAAGAACTCTTCGAGGTAGGGGATTCATGGCTTCTCTAATTATATATGTGCAATCGTAGAGTTAGCATGATTTATTCCTTTGGATCACAATGAAATTGACCTAATTAAATACTTGAACCGGATTAAAAGAATTGGTAGATCGCATGCTGTTGCTTTATACCGTAATGACGGTTTGCCTCATGTTTTCCTAGATATAGTGATATCTATGTTTCTTTGTTTTGTCGTTCCTTCATGATAGAAATTGATAATGAACGTAAAGCCGGAATTAATTGTTGATTAATTGGCTAAAGATAAAGAGGCATGTAAATTAATCTGGTTGTTGTCGTTGTTGTAGTTGTTCTAATTTGAGGATAATCAAATTAGGGAAGTAAGCATGGTTATTTAATTGTGATAGCTTACTGATTAGGTATCCATGATTGGAACCTACGAATAACAAATCTGCTAATTCAATATGGTTTAGAGAACAGATTATGTTGGAATTTCAAAAAGGGTTCTGAGTTACCCTCTTGTTTGTTAAAGGGCCGAGAGCCCATTTTGTGATGTTTGTTTTCCTGCTGCTTGTGCTGTGATGTGAGCCTGGATGGTTGTTGTGATATGTGGAGGCATGGAGGCCTTATAGTTGTGGCAGCGGATGATGCCTAGTGTGGCGAGATGCATCGGTTTATGCATATGGGTGTCGGGGAGGACACCAAGGGTGATGGTATGAGATGAATGTGATGGTTTGATGTTGGTGGTTGGTTTGATTGTTTATCTTCTTTACTTTTCCCCACTGCTCAAGGCAGCTGGTCATGCTTACCCTCTTTCCGAAGGAGGCGAAGACACGCGGGGTATGCCACGTGCTTTCCGTGTTTAGCCTCTCGACGGAGGATGGGTCTATGCTCTTTCTATAGGCGGCAAAGACTCGACGGGTAGTATATCTACTCACCGTGTTGAGCCTCCTTTGTGTTTAGAAGCATAGGATGTTTTTCTAGAATGCCTGGGAATGTGGAAAAGTATTTCTGTAATGAATGTTTTATTAAAGGGTGAAAATCCACGGGGATGGAGATGCTGGAATTTAAAGGTGATGTGAATCTTAAAAAGGAGCAGTTGTTTTTGAAAGTGACGCCATTTCAGTTAAATGAGGAATTGTTCAATCTTAATTAATGCTTAAAGAATTAACTAATGTACAGTGGAACTGATAAATGAGAATGGAGTAATCTAATAAAGCTCTTCAATTGGTTGTGTGCTTATAGGATACCTAGTCTTAGAAGTAGCAGCCTGGAGTCTGAGAGACGTTAGCTGCAGTTGTATCTAAGACTAGGTAATGCCCATAGTGTGGATGTGAGTTACTTATATACTCTGTACTTTTTGTGTTTCTATACGCTACTCCACCCTGTCGGTAAGGGCAACTGACACCCCGGGGATTCTGAGCCCTGGGGGGGTGTTTTCCCCAACATTCTGATGGGAGGTTGAATGGCTGAATACCCCCTTTGGCCCCGCTCTCTTCACTTGGTAGATCTTAGTGCTGGTAGGCACAGTGGTTAGTTTTACCCATATATGTGTGTAGAGGGCTGTAATGGCTTGTGGTTATTTCACACACATATATTCTGGATATAGTATCCTATGGACTACTATAGGTGTAACGTGTATAGGCTGTGATGGCTTGAGGATCCTTACTCGGTGTATGGGCTGTAATGGCTTGAGGTATAATACCCGACGTATGATACACGTTATGCGAGCTGTGGTGGCTCCCGGAAACTACCTGGTTACTTTTGGTTGTGAGGATTGTGTGGATCTTAGCCCAGGTGTCTGCGGGCAAGCCGATGTGGTGCACGTGGTGCAGATTGTGGAGCTTGACCCATGTTGATACGGGCAAGCCTTTGGAGAGAGATGCACAGGACGTATGTCGTTGGGGCAAAGCGGCAAACCAGTGGGGAAGTAGTAGCGGGGTACCCTTGATATTCTTTACTACATGCTATATTCTTGTATGCGTTACTTGGTGAGAGTAGCCTTGGTGAGGTTGGGAACATAGTATACCTGTTTAGGTGACGAGTTAGTTTCACTTGTTGTTCACTGGGCTTTAGCATGCTTACTTTACTTTTGCACGAGAGGCTTGGGGAGGATCCTACTGAGTATACTGTTATACTCACCCTATGTACATATAAACTGTTTTTCAGGTCACTTGGTGCAGGTTGGAGATCAAGCTGGTTACTACTAGCTTGCGGTTGGAGGAGGAGCTGTTCGGGCTTGTGGTCGCTGCCGTTTTACTTTCTTTTGGGTACTTTTAGTTTCCCCTTTCAGTTGTGGTACTTTTGCATGACATTTCATATATGTACTTGGGTTTCTTTTACATTTCAGTTATGAGTTGGAGTTGGTTGGATTCTATTCTATCTCTCTCTTCTGCATGTGTTCTCTTAGAGGGTAATGCCTCCCATTTGTGTGTGTATTATACCCTCGGTGCTAGTCGCCAACCCGGGGCCTACTGGAGGCGGGACTCGGGGGTCATTATCTCCCTTTTCACATTGCCGGCCCAGGAGGGGTACACTTTGTGGGGAGGGGGTCGTGACACATGATGTGATGATAGTGTCGATGTAGTTTCATGAAAGAATCCATGTTTTATTATATGTCTACATTGATGTTAAAAATTAATACTGTCTTTTATTTAATCACCTTGTTGAAATGTGGAATGTAATGCATGATTTAGGATCTAATCTCTAAAACTCTAAACCTGAAAAGATCCTCAATGTGTATTCTTGAAACAAATAAAGATTAAGTAATTTTTATGGTTGGGGCCTTATACTATCCTCCTAAAAACTCTATATCAATAAAAAAACAATGTAAAAAGAAGTGAAGGGAAACAATTTACATATAATTAATTTATTTTACTGTATAAAAAATTTACAATGTACAAAATTTTTGGTCTATTTTTTTTATTTCAATACATTAAGTCAATGAATTAACCTTTACAGTATCCAAGTTGTCTATACTGTGTTTATAGTTCTCCCTAAAAAATGAAAAATCTAATGAAATATATATTTTTTGACTTAAGAAGAGGATCTCTAACTCCCCAACCCAATTTGCCAAGAGTCAGTGCATTATTTTAATATATGGGAATGATTACAAGGAATCAAGTCTTGAAGGACCGATCAGTTTAGCAGTCTTGGAAAATAGATTACATACATAAACATTACATTATAAAAATAAAAAAACAACAACATTGTATCCATTTAGAACATTAATATCCCTTAGACTATCCTTGCATGTTAGTCATAATATACTTCTTTGCATCCTAGGAAAAATAAAATATAGAAAAGGGTGAGCTAAAATGCGTAGTAAATGTATGAAATATAGTGGAAGATAACATAAAAATTAGCCATGGTGAATAATTGATAACTCATGCCTTACAAATAATTAACATCAACCCTTTATGGAAATAATATCGTCGGAGTAAATAATGCCACAATAAATACATAGTCATGGGTATTCTACTAGTTGAATTACTATATGAACCATCAATAATATTTTCATAATGAGGGAATGTATAATTTGGGAAATTACGAAACATTTTGTCAAGTCCATGGCCAAGATGTCTAAAATGATTAAGGCTTTGTCCAAAATCATATATCAAAAATTGGGAAAGACCTAGGCCAATTCTGCATTTAATTGTCTTATGAGACTTACTGATGCACCAAAGAGCTATAGAGGGCCCCACCCATCACATAAACTATCCAATACATTACTCATATGAAAAGGTTGAAAGATAACACAATCCTTAATATTAAAACTTGTATATGAAATTTAAATACTTTCACAATAAACCATAGATAATATAAAAATAACACATCCACAATCATAAAAATAACAAAAAATTCAATACAATATGGAATATTTGAATCATAATAAATCATCCTCGATCATGAATAATATCTGGTCATGGAAGTTGACATAGTTGAAAATGATAAGTAAAAATATTTGAGAAAATTATCCCTTAATTATGAAATCATTTAAAAGTAATGTAATTTATAAAGGAATCCATTTAAAAGATAGTTTTGAATCATTTTTTCCCATACCACATGTAACATTTTGATAGGAATTATCATTTTATAACATTCATGTCCATATAAATAAATCCTTAAAAACATTGTGAAAACATTGACATTAGTGAGAATGTTTTATAAGAATAAATCCTTAAAACATTTAAAATGATGTTTTATAAAGAGTC
Source organism: Viscum album (assembly GCA_963277665.1). Taxonomy (NCBI): domain Eukaryota; kingdom Viridiplantae; phylum Streptophyta; class Magnoliopsida; order Santalales; family Viscaceae; genus Viscum; species Viscum album. The sequence continues at coordinate 1,989,019,619 of OY728121.1, read as the reverse complement.
CATTAAAAATAATACCTTTGAAAACTATTTAAGGAAACAAGTACATGGATAATACTTATGTAATAGAAAAAAGAACATACACATAAACAATATCAAATAATAATGTGATTGAGAAATTAACCCTTACCTTGCACATTACTTTGGTTGAGGGTACATTGATCCTCCTCTATAATGACCATAGTTTTGTATTAAATTATAATAGAACCATATTCATATTTATTATATCATTCATGATTCATTTATGACTTTACACTACCCATTTGACAATGATTCCCATGTTAAATTAACATTTTGGGTAATAATCACTTTCTTTATCGTACATGTTTTAACAAGTTATTCTTGATAGTATCATTTAGATAATTATTTAAATACTTACAGAATATAAAATGTGATATATATATCATATATTTTTAGAATATAAATATTTATAATAGATATTCATATGTAATGGAAGGCACCATTTATTGATACGGTAGGTTGTACGTACGCATAAACGATGTTTCAATTTTTATATCGCATTGAATGGAAGTAAGTGAATAAGATATATATATATATATATATATCTCTAGTAGAATAGTTATTTCATATATTAAAAACTTATAAACAATATTTTTTTTATAATCATCGATTATGGGGAACGTGCGAGTGAATCTCATCCCGTCGTGGAGACGTTAATCCGTATGTATGCATGAGCAATAATATCATTATATTTATGGAGAAATCATATGTAATTGGATTTTATATCATAAATAAAAAATCATTAACATTTTATATTTATTATATATATCATTTATACTCATTATTATACCCATCCAAATAATGAAGTGTTTGAATAACCAACTACACCACGATGTGGAGACAGTGATCCTTACGTGTGTACATACGGTGACTTTGTGATTTATAGGATGAATAGAATAAAAAATATAGTTGTACCATATTTATAATAACATCACAGAATTTATAATGTACTGGAGTTATTAATTTGGTATGGAAGCAACAAAGAAATAGGCAGTGTAAGAAGAAAAGCTATAGAAAGAGGGTGGTGAAATATTTACTTCTTTTTTGGGTGTTTCCATTTGAATTGATCAAAAGGGCTCCTTAGGTTGGCTTTCTGATCAAAGTAAGGACTCTATGTTTATTTGAGGGAAGTTTTGAGGATATTTGAGCATGTTTTTTCCGATCCAAATGGATTTGGAGGTGTGATTTTGAGATAATGGGATGTACCCTTTTATAAGAGAGGTGAATGTTACTTTATGAAAAGTTTAAAATATTTTTTTTATAAACTAATTTTCGGATTCTAATGGATCATAATTTATTTATTTCGAATTAAAGGAGTTATGGGTCCAAAACCACTCAACCAATAGGTTTTAGACATGTTTAGCCCCCCATATTATCTTTATCATTTAGATTTAACTCTTAGTTTAATCGTTTAACTTTTACCATGTTTTCTTATATTCTTACACTATATTGTTAATAAACATAACCAAAACATCCATGATAACCTCAAGTGGTGCATTAATGACATATATAATATTAAGTAATCTCTTTGGACGAACCTTATATTTTTGTGAATATTATATAATTTAATAACCTGATATTTGTTTCAAAAATTTATTTAAGTCATGTTTGACACTATTTAGTATTTGGTTTTGTGAAAGTCATCACAAATTTATTACATAGAAAAAGACACATTTAATCAACCGAGTTATGTCATATTCTCATAGATAATTAGTGTATGTCATAAATACATTTAAATTATATTTATATTAATTTTTATAATATAGTTTATTTGATTCTTTCATTAATAAGGTAATTACTGCATCATCATTATGTCATAAATAAATTTAATAATATAATGTGTAAAAACAATAAATAAAATAATCTGATTTAGAAAATATTTTTCTCATTCTAATGAATTTTTATAGTCGAATTTATCTTATTTTTAGCTCAATTTTAAAAATGGTTTAGTTATAAATATTTGAATTTAACACTTTTAACTCTTCTTTAAACAAAATAATAATAAATATTTTCATATAATCTAAGTGGACCTAAAGTATCATTTTTTATACATAAGGTTTGTATTTGGTCGAAATAAACTTATCCAATTGAATTAGGACAAGTTTTAGGGTAATTATAATATCATGTTGTCCTTTAATTACCCTATTTACTTTTAACCGTGTTAAATAAAAGTCCAATGTTACTATTCACCATAAATTATTTTCATCTTATTGATCCACATTTCACATACTGCTATTAACCATGTCTCTCGGATTTTTTAAATTCAACTCACTGATGTTATAAAATTCTGTTTCATACTAATTTGCAAAGGCTCCTAGAAGATGGGTAAAAGAAGGTAAAAGGTTCAAAAAAAATTATACATCTAATTTTATAATAAAATGACCCCATTGAATTACATTGAAATTATATAGGTATTATATATCTATTTTTACATAAAATAAATTTAAATAAAATAAATAATTATTTAATGAAAAAGATGGTTTTAAACAACAAAGCAGTGTTTTTCACAATCCATCAAAAATTGCATGTTTCAAGAAAAATAACTAAAACAAACCCTAAGATAATATTGGTATTATGAATTAATAAATGAATTCAATTTTAAGAAATTTAAAACATATAATTGGTATTAATTAGTTTTAAACTAATTCTAGTTTTCAAAACCAAAAAACATGTTTTTAAAAATAAAACCATCAAAAGACTGTCATGTGTTCATGTCAAATATAAATGTGAAAATACTTATAATGACCAAAATTGTATTAAATGCTAAAAATATAATCTAATTATACTTAAAAACCATTCAAATGTTTAATTTATCAATATAATTATATTTTTATTAAAAAAGTTGTTTTCAAATAAAATTTAGCATGTTTCATTAATCATCAAAATATGAATGTTATTAGAAAAACAGCAAAAATATATCAAAACTAAATTTTTCTGTCCCACTTATAAAAAATAATTTAATTTCCTTATATTGAATATATTAAAGTGTCAGATATTGGTTTTAAAAATACTTTTCTATAAAAAGGCGGTACAATTGTATTTTTTGAAAAATACTTCTTTTATCTGAAAAATGAATTGGTTCTTAAATTATCTATAATAAATACATAATATTGATTCTAAAATTATATGGAGTATATGATATTCAAAATGAAGTAAATACTAGTCATAATCTCTTTTTGAACGGCTAGTTTGGTATGTTTCGATGTGCTCAAACTCAGTGTAGTGTGACGTGAAATCTATTTAATTACTTCAATGACATAACATACTATAAAGTCTTGGGGTGTTATTTTATCCCCTCCTTCAATAAATTGGATCCTCAGAATTTCAAATTGTTTTTAGAAAATAAAAGTTTAAATTTTGAAAAATACCATTGTGGAAAACCCACATTGAAAATTGGGTTAATAAAATTTAGTCTTAATAAGAGGGAAAAGGAAATTAAAAGTCACCCCCAAATTATGATCTCGATTAGGAGAAAATTGGTAGAAATTAGAGAAACATAATTGGAGGGAAAATCTAAATATTTTTAGGGAGTGATTAAGGTCATCAATCACAATGAAATGTACAATTGAGGGCATTAAATCCATCAATCTATGATGATTTAAAATATCATTAGTTCAACAAAACCAAAGGTTTTAGGATAACAAATTTTTTGTTTTAAGATCTCTTCCCTAAAGTTTATTAATTAATTTCTCTAAACAATAAGAAAAAATATCTACATGACAGGTAGAGTTTCATCATTCAAATAATTCCTACCACAAATTCATCTTTCACACCAAAAGATAATAGAATTCGAGAATATTATATTTATCATAATGATATGGGGTTCCAAAAATAACTAACTTATAATTCTTTTTTCTGAATATTATAAAAAAACATAATAAAAACCATTAAATCACATAGCATAGTGGTAGGTGATGCACCCTTGTCACCCATCAGTTGCGGGTTCAAGTCTCGCGGGCTTGATGGACACAACAGGTTGTCACCCAACCTCCGGGATGTTCTTTTTATAAAAAAACCAAAATAATCATAAGAAATTCATTAACCTTTATAACAGTATCCAATTTTAAACTTAATCTATTCCAACATTTATACTTATTCAAAAAACATCTATCCAAATTCACAGTCCAAAATTTATATGGAAGGTAAACACATTGAATATTATTTTTTCCGCGTAATAACATGTGAATACCATCATAATTTATTATTTTAAAACATGGTTACACCCTGAATTACACTAAAACCTTATTTACTACACTCATGCTCCCGTATTCCTTATATAATACTAGATATACTCATTATAACAAAATATGTTGTAAACTCCAACAATGATGGAATATAAAAATTATTATTCAGTTTCAAGTAAGTCAAGAATATCCAATATAATTTATCAAAATCAATATTATCTTATTCCAAAATAAGTACCTCGGTATTAGAACCATAATATGTTTTACCTTTCACTCAACCATATATTTTCCAAAAACATTAACCTTCAATTGAGTCACTTTTTTTATTCCACACAATCTCATGTCCTCAATGAAATAGCACTAAAGTACAATCCTTATTCATTTCCATAATTCATATAACTAGTACATCACTGATACAATACTCAAATGAAAGAATTCATTAGATAATAACAGAAGAACACTAGTAATTCCTCTACATCTGTGGTAGTATCCTAACATTATTATTATCCACTAGAATCATTTGGGGCATACTCTGATGATTTGGACATTGATTCGCGTAGTGTCCCAACTCCTTTCAGTTGAATCATTATACCTTTGAAACCTTTTTCTTACCCTTGCAATCACGTACATGGTGTCCCTTTTCTCTACACATATAACAAACTCTTGTTCCCTTCAACCATTTAACAAGTTGATTCTAACAAAAATTATCACAGAAGAGAAATCATTCTTTCCCCTCTTCACTATATCCATATTTCTCTCTTCCATCCTCTTCTTATCTTGCTTCAATCCAAACCCATATGACTCAGAGAAATATTTACATAACATATTAACACATGATATTATTTTTAATATGATGGGAATACATGGGCGAATATTTCCATTTTAAATGTTGGCTAAATACCATGAATGATATGATCCTTCTTAATCATTCCATCATGCGTATTTCTGAAATTCTCCTTCATTATACTAGGCACCATTTCTAAACAATGTCATACACAAGGTTATTTTATGAATTGCAATGCATAATTCCAAACATGTAAAATAACTAACATACATTGAAAAGATTATTCATATAATCTATAATCATAAAATGTTTTATTTGAGAATGTACATACTCATAAATCCTTCATAATAACTTTTAATGAAAATGTGAATTATCCTAAGCATATCCCATGGGAAGTATCATTACCAAGAGTGTAGAAAGGACTATTGTCGTGTACTAAGATACCTCGGGCCATGATGGAAACTCCTTGTCAGAGTTTCCACTCCTAGGTACATCAGTGTCAGAGCAGCCTCTACCACCTCGTATCAAGAAAGGAATTCATTTCTTTGAAAATAAAAAAAAATATCTACATTACCAAAACTCTATGAAGTTCATCTATACTAATTCTCAATGTATATATTAAGATAATGTTCACTAATCATAGTTTATCTAAATCATGTTTCCAAGGATTGTACTAAACTTCCTCCGATACCAACCATAATTCCCCAACCCCAATTACGCAGAGTTTGTGAATTATTTTAATACATTTTCATGATTAAAAGGAATCATTTCTCCAAGGACCGATCTTTTTGGCACACTTGGAAAATATATTACAAACATGAACGTTAAATGATAAAATGAAAAAAAAACAATGACATTGTATCCATTGACCACATTCATATCCCTAGGAATATCCTTGGAGGTCAGTCATAATATACTTTATTGCATCTTTGGAATAATAGAACATAGAAATTTTTGAGCTCAAACACTCAGTATGGGTAATAAATATAGCTTAAGATAACATAAACATTTGGAATGGTGTATAATTGAAAAAATATACATTTAAAAATAATAAATATGAACCCTTTATGGAAGGAATATGAAAGGAATAAATAATTCCATAATAAAAACATAGTCATTGGTATTATACTAGTCAAATAATAACAAGAAACATCAATAATATTTTAATAATGATGGAATTTTTAATGCGGGTCATTCTGAAACATTTTTTCAAGACCGCAGCCAAGATGTCAAAAAATTAATAAGGCCTAGGCCAAAACCATATACCCAAAATTGGAAAAGGCCTATATCAATTTTGTGTCTAATTGTCTCATGAGACCTAATGATCACCAAGGAGCCATAGAGGGATCCACCCTTCACTTACTATGTGTAATACATTACTTATATGAAAATGTTGAAACATAACATAGACATTCGTATTAAAACTAGTATATGAAATTCCAATTCTTTAACCATAAACAATGAATGGTATAAAAATAACACATCCACAGTCAAACATAACGCAAAAACATTAAGACAATTTGGAATATTGGAATCACAATAAATTAACGTCAATCAAGAATAATATCCCTATAAAAGAGGACGACATAGTTGAAAATGATCAGAAAAAATCGTTGAATGAAATATCCCTTTTCATGAAATAATATAAAAGTCACATAATTAAAAATGGAAGTCTTTTAAAAGAAAGTTTTGATTCAAAGTGTCTCATACCACATTTAAAATTTTGAATAAAATTAAAATTTTAAAACATTCATGTCGATATAAATAAATCCTTAAAAACATTTTGAAAACATGGAAATTAATGGGAAAGGTTTTGAAGAATAAATAATTAAAACATTCAAAATGTTGTTTTAGAAAAATATTAACATAAAAATAATACATTTCAAAAATCCTTTTGAAACATGTACATGGATAATAAATATGTCCCCGAAAAAATAACTTACACATAAACAATCATGAATAATAATGATATTGAGAAATTAACCCTTACCTTGCACCTTCCTTTGGTCGTGGGTACATTTATCCCCCTGTATAATTACCATTTCATGTTATTAAATTATACCAGAACCATATTCATATTTATTATGTCATACATGATTCATTTATGACTTCATACTACCAATTTAATAATGAATTCCATGTTTAATTAACATTTTGTGTAATAATCGCTTTCATTATCTAACATGCTTTAACTTTTTATTCTTGATAGTATCTTTTAGATCATGATTTAAATAAATCCAGAATATAAACATTTATTTATATATAATATATATTTAGAGTATAAATATAAATATATATAATATATATATGAAATGGAAGGCACTGTTTATGGAGGTGGTAGGCCGTACGTATGCATAAACGCTGTTTCCATTTTTATATCGCATTGAAAAAATGTCTGTGAGTAAGATATATACACACATATATACATATATACCTCTCCAGTAGCATTATAATGTAATATATTACGTTCTTATTAATTATATATATTTTTATAATCATCATTGAATGGTGATCTTGGGAATTAATCTCATCACGTCGTGGAGAAGGTAATCCTTACTTACGCACGAGTGAAAATATCATTATATTGATGGTAATATTGTATTTAATTGGATGGTATATCATTTGTAAAAAATAATTACCATGTTACATTTATGTGTTACATAATTTATACTCATTATTATACCCATCCAAATAATTTAGTGTTTGAATGACAAACTATACCATGACGTGGGGATGATAATCTGTATGTACGCACGTATGGAAACCTTGTCATTTATAGGATGGATAGAAGAAAACATATTGTTGTACCATATTTTTAATAACTTCAAATAATTTATTAGGAACTAGAGTTATTATTTTGGTATAGAAACAACAAAGAAAGTGGAAGTGAAAGAAGAAAATAACTTGAAAGAGGGTGGTGAAATTATTAACTGTCCTTCCGGTGTTTCCATTTGATTTGACAAAAAGGGCACCATAGGTTGGCTTTCTGATCAATGTAAGGACTGTAGATTTATGTGAGAGATGTTGGGAGGATATTTGGGCTAGGTTTGGCCAAGCCAAATGGCTTTGGAGGTGTGAGTTTGGGAGAAGGGTTAGTACCCTTTTATAAGAGAGGCGAGGGTCACTTTAGGAAATGTTTAAAATATTATTTTATTATTAAATAATGTTCGGTTTTTAATGGATCCAAATAGATTTATTTCATTTATAAGGTGGGGATGGGTCGAAAATAACTCAACAAATATGTTTTAGATAGGTTTAGGTCACCATATTAACCTTATCTTTTAGATTTAACTCTTAGTTAAATAGTTAACTTTTATCATGTCTTCTTCTATTCATACACTATATGGTTAATAAACATAATGTAAACTTCTAAGAGAACATAAAGTGGGTCATTAATGAAATATATAAAATTATTTAATCCCTTCATCCCATCCATAAGTTTTGATTAATATTATATAATTTTAAAATATAATACTTCCTTTAAAACTCATTTATGTCATGTTTGACACTATTTAGAATTTGGTTTTTCTGAAAGTCATAACAACATGATTAATTTGAAAAAGATACATTGAATCAACCCTCACATGTCATATTAACCTATAAAATTCTTTCATTCAATTAAAACATTGTAATTATATTTATTTTAATATTTATAATACCATTTATTTGATTTATTCATTAATAAGGTAATTGTTGCATCATCATTGTGTCATAAATAAATTTAATTATTTATTGTGTAAAAATTTTAAATAAAATACAATGATATAGGAAATATTTTTATAATTATAATGAATATTTATAGTCCAATTTTTATTATATTTAACCCTATATTAAAAATGGTTTATTTATAAAAAATTGAATATAACACTTTTAACATTTCATTAAATAAAATAATAATAAATGTCCTAATCTAATCCAAATGGACCTAAATGATCATATTTTTTTCATAAGGTTGTTTTTGTATAAATACAATTATCTAATAGATTTAGGACATGTGTTAGGATAATTATAATATCATTTTTACCTTTAATTACCAAATTTACTTTTAACCGTGGTAAATAAAAGTCAAAGGTTAATATTCACCAAAAAATATTTTCATCTTGTTGAACCACATTTTACTTACTGTTATCAACCGAGCCTCTCAGATTTTTGAAATTTAACTCACAAAATTGGTAAAATTATGTTTTTTTCAAATTTGTAAATCCTTAGAGAATGTGGGTAAACGACAATAAAAAGGTCAATAAACATTCATACATATAATTTTATTATAAAATGACTCCAATGAATTAAATTTATATTATATAGGTATTATATATCTATTTTGACATAATATAATTTTAAATAAAATTTGTAAAATTTTAAAAAAAATTGTTTTAAATAATAACGCAATGTTTTTCAATATTCATAAAAAATTGAATGATTTCAGAAAAATAGAAAAAATTCATCCTAAGCTAATTTTGATATTCCAAATTAAAAAATGAATTCTATTTTAACAAATTCAAAAAATTTATGTTTTATTAATCAATTTAATATTAATTCCTGTTGTCAAAACCAAAAAACAGGTTTTTAAAAAGTAAAAAACATTAAAAGGCTAACATGTGTTTATAACAAAATTTAAACGTGAAAGTAATTTTAATGACATGAATTGAATTAAATGATAAAAATATAATATATTTATACATCCAAACCATTAAAATGTATAATTTTACACTATAAATAATTTTATTAAAATATGTTTTCAATTAAATTTTAGTATTTTTCACTATTCATCAAAATATAAAAGTTATCAGAAAAAAAAATATCCATAATAAATTTTTACCTCCCACATCCGAAAAATTTTTAATTTCTTTAAATTGAATATTTATAAGTGTCAAATATTGTTTTAAAAAAGGGTTCTCTAATAAAAGGCGGTACAATTGTATTTTTTTAAAAATGAATCTTTTATTTTAGAAAATGAATTTGTTCTTATATTATGTCTAATAAACAAATAATATGGATTATAAAATTATATGGAGTATATATGAATAAAAAATCAATTAATTCTATCCATAATAAATTTTTTAACAACTAGATTTGTAAGTAGTGGTGCGCTCGAACTCAGTGGTTCGCGTAGCTCAATCTATTGAATTACATTAATTAGATAACATAAATGAAATCTTGGGGTGTTACAGCTTGTCAATTTTTATTTTAAACTGAAATGATTCAAATATTCCATATTATTTTCAATTTGTTCTTTATTTAATGATTTTTTACCTATTGAACATATAATAGGAATACTTAGCCAAAATATTTCCTCATAGGTTTTTCCTTTTATAAATTACATACATATATACCTATAGAATCTTTGAATATTCATTTACTGTATATAACAAAATAGTTCAATATTTGAACTAACATATTATGTAAATTTATTTCATGTATACATTATAAATTGATATTTCAAACCATTCATGTTTGATAATATCATTTCTAATCTCATGAACATCCACATTTGTAATAAACTATCCTTGAAGTTTATTATAAAATTCAATATTTGTTGTATTTTTATATTTTAATAGTGTCTACAAAAGAACTTATAATGTAAATAAATATGAAATGTTATTTTAGGGTTAAAGGATCTCTTAGATTATTCATTTTATATGTTGGTTGATCTAATATACTCTTTTGATTTGACCTTCTATTTCTCCTTCAAATTATATGTCTTCATTAACATACCTCATTTCCATGATTTTTTCACCATATTTGAATGGGTTTTAATTTGGATGAAAAATTGTGTGTATCATATCACATTTTCATAATTTAATTTTTTACAACTTAGTAAAAATTCTATAAAACTTCCAACAGCATGTTTAAAAATTTTAACTCTCAAATCATCATGGGGAACAAGAAACTTTGCCCTTGCCTTTTGATCTAATTGATTCTCTACTCTCATGAAATGTTTTTGGATTTATTTATTTTTTAAATATAATTCTATATTTTTAATTTTACTTCTCACTACATTATTATTGATGAGTGATGATAGATATAAATCTATGTCACATTAACCCTATATATTTTCATATAATAATTTTATCTATGATTTTTTTATTTACATTTATAAAAAATAGTAATGAAATATTGATTACCTCTCATAACGTAGTAATTGAATGAGAATGGATAGCCTCAATGATGGTCTGGTCTAGACCATTAGGTTGTAGTATTTTTTCAATTGTAGGTTCCCTTTAACCCCTTACCATAAAATTTTCCATCATAATAGTCTTAATAATCATTCATTCAGGAGAAAAAAAATTCCTTCAAGAGTTTTATTTTCACATTTTCATTCCCTTAGGACTTCACATTCTCATAATATCCTTGAGATGACATTGTAAAACACGAACCATAACCAACCCTAATTTTTTTATTCACATAAAAGCTACTATAATTAGTCATTTTTCTAGTAAACTTGATATTGATTCATATAACTACAAAATATTACAAATATAAAAAAATATGTATAAATTCAATGTAATATTATTATAAACCATTAAAATTACTATTATTTCATACATACAAATGATTCCAAAACAGGTTATATGTTTTTGTCTAATATTTATCCTTTTTTAATTTCATGAGCCTCCTTTTATATCACCTAATGTTGGATAGAATATGTTTTATATTTTTTTTCATCAAATTAAATATACACTAATAAACATAATTGTGTAGTTATATCATACCACATTAAAATTTTACTATAGATTTAAAATAAATAATGTTTTTTTTTCAAATGAAAGGTACCCCATCCTCAATTTATGGAATGGATATATTTTTCATGATGCACATTGTTTATCTTCAACACCCCACTATAGTTTCATAAATTAATAATTTTTAGTAAAAATAAATAATACAATTAATTTCATATAAAATTTTACCAAGTATAAATTAAAAACATTAATTGATTCACCCTCATAGTGACCAATGAAGTAATTTCAAGTTTCTTGGTTTATCTTGTGTTTATATATAGCTAGTGGGGGGTTTTACTTAGCCCTAAATGTCCCTGAGATTCCATATCATAAAAATAGTCTGAATGGGACTGTGATCCTTTCCAGGGAATATTAATAAAAATTTCTAAAGACAATCATCTAAAATAAACATGAAATATATAGGATAATGAAAATTAAATCTACTTTTAAATAAATTATTTTTCATTAAAATTGAGAAATTATATTCTAGAATTACCCTAATTTCTTCCCTATAACATTCATCAATATAGAAACAAAAATTTCCCCTACATATCTATATAAAATAGTACAATAATTCTAGTTATTAACCTCACATAACTAATGGTTACTTACATATTTGGATGAATAGGTTAGATTTATTAATTTCTCAGAAAATTGAAAATAGTACATTTGATTCAATCCGTAATAACTTTTTTTGAGATAGTATATATACATAAAAAGTAACTTTTTCATCAACATGTTGTTGACTTCCTAACAATTTATTAGTTTCCCAATCAATGTTTTCCTGTTGCTCTAGAATTATAGCATCAATATGTGGGAAATGATTTTTCTATATGATTAATAAAACATTTAATTTAGTTTTAATTATATTCAGAATAAAACACATAATATTATATGGAAATCATATTATATTAAAAATAAATTATCCATTTCATTAAAATCTCTCGTTTTTTTACAAAGATGAAGTTATTTTTCTCCACCATCATGTATCCAAATCCTCTCTATGTTTTACCTTTTAATATATGAATATATCTCTATATTGGGGCCACTGTGAAATGGTTTTGAACTCTGAATGAAATTTTTATTATTAATTTTATTTTCATATGACCTTGGATTTTTTTTATTTCCAATTGAACAATTGAACAATTTCTATTTTTAGGATGTTAAACATAAAATTAATTCACTACATGTGATTCCATTATGAATGGTTCATCTTTATACCCTTCCATTCTAAAACACACCTTAATGAATCTCAATTCATCCTCATTTACTATACTAGTTTTTGAATTCCGTTTTAAGGGAAACATTTCTCATTAAATGTGGTATAATCTTGCTCATTTATATTTTCGGTGATGCAAAATATGACATATTTTCATAAATAATATTTCCATCTTTTCTACTAGATACATGAATCATGTTCCCCATAAAATTAAATATTCTATTTTTCTTCCTACAACATTCCTAATGTTCATTTTTTATAATGAATAACGATTATTTAAAAACATTGAATGATTTTATAGTTGAAGTAGTTCCTACGATAATCCAGTGACATTAGAAATTGAATTCAGAAATTGAATTCAGAAATTGAATTCTTATTTTTAGATTAGTCCTTAAAATTATGATCTCAAAACCATCCTCTAGTCTTTTTATTATTTGTTGTTGATAGATATTTTTTATCCCTGGATGGATTCAAATGACTAAAAATCAGATTGTGCAATTCGGAATAGGAGGAATCCTCTATAATAATAATTTAAATGAAATAGTAATCATTCTCAAACTATATAATGGTAATTTTAACAACATTTTTTCCATAAAAACTTCAACCATAAGGAAACTACTATAACGTGATTTTGGGGGTCCAATTCTATAACCATCTAACATGTATTTCTTATATAATTCAAGAACATCATCAATAATATATCATTGTACTATAAAACCTTCTATTATATAATGATTCCTAAAATAACCATTCAAAATATCTATATATCATTCAGTGGGGTACATCCATCTATAATGTACATGACTACAAAGTTAAATAACTCAAATTAATTGAACCATTTGGTTGATCGTTATATAAAATAATGAGGATGGTATGAACTATATAATTAACATATTATGTCTATAATCTCATTATTCACAATTGCAATATTCATTGAGTGTTTAATGATACAACATATGTATTTGAAAAATTAGAAATTCATGGTTAATGTGTGTAATACATTTTTAGGGAGAATGTGACATGAATTCAAAAGAATTATATCTATTATGAAACAATGATATTAAAATTACTTATAACATTAAATATGAATTTATTCATTGGCATGGTGTTCATTATATTTTTCGAATACCCCATTGTAACTTTTTCAAAATTATGGAAGATGAAAAGTTTATAATTTTTGTGGCATAATAGTGTGGAATCCATTTGAGGAAAAAATTATATCTATCACCTGTCACTGACCAGCTCTTACCTTATCCCCATTTCAACTATTTCTAATATAACCAGAATGCCATATTTTTATCATAGTGTGTTTATTAACAAAAAAATAACACTCATAATGATTCTTTTATGCATTAATGGAGTCAAGAAATTATTGGACATTCAATGAATTCTAGAAAGTTATTATAATAAAAACAAAACATTGTTTCTAAACATTTTTATAAGGTTTTCATAGTATGGATTATCAAATATAGTGAAAATATCCTTCAAATTCATTAATTTTATATCACCATTTAATAGAGATCATGTTATAAATTATTATGTATTCTCATCAAATAATGTTTTCTAGGATTTGTAATTGTTTCATCATTGTAAAAATATGAAATAGTCTTAAAACATAGTCTTCATGGAATGTTTTAACCTCATCGAGTGTGTTCCTTATTCATATATGGGAAACCCCAATAATCATTTAATTATTTATTCTATACAAATTAGATAAGAAAAAAAAATCATTTGTCATCCCGTATAGCATGGTTCTCAATGTCAACTCTTCACTTCAATGATAATCGTAACATGTAACCCATGTATCCCACATAAATTTTATATATTTCGTCAATGTAGAAAAGTAATGATCAATATCCTTAACATGTTTTTTGTCCAAATCAATGCAAATATAGCATAATGTATTTACACTTCATTCAAAACCATGGTGGAATGTTATAATATTCCAACATAATCATCCATGTACTATGACTACTACTTTGTACACCAAAATGATTCATTCAATTTTTAGATAGAGAAAGGTGTAGGTTCCTCAGGTCATTTTGAATTTAAGGATACTCATGATAAATTTTCATCTACTTTTAAGAGTTCACAATGTGACATAGTTTCCCATCATGATTTATACATTGCACATCAATATTCTAGCAACATCGTCACATCTATATAGCCATATAAATATTGGAATGATTGTATTGTACCATATAACATTTGATAGAATTGATTCATATTTCATTATAACTTATTTCAACACTTATGGAAATTTTCTATTGATTCATGATCCTTGAGAAATAATAAATAGTAATTTCAAAATCCATGAATTCTTTTATATCCTTCAAGAGACCATGTAGTCTTATAAAACTAGTGTTTCGCCATTGGCTGAAAACATTCAAACTATATAGATTCGTTATGGATGAAAAGGTTATATATTTGTTACATATAATATGAAATGGTCCCTTGAAAAAACTCGTTTACATATAAAATAACATTTGACAATTTTTAAGGTCATCATTAATTTCCATTTTCATTTGGTGAATTAAATGTTGATTCTTTGTTCGGCATGGAGAAGAGATATATTTTACTAGAATAAGGAAGGGTGAATATTAAATTAAAACTCCCTTATAAATAAAAAAATATATGGAAACATCCAATTATAATATTATATTGTTGATATATAGGAGTTCGATGTCTCAAAAGTTATCTAGGATACTCATATGGTTAATTAGACCAGTAAGGTTCTGACCTAGAGAATGAAGGATCATGGAGCTTCTCTTTGTTCCTAGGATGTGGTTGGAACTCATATGCATGTATATCGTTTAGCTCATCCATTGGATTAATTCGGTATGATTTATTCCATATATATATGTCATCCATTTCCTCCATATGAGATTTTTGGTTATGTATATCTTTGTTATCTATATATCGATGATTAGTAGAATTTAATGGATGTTGTTGAAAAAAATAAGAAGGGTCTTAAGGGAAAAAATATGAGATATTTAGGATGGTGTCACAGTTGAGGTACACCTTTCCTATTTGTCCTTGGAAATAGATTATAGAATTAACATTTGTTATATAATTTGGGGTATAAATAAGGGTGCATCTTTCAAACATTATAGTTATAAGGACATCATTTCCCTAGAGAAGGAAGATAAAGATCAGACTAAATCAAAGATGGGTGCATTGATTGATGAAAATCCTTGAGATGAGGTACATGGGGTAGTAATGGAATGCATCCAGACATCTAAAAATGAAAATATAATCTTGGAGAATAACTCCACTTCCAATTATTTTGTAGTTTCTGACTCATTGAAGGAAGTTCCCTTGGAGGCAGTGATCGTGGATGGGGTTTCCATATGCACTAAAGTAATTGGGGATGGATAGTGGAAGAAGGTTCTTCTTCAGGATGAGGTCTCTAGGGATATGGGTGTTGTGTACTATATTAAACCATCATTCAAAGAAGGAAATGGTTATTTTAGAGATCAAATACGAAGAAAAATTAACTACATCCGCTTGGAAAATCCACTCAGGGTAGGGGTAAGTGGGGTCCCATCCTAACATATGTTTTTTACTTTGATTTTTGACATCATTTTGGGTCTTCTCTTTATTAATTTGTTAGCTTTTATATTTGATTCTCTTCCTGGACTGGACCCATCTTCACATCTTTAGTTATTTATTTTAATAAATAGGATATGGACGATGAGACCTTTCTTATATCTGTTGAAAAAATACACTTCTAACTCCTTAGGAAATAACATTACTTGTATAAAAAAGTAATAACAAAGAAATGATTTGAGAAGGGTTATACAAATGATCTGTGTAAAACATCATGAACTATTTAACACCATCCCCATACCCCTTTTTCATAGAACATGAATCCACCTATTTTCAAATCATATGCATCTAATTTTGTTTGACATTATTCATATTTAACAAACAAATAAAGAATCATACAAAATGATTGAATACCGTGTATCATATTTTATATGCATAAATTATATAACATATAATGTTAAAAAAAATATAATTATAAATTCTAACATATACATATATAAATTAAATAAAAGAATATATTTAAAACAATTTTTTTATAATACAATGAAAAATATATACATACAGTAAATCCTGTATTTGGAAAATAATTATGTCTCCCCTCTTGGCGTCAATTGCATTCCAAGTGTGAAGCAGGTTAGTTCATTAACAATGTGATATTTTTTGTAGAATATTATTTATTTAAATATATATTAAAATAATAAAAACATTTACATATGCACACACATATACACCCATAATTATATAGATACAAAAAATAGATAATAAAAACATATATATAAAAATATATTAATACGTACAAAAAAATGATATACAAAATTTTATATATATATCTAATATGACACCATATCTCTTTCCATGATTAAATAAAAAAATAATCACACTCTTCAATAATTCATATTTTAAATATAGTTACTGGAATAACCCAAACCATAACAGTTGGGAAAAAATTCCACAAGGTATCATTGAACCATTTTTAGGTGATTGTGTTAGTTGACAAAGTGGACATCAGTGTGGTGATTGTTGAGAAAGAAAAACAATGATATACAAATTTGATGATAAAGGGGATTTAATGGTGTAATGTCGAGTTCAAGAGATGTGATCAACAATACATGTTTGATTCAAGAAACTCAACAAAGGAACAGATGATCTGGAGGTGGTACAAAATGAATAGATACAATGTGGCGTCGTTTTCTAGAGTTTGACAAATTTTTGGACCTTAAAATCAACAAATAGAGAGAATTTTTTTTGGCAAAGTGAAATACGTGCCGTGTACCTGATGGAAAGGAAACTTTCACGCCTGATGCTTTTCTTGATTAGAAGGTCAAAATATGGCAAAGGAAAGAGGGATTCGCATGTATTGGTGAGGTCACACAGGTTACCTGCACGCTGTGAAAGGACATGTGCATCGTTGTGTAGGAGGGTTGAAAAGATGTGTGCTATATGTTTTTCAAGATTAGATCTTCAAAATATGGAAAAGGAAAGAGGGTCGCGTAAGTGACTTGCAGGGGCAGAGACCTGCGCGCCATGACCTGCGCGCAGAAAAGAGACTTGAGCGTCGCCGCATAGGCTGAAAAAATGCATATAATATTAGACCACCCATTATCATCTCCAATAGAGTTCAACACTTTGAAAAATCAGAGCTCCTGTCGCGCTGGTGTGGTGGTCGTGCAGGTGGTGTGTGGTCGCACAGGTAGGACCTGTGTGCCAGGTGATGGTTGTGCACCTAAGGCAGTTTGGGAGAGGAAGGAAGTGAGTTGCACAGGTTTGGAGTTGAAGAAGGTTGTGTCGCGCAGGTGGTTGAGGTGGACCTGCACACCAGTTGTGACCTACGTGCTGATAATTGCGCGCCGGGATAGTCCTCCGTGCCAAGTAAGGTTGATTCCCTAACAGTATTTTTAGGCTGCGTGGAAGCTGGAAGTTTGTCTGATACATTGGGTGCAATGTGAAATTTATCTACGGGTGAAAGATGGACTTCAATAGAGCATCCACATTCCGCATACACTAGTGGAAATACGGGATTTATTGTCGACTTAATAACAGCAGTTTTTTAAAAAATGATGTGAATAGTATGTGAGGAAAATTTATGGCATCGGTTTTAAGTGAAACTGATGCCAACAACAATTATTTGATGATATTTCGCGTCTATTTTCACGAAACCGATGTAGAAATTTTTTTTAAAATATTTTGGCGTCGGTGATGAGTAAAACCGATGCCGAAAAATAGAAAACAATATTGTGCGTTCGTTTTCCTGAAAACCGATGCCATAAGGTTTTTTTCGGCGTCGGTTTAGTCTAAAACCGGCACCGAAACTAAAAAAAGGATTTTCGGCGTCTGGTTTTATAATAACCGACACAAAATGTTTTTTTAATTTTAGCAATCCTTTTTTAACAAACCCGACACTGAAAGTCTTAAAATTATTCGGGGTATAGAACCCTCATTTTTAACGATCGTCGAAATCGATTCCCACTGCGGCGCTTTGGACTCCCGATGACCTTCAAAGCTCATTTGTGATCTTGGAAGGCCATTGTTGATGGTTTTTTCCCATTTTCACGATTTCAGGTATGCGTTCTTCCTTTTTTATCTCTTGTTTCATCACCCATTGTTTATTTCTTCTTCTATAACCCTATTTTACACGATTTTCAATATAGGTTCGATTTTTGTTGTTGTTTATCATTATTTTTGGTTTTTATTATCATTGTTGGTATAGATATTATATTGATTGATTTTTTATGTCATTATACATAGCACAGTTTGGATTGAACATCTCCATTCTGGTTGAAATTCAAATTTTGTAAGTTTTTTTTTATTTTTGTAGATAAATCATTTATCATTCAATTTTGATATTGATTTTATTTAATTATAAGTTTATATTTTTTTAATGTGTTTGGACATGTTTAAATATTCATTCAAAACACATTCTTAAATATCCTATCAACAAATTTTATTTTTTACATTGACTCCAATCAAATTTCACCCAATACACTTGTTACATACTTTAAATTAATGAACTCTTCAATATTTCTGACACATGAAACATCGAAATATTTCAACTATGTAAAATAAACTAATAACTTTAAAATAATGATATTATAATTAAATTATAATATCAATATAACACACATGTATATATTATGAAAATAAACAGTTTTCTCTATTTGTAAATGTGTTTCATATCTGATGTCTTTTATCTGATTATCAATAGTTTTTGTTATATATGATTTTGTTTAATATTTATCTGATACATTTTTAAATGTTTATATGTTTCAATATATTCATTAATTATTTTGTGATATCAGGTATTAATGGATTGTAATTGGATTCATTTATGAAGAACAACAAATGAATATGAAAAAGGAGTTGATAATTTTTTGGAATTTTCTAAACGACATCTTCAAAATATTGAATTTATTTTCTATCCATGTGTGAAGTGTTTAAATATGTTAAAGTTAAACTCCATATAAATCCAGGATCATCACATTTATTATGGTTTTAGCCATAATTATACATGTTGGATCTTGCATGGTGAATGAACTAAAAATTCAACATCCAATGTTGATGACGATATTCAAAATGACGCAGAGGATTGTATTGAAAAATTAATTCATGATTTAGGTGTTGAAACCATCGAAAAAACACCAATTGTTGAACAATTGTATGGAGATTATGAGAAACCATTATTCCCAGGTTGTAGTAAATATACAGTGTTATCAGCAGTTTTGAGATTAGTTAACATAAAAGCAAAAAATGGGTGGAGTGATAAAAGTTTCTCTATTTTATTTGAGCTTTTAAAAGAGATACTTATAGAAGGCAATGGGCTTATACTTTCCAATTATAAGTTTAAGAAAGTATTATGCCCAATGGGATTGGGGTATAAAAAGATACATGCTTTCCCCAACGATTGTGTACTATATAGGAATGAAAATGAACATTTATCAAGTTGTCCAACATGTGGGCTATCACACTATAAGATGGATGAGAAAGTCAACTCATATTCATTCTCAGGTGATGTCATGTAACGTCATGAAAAATCAATTTTTTACTTTCCAATGATATCATCCCATATTTTTAGCATATAATTCTGATACATCAATTCTGATTTATTTTTAGTTACCAGAATCAAAACTCCAGCTAAATCAATTTGGTACCTTCCAATAATTCGTCGTTAGAAGCGTCTATTTGCAAATTCGATTGATGCAAAAAATGTTATGATGGCATTCAGATGAGCACATCTCTGATGGTAACTTATGTCACCATATCGATTCACCACAGTGGAAGAGTTTTGATAAAAAAATTCATGATTTAGGAAGAGAAGCTAGAAATCTCAGAATGGGATTGTGTACTGATGGAATGAAAATATCTCGGGGCCTCAGTAGCCAACATAGTTCATGTCTTGTTTTGCTGGTACTTAGCAACTTGTCCCCACATCTATGTATGAAAAAAATATATGTTATGATGAGATTGATGATTTCTAGACCAAAACAACTGGGAAATGATATTAATGTGTATCTTTCAACACTGATTGATGATTTGAAACTACTGTAGGATGAAGGTGTTAAAGTTTTCGATGCATACATGAAAGAGTATTTTCTTTTGTGTGCTATGATAATGTTCACTATAAACGATTTCCCTGCATATGGTAACTTATCTGGATATAGTGTTAAGGGAAATAAAGAATGTCCAATTGGGGAAGAACAAACTTTATATTATCAATTACAGAATGAAAGAAAGACAGTGTATATGGGACATCAATGATTTTTGCAAATTGATAATCCTTGTCATAGATTGAAAAAATAATTTAATGGTTTACAAGAATACACCTTTTCCCTCGACCATTTTAAGCTCAAGAATATTATGACAGAGTGAAAGATATTGATTCTTCATTTGGAAATAGAAAAATTTCTGGTTTTCAAAAACATATCTGGAAGAAGCCTTCTATTTATTTCGAACTACCTTATTGGATATTTTTAGAGATTAAATATAAAATTGATGATAGTAATATTGAGAAAAACTTATGTGGCATTTTTATTGGATCATTTTTAGATATAAAAGTAAAGAAAAAAGATGGATTACATGCAAGATTACACTTGATATTAATGAGAATACGTTTTCTGTTATCTCCCGCTATGAACGGAAACAGAACATATTTACCTCCAACTTGTCACACATTAAGAATGATTGAAAAGATGAATTTTTTTCAGTGTCTTAATTGTATTAAGGTGCCCAGTGGGTTTTCTTCAAATGTGAATAATTTTGAGTCATTGATGGACTGTAAATTAATAGGTATGAAATCTCATGATTTCCATGTGTTGATGCAACAAATTCTACCAGTAGCAGTGCATGGTATATTACCAAAAGCTATCAGAAAGGCAATCATCAGGTTATGAAATTTCTTCAAATCCATTTGTACCAAAGTTGTTGATCCAAATTTGTTAGATTTGTTGGAGAATGAAGCAACTCTTTTTCTTAGTCAACTTGAAATGAATTTCCCACCCAAATTTTTTGATATAATGGTTTATCAATTGATTCATTTGGTGTGTGAGGTAAGAATATGTGGGCCTGTTTATTTAAGATGGATGTATCCTTTTGAAATATATATGAAAATTTTGAACAAATATATTAAAAATCCTTAACGACATGTGGCCTCTATTGTTCAAAAATATGTATCAGAAGAGGTGATTGAGTTTTGTACTGATTATTTGAATGAGGTTTAGCATATTAGTCTCCCTATATCTCGACATATGACAGTTGATAGTGATGGTAGACGGGTTCTTGGATTGAAGGTAAAGTTCATTCCACATGATGAAGTGATGTAGGCACATTTATACATTTTTAACAACACTGATGAGGTTCAACCATATATATCCTAACATATTGCTGAATTAAAGTTACGATATCAGAAAAGAAACGTAAAGTGGTTGATGATTGTGCATAAGAAGACATTTGATTCATGGTTTAAAGAGAAATTCACCCCAGATATATCTATATCAGAAACATCGAAGTGGTTAGTAGGGGGACCATCTCTTAATGTGACCACATGTTCTGCTTTTGATATCAATGCCTACACATTTTACACAAGAAACCTGGATGACAAGAGTACAGTTCAGAATAGTGGTGTGATGGTTTTCGCTGAAGCAGGTCATTTTTCGAGTGCGAAAGATAAAAACACAATTTCTGCATCAACGTCTTATTTTGGTGTTATTGAAGACAAATGGTAAATTGATTATATTAATTTTCGAGTCACTGTTTTTAAATTTAATTGGGTTGATAGTAATAGTGGCATGAAACATGATAAATATGTGTTTAAACTGGTTGATTTGAAAAGGTTTAATTACAATGAGGAACCATTTAACATGGAAACACATGCAAAACAAGTATTTTTTTGTCATTGATATGTCGAATGATCGGTGGTTAGTGGTTTTGAAAGGAAAAAAGTTACCATTTGGGTGATGAGGATGACTCTGATTATGATAGTGATTTACATGAGCCTTATTTATCTATTAAGCAATTCCAAATGATTACAATGAGTATAAGACAGACAGAGTGCATGAAGTACGTACTGATCATGATGAAGGCATGTGGGAAAACACTAAATTAGTCTCCTAATTTTCTGGTAAATATTTATATTTTATGACCATTTTTGAAACTTACAAATGCATGCCTCTATTTTTAAGTACTAATTTTTTGTCTTGTTTCTAATTATTCAGTTTTCTAATGATAATAAGGTACACAAAATTTCATTACACTTTCTAGTAGCAATGTTAGATACAGATAGAGAGGAGCAGTTATCGAGGTATATCTATTTTGACATATTATTAAATATTTAGTAATAAACTTATTTAATGAAATAAACCTGTTAATTTACAAAAAAAAATTGCAGGACTACTGATGCGTCCTCGGCGGAGGAGACTTCTCCTGTTACTACTCAAAAATCATGTTCTCCAGTTGGTATACATGGTATTACATGTTTACCAAAACTATCACTTGCTCATGATGATAACAAAGTACACATCTGTTTTGATGATAATAATAATGCAGTTGGCCCAAATGTAGTTTAGTTTGTTAGTTATATAGCAATGCAGAGCCATTGAATGATTATTATTTTATATCCATATTGGAAGTCTGTGGACAGGACGGCGAAGAAACATCTTTGGGTGGCCGTGATGGTAAAATATCTTAATTTATTTCTTTTATCTCATTTTTTGAATATTATAAATTTTAAATGACATATTTAATTTATTCAATTTCTGATGACATTCAATTTTGAGGAAACCAAAGAAATTAAGAAAAGACATCTATCTTTAGTGGTGGTTCGATGGAGATATTTTAAAACCAAACTGACAAAAAGTTATGTTTTTGGAAAGAGAAGGTTTGAAATCCCATGTCTTAAGTATCCATATATAGATGAAGAATCATGGATGCGATTTTTTTATAGTCTTCAGGAAGAGAAATTTCAGGTTTGGTAATGGTTTTATATTTTAAAATTTATGCTATATTTTTATTATTACTTAGTAGTTTATTTTTATATAAAAGGCCTCCAGGAGATCTCATCAGGAGATCCAGTTGAAAACGTATACCCTCATACTTTATCACCTGGAGGGTATTCGTATTTGGAGCAGAAAATGATTGAATAAAAATTTGAAGCATTAAGAGCTAGATCAAGTAGTTGTTCAGAAGAGGTCCATTTTGGTCCTCTATCTCCACCCACTCGGCATGAGAAATGGAAACGAGAAAGAAGAAGAAAAAATGAACAATATCTTACAGAGGATGTTCATCAAGTGGATGATAAAATTGTAAGTAAATATTATTTATTTGTTAAAAAATTTATATTTTATAATTTAAAAACACTAATATAACCTTTTTATTTTTCATTTCATGACGAACTTCTGAAGTAAGAGACAAAAGTCTCTTTTATCCCTGAGGGTTGGATGGACATCCTAGCCACTTCTTTGGGAAAGATAGAACACCCCGGCCGTGTCAGAGGATATCAGGTGGGTGTTAGTATTAAGATGTTTTTGGTAAAAGTAAGCAGTCAAAATACCCAGAAATAGATTGCTTAAAAGAAGAGTTGAAAGATATGAAAAAATCTATGGGTGATCAAATTCAAGCAGCAGAGCAGAAGGCTTTACTAGAACACTTGGCAAGACAATCACAGTTTGCACAGCCTTCCCTGGTATATTATTTATTTTTTTATCAATTTTTCTTTTTTATAAATTATAATCACTAATATAATTGTTTCATTTTTCATCCTTCCCAGTCTGCTCACCCGGACTACCCTACCCCATCTGCTTACCATGCCACATCTACGTAGCCTTCTGTGTTATATTATTTATTTTTCATCAAATTTTGTATTTTATAAATTATAAACACTAATATAAGTTTTTCATTTTTCATCATTCTCAGCCTACTGACCCAGACTACCCTACCCCATATGCTTAACCTACCCCGTCTACGCAACCTTTCGGGGTATATTATTTAATTTTAATCAATTTTTCAATTTTATAAATTTTAAACACTAATATTACTTTTTCATTTTTCTGCCTTCTCATCCTTCTCAACCGGACTACCCTTCCCCATCTGTTTACCCTACCCAGTCTGCACAAACTTTCGAGGTATATTATTTTATTTTAATCAATTTTTCTATTTTATAAATTTTAAACACTAAAATCAATTTTTCATTTTTCTGCCTTCTCAGCCTCCTCACTTGGACTACCCTTCCCCATCTGATTACTTTGAGCCTCCACCTCCTCCCTCGGATCAAGCCTTATATTGTGAGTTATTTGCGGGAGATCCTCATGTACCTATTGTTGGGTTAGGACAAGTGCATTTTTTGGAGGACTCGGTACATCATCTGCCTTTGAAGATGGGTCAGGTTAGAGTATTATTAATTGTTATTATAGATCCTACTTCTCTACTACCATTTCCTACTATGGAGATCACTAGTGTGGGGGAATGTATAGGCCATTTTTTACTTTTGCCAACTGCCCTTCTTTGTTATATTTCACTTGAGGTATGAATTTTTTTAATATTAATTAAAAATGATTCAAAATTACTTATAATTTTTTCTAACATTTAACTTATATAGGAATATCTGAAAGCAAAAGAAACTACACAAATGAAAAAAAAATGTTCTGGAATAGTTGGTTGTAGATACTTCTGATATTTCTTATGGGTTAAAAAGATTTTCTGAGTCCTCTTCTTCTTTTAATTTTATCTATGAGTTTCAGATGATGCCTGATATATGTGGAAGAAATTATGGATATAAATTATTGAATGAAGATATCATGACTTTAGTTAATTTTGAAGAGATCACGCAGAGTGTGGTGCAGTTTTTTATCATGTAAGTAAATTGACGTTTGAATTTCTTTTTCTTTAATAAAATATTGTTATGTCATTGACTATCTATATTTTCATTTTAAACTAGGTATCTACACAAGATTGTTTTAGTAAAGGAACCCACAAGAATTTACAGCTTTATAGATCCAGAGTACATATCCTTAGAATCCAAATATGTGAAGAATAATGAAAGAGGTCAATATATATCTGAGATATTAACATAGAAAGAGATTCATCGCTGGTTTTTATCCATATCATGATAAGTAATAACATCATCATTTTTATGAACTAATGATCATTATAATGTCATTAATTGTGATATTTTTTTATTGTATGAGGAATTGGATGTTAGGCTTATTTTTTCCAAATGAATGCACCTTATATTGGTTTTTCTCTTTATTAGGAGGATTGCGTAAATAATTTCTCACCTTATTAAACATGTATGTTTTTTTAATTTTTAGTAAGATCATTATGTTTAGTTTTCATTGTTTAATCAATTATTATTAGTTCATATATAAAAAAATGCAGATCATGGAAACATTTTAACAAGGAATACATGTAGGAAAAGAAACCAACGAAAATCAAATATGTGGAAGTATAGGTAAGTAGTTTTTATATTTTGGTTATATATATTTTTTTTAGTTAAATGTTTTATAACTGCAGTGTCATCGTCAAAATGGACATGTTGAATGTGGTTATTATATTCTACGATTCATGTATGAGATAATCACAACTGGGAAAACTACTTATTTTCATAAGGTTAGTTGTGTTAATTTTATATATATTTTCTACCATATTATTCTATTTTTTAATTTCATATCATTCAATATTATTGTAGGCATTCAATGATTCACAGCCTTTTTCCGAATCTGTTGTGACCCATATTAAATCTACTTTTGCGAACTATTTGTTATGTATGATTATGATTTGAGGTTTTTATATTCTAATAGTTATAAATAATAATACATATGGTTTCAAAAACCTAACTCTATTAATATATTAGTTGTTTGAACCTACTAATAATCAAATGAAATCTTCAATAATAACCAATAATGATCATGTCGTAAATGCTGGAGTCATGGGACTTGCAAATGTCACCAAATTTCTTGAAGTCATTAATTGCAGGTACGTGTATTTTAATTTTACTTTATAATAACAATGAATAGATATTTTTTTTGATTAACTAGATAGAAGCATTGAAGTTATAAGATGCATTGGATGATAAATACTGTTTATCGTTTTTTGATATTGTGTTATTTTTACAGGGTTTTTGAATTTTTTCGGAAATGGAAATGGAAATATTTTATAAATTTTTTATTTATTTATGGCTTTGATTATTCAAATAAGAGATGTCAAAAAATTAAAAAAAACATTTATTTATGGTGTTAATTATTTAAATAACCGAAACTGAAAGATTAAAAAAAATTATGCATCGGTTTTAGATAAAACTGATGCTGAAAATCCTGTCTAAAATTAGTTTCAGAATCAGTTTAATGTAAAACCAATGCCAAAACTCTTACCGAAATTATTTTAGGTGTTGGTTTTTTAAAAACCGATGCTGAAAACTGTATTTTTATGTTGAATTTATAGACATCAGTTTCAAACTGACGTCAAAAATTAAAAGCAACCGACGTTAATTTATGCTTTTCCACTAGTGAGAGGATATATTCATTAGAGATAATTAAGAGACCTACAATTCTATAAACTATGAGTGGATCCTTTCCAGAGAAGTGAGAAAAGGAAAAGGAAGATCATGATACACTCCACTAGCAGTGATCCAGAGAGAGAGAAATAGGGAGTGACCCTTGGAAAGCAGTGAGCTGACCCTAAACCTTGTAAAGGCAGTGATCCTGTGCATAGAAGTAATCTGGCCCGAAATATGTAAAGGATGTGAGCATGGGACAGAGTGACTATTCCTGAACCTTTTTATCCATATCTATTGAGGAATAGTGGAATTTGGTACGACCGGTAACTTTTTGGTGTTTTCTCCTTGGAAATAGCCTAGTGAGGGTGAACCAAGTAAAAATCTTTGTGTCTGCCTATTTTCTTCCCAGCATTGCATTCAAAGAATCATCATTAGTTAAAGAGGAAAAGAAGTGATCATAATAAACACACAAGTGCAAACAAAGTGACCCTTATAATAAAGAGGTCACGATCCAGTGGGGCAAGACGAATTTTGATAATAAATATCCATACCCTGATTCACCCCCCTCTTAGGGTAGATAGGCCTCTATTGGTCATAACAATAACCTCTTATATAATCATGAATAATTTATTAATTATAAAGCCTGGAATTGTATAAAAACATACTTTTATTTATTTCTTATGTAAAATTTACCATATATATTAATTCACGACCTAATTGACCACCTAATTCTTTGAGATAGTGGAACAAAGTTTTTTATAATTATTAAAAACCATTATTTTCAATGAACCCCATTTAAAATGTCAATTAATATCCAATAATAAAAAAGTAATTATTATGTAGAAAATCCAAATCAATCATCTTTATTTATATATAAAAACAGGATGAACCACCCAAAAATTAGGAAAACCATTAATGATTGGAGAACCAAAATGGTATACATTCTAAAATGGTCAATTCGTCCAATAATAGGGACGAAAACTAAAAAATTGTTAGAGATTCAATTTTAGGGAACGATCCCTACTAAAAAATTATAGGATGTTAAAATACAAAAATCATAAAAAAATAATTTTTGGGATTCATTAAAAAAAAGTTCTGAATATCACAACATCAGTTCTGAGATATTATTTTCCTAAAAACTCAACATTGAATGTTGTAGAGGATTATATCTATTAGATATTTAATGTGGATTGAAGAAGAATTGATCATTTTTGGATTATATTAAAATAGTATGAAGGGTTTTATCATTGCTATCTAAAAAATATGAATAAATCACATCTTATAGACACCATAAGAATAATTAATTATAAATAGGGATTTTGTCACCAATTTATTAGAGATGATAAATCAGCATTTTTATCAAACAAAAAATTATATATAAAAGCTGGATTTTGGATGTCTTACCTTTTGAACAAAAAAATATAGTCTTAACATTGTGTAATCCAATAATAACAACAATATATGAAAAAATTTAAAAAAATGAATAATTAAATAAAAAATGATTGAATGAACGATGAGTTTGGTCACTCTAGATATTGGATATGAAAGGAAACCCAAATTCTGTCTAAACTGCCACATCTTTGGTCACACACTTTCTGAGTGTAACAAAAATAAATTCTGTTCATCATGAAATATCAAAGGTCATGATGACTTACACTATCGAAGGAACGAGAATGACACAGGTCAGCCTGAGGCCAATGTGGTGGCTCCTGCTGGCGAACAGAATGACAATCATGATCCCCCCAAGAAGGATAGGGAAGGGAAAAGCTCAGATTCTTGTGAGAAGGTACAAGCGGTTAAAGAGAATTCTGAAATGCTGGCTGAGAAGGATGAGCAGGGGAAAACCATTAATGCTCCTACTGGTGAACAGAATGACAATCTGGAGGTTTAGAAAGAACCAATGGTAGTTACTGTGGAGGCTCCTGTTTATGAATAGAATGACAATCAAGATCCCCCTAAGAGGGACGGGGAAGGGAAAAGCCCAGATGCTTGTGAGAAGGTACAAGGGGTTGAGGAGAATCATGAAATGGTTGCTGAGAAGGTTGAGCAGGGGAAAACCATTTATGCTGGGATTAACATGCTGACAGTACAAGGAACCAGTGATACAGCTAAGGAATTCTCCCAAGTGAAATCCTCGAAGGTTTCAAGGATGAAACACCCTGCTACCTTGACAGGTCCACTCAGTTCAGACAATAGGTACTCATCTTTTTCTGATGATGATGTTGTCAATGCTTCTGATGGAGGCCCCCAAATGAAGAAGGGGAGGATATTATAGAATAATCAATGGAAGGCATAACACCTGGTTATGTTGGCCCATGGACTAGGCAACATGTCTCTCAATAATGAAAGCCCTCTTTTGGAATTGTTAGGGTCTAGTAAATTCCCCTATGGTCAAGGCCCTGAAGCACATTATTTTGACAAAAAAACCAAGGTTGATTGGCATAGCTGAAACCAGAACGATGTTTTCCAATTGGATGGCCTTCAATTGGTTGACTATAGTATACTCATTTATTGCAGAAAATAAGTCTGTTTATGATACAGAAGCTCTATGGGTGCTCAAGCATAACACTGTAACTATTGAATCCTTTCAAAATGATCATGAATTTTTTTCACTAACTTTCCTTTTTCAAGCAGGTTTATTTTGTGTTACTTTTGTCTATGATTTCAATTAGTATATCAGGAGATGAAGTTTATGGAATAACCTTTTGGGCATTGCTGAGAATATGGATAAAATATGGATCATTCTTGGTGATTTCAACACATTTTGGAGGCCAGAGGATAAAACTGGGAGTAACTTCTCTCGTGCTTCAGCCAGGGACTTCTCCACATGTATAGATAAATGTAGATTGATTGAAATACGAATTCTAGGTGTTGATTATACCTGTCATAGGTACACTCACAATGGAAGACAAGCTAGTAAATTGGATAGATGCTTGGTGCAGATTGATGAGAAAAGTGAGGAAATGGATATATCTGGCATCACTTTGTCTAGATTATACTCTGATCATCACCTGATTTTAATTGATATTTTTGATAGCACATTAAGGTCAGCACCCCTGCCCATTAAATTTAACAATGCTTGGCTAATGGTTCCTGGATACAGAGAGATTGTTTTGGAAGCATGGACGGAGTCTATCCAAGGAAGTGCATTACATATTCTTGTTAGTAAACTGTAAATTGTTAAGGCTAGAATAAGGGATTGGAGTAAAAAATCTTTCTCTAGACTTTATCAGGACATCAAAGAGGCAGATTCACACTTGTATGACTATAAGCAAGGTAACATGTCCTAGGATACTATATTTTCACAAGAGATACAGGCATCCTCAAGGCTTGATAACTTGTTATCTCTTAAGGAAAACCTGGCAAGGAATTAGTTTAGTGCAAGATGGCTGAAAGAAGGGGATAGGAACTCTCTGTTCATTCATTACATGCACAGGTTGAAATAAGTAAGAAGGGGTCTCAAGGCATTATGAATTGGTGATAACATCTATACCTCTGAAAATGACATTGTTAACTTTGTGACATACTATTTGTAAAATCTCTACTCTGAATCTGGGGAGGACAATTCAGATAATGTTATAAGATGCATTGAATAAACCATGTATGATGTGAAAAATAAAAAACTTACTGACATTCCTTCCACAAAGGAAATTCATGATGCTCTCTTTTCTCTAAATATGGATAGTTTGGCTGGGCCTGATGGTTTCTCCAAGAAATTTTTCATGTTTTACATGGATATCTTACATAAGGAAGTGAAAAAAGTAGTAAGGGAGTTCTTCTATCATTCATATATACCTTTTGGAATGAATTGAAATTTCATTGCACTGATACCCAAGAAGGAAAATGATCTTGATATAAAAGACTTAAGACCATTGTCCATTGGGAACTCCATTCCCAAAGTTATTAGCAAAATCATGGCAACAAGACATGGCGATATTGCTAGGTCTCTCATCTACTTTAATCAATTTGGCTTTGTGTCTGGAAGAAATATACAGAATTGTCTCATTAATACCTCATAATGTGTCAACATAATGAGAAAAAAGGTCAGGAATGGTAATATGGCACTCAAGGTGGAAATATCAAAGGCTTTTGACACTATCAGATGGGACTTTATCTTCTCTGTTTTGAATATGCATGGTTTTTCAGGTAAATTTATTGGCTTGGTTAAAGCCATTTTGGAAAGTGCTAGATTATCCATATTGGTCAATGGATCACCGAGAGGGTTCTTTCTGTGCTCTAGGGGAGTAAGTCAGGGTGATCCATTATCTGGATTACTGTTCTCCATGGCTGAGGAATATTTGAGCATTTTCCTTCATGATCTTGTCAATTCTAGGATTTATCAGAGAATGGTACATGGGAGGAACTGCTTCGCTCCCTCTCACTCATTTTACACTGATGATATTCTGCTCTTTTCTAAAGCTGATAGAAAAACCATCACATCTATAATGTCTATTTTCAACCACTATGAGGAAGATTCAGGTCAGGTTATAAGCTAGAGTAAATCCTTTGTTGTATTTGTTGAAGGAGTGCGAACAGTAAAGCAAAACAGAGTGGCCAGTAGGATTGGTGTTAAAAGGGGCTCATTACCCTTTATTTATCTTGGACTGCCTATGTTCTGAGGAAGAGGGAAGAGGGCTTATTTGGAGGGTATTTCTCTTAAAATCATTAATCAGTTGGATTGCTGGAAAGGGAAACCAATGTCCCAGGCTGGTATGATTTTTCTTGTGAACTCATTCATCACCTCAATGTTTGTGTACTCCTTCTCACTTTTCAAGTGGCCTGCTGCTTTGATCAAGGAACTTGATGGCATGATCAGAAACTTTATTTTGACTGGTTCAACACAACAGAGGAAATTAGTTACTGTTAAATGGATGGACTGTATTAATCCTCTCTCAAATGGTGGAATGGGCTTCAAGGATGTCAGGGTTTTTAATGATGTTTGCTCCAATACTTTACCTAGAGACTCATTGCTGGTTCTGACTTTGCTTTGGAGTTTCTTTCTAACAGATTTCTTGACAGGTTGCTTAGGAGTAAGAAGTTGTATCTGAGATCCTCTGTCTAGGATTCCATCAGGAACACTTATACTGATCTTATGTCACATTCTAAATGGCAGGTCTGTTTCAACTCCCAGCTTAATTGTTGGACAACATAGTGGCTGTCATGTCTTATTTATTATACAATTAACATTCCTGTTTCTTTGAGGAACACTACTGTCACTGATTTGCAGGGAAATGCATAGGCTCAAGCAGTAATTCCTTCTAATCTTCAAATTGAAATCTATGCTTATGAATATATGGATCAAGACACCCTGATTTGGGAACCTGCAATGACTGGTTTATTCTGCAGTCGACTGTATTATGCCATGCAGTGTGGAAATGCACATCGAACTCCTACTTGGGTGCTGGAGGTGAGGATGGCTTTCATCCTTCCAGCTGATGCTCTTCTTATATGGTTTATCTAGAAAAGACGGATGCCCATGGATGGAACCATCTATTTCACTGTTACAGATGTACTAGTTGCAGACAAAAAATACCTAGAAGTGGCCGCCTTACTACTATCCACAATCTCTGGTTTAACAGAAGCAATTGTGGAGGCACCTCACAGGGGAAAATAATATTTTCTAGTGTTATCTTGTGGATGGATTGGGATGTCCTCCGCTGGAGCCTTGTTAGGGATATTTTGAAAAAAATAAACAAAACACTAAAATATATTTAAATATGTATTATTCTAAAATACTAAATTCCTTAATTTCATAATAATAATAGTTATAAAAATATTAAATATGTATTTTTCTAAAAATTTAAATTCCAAAAATTATTATAAAAATTATTTATTAAATTAAAATATATAAGATAAAAACATATTAAAATTAGTAAGATATAATAAATAAATATGCATTAATACATATCATAAAAATCAATAATATATTGAATATATTAATACTTTGTAAATAAATATAATACATTTAATATTAAAAAGGGAATCAATTATTATAATATTAAAAAATAATAAATATTAAATTTAAAAAATATTATTAATAACATAATTATTAAAAATGAATTATTCTAACTATTTCGAATTATAACATTAAAAAATAAATAAATTCCAACAAATATTTGAAAATAAATATGCTCAAATAATAATAAAATTTATGAAATAATTAATTAAATAAAATTAAATAAAATTAAATTTTTAAAAATTTAATAAACACAAAAAATTAAATAAAAATATATAAATACATATTTTTTGATTCTTGAATAAAGAAAATTATTAAAAAAATAATAACATTATGAATGACTTAAACGAAAAAAATATTTAACATTGCAATTAAATAATTATATTTCATTAAATTGAAATATATTTAAAATATTAAAATATAATAAATAAAAATGAATTAACATAAATCATATAAATTAAAAAAATATAGAAAAAATTAATACTTATAAAATAAATATTTTCTTGGGTTATATAAAAAATTGAATAAATTCCAAACACATTAAAAATTAATAATTATTAAAAATGAATAAAAAATTACAAAATATGTAAAAAAATAAAAAAAAATGATGTCATAACATTAATTATATCAATTAAAAACATGAAATAATAAATAAATAAATTATATTTATTTATTATTGGGATAGATGATTAATAGCAATCAATTGCACACACACATCAAGACAACTATGTGAGTGAGGCCTCGTTCTACTCTATATAGAATTAAAA
Source organism: Viscum album (assembly GCA_963277665.1). Classification (NCBI taxonomy): domain Eukaryota; kingdom Viridiplantae; phylum Streptophyta; class Magnoliopsida; order Santalales; family Viscaceae; genus Viscum; species Viscum album. The sequence goes on along the minus strand of OY728121.1, from coordinate 1,988,985,445 downwards.
ATACCCAATAGACCTATTTTTATTATAATATTTTGGTAGAAGGAAAATATATTGAGATACCATTGAACATGGGTGGCCTAAAGAAAAAAGGTCATGATAGCTAAAAACATGGTTTCACTTTTTATTTAAAAAGCCCGAAAACATGTCTTTCCACCAACCATTATCTATGCTCCCAGATATAGTCAACAAACCTACGACACAAATCAACAGTATTGTGATGCCTCGTGCCAAAGTCACAACATCAAAAAGGTTCAATGCACCATTACAGGTCACCCGACCATCTCATAGTGATGTAAGGGAGGAAGGCAGGATGATGGGCACTCCCATATTTATTTCATGCCACCCATATGATGATACTCGCATAGTAGCCACTACACTACAAACATGTTCAGCACCTTCAAAATAACATGATTATAATTCACATGGCATGGTACAAATCCCTACCACATCAACGAATAAATGGATAGTTGATATGTGTCACTACACATATCCCTCTTTCTTGGTTTCCCACCCAGCAATGCCTGTGCGCTACAAGGATTATGCATCATACCCGATGGGCCCTGCATTATCATGGTCAATCGATATTTTTATTTATCTTCAAATGATGGCCTATAGGGCCTAAATGAAAGCTCGAAAGGTCTAACTATCTCAATGACATATGAAATCGGCCTGAAATCCCATTAATAAATTGTAAATTTGCAAGAAACTTGTGATAATATAGTACACTTATAGTAACCATATCCTTCAGGTGTCGAGCCCTCAACCTTGTGGATTTCATGCAAGATCTTGTACCACATAGGTACATGCCTATTGAAAAATGGATACTATTAATTACATTTATTAAAAAATTAATTCTAAATAATTTTAACTATTTTAATTAAAAATATATATTAAATTTTATTTAAATATTCAAATTATGTAAATTATAAATTTATTAAAAATATCAAAAATTAATATAAAAAAATTAATAAATCATAGATATATAAATTATAAAGATGTTGTATTTATTAAAACATATTAAATAAATATGTATAATTGGATATCAGAATATGCACAAATAAATGTGAATAAATTAAAAAATGGAATTCATAAGAATAATTAAATGGAAAAGTAATATTAAAAATGATTATTTAATAAAAGATACATTTAAATAAAAAATTTGAGTGGTAAATTTTAAACTAAAATTGAATAAATAAATATTTTAAAATATTATAAATGTATTAAAACTAAATTAATAAATATTTGAAATGAATAATTCTAAATTATAAAAATTAAAATCATATTATAAATATCACATATAAATGTATGAATACCAATATTATATACAGATACGCTTCAAAATATATATATAATTAATTATAAAACAGTAAAATTAAAAGTATAATTTTTAATTTATAAATATATATACATATTTATTTATTTATTTTTTCTCTATTTGAATAGATTTTTATTTATTAATATAAATATAAAATATTATTTCTAATTAATTTTTTAAATGTATATAATATCTTATAATATATTTATACAGTTCATATGTATGATATTTTATATTCAAGTATAAATAAAATTGAATAATTTAAAAAATATTAAAAATGAATAAACCAAATTAATTATAAAAATAGCTCAAAAATAATTATTAATATTAAGAGAAATATATTGAAAATATATGAATATTATAAAAATTGTTTTATTAATAAATATATTAGTGAGTGCATTAAATATTACTAAAAATCATATTGTTTATATGAGTGGGTAATATTTTTATAAATATATCATTAATATAAATTTAGAATTAATATGAACAACTGTGTGCCATATGGTTGAACATTTATTGCATTACGCATATGAAGGATAATTATCATAAGGTATTAAGTTACTATACATGTAGAAATAATGGGAATCTATTTGATCAATGTAAATTTAAAGTACCCTTGGTGGCTATCCAGATTAGAAATAAGGAGGTTAGTGATAAAACATCTGACTCCTTGGTTGGGAAGTTGGGAAATAATATTTATTATCCTTTTCATGGTATGAATGATTGTTTGCGGGGATTTAGAATTTATAGAGTAGTGGATAGTTGTACTACTTCTAGAAACAGAAATTGTTCTAATTTTTTTCAAGGATAGAAGGAACGTGTAAGGAATGGAGATTCAAATGTTGATGAAGGGGAAAACCCACATGAAATGGTAGGTACATCATGTGTAGAAGTGGTGATGGGTACCCAAATTAGAAAATATCTATCCATGAGAGAGTATTTTGGAGTATCCAATAATAGTTTCACCCATTTCGAGCATGTTAAGACTAAAATTATACCTTCTGATGAGTCAGGTTATGTCCTAGTTATGATGCTCCCAAAGAATGAGTCATTATCATCAGATATTGTTTTATATTAAACTAAACTATAAAAATAATTCTTTTGGAGATATATTGTTAGAAAGAGTAAAAATGATACTATAGGGATATCCAATGGGATATCTATAATGTACCAGGATCTAAAGGAATCCACCCAATGTAAAATGAGAAAGAATGGAACCATAGGTTCTATGAGAGTAGGAAATTATTTTTATAATAATTAACATACCTTGGATCCAACAAAAGATGGAATTGAGACACCTGTTGGGATTCTAGAGAAGTATTGTTTAAAAATGGAAATAAATAATCCATATAATTCTTAATATGGGTAACTTATCTCTCTGTTCAGGCCTCTAATTTTGAAAAACATATCACAGAATCATGCATGTATTTACTTTCTACTAGATCCATTGTATAAGATATTGGTAAGGCAAGAGGTGTTTCCTACAGACAAAAGAAGGCTAGGTAGGTTTCCATGGTGGTTGACTTTGGTCTCGAACTTAACACTTTGGAATATTTTCTTATTCCTATGAATCGTGATATAGGACTAACTTCCCCAACTCTAGTCTAAGGGGTATCAATTTATAAGGCATGATAGATGAGCACTGCACACATGCACAACCATCCACATACATTTGGAATGGAGGATGATGATGGGGTGGATGATATCTTTTAAGACATTGTATGTTTTAAACGAGGATAAAAAAATTTAACAATTTAATCAACTCATTAAATCGTTGTAAAAAATTATGTAAATAAAATTTATATGTGTTGACCAAAAATGAAAAAAATAATGATTAAATTTAATTTTGAAAATTAAATATGATCGATTATTCTTTTAAGAGATAGAATAAAAGAAACAAAATATGTTTTCATTTTTTGGAATGTAATTGGTAATGAATGTCATGTTCATGGGTTTTTTTGTTTGTCTATTATATATTAATACAATTACACATTCATTCAGATTTTTGTTGTTGACATTGGGTCTGTAAAGATCCTTAGAATGGGTACTATTCTTCTAATTCAATAATCTAAATAATCATATGTTCAATTAAATAGGATTGTTATGAGACAATGTGACCCAAAACTTCATTTAAACATAATCCCTCTCGATTGAATAATGTTAATATGAAAATGCAGTTGATTAGTTTATGCACTAAAATAACACTCCCCAAATAAAAAATAATGGTCTTGAAATTAAAAAAATAAAGTGATTTGGGATTTATAAAAAAGGTGAAAGAACCTATAAATTAATCCAGAAATAAAATAATACCTATGTAATACATCCACTTATAATCCCATCCCTAGAAACAATGTGACTAAAAACTCATGCTAATCATGAGGAGGAATGATTTCATGGTTAATAGGCACTGAATAATATTTTTTACTACAAAACCCTCAATCATTCACTCTCATCATCTAGACTTCATCTATTATATTTTGTAGGCGGTATATCATCCCATGGCAGTAACCATATGCCTATGAATAAATTTTCATCTTTCAAAACCCATGTTTAGGAGAATAAAATTCCTTAATTAATACTTGGTTAAAATCATGAATAAAATACTCATTATGAATTAGTCTAGTGACTTTTTATGTCTTGAAAAAATCACATTCTAAATGGATTTTAAAATGTTAAACCATTCTCTATAGTGTTAAAAAATTCATGAATATTTTTTTACAGAAAAAAGGATAGAAATATTTTTTGGAATAATTATTTCATAGGTTGTATAAAAAAAATATAAATAATATATGTCTTCCATACATGATTCGTAGTATGAACATTTTTTCACATTAATAATATCTCATACTCTCCCAGTAAGCGTGTTTTTTCTCATTAAGATTCCTGTAATGAGATCGTTTCACATATTGCATATTACTGACAACATGAATGTCAATTTTCTAGTACATTAGAATTTTTTATGCCTATTTATTTAGTTTTAGGCTCTGGAATCATCTTATGGTCATCCCACACTGAGGTAAGTATTCCGATGAAGAAAATATTTATATAATGTGATATTTTTCCCATTTCTGATCATTCGGTGTATCATGTCATAGATATAAAAAAACAAGAGATATATGGTCAGGAATTAATAGTTTAAATCATGAATGTAATACATTTTAATGTCAAAATTATAAGAATAAAATATAGGTATCGTATCCACAACACATTAATTAATATTTTTCCTAAAGGATGAAATCTCAGTACACTACAATTGTTACTCACGATACCATTATTTAAATTATATTTAAATAAAATAAATTTATAGGATGGGGAATTAAATTCTAAATTATCACTCAAGAATATTTCATCAAATCCAAAATTTTCAAGGAAACAAGTCAATAATGTTTTTTGACATTTCCACATTCAAATTAATCATGACCATTCATTATTTCATTTTAATTTTGGAATTAATTATTAATATGAATACCACATTTAATCAACAAAACATTAATATTTTATACTCCTAATAAATGTATAAATTTTTAGAGATTTTTGAATATACCTCAAATACATTTCTCATAACATGGGATTGGAACACATCTAGCATCTCTACCATATAAAATTAATCATGAGGACTTTTCACTATAGTTCACATGTCTCTGAGGCTTTTGGTAAGTTGGAAAAGGATGTGAAAACAATTAAATCCCAAAAATGAGTCTTGGTTCTAAATTAAAATTCCTAAAGTGAAAATATAAATTCAATGAAATACTCCACTAATGATAAATATGTCTTCTCCTAATTTATCAAAGCATAACGTGGAATCATTATACTAGTATGAAAAATTAAAAAAAAACCCATATTTTTTTACATTATTTTTAATTTATTTTATTTTTTATATATCTGTGTTTAATAAAAATATCACACCCCCACCTTACCTTATATGTTAAAAAGATCATTTGTTTCACAATGGTTATATTTTATCCTCTTATGTTACTAGATTTTATATTTTTTGGTAATTGAACATTAAAATAAAATTAATGATATAATATACTCTCTCTAAATCACAAGAAACCCCAAAAAAGTCTCCCCATTAATGTAAAGCCTCACCCCCATGGTAATCCCCTCCCCCATATTTATTCATTGGAATAACATGAAGTATACTGAGACTAGGTTAAGAGAGGATATAATTTGTTTGAAACATGGAATTATTCCAATCAAGGTCATTCATGGATTCTATAGTAAAATGTAGGATTCTATTTCCATGTTGGTCCTAGGATAAAGTGTTAAAATATTAAATTCCAATATCATATTAAAATTTATATTATTATATCATAGTTTTGATAAGATAAAAATAAAAATATAAAAAAACATTCTTAGGTGTCTCCTGAATTGAACTATAAAAATAATGATAATTTTTTTAGAAAACATCTTGGGAATGGAGACACATGGTTTGAAAATTTAAAAATTGAAATGGATTTCAATAATAAAACCAATTAAAAGAAATATAATAATTTCGTGGATGTAAAAAATACAAATCAATTTTATTTATAAGAATCCACTAATCTTCATAAATAATGATTTTAAAATTAAAAATCCCCAAGTTTAAATCAACATAATATTTTCTACCATTTTATCTTATATATTTCATGATAAATAAATTGAAAAAGAGTGAAAGGTAATTATCATTGCATTTTTACTTCTCCTAGTCACAGATTAATGGAAAAAATAAATGCAAAGAATGTAATTCTATTGAAATGAGTAATTATTAAATAATACGCTGAAGAAAAATGAAAAATATAAAATTGGAATGCTTAACCTTCTTCCAATAAATCTTTTTGGGTTGAACAATATAGTTTTTTGTTTCTGGGTTCACAACATGTATAGTAATATTATTGTTTGAAATTTTATTAATTCTTCTTCTCATATTTACGCTAGTTCCTTAATGGTCGTGAAAAATTAAAACCCAAATGTTAAAGTATAATTCTTTTTTCGATGAAATTTTTTAAAAAAAAATGGCGATCATATATGATGCCTACATATTTTCTAAAAACTAAAGTTTACACTCAAAATAGGTTTTGATTGAAATTATTGTGTGGAACATAACTATTTATTTTAAACTGACAAACGAATAAAAATATTTAACCTAGTTGGTGGAAAAAAATTGTCTCAGTTAGGACATGTCAATGAATATGGGCTTCCTTTTTTCATTCTAAAATTTGTTCTTAATTCAGGTAAGATATTCTCAACCTCTATCTGGTCATATGTGACAATTATTTTTTTGACCAGAAAATCCAAGATTATAGTCATGCACCATCATAATGTATTGTCTTTTAGGTCATTATGCAACAACTATCTCTCTATTGGTGATAATATTATCTATGATCTTTCAAATTCTCATTTTTTTCATCTAATATTTCCTCATTATCAAGGATACTACATAACTCTTGATTTTCAATTTAAAATGGAATATTTTTCATCTTCATAGTTTTCAGAATACATAAAATTACCATCCTTAACATTATAGTGCATCTTTTCAATGTCTATGTTGAATGACTTGTTCACATCCCATTCTCAAAGACATGTCACCACATAGCACATCAGTTAATTATATTTGAGTTTCTAAAAATATTCTTCCATGATTAATATATATATTCTACTCTTCTATAAATATTTATATGAAATAAATGTGAAAGATAAATGTTTGAAAATAAAATAAAAATAAAACCATTCATTCATCATGATAATTTCATTGTTGAAACATCTAATTGATGTCAATCACTTGTGGGCATTAGACCATCCATTACTAGGATCCTGAAGGTAGTGTATGACATGATATTAAAGGTCACACAAAAACAAATCAGTCTTTTAATATTTTGTTATACCCAATGTAAATAATAAATGAGATAATACAAGGGACTTTTTCTCTTATTAGGTAAGTCCTTTGACACAAAAACAGAAAATTCTCTCACGACCTGTACTATTCTGAGATCATCCACTGTGATTTCATTAACTACTAGTTCTATAATGAATATTGATTTCATTATCATGTTGGATAAGTCCTATGAAAAATGAATATTAATTTTATATTTTTTAATATTTTCTGAAATCATACCTATGTGCTTCCATGTTATTTAGATTTATATTATCAGGGAATATTAGACATTTCTTATATAGTTGTGGAGGTTCATATCTTGTTTTTTCATCAACACTATTATCGTTATTCATCTATTGTGACTCTTATAATTCAGTTTCATGTCATTTATATTGTTGTATTCTACTTGATTCATGTTATTCATTGGTGAATTTTAAACTTAATATTATTATTGATTTCGGATCTCCCCTTTAGTGTGCTTCAAGGTTCCCTGGTAACGCCACTATTAGCAACACACTATGATTATAAGTGATTTTTTCAATTTTAATCTCCTGATTTTTCAATATAAACATTTGGTTAATTTATTCATCATTTATTTCCTTGATTAGAACCCATGTTTTTGCCATAAATGTTGCTAATTACTCCTCTATGTAATGGATCATGCTAGAAATTGAAGATCCTTGAGGCTCATGTTGTTAGTATCTTTATATCCATGTTTTTAACCCATTATATTTTTTGTCTTATACATGTAAAATTAATTTTTTATATTATAAAAAATTTAATTTTTTATCTTTATTATATGTACCTTAGGGATTATGGAGGGTCATCAGTACGTCTATATTTTGTGCCACGGTTTCAACATAGGAATCTATCTTTCTATTGTAATCCATTTCCACGCCTCACCTTTGGGTGGTTTATGACTTCCATTGAAATCTATTAGTATCCATGTCATATAAATGTATATATAATTACTTAGTTCAATCTCACATTCTTCAATATCCCACTAAATAATCAATGATGGGACTTTTTTCTAACAAAAAACCTATATAAAATTTTTTTATTAGTAACCAAATTTCAATACCATGATGATGGAATTTTTTATTTAAATATTTAAATATTTCACTACAACTAAAATGGGAATCATCATCAAATAGAATAAAAATTATAATTCCCACCCTAATATTCATTTACATTGATTGTTGAATGAATCATGAGGTTTATATTCAACTCATCCCATGTAGTAACATAATGATATCAGAGGCTTTAAATACATTCCTGGGACTTCAGTTTTGTTGACAATGCCAAAATTTTAAAACTAAATGAATTATAACATATCACATAGTGTAATAAAACTCCATGTGGGAGAATTATTATCCTCGTGATGAAGACCAAACAAATTGGATCGAGTTTGAAATCATCTAGATAATTTCTTGGATAATCATATATTACATAGACACGACCAAAGTTTGCTAAATACTGGGATAACTTCCAAATCCTGAGGGTCTGGAGTATTCCTTGAGTATGTGCATATCAAGTTGTCCTTATGGTGTTTCTCTATCCATGACATACAATTCATGTTCAGTCCTAGATTTTTTCTTACCACTCTTATCCTTAGCTAAATTATACTCCAGCTCTGGTTCATACATGATATTTTCTACATTTTCATTCCATTGAGTGAAGTAATCTTGCAACAGATTATTAAATGAAACCACAACATGACATCACCATGTGTAAAATAGTGAATTAAAAAAATTTCTACTCATAATTAATCTAATCATAATTTAAACCATTCCCAAAAATAGTTCAAAAAAATTGATATCCCATAGGGTGTCGTTAATTTATTATACAGATTTTAAATTTTAATAATTAAATTAACTGAAACATACCAACTACAAAAATAAAGTATATAGATTGAAAAATTTTCAACCCCATAAGGATTGTCAGAAACGATTAAAGTGAATTTATGATATCCATTATTATTTATGGAATTATTTTGATGATAAATAATTATAAATGAGAATAGGTTTGGTTTTTTGAATAAAATTATGAATGAATTCCATGTTATGTGATTTTTATGTTTTGGTTCTGGGGATGTAGATAATTACATGATTTTTCCTAATTTTTTTTCATAATTGGATTTGAATTGTTCTTTTGAATAGGTATCATTCTTATAATTCAATAATCTCCCTATTCATATGATCTATTAATTGGGATTCTTATAAAACTAGGTGACAAAAAATATTTTTTCAATATAAATAATATCCATTGAATAATGGTCATAAGGAAACTAGGAACATTGGTTGATGTTTTAAAATAAAACACCCTAAATCCCAAAAAAATCCGAATTGAATTTTTTGTATCCCCAACCACATTTTTTCCATATTTATTACATAAAAAGGTTTTGTATTGTTTTTTATAAGTACAATTGAAAAATACATAGATCATTTTAAACTACAGGACCTTTTCTTGATAGTTGTATTTGGAGAATTAGAAAATTAAAAACCATTTATTAATGTTATACAAAAATTAAAATAAAATAATTTCCTTCTTTCATGTTCACTGACTCCAAATGTGAAGTGATCTATCATATTATATATATGATACATATGAAAATATTTTTAAAAACATGAGATGATAATTAATTATCATAGTAAGGGATTAAGAATTAGTTGCAATTAAATTAATAAATAATTATATTAAAAACTCATTATAAATGATTTATATAAAATATAACTATTCTATATATAATAATAATTTTTAAAATTTTTAATAAATAATTAGTATTCTAAAAATCAATTTAAAAAATTCATCTTATGTAAACCATTAGATTTCTTATAAGGAATTATCTGAAAATAGTACTATATTAATAGATTAAAATGACACTCGATAGATATTTTAAAACTCATGTGGCCACAAGAATTATCAATGGTAGTAAAATTTTCTATGAGGACATTGGTTCAATCCTCAATCATCATACTCCCACCTAATAACCAAGTGAAGAATCAAAATTTTAAGAAACATTTTTCTAAAGTTATATTTTTCAACTAAATAATACATTAATATCATTTTAATTCTTTAATAATTTATTTTAAAAGAAGAAAATAATTTAAAATCTTTTAATAGATACAAAATATCACATTTATAAGAAATAAATTTTTTTCCATAATATAATTTTAATTAGAAGAAATGAATAATAATTCTATGAAATTTAAAAAAAACTTGTATAAAATGCATAAAATGTAAATAAAAATTATAGATGGTGGCCATATATATAATCATGAATGGAAATTTATTATTTGATAATAAAAAAATGATTTTATTTAAATCCCCTTTCCTTTAGTTCAACTTATCACATTGGTCTCTTTATCTTCATCTTCTTCATAAATTTTTTTTCATAACACCTTAAGAGTAAAAATTATTGTGCTCTACCTATAAAAATGTTAATATAATGTGGTGAGGGAAGTTTAGAAAAGAATTTGGTGGTGTATATACAAGAAATAAGGTACATGGTGATGAAAATAAGTGAAGTATAGAGTTCCTTTTTATAATTTAGGTAAAGAGAAATTTTGGAATAATATAAAATAATCAAATGTAATTAAGGATGCCTTTGGGGAAAAGACATACAAATGTCCTAAAATTCGAAGGGAATGGAATTATAGAATAAATAATATCATCTGATTTTTATTATTCACTATTTTATTTATATTAAAATAATTTAATAAATTATTATATTTATTAATAATCATTATTGTAAAACAATTTACTATTCATTACTATGACATTGAAAAAATCAAACCAATGTTTAAAATTCAAAAAAAAATTACTATATCAATTCCATATCACATTAGTATATATAATTAGTGGGTTTCAGTAAGAATCTCAATTATGTTTTTTAATATTTTTATTATCATTTATCTCATTTGTTCATTAATTAATGTATTAATGCCACATCATTGTGTCATTCATTATTAAAATTACTTAATCACTAAAAATTAAAAAATAATATAGATTTATTATATTTCAAATTAATATTTTTGGATATATTTAACTTATAGAAAACCAGGTATTTAAATATTATACTAATTAAAAACTATAATGAGAACAATAATCCATTCATTTATATAAAATATTATATAGTTCTTAATCCTATACAAGTGGCCCCAAATTGTCAATAATTTCACCCATTGAAAAACATGGTCATGATATAATCATGAATTAATACTTCTCCAAGGTTTTGGGGTCATTAAGTGTTTTTTTTGTTTTAATTAAAACTATTTTATTGGGGATTATTCTACTTTCACAAGATTGCATAAGGTTTTCATAATAATTGTTGTTAATTTATTCATATATAATAAATAAAAATAAATTACTATCCTAAAAATAAATTAATTAGTTTCAATAAAATAATTTATATTAGTTCATTACTTTTATTAACATACATCCAGGTCAAAAAAAATGCTTCAATTTGTTAATTATAATTTCCTTGCTTTTCCCAAGCATTGTACATGCATTTGGATAAGATTCAGGTTAATAAATGATAAAATAAGAAAATATCAAAAAAAATTATAAATAATAATAAATAAAAAATTCATGTAAATAATTATTATCACTCAATTATTATCTATTAGGAATAAAATTTGACATTGTCAATGGTGCATAAGAATTGCGCCATCATTGACAATGCTTTTTATACTTTTTAGGAAATATTTAATAAATTACATATTATGAATTACTATTTTACTATATTTCTATTATAATATCATTATTTATTAATTAAATATGTTTAATAATTTTTATTTCAGAAATTATACGTTAATGATATTACAAATGAAATTGTGTTAAAAAAACTATATTTTTACTATTGACCTAAAACATAACATATTCAAAAAAGTCACAAAAAAGTACCATAACCATGTTTTTAATGTGTATATTTTATGAATTATGTTAATTTAATAGATTAATTTTTTAAAATTTCGAGAAATTATTTATATTATTCATACATAAAAAATAAAAAATTTATTTTTGAATAAAATGTATTTATTAATAATAGATAATTTGTTTAAAAAATTATATGATTTTTTTATTATAGCATACCAAAAAAAATTAGTTTAATTTTTTAATTTATTTCAAATAAATTGTTATTATTATTCACCCCTGATAATATACCAATCAGGGTATAACAATCACCTTTAAATAGTAATATTTATTAATTCGTTTAAACATGATGTAGCATATTTTATATGTTATTGGAAAACCATTTTTTAAACATAGTATATTGAATTATCCCCTATAATTGAATATATACCTCCCCATTATTTCATTATACTAAATAAAATTATAAATTTCCATCATTAGAATTTGGAAAAACTATATTCCAAAAGGTACTTAATTAAGTATATGTTCAATAGAAAAGTATATTTCATAATCATTTACTCAAATGAAAATATCTAATATAAAAAATCATATAGACATTGTGATACAAAGTTTGAATCCCCAAACCCGTACTTCCAGATTCAGTGCAGAAAAATGAAATGTATTTATTTAGAAAGAGAATAGATAAATACAAAGTTCATTTTAAATTTGAAGTCCTTTTCCATTCTAGTTTTTGTAGAATAAAATAATTAGAACATTTTATTAGAGTTTTACAATAGTTTAAATAAATTAAATATATAATTCTTCATTCACTAAATCCAAATTCCATGTTTTCAGCATTATAAATTCTACGATAAATTTCAATAATAATATTTAAAACAAGGGATGAGTATCGAATGGTCTAGTAATGGTTTCAGAATTAGTGACATTCACATTAAAAAAATATTTATTTTAAAAAATCCTACAAAATGCATTATATAAAATATTAATATTATATATATATATATATATATTAAATTAAAAATGTTTTAAAAATACTTGATATTATGAAAATAAACTTCAAATATGATTCATTCAAACAACATTGGATTTCTCCTAAAATTTACATTTTGGAATAATTATAATTCGATGGATTAAAAATATGCTCACGAGATCCTATAAAACCCCTTTAGCCAAATGAAATATCATATATTTCACTATCTCTTGTGATGTTGTGGGTTCAAACTCCATTCATTATCCACCTACTTAATACCCATGTGCTGGATTATATTTTTTAGAAAACATTTTCTAGTGATAAGTTATCCTAAAAAATAATCCCATTAAACCCTTAAATATCAAAAATATTTTATTTTTATAGATGAAATAATTTAATATCATCTAATAAATTAAAATTTTATAATTTTATGGGGAGTCCAGTTTTTCTAGAAAAAAATTACAATTAAAAGACATGAATATAAATTCTTTGTAATTAAATCACAAGCATGTATAAAATTAATAAAATGTCAATTTGATTTATAGATGACAGTAATATCTACAATTATTAATTAAAATAAGTTATTTGTTTGACAATATACGATAATATAATAAAAATTATATGTTAAAAATTATCCCTTTAACATGATTCTTACTCATCACAAACCATTCTGTATCATCCACTTCATTAAAAAAAATCAATTTTCTCAACACCTTAAGACAACAAAATATGGTATTATATCTAAACTAATCCCTATATAATGTGGATAGGGAGGGTAGAATATAATTTGTTATAGTATAGTTAATAAAGAAGGCTCGAGTTTATAAATTTAATGGAATGAAAGAGTCCCTTTTAATAATTGATGTGGGGGGGATTTATATATTACATATAATAATAAAATATAATTAATCCTATCTTTGGGCCAAAGACATAGAGACATCCTTAAAACATAGGTAATGAAATATTAGAGAAAATAATATCTATTTTGTTATTATTCATGATTTTTATGATTTTCAAATAATTTATTAATATATTATATTACCAAAAATTCATTAATGTTGAAACTAATACTATTCATTACTATGACATTGCAAACATGAAAAAATTCTTCAAATTAAAAAATATTATTTTTACATTCTTGATAAATCATTTTCATCTATATAAACCTTGAATGATCTTAAAAATATATAATTATATTGATCTTAATATATTTAATAATATATATTAGATTTGTTCTTTAATTAAATAATTACTACATCATTGTATTGTAAGACATTATGGTAATTATTTGTCTCATAAATGATAAAAAAATCCATGATGAAGTTAAATTTATTATTTTTAAAATTACAATTTATTTTTGGATATATATTCTATAATAACATATATTAAAATCCAATACTAATTAAAAACTCTAGTGCGAACAACATGATTTTTTTAACTAATATATTATAAGTGTCTTAATCTTATCAAATTGTGTAATGCCCCGACCCCAGTTACCCATAGTTTGTGCATTATTACATAACATTGGCATGATCACAAGAATGATCAAATCTTGAAAGACCGATTGGTTTAGTAGCCTTGGAAACAGTAGATATATTCATAAAGATTTACATTAAATCATGAAGTGAGAAACTACTACAACAACATATTGTCTCCATAATCCACACTATTATACCCTCATAATATCCCTGTAGGTCGTTCATAATTTACTTCTTCACATCCTGGGAAAAAGAAAACATAGAAAATGGGTGAGCTCAATTTCCCAGTAAGGATAACAATATAGCAGAAACTTTCATAAATAAGAATAAACATTTAAGTCGATGTATAACTAAAACAAAGGCCTTTTAAACATGAACATACACATTTTATGGCAAAAATAAAATGAAACAATGCTATTTACTTATTCAAATGGATATTCTACTAATCGAATAATCACATGCAATATCAATAACCACTTTCATAATGATGGATTGCATAATGCCAGACTATCATAACCACATAGCAAAGGCCTCATGCCAAGACTACAAATAATATTTTTCCAAGGCCTTGTGCCAATACACTAGTTTGTCTCATGAGACCTATTGATGCATCTAAGAGCTATAGCGGGCTCCACCCGTCACATATTAAGTCCAATGCATTCCCATATGAAAAGGTTTAAACATAACATAAACATTTGTATTAAAACTAGCATATGAAATGTTAATACTTTCATCATAAACAATGAATGGTATAAACATATCACATCCATAGTCAAACATATCACAAAACCATCAATACAATATAGAAGTTTTGTATCATAATAAATCAACATCAAATAAGCGTAAAATCCATTAAAGGATGTTGACATAGATGAAATCAAAACTCTTTTTAGAGAAATATCTCTTTCTATTTTGAAATCATTTAAGAGTCATATAAAATTAAAATTTTCATTTAAAGTATTATTATAATCTTGTAAGGGAAGCTTCGACGATTTTATAACGGCGGAAAATAGCCACACCCACTGTATATGTAAAAAAAATTATTACCATAATTCTGTCGAAAAGGTTAAAAGAACCTTGTTTGGAAAATGACGGAAAAATTCCTTTATAAAACTCTTATAAAAAGTCAAAAAAGTGAATAAATGAACTTAACCCATATTCTTTTAAATAGAAAAAATCTTTTGAAATACATTTTTATGAAACATGGATGTGGATGATAAAGAGATCCCAGTAGATTATTACGTATAAACAACCTCGGATAATGAAGAGATTGTGAAATAAACCATACCTTGTACTTTTCCTTGGTTGGGGTAGGTTAACCTTATGTAAAATAGTGAAATAATTGTTATTAAATTATACAAGAATCGTATGCATTCATATGATATCATATATGATCTTTTAAAATTGCTTTGTTAATAATATCTTAGTATTATCGTTGTTTCGGGTGTTAACTTACTCGTTTTCTTTTATATGTTTTGTTACGTAAGACATGTTTGTAATTGATAGGTTGTATATTATTCATATCTATAATTATATCATGTCCTTAAGCATCATTTTTAAATCAGAAAATGATAATTATACTTGAATGGATACGATGGAGAATGAATCTCATCACGTTCGTGGAGACGGTAGTCCGTACGTACGCACGAGCGACAATATCATTCTTTTGATATTAAAATAATATATAATTTGATAGTATATCATATATAAAGAATCATTATCATGTTATATTTGTTATTTACAAGAGTTACACATCATTATTATATCCATCCAAATAATAATATATTGAATAACAATTACACCACGACGTGGAGCCGGTAAGCCGTGCGTACGCACGTATGGTGACATGCTATTAAAAGGGTGGATAGAATACTGAATTTGGTTGTACCATATTTATAATAACATCACAGTATATATAATATACTGGATTCATTATTTTATAATGGTAATAACAAAAGAATAAGAAGTAGATGAAAAGAGGAACTAGGAAAAGGGTGGTGAAATCATTACCTCTTCTTCGAGTTCTTCGTTTTGATTTGATCAAAAGGGCTCCTTATGTTGGCTTTATGATAAAACTAATGCCTCTAGGTTGTATTTATGGAAGTTGGGAGGGTATTTGGGAAGATTTTGGCCGAACCAAAAGGATTTGAAGGTGTGAAGAAATGAGAAGGAGGAGTGCCTTTTATAAGAGGGGTGTGGGGCACCTTTGGAAAAGCTAGAAATATTTATTTATAATAAATTCATATTCTGTTTATAATGGCTCCAAAGTTTTTTATTCAAAATTTAAGGTGAGTATAGGTCTAAAACCATTCAACCAATAGAATTTAGACAGGTTTGGCTTACTATATTAACCTTATCATTAAGTATTAACCATCTATTTCACTGTTACAGATGTACTAGTTGCAGACAAAAAATACCTAGAAGTGGCCGCCTTACTACTATCCACAATCTCTGGTTTAACAGAAGCAATTGTGGAGGCACCTCACAGGGGAAAATCATATTTTCTAGTGTTATCTTGTGGATGGATTGGGATGTCCTCCGCTGGAGCCTTGTTAGGGATATTTTGAAAAAAATAAACAAAACACTAAAATATATTTAAATATGTATTATTCTAAAATACTAAATTCCTTAATTTCATAATAATAATAGTTATAAAAATATTAAATATGTATTTTTCTAAAAATTTAAATTCCATAAATTATTATAAAAATTATTTATTAAATTAAAATATATAAGATAAAAACATATTAAAATTAGTAAGATATAATAAATAAATATGCATTAATACATATCATAAAAATCAATAATATATTGAATATATTAATACTTTGTAAATAAATATAATACATTTAATATTAAAAAGGGAATCAATTATTATAATATTAAAAAATAATAAATATTAAATTTAAAAAATATTATTAATAACATAATTATTAAAAATGAATTATTCTAACTATTTCGAATTATAATATTAAAAAATAAATAAATTCCAACAAATATTTGAAAATAAATATTCTCAAATAATAATAAAATTTATGAAATAATTAATTAAATAAAATTAAATAAAATTAAATTTTTAAAAATTTAATAAACACAAAAAATTAAATAAAAATATATAAATACATATTTTTTGTTTCTTGAATAAAGAAAATTATTAAAAAAATAATAACATTATGAATGACTTAAACGAAAAAAATATTTAACATTGCAATTAAATAATTATATTTCATTAAATTGAAATATATTTAAAATATTAAAATATAATAAATAAAAATGAATTAACATAAATCATATAAATTAAAAAAATATAGAAAAAATTAATACTTATAAAATAAATATTTTCTTGGGTTATATAAAAAATTGAATAAATTCCAAACACATTAAAAATTAATAATTATTAAAAATGAATAAAAAATTACAAAATATGTAAAAAAATAAAAAAAAATGATGTCATAACATTAATTATATCAATTAAAAACATGAAACAATAAATAAATAAATTATATTTATTTATTATTGGGATAGATGATTAATAGCAATCAATTTCACACACACATCAAGACAACTATGTGAGTGAGGCCTCGTTCTACTCTATATAGAATTAAAAATACCCAATAGACCTATTTTTATTATAATATTTTGGTAGAAGGAAAATATATTGAGATACCATTGAACATGGGTGGCCTAAAGAAAAAAGGTCATGATAGCTGAAAACATAGTTTCACTTTTTCTTTAAAAAGCCCGAAAACATGTCTTTCCACCAACCATTATCTATGCTCCCAGCTATAGTCAACAAACCTACGACACAAATCAACAGTATTGTGATGCCTCGTGCCAAAGTCACAACATCATAAAGGTTCAATGCACCATTACTGGTCACCCGACCATCTCATAGTGATGTAAGGGAGGAAGGCAGGATGATGGGCACTCCCATATTTATTTCATGCCACCCATATGATGATACTCGCATAGTAGCCACTGCACTACAAACATGTTCAGCACCTTCAGAATAACATGATTATAATTCACATGGCATGGTACAAATCCCTACCACATCAACGAATAAATGGATAGTTGATATGTGTCACTACACATATCCCTCTTTCTTGGTTTCCCACCCAGCAATGCCTGTGCGCTACAAGGATTATGCATCATACCCGATGGGCCCTGCATTATCATGGTCAATCGATATTTTTATTTATCTTCAAATGATGGCCTATAGGGCCTAAATGAAAGCTCGAAAGGTCTAACTATCTCAATGACATATGAAATCGGCCTGAAATCCCATTAATAAATTGTAAATTTGCAAGAAACTTGTGATAATATAGTACACTTATAGTAACCATATCCTTCAGGTGTCGAGCCCTCAACCTTGTGGATTTCATGCAAGATCTTGTACCACATAGGTACATGCCTATTGAAAAATGGATATTATTAATTACATTTATTAAAAAATTAATTCTAAATAATTTTAACTATTTTAATTAAAAATATATATTAAATTTTATTTAAATATTCAAATTATGTAAATTATAAATTTATTAAAAATATCAAAAATTAATATAAAAAAATTAATAAATCATAGATATATAAATTATAAAGATGTTGTATTTATTAAAACATATTAAATAAATATGTATAATTGGATATCAGAATATGCACAAATAAATGTGAATAAATTAAAAAATGGAATTCATAAGAATAATTAAATGGAAAAGTAATATTAAAAATGATTATTTAATAAAAGATACATTTAAATAAAAAATTTGAGTGGTAAATTTTAAACTAAAATTGAATAAATAAATATTTTAAAATATTATAAATGTATTAAAACTAAATTAATAAATATTTGAAATGAATAATTCTAAATTATAAAAATTAAAATCATATTATAAATATCACATATAAATGTATGAATACCAATATTATATACAGATACGCTTCAAAATATATATATAATTAATTATAAAACAGTAAAATTAAAAGTATAATTTTTAATTTATAAATATATATACATATTTATTTATTTATTTTTTTTCTCTATTTGAATAGATTTTTATTTATTAATATAAATATAAAATATTATATCTAATTAATTTTTTAAATGTATATAATATCTTATAATATATTTATACAGTTCATATGTATGATATTTTATATTCAAGTATAAATAAAATTGAATAATTTAAAAAATATTAAAAATGAATAAACCAAATTAATTATAAAAATAGCTCAAAAATAATTATTAATATTAAGAGAAATATATTGAAAATATATGAATATTATAAAAATTGTTTTATTAATAAATATATTAGTTAGTGCATTAAATATTACTAAAAATCATATTGTTTATATGAGTGGGTAATATTTTTATAAATATATCATTAATATAAATTTAGAATTAATATGAACAACTGTGTGCCATATGGTTGAACATTTATTGCATTACGCATATGAAGGATAATTATCATAAGGTATTAAGTTACTATACATGTAGAAATAATGGGAATCTATTTGATCAATGTAAATTTAAAGTAACCTTGGTGGCTATCCAGATTAGAAATAAGGAGGTTAGTGATAAAACATCTGACTCCTTGGTTGGGAAGTTGGGAAATAATATTTATTATCCTTTTCATGGTATGAATGATTGTTTGCGGGGATTTAGAATTTATAGAGTAGTGGATAGTTGTACTACTTCTAGAAACAGAAATTGTTCTGATTTTTTTCAAGGATAGAAGGAACGTGTAAGGAATGGAGATTCAAATGTTGATGAAGGGGAAAACCCACATGAAATGGTAGGTACATCATGTGTAGAAGTGGTGGTGGGTACCCAAATTAGAAAATCTCTATCCATGAGAGAGTATTTTGGAGTATCCAATAATAGTTTCACCCATTTCGAGCATGTTAAGACTAAAATTATACCTTCTGATGAGTCAGTTTATGTCCTAGTTATGATGCTCCCAAAGAATGAGTCATTATCATCAGATATTGTTTTATATTAAACTAAACTATAAAAATAATTCTTTTGGAGATATATTGTTAGAAAGAGTAAAAATGATACTATAGGGATATCCAATGGGATATCTATAATGTACCAGGATCTAAACGAATCCACCCAATGTAAAATGAGAAAGAATGGAACCATAGGTTCTATGAGAGTAGGAAATTATTTTTATAATAATTAACATACCTTGGATCCAACAAAAGATGGAATTGAGACACCTGTTGGGATTCTAGAGAAGTATTGTTTAAAAATGGAAATAAATAATCCATATAATTCTTAATATGGGTAACTTATCTCTCTGTTCAGGCCTCTAATTTTGAAAAACATATCACAGAATCATGCATGTATTTACTTTCTACTAGATCCATTGTATAAGATATTGGTAAGGCAAGAGGTGTTTCCTACAGACAAAAGAAGGCTAGGTAGGTTTCCATGGTGGTTGACTTTGGTCTCGAACTTAACACTTTGGAATATTTTCTTATTCCTATGAATCGTGATATAGGACTAACTTCCCCAACTCTAGTCTAAGGGGTATCAATTTATAAGGCTTGATAGATGAGCACTGCACACATGCACAACCATCCACATACATTTGGAATGGAGGATGATGATGGGGTGGATGATATCTTTTAAGACATTGTATGATTTAAACGAGGATAAAAAAATTTAACAATTTAATCAACTCATTAAATCGTTGTAAAAAATTATGTAAATAAAATTTATATGTGTTGACCAAAAATGAAAAAAATAATGATTAAATTTAATTTTGAAAATTAAATATGATCGATTATTCTTTTAAGAGATAGAATAAAAGAAACAAAATATGTTTTCATTTTTTGGAATGTAATTGGTAATGAATGTCATGTTCATGGGTTTTTTTGTTTGTCTATTATATATTAATACAATTACACATTCATTCAGATTTTTGTTGTTGACATTGGGTCTGTAAAGATCCTTAGAATGGGTACTATTCTTCTAATTCAATAATCTAAATAATCATATGTTCAATTAAATAGGATTGTTATGAGACAATGTGACCCAAAACTTCATTTAAACATAATCCCTCTCGATTGAATAATGTTAATATGAAAATGCAGTTGATTAGTTTATGCACAAAAATAACACTCCCCAAATAAAAAATAATGGTCTTGAAATTAAAAAAATAAAGTGATTTGGGATTTATAAAAAAGGTGAAAGAACCTATAAATTAATCCAGAAATAAAATAATACCTATGTAATACATCCACTTATAATCCCATCCCTAGAAACAATGTGACTAAAAACCCATGCTAATCATGAGGAGGAATGATTTCATGGTTAATAGGCACTGAATAATATTTTTTGCTACAAAACCCTCAATCATTCACTCTCATCATCTAGACTTCATCTATTATATTTTGTAGGCGGTATATCATCCCATGGCAGTAACCATATGCCTATGAATAAATTTTCATCTTTCAAAACCCATGTTTAGGAGAATAAAATTCCTTAATTAATACTTGGTTAAAATCATGAATAAAATACTCATTATGAATTAGTCTAGTGACTTTTTATGTCTTGAAAAAATCACATTCTAAATGGATTTTAAAATGTTAAACCGTTCTCTATAGTGTTAAAAAATTCATGAATATTTTTTTACAGAAAAAAGGATAGAAATATTTTTTGGAATAATTATTTCATAGGTTCTATAAAAAAAATATAAATAATATATGTCTTCCATACATGATTCGTAGTATGAACATTTTTTCACATTAATAATATCTCATACTCTCCCAGTAAGCGTGTTTTTTCTCATTAAGATTCCTGTAATGAGATCGTTTCACATATTGCATATTACTGACAACATGAATGTCAATTTTCTAGTACATTAGAATTTTTTATGCCTATTTATTTAGTTTTAGGCTCTGGAATCATCTTATGGTCATCCCACACTGAGGTAAGTATTCCGATGAAGAAAATATTTATATAATGTGATATTTTTCCCATTTCTGATCATTCGGTGTATCATGTCATAGATATAAAAAAACAAGAGATATATGGTCAGGAATTAATAGTTTAAATCATGAATGTAATACATTTTAATGTCAAAATTATAAGAATAAAATATAGGTATCGTATCCACAACACATTAATTAATATTTTTCCTAAAGGATGAAATCTCAGTACACTACAATTGTTACTCACGATACCATTATTTAAATTATATTTAAATAAAATAAATTTATAGGATGGGGAATTAAATTCTAAATTATCACTCAAGAATATTTCATCAAATCCAAAATTTTCAAGGAAACAAGTCAATAATGTTTTTTGACATTTCCACATTCAAATTAATCATGACCATTCATTCTTTCATTTTAATTTTGGAATTAATTATTAATATGAATACCACATTTAATCAACAAAACATTAATATTTTATACTCCTAATAAATGTATAAATTTTTAGAGATTTTTGAATATACCTCAAATACATTTCTCATAACATGGGATTGGAACACATCTAGCATCTCTACCATATAAAATTAATCATGAGGACTTTTCACTATAGTTCACATGTCTCTGAGGCTTTTGGTAAGTTGGAAAAGGATGTGAAAACAATTAAATCCCAAAAATGAGTCTTGGTTCTAAATTAAAATTCCTAAAGTGAAAATATAAATTCAATGAAATACTCCACTAATGATAAATATGTCTTCTCCTAATTTCTCAAAGCATAACGTGGAATCATTATACTAGTATGAAAAATTAAAAAAAAAACCCATATTTTTTTACATTATTTTTAATTTATTTTATTTTTTATATATCTGTGTTTAATAAAAATATCACACCACCACCTTACCTTATATGTTAAAAAGATCATTTGTTTCACAATGGTTATATTTTATCCTCTTATGTTACTAGATTTTATATTTTTTGGTAATTGAACATTAAAATAAAATTAATGATATAAAATACTCTCTCTAAATCACAAGAAACCCCAAAAAAGTCTCCCCAGTATTGTAAAGCCTTACCCCCATGGTAATCCCCTCCCCCATATTTATTCATTGGAATAACATGAAGTATACTGAGACTAGGTTAAGAGAGGATATAATTTGTTTGAAACATGGAATTATTCCAATCAAGGTCATTCATGGATTCTACAGTAAAATGTAGGATTCCATTTCCATGTTGGTCCTAGGATAAAGTGTTAAAATATTAAATTCCAATATCATATTAAAATTTATATTATTATATCATAGTTTTGATAAGATAAAAATAAAAATATAAAAAAACATTCTTAGGTGTCTCCTGAATTGAACTTTAAAAATAATGATAATTTTTTTAGAAAACATCTTGGGAATGGAGACACATGGTTTGAACATTTAAAAATTGAAATAGATTTCAATAATAAAACCAATTAAAAGAAATATAATAATTTCATGGATGTAAAAAATACAAATCAATTTTATTTATAAGAATCCACTAATCTTCATAAATAATGATTTTAAAATTAAAAATCCCCAAGTTTAAATCAACATAATATTTTCTACCATTTTATCTTATATATTTCATGATAAATAAATTGAAAAAGAGTGAAAGGTAATTATCATTGCATTTTTATTTCTCCTAGTCACAGATTAATGGAAAAAATAAATGCAAAGAATGTAATTCTATTGAAATGAGTAATTATTAAATAATACGCTGAAGAAAAATGAAAAATATAAAATTGGAATGCTTAACCTTCTTCCAATAAATCTTTTTGGGTTGAACAATATAGTTTTTTGTTTCTGGGTTCACAACATGTATAGTAATATTATCGTTTGAAATTTTATTAATTCTTCTTCTCATATTTACGCTAGTTCCTTAATGGTCGTGAAAAATTAAAACCCAAATGTTAAAGTATAATTCTTTTTTCGATGAAATTTTTTTAAAAAAATGGCGATCATATATGATGCCTACATATTTTCTAAAAACTAATGATTACACTCAAAATAGGTTTTGATTGAAATTATTGTGTGGAACATAACTATTTATTTTAAATTGACAAACGAATAAAAATATTTAACCTAGTTGGTGGAAAAAAATTGTCTCAGTTAGGACATGTCAATGAATATGGGCTTCCTTTTTTCATTCTAAAATTTGTTCTTAATTCAGGTAAGATATTCTCAACCTCTATCTGGTCATATGTGACAATTATTTTTTTGACCAGAAAATCCAAGATTATAGTCATGCACCATCATAATGTATTGTCTTTTAGGTCATTATGGAACAACTATCTCTCTATTGGTGATAATATTATCTATGATCTTTCAAATTGACATTTTTTCATCTAATATTTCCTCATTATCAAGGATACTACATAACTCTTGATTTTCAATTTAAAATGGAATATTTTTCATCTTCATAGTTTTCAGAATACATAAAATTACCATCCTTAACATTATAGTGCATCTTTTCAATGTCTATGTTGAATGACTTGTTCACATCCCATTCTCAAAGACATGTCACCACATAGCACATCAGTCAATTATATTTGAGTTTCTAAAAATATTCTTCCATGATTAATATATATATTCTACTCTTCTATAAATATTTATATGAAATAAATGTGAAAGATAAATGTTTGAAAATAAAATAAAAATAAAACCATTCATTCATCATGATAATTTCATTGTTGAAACATCTAATTGATGTCAATCACTTGTGGGCATTAGACCATCCATTACTAGGATCCTGAAGGTAGTGTATGACATGATATTAAAGGTCACACAAAAACAAATCAGTCTTTTAATATTTTGTTATACCCAATGTAAATAATAAATGAGATACTACAAGGGACTTTTTCTCTTATTAGGTAAGTCCTTTGACACAAAAACAGAAAATTCTCTCACGACCTGTACTATTCTGAGATCATCCACTATGATTTCATTAACTACTAGTTCTATAATGAATATTGATTTCATTATCATGTTGGATAAGTCCTATGAAAAATGAATATTAATTTTATATTTTTTAATATTTTCTGAAATCATACCTATGTGCTTCCATGTTATTTAGATTTATATTATCAGGGAATATTAGACATTTCTTATATAGTTGTGGAGGTTCATATCTTGTTTTTTCATCAACACTATTATCGTTATTCATCTATTGTGACTCTTATAATTCAGTTTCATGTCATTTATATTGTTGTATTCTACTTGATTCATGTTATTCATTGGTGAATTTTAAACTTAATATTATTATTGATTTCGGATCTCCCCTTTAGTGTGCTTCAAGGTTCCCTGGTAACGCCACTATTAGCAACACACTATGATTATAAGTGATTTTTTCAATTTTAATCTCCTGATTTTTCAATATAAACATTTGGTTAATTTATTCATCATTTATTTCCTTGATTAGAACCCATGTTTTTGCCATAAATGTTGCTAATTACTCCTCTATGTAATGGATCATGCTAGAAATTGAAGATCCTTGAGGCTCATGTTGTTAGTATCTTTATATCCATGTTTTTAACCCATTATATTTTTTGTCTTATACATGTAAAATTAATTTTTTATATTATAAAAAATTTAATTTTTTATCTTTATTATATGTACCTTAGGGATTATGGAGGGTCATCAGTACGTCTATATTTTGTGCCACGGTTTCAACATAGGAATCTATCTTTCTATTGTAATCCATTTCCACGCCTCACCTTTGGGTGGTTTATGACTTCCATTGAAATCTATTAGTATCCATGTCATATAAATGTATATATAATTACTTAGTTCAATCTCACATTCTTCAATATCCCACTAAATAATCAATGATGGGACTTTTTTCTAACAAAAAACCTATATAAAATTTTTTTATTAGTAACCAAATTTCAATACCATGATGATGGAATTTTTTATTTAAATATTTAAATATTTCACTACAACTAAAATGGGAATCATCATCAAATAGAATAAAAATTATAATTCCCACCCTAATATTCATTTACATTGATTGTTGAATGAATCATGAGGTTTATATTCAACTCATCCCATGTAGTAACATAATGATATCAGAGGCTTTAAATACATTCCTGGGACTTCAGTTTTGTTGACAATGCCAAAATTTTAAAACTAAATGAATTATAACATATCACATAGTGTAATAAAACTCCATGTGGGAGAATTATTATCCTCGTGATGAAGACCAAACAAATTGGATCGAGTTTGAAATCATCTAGATAATTTCTTGGATAATCATATATTACATAGACACGACCAAAGTTTGCTAAATACTGGGATAACTTCCAAATCCTGAGGGTCTGGAGTATTCCTTGAGTATGTGCATATCAAGTTGTCCTTATGGTGTTTCTCTATCCATGACATACAATTCATGTTCAGTCCTAGATTTTTTCTTACCACTCTTATCCTTAGCTAAATTATACTCCAGCTCTGGTTCATACATGATATTTTCTACATTTTCATTCCATTGAGTGAAGTAATCTTGCAACAGATTATTAAATGAAACCACAACATGACATCACCATGTGTAAAATAGTGAATTAAAAAAATTTCTACTCATAATTAATCTAATCATAATTTAAACCATTCCCAAAAATAGTTCAAAAAAATTGATATCCCATAGGGTGTCGTTAATTTATTATACAGATTTTAAATTTTAATAATTAAATTAACTGAAACATACCAACTACAAAAATAAAGTATATAGATTGAAAAATTTTCAACCCCATAAGGATTGTCAGAAACGATTAAAGTGAATTTATGATATCCATTATTATTTATGGAATTATTTTGATGATAAATAATTATAAATGAGAATAGGTTTGGTTTTTTGAATAAAATTATGAATGAATTCCATGTTATGTGATTTTTATGTTTTGGTTCTGGGGATGTAGATAATTACATGATTTTTCCTAATTTTTTTTCATAATTGGATTTGAATTGTTCTTTTGAATAGGTATCATTCTTATAATTCAATAATCTCCCTATTCATATGATCTATTAATTGGGATTCTTATAAAACTAGGTGACAAAAAATATTTTTTCAATATAAATAATATCCATTGAATAATGGTCATAAGGAAACTAGGAACATTGGTTGATGTTTTAAAATAAAACACCCTAAATCCCAAAAATATCCGAATTGAATTTTTTGTATCCCCAACCACATTTTTTCCATATTTATTACATAAAAAGGTTTTGTATTGTTTTTTATAAGTACAATTGAAAAATACATAGATCATTTTAAACTACAGGACCTTTTCTTGATAGTTGTATTTGGAGAATTAGAAAATTAAAAACCATTTATTAATGTTATACAAAAATTAAAATAAAATAATTGCCTTCTTTCATGTTCACTGACTCCAAATGTGAAGTGATCTATCATATTATATATATGATACATATGAAAATATTTTTAAAAACATGAGATGATAATTAATTATCATAGTAAGGGATTAAGAATTAGTTGCAATTAAATTAATAAATAATTATATTAAAAACTCATTATAAATGATTTATATAAAATATAACTATTCTATATATAATAATAATTTTTAAAATTTTTAATAAATAATTAGTATTCTAAAAATCAATTTAAAAAATTCATCTTATGTAAACCATTAGATTTCTTATAAGGAATTATCTGAAAATAGTACTATATTAATAGATTAAAATGACACTCGATAGATATTTTAAAACTCATGTGGCCACAAGAATTATCAATGGTAGTAAAATTTTCTATGAGGACATTGGTTCAATCCTCAATCATCATACTCCCACCTAATAACCAAGTGAAGAATCAAAATTTTAAGAAACATTTTTCTAAAGTTATATTTTTCAACTAAATAATACATTAATATCATTTTAATTCTTTAATAATTTATTTTAAAAGAAGAAAATAATTTAAAATCTTTTAATAGATACAAAATATCACATTTATAAGAAATAAATTTTTTTCCATAATATAATTTTAATTAGAAGAAATGAATAATAATTCTATGAAATTTAATAAAAACTTGTATAAAATGCATAAAATGTAAATAAAAATTATAGATGGTGGCCATATATATATTCATGAATGGAAATTTGTAATTTGATAATAAAAAAATGATTTTATTTAAATCCCCTTTCCTTTAGTTCAACTTATCACATTGGTCTCTTTATCTTCATCTTCTTCATAAATTTTTTTTTCATAACACCTTAAGAGTAAAAATTATTGTGCTCTACCTATAAAAATGTTAATATAATGTGGTGAGGGAAGTTTAGAAAAGAATTTGGTGGTGTATATACAAGAAATAAGGTACATGGTGATGAAAATAAGTGAAGTATAGAGTTCCTTTTTATAATTTAGGTAAAGAGAAATTTTGGAATAATATAAAATAATCAAATGTAATTAAGGATGCCTTTGGGGAAAAGACATACAAATGTCCTAAAATTCGAAGGGAATGGAATTATAGAATAAATAATATCATCTGATTTTTATTATTCACTATTTTATTTATATTAAAATAATTTAATAAATTATTATATTTATTAATAATCATTATTGTAAAACAATTTACTATTCATTACTATGACATTGAAAAAATCAAACCAATGTTTAAAATTCAAAAAAAAATTACTATATCAATTCCATATCACATTAGTATATATAATTAGTGGGTTTCAGTAAGAATCTCAATTATGTTTTTTAATATTTTTATTATCATTTATCTCATTTGTTCATTAATTAATGTATTAATGCCACATCATTGTGTCATCCATTATTAAAATTACTTAATCACTAAAAATTAAAAAATAATATAGATTTATTATATTTCAAATTAATATTTTTGGATATATTTAACTTATAGAAAACTAGGTATTTAAATATTATACTAATTAAAAACTATAATGAGAACAATAATCCATTCATTTATATAAAATATTATATAGTTCTTAATCCTATACAAGTGGCCCCAAATTGTCAATAATTTCACCCATTGAAAAACATGGTCATGATATAATCATGAATTAATACTTCTCCAAGGTTTTGGGGTCATTAAGTGTTTTTTTTGTTTTAATTAAAACTATTTTATTGGGGATTATTCTACTTTCACAAGATTGCATAAGGTTTTCATAAAAATTGTTGTTAATTTATTCATATATAATAAATAAAAATAAATTACTATCCTAAAAATAAATTAATTAGTTTCAATAAAATAATTTATATTAGTTCATTACTTTTATTAACATACATCCAGGTCAAAAAAATTTCTTCAATTTGTTAATTATAATTTCCTTGCTTTTCCCAAGCATTGTACATGCATTTGGATAAGATTCAGGTTAATAAATTATAAAATAAGAAAATATCAAAAAAAATTATAAATAATAATAAATAAAAAATTCATGTAAATAATTATTATCACTCAATTATTATCTATTAATAATAAAATTTGACATTGTCAATGGTGCATAAGAATTGCGCCATCATTGACAATGCTTTTTATACTTTTTAGGAAATATTTAATAAATTACATATTATGAATTACTATTTTACTATATTTCTATTATAATATCATTATTTATTAATTAAATATGTTTAATAATTTTTATTTCAGAAATTATACATTAATGATATTACAAATGAAATTGTGTTAAAAAAACTATATTTTTACTATTGACCTAAAACATAACATATTCAAAAAAGTCGCAAAAAAGTACCATAACCATGTTTTTAATGTGTATATTTCATGAATTATGTTAATTTAATAGATTAATTTTTTA
The DNA here is from genome assembly GCA_963277665.1 of Viscum album. Classification (NCBI taxonomy): domain Eukaryota; kingdom Viridiplantae; phylum Streptophyta; class Magnoliopsida; order Santalales; family Viscaceae; genus Viscum; species Viscum album. Next base: position 1,988,955,207 of record OY728121.1, on the reverse strand, counting down.
AAATTTCGAGAAATTATTTATATTATTCATACATAAAAAATAAAAAATTTATTTTTGAATAAAATGTATTTATTAATAATAGATAATTTGTTTAAAAAATTATATGATTATTTTATTATAGCATACCAAAAAAAATTAGTTTAATATTTTAATTTATTTCAAATAAATTGTTATTATTATTCACCCCTGATAATATACCAATCAGGGTATAACAATCACCTTTAAATAGTAATATTTATTAATTCGTTTAAACATGATGTAGCATATTTTATATGTTATTGGAAAACCATTTTTTAAACATAGTATATTGAATTATCCCCTATAATTGAATATATACCTCCCCATTATTTCATTATACTAAAGAAAATAATAAATTTCCATCATTAGAATTTGGAAAAACTATATTCCAAAAGGTACTTAATTAAGTATATGTTCAATAGAAAAGTATATTTCATAATCATTTACTCAAATGAAAATATCTAATATAAAAAATCATATAGACATTGTGATACAAAGTTTGAATCCCCAAACCCATACTTCCAGATTCAGTGCAGAAAAATGAAATGTATTTATTTAGAAAGAGAATAGATAAATACAAAGTTCATTTTAAATTTGAAGTCCTTTTCCATTCTAGTTTTTGTAGAATAAAATAATTAGAACATTTTATTAGAGTTTTACAATAGTTTAAATAAATTAAATATATAATTCTTCATTCACTAAATCCAAATTCCATGTTTTCAGCATTATAAATTCTACGATACATTTCAATAATAATATTTAAAACAAGGGATGAGTATCGAATGGTCTAGTAATGGTTTCAGAATTAGTGACATTCACATTAAAAAAATATTTATTTTAAAAAATCCTACAAAATGCATTATATAAAATATTAATATTTTATATATATATATATATTAAATTAAAAATGTTTTAAAAATACTTGATATTATGAAAATAAACTTCAAATATGATTCATTCAAACAACATTGGATTTCTCCTAAAATGTACATTTTGGAATAATTATAATTCGATGGATTAAAAATATGCTCACGAGATCCTATAAAACCCATTTAGCCAAATGAAATATCATATATTTCACTATCTCTTGTGATGTTGTGGGTTCAAACTCCATTCATTATCCACCTACTTAATACCCATGTGCTGGATTATATTTTTTAGAAAACATTTTCTAGTGATAAGTTATCCTAAAAAATAATCCCATTAAACCCTTAAATATCAAAAATATTTTATTTTTATAGATGAAATAATTTAATATCATCTAATAAATTAAAAATTTATAATTTTATGGGGAGTCCAGTTTTTCTAGAAAAAAATTACAATTAAAAGACATGAATATAAATTCTTTGTAATTAAATCACAGGCATGTATAAAATTAATAAAATGTCAATTTGATTTATAGATGACAGTAATATCTACAATTATTAATTAAAATAAGTTATTTGTTTGACAATATACGATAATATAATAAAAATTATATGTTAAAAATTATCCCTTTAACATGATTCTTACTCATCACAAACCATTCTGTATCATCCACTTCATTAATAAAAATCACTTTTCTCAACACATTAAGACAACAAAATATGGTATTATATCTAAACTAATCCCTATATAATGTGGATAGGGAGGGTAGAATATAATTTGTTATAGTATAGTTAATAAAGAAGGCTCGAGTTTATAAATTTAATGGAATGAAAGAGTCCCTTTTAATAATTGATGTGGGGGGGATTTATATATTACATATAATAATAAAATATAATTAATCTTATCTTTGGGCCAAAGACATAGAGACATCCTTAAAACATAGGTAATGAAATATTAGAGAAAATAATATCTATTTTGTTATTATTCATGATTTTTATGATTTTCAAATAATTTATTAATATATTATATTACCAAAAATTCATTAATGTTGAAACTAATACTATTCATTACTATGACATTGCAAACATGAAAAAATTCTTCAAATTAAAAAATATTATTTTTACATTCTTGATAAATCATTTTCATCTATATAAACCTTGAATGATCTTAAAAATATATAATTATATTGATCTTAATATATTTAATAATATATATTAGATTTGTTCTTTAATTAAATAATTACTACATCATTGTATTGTAAGACATTATGGTAATTATTTGTTTCATAAATGATAAAAAAATCCATGATGAAGTTAAATTTATTATTTTTAAAATTACAATTTATTTTTGGATATATATTCTATAATAACATATATTAAAATCCAATACTAATTAAAAACTCTAGTGCGAACAACATGATTTTTTTAACTAATATATTATAAGTGTCTTAATCTTATCAAATTGTGTAACGCCCTGACCCCAGTTACCCAGAGTTGGTGCATTATTACATAACATTGGCATGATCACAAGAAAGATCAAATCTCGAAAGACCGATTGGTTTAGTAGCCTTGGAAACAGTAGATATATTCATAAAGATTTACATTAAATCATGAAGTGAGAAACTACTACAACAACATATTGTCTCCATAATCCACACTATTATACCCTCATAATATCCCTGTAGGTCGTTCATAATTTACTTCTTCACATCCTGGGAAAAAGAAAACATAGAAAATGGGTGAGCTCAATTGCCCAGTAAGGATAACAATATAGCAGAAACTTTCATAAATAAGAATAAACATTTAAGTCGATGTATAACTAAAACAAAAGCCTTTTAAACATGAACATACACATTTTATGGAAAAAATAAAATGAAACAATGCTATTTACTTATTCACATGGATATTCTACTAATCGAATAATCACATGCAATATCAATAACCACTTTCATAATGATGGATTGCATAATGCCAGACTATCATAACCACATAGCAAAGGCCTCATGCCAAGACTACAAATAATATTTTTCCAAGGACTTGTGCCAATACACTAGTTTGTCTCATGAGACCTATTGATGCATCTAAGAGCTATAGCGGGCTCCACCCGTCACATATTAAGTCCAATGCATTCCCATATGAAAAGGTTTAAACATAACATAAACATTTGTATTAAAACTAGCATATGAAATGTTAATACTTTGATCATAAACTATGAATGGTATAAACATATCACATCCATAGTCAAACATATCACAAAACCATCAATACAATATAGAAGTTTTGTATCATAATAAATCAACATCAAATAAGCGTAAAATCCATTAAAGGATGTTGACATAGATGAAATCAAAACTCTTTTTAGAGAAATATCTCTTTCTATTTTGAAATCATTTAAGAGTCATATAAAATTAAAATTTTCATTTAAAGTATTATTATAATCTTGTAAGGGAAGCTTCGACGATTTTATAACGGCGGAAAATAGCCACACCCACTGTATATGTAAAAAAAATTATTACCATAATTCTGTCGAAAAGGTTAAAAGAACCTTGTTTGGAAAATGATGGAAAAATTCCTTTATAAAACTCTTATAAAAAGTCAAAAAAGTGTATAAATGAACATAACCCATATTCTTTTAAATAGAAAAAATCTTTTGAAATACATTTTTATGAAACATGGATGTGGATGATAAAGAGATCCCAGTAGATTATTACGTATAAACAACCTCGGATAATGAAGAGATTGTGAAATAAACCATACCTTGTACTTTTCCTTGGTTGGGGTAGGTTAACCTTATGTAAAATAGTGAAATAATTGTTATTAAATTATACAAGAATCGTATGCATTCATATGATATCATATATGATCTTTTAAAATTGCTTTGTTAATAATATCTTAGTATTATCGTTGTTTCGGGTGTTAACTTACTCATTTTCTTTTATATGTTTTGTTACGTAAGACATGTTTGTAATTGATAGGTTGTATATTATTCATATCCATAATTATATCATGTCCTTAAGCATCATTTTTAAATCAGAAAATGATAATTATACTTGAATGGATACGATGGAGAATGAATCTCATCACGTTCGTGGAGACGGTAGTCCGTACCTACGCACGAGCGACAATATCATTCTTTTGATATTAAAAGAATATATAATTTGATATTATATCATATATAAAGAATCATTATCATGTTATATTTGTTATTTACAAGAGTTACACATCATTATTATATCCATCCAAATAATAATATATTGAATAACAATTACACCACGACGTGGAGACGGTAAGCCGTGCGTACGCACGTATGGTGACATGCTATTAAAAGGGTGGATAGAATACTGAATTTGGTTGTACCATATTTATAATAACATCACATTATATATAATATACTGGATTCATTATTTTATAATGGTAATAACAAAAGAAGAAGAAGTAGATGAAAAGAGGAACTAGGAAAAGGGTGGTGAAATCATTACCTCTTCTTCGAGTTCTTCGTTTTGATTTGATCAAAAGGGCTCCTTATGTTGGCTTTATGATAAAACTAATGCCTCTAGGTTGTATTTATGAAAGTTGGGAGGGTATTTGGGAAGATTTTGGCCGAACCAAAAGGATTTGAAGGTGTGAAGAAATGAGAAGGAGGAGTGCCTTTTATAAGAGGGGTGAGGGGCACCTTTGGAAAAGCTAGAAATATTTATTTATAATAAATTCATATTCTGTTTATAATGGCTCCAAAGTTTATTATTCAAAATTTAAGGTGAGTATAGGTCTAAAACCATTCAACCAATAGAATTTAGACAGGTTTGGCTACTATATTAACCTTATCATTAAGTATTAACTCTATGTTAATTAGTTTCACTTTTACAATGTCCCTTTGTATTTTTATATTCTATGGTTAATAAACTTACCATATACATCCAAGAGACCCCCAAGTGGTCCATTAATGATACAACTATCATGATATAAGTCCCTTGGCGTAACCATAGATTTTTAGGAAATTAATATCAATTAATATTATAATACTTGTTTTCAAAACTCTTTTATGTCAATTTTGACAGTATTCAATAGTTGATTTTTTTGAAACTCATAACAGAATTATTACTTCTAAAAAAGTTAATTAAATCAATCCTAATATGTCATATTAGCCTATAAAATTATTTTAATTCATTAAAAGTCTCATATTATATTTATTTGTGTATTTATAATATTAATTATTTTAAATTTTCACTATTATGGTAATTATTGCATCATCATTGTGTCATAAATAAGTTAAATTATTTAATCTCTAAAAATTATAAATAAAATATCATCATGTAGTAAATAGTTTTATCTTTCTAATTAATATTTATAGTCGAAAATCCAACATATATAACCCTATGTAAAAATTGTTTTCCTAAAAGATATATGCTTGTGTCATTTTTGTTTTCATTTTAACTTAATTAAAATTAAGTGCCCCTATCACCTACAAGTGGCTCCATGGGGTCCCAAAATCGACCAAAATAGGCCTATGGTTGAACATGTATCAACCCATAAGTCTAGGACACGTTTTAGGGTTATTTAGTATTATTATAATATTATTTTTTAACCATTATTTACAGGATTTACCCTTAACCATGGCAAATAAAATATTTACCGTAGTAATTATTCAAAATGTCTAAAAATAAAAGTTACCTATTTACACAATTTGAACATCCTGATTCCAAATATGGAATCCATTTTTCCAAATTCAAAACATGGAAGTGTATGAAATTAATTTAAAATTAATTCCCATTGTTAAACAAAAAGCGTGTTTTTAAGAGATAATAACTATCAAAAGATTGACACTTGTTTATGTCCAGTTTAATTTTAAAATTATGTCCAATAACCAACATTGTATTAAATGGTAAAATTATATTTTAAATATACTTTAAAACCTCTCAAATTCATAATTTATCACTATTAATTATTTTGATTAAAAAAGTTGTTTATAATTAAAATTTAGTAATTTTCATTATTCATCAAAATATTAAAGTTATCCGAAAAGTACCAAAATTTCACCTTAGGCTAAATTCGATATTCCGAATCCAAAAATGAAGTCCATTTTAAAAAATAAAATATATATAATTTCAAAAATTAGGTATTACTATTCATAATGGAGTGTTTGATTGGTTATGTTATGTTAGAACTCGGTGTTGCATACAACACATGCTATCACATTATTCAAAGAGAAGCGTACCGTAGAAGCTTGGGGTGTTACATTCTCCCCTCCTTAAAATAATTTTGTCCTTGAAATTTCTATAATATTATCGCATGAAAAGACTCGGATGGTTCTTCATCATAAGTTCCTCGGGTTCCCATGTTGCCTCTTCCATCTTACGGTTTCTCCACAAAACTTTTACCAGACGCGTCTTCCGGTTTCTCAGTACTTGTTCTCTTGTATCAAGAATCCTGACGGGCTCTACGCAATATAACAGATCGGGTTCCAGTTCTAACTGCTCATAGGTGAGTACATGTGTTGGGTCAGGCATGTATTTCCTCAACAGAGATACGTGGAACACATCATGAACTTTGGAGAGACTTGCCGGCATTGCCAATTGGTAAGCTACAACCCCAATTCGTTCTAGAATTTCGAAAGGTCCGATGTACCTGGGACTCAATTTACCATTCTTACCAAAACGTACGACTCCCTTCCATGGAGATACCTTCAGGAAAACATTATCCGCAACTTGAAATTCCAAATCCTTCCTTCGATTATCGGTATAGCTCTTCTGCCTACTTTGAGCTACTTTGATGTGATTTTGGATTACCTTCACCTTTTCCACCATTTCCCCCACCATTTCTGGGCCTACAAGTTTTATTTCACCAAAGTCATCCCAACAGGTTGGTGTACGACATCTCTTTCTGTATAACGCTTCATATGGTGCCATATGAATACTCTAATGGAAGCTATTGTTATAGGAAATTCTACTAGAGGTAAATATTGATCCTATATACCCTGAAAGTCAAGTGAGCAAGATCTCAACATGTCTTCTTAGGTTTGAATAGTCCATTCTGATTGTCCGTCTACCTGAGGGTGGTAAGCAGTGATCAAATGAAGTTCAGTATCCAGGGATTTCTGAAGACTTTTCCAGAATCTTGATGTAAAATGGGGATCACGATCAGAAACAATCGATAGGGGTACTCCAAGATGTCTAACAACATCATTAATATATAGTCCTTCAAGACGTTCCAGTGGTAGATCTTCTCTTATAGCAAGAAAATGTGCTGACTTGGTAAGACGATCAACAATAACCCATAATGCATTGTTCCTTCTTGGAGCCTTTGGTAGCCCCATGACAAAGTCCATCGTAATATTGTCCCATTTCCACTCCGGTATTGTAAGAGGTTGCATGACTCCTCCAGGGTGTTGCCTTCCAGCTTTCACTTGTTGAAAAACCATACATCTTGACACAAAATCAGCAATCTCCCTCTTCATGTTGTCCCACAAAAAATGTTCCTTCAAATCACTATACATTTTGGTGCTCCCATGGTGTATAGAGAAATTGTAACTATGAGCATCATCCAGAAATTCCCTTTTTAGATCAGGTATATCGGGAACACAAAGTCTCTTCCCAAATTTCAAAATTCCATCTTCATACAAAATTTTTCTCAATCTCCCATCATTCACAGCATTAATCTTCTTTTGAAATTCTTCATCATCGGTCTGAGAACTCTTAATCCTTTCTAGTAAAGATGATTTGGTAACCATTTGAAAAAGCATTGATGTTTCACCTTCCCTGGTTATTCCCATTTCCATCTTCACTAGATCCATGAAAATTGGATCCCTTTCAATTATCATATTGTTCAAAACTCCATGATATTTTCTTCTCAAAGCATCTTCCACCTTTTTTGCCTTCCCCGTGTGGTAGAATATCATGAAATCATAATCCTTGAATAATTCAAGCCATCTCATTTGCCCCATGTTGTGTTCTTTTTGTGAGAAAATATACTTCAAACTCCTGTGATAAGTATAAATCTCACATTTTTCACCATAGAGGTAGTGCCTCCATATCTTCAAAGCAAAGATCACAGCTGCTAACTTGATATCATGAGTATGATAGTTTTGTTCTTGAATTTTCAACTGTCGTGATGCATAGGCAATAACCCTATCATACTGCATAAGGACACAACCAAGTCCTTTCTTCGATGCATCACTATAAATAATGAACCCATCATTCCCCGATGGTAGAGTCAGTATAGGAGCATTGACTAATCTTTTCTTCAGTTCTTCGAAACATTCTTCAAACTCTTTTGTCAAAACAAATTTAACCCCTTTACGTGTGAGCTTCGTTAATGGGTTAGCCAATCGGGCAAAATTATGGACAAATCTTCGATAATAACCTGCCAAACCAATAAAACTATGTACCTCAGTTATACTCGTAGGTGCTGGCCATTCTTGGATTTCCTTGGTCTTAGAAGGATCAACAGAGATTCCATCTTTAGGGACAATATGGACAAGAAAAGAAATCTCCTGAAGCCAGAATTCACACTTGCTAAACTTCCCATATAATTCATGTCTTCTCAGATTCTTCAGGATAATGCGCAAGTGATTTTTATGATCTTCATAGCTTTTGTAGTATACCAAGATATCATCAATAAATACCACCACAAATTCATTGAGATACTCCTTGTAAACTCTATTCATTAGATCCATCAATACAGAGGTTTCATTAATCAATCCAAAATGCATTACAGTAAACTCGTAATGCCCGTACCTGGTTCGAAATGCTGTGTTCGGAATGTCTTCCTTCTTCACACACAACTGATGGTATCCAGATCGAAGGTAAATCTTTGAAAAGTATTGACCTCCATGCAGTTGGTCAAATAAATCATCAATTCGAGGTAGGGGATACTTGTTCTTTATCGTTATAGCATTGATCTCCCTGTAGTCAATACATAACCTCATAGATCCATCTTTATTTTTAACAAAAACAACAGGGGCTCCACATGGAGAAACACTAGGGCGAATAAATCCTTTATTAGTCAATTCCTCTAGTTGTTTCTTTAGTTCAACTAATTCTACAGTGGCCAGTCTGTAAGGGGTCTTCGATATAGGCCTTGATCCAGGAATTAAATCAATGGAAAACTCAACTTCTCTTTCTGGAGGACGTCCAGGTTAATCTTCCGAAAATACATCTAAAAATTCATTCACAATAGGTAAATCCTCTATTTGAACATTCCTTTCCTCACCCACAAATATTTCATTCTCTTCCTCCCCAATAATTTAATTTAGTTGAGCTACTGGGGGTGGATCTAAATAATAATTATGTGGTGACGATTATGCTCTGAAGATAAGGTGTTCCTAATCATCATCATCAAAAATCGTAACCTCTTTCTTCTTTCAACAAATCATCGCATCATAGTCTGAAATCCAGTCCATACTGAGGATTATATCTAACTCAATCATAGGTATGATGATGAGATCAGCAGATAAAAAACTTTTATGTGCTCTAATGGGGATTGATTCACAAAACTTTATTGCAATGATACTTCCCATAAGAGTTTTATCTGACAACTCCCTTGTTAAATAAAATTAAAAATACCTAATTTACTTAGAAAACTAGGAAGATATGAAACAATGAGATGATCCAGAATCAAATAATGAATTTTCTAAACTTGAGGAAACCATTAAATTACATGCCACCACATCTTTAGGAGCTTCTACCTCAGCAGTAGTGATAGCATAAGCTTGGCCTTGATCCCTTGGCCTTTTCTGAGGTAAGTTCTTCTGACGCTTAGGACATTCATTTGCTTAATGTCACATCTCCCTACAATTGTAGCACTGAACATTGGTAGCTTCCTTCTTCCCCTTGCAATCACGAGCTTTGTGGCCTTTTTCACCACACTTCTAACAGACTCTCATTCTCTTCAAGCAAGTACCGGGGTGTTTCTTCCCACATTTACCACAGGATGGATATTCAACCTTTCCCTACTTCCCCTTACTTCCATTCCCAGATTGATCAGCATGTCTCTTCTTATCTTGCTTTGCTTTAAAGTCATAAGACTTAGAGAATTACTTTTCGGTCTTGATAGCACATGAGACAATGTCTTCGTATGATGAAAAGGATTGTGAGACTAATGCTCTACAGAGAAATGGTTTTAACCCATCAAAGAAATGATAAATCATACTTCTTGGGTTATGTATATAATCTCCAGCATACCTTGCTAACCTTGTAATGTTAGCCTCATACTTTGCGACATTCTCATCCTACTTCTGTCTCAGACTCCGAAATTGCCTTTCCATATCTGCTCGATGGTCGCGAGGAAAGTATTTTTCTAAAAACAGATCTTTGAACTCCCTCCATTCTATATTTGATACTTCATCATCTTCCTTCGTGTTTTGAATCAATGACCACCATTGATTAGTATCTCCAGTGAGTCGGTAAACTTACATGATAACTTTTTCCCTTTCACTACTCCCCAAAGCCTGAAATATTTTCTCTAGGGAATTTATCCATTTCTCAGATACTAAGGGATTTGTATTCCCATTTAATGTTGCTGTTTGTTGCCTCATGAATCCATCTAACATTGATCCTCTACGCTGCGGATCAGGGTGCTCCATACGGGTAAGGTTATTATTCATAACCTGAGTGAGTTGTCCCAGTATGGTGATTAGCTGATCGGCACCAGTTGCATCACCATCTCCACTATAATTATCTTGTGCAGGAGGGAAATCCCTACATGGAGTGCGTGCATTGATACGGTTTCCATTTCTTCCACTATGCGCCCTTTCTAAACAATGTCATAAACTAGATCAGTTTCTAAATCAAAATACATAATCCCATACTTATAAAACACTTAACATAAATTGAACTATTTATGGATATAATCCATAATCATAAGAATGTTTTCTTTGAGGATGTATATACTCATAAACCCTTAATAATTATTTGTAAAGAAAATGAGAGTTATCCTAAGCATATCCCAATGAAGTGTCGTAACCAAGAGTGCAGCAAGGCCTGTTGTCGTGCACCAGTTCCCATTCGAGTCTAGCTTTTTTGCGGTGTTTTTGGGTTTTACCCCTAGGTACATCTGTGCCAGAGCCGCCTCTACCTTCTCGTATCCAGACAGGGATGTATTTCTCAGAAAACTCACAAAATCTATACAATACCAAAATTCTAGGATGTTCTTCTATACTAATCCTCAAAGTTCATCTTAGGTCTATGTTCTCTAATCAGAGTTTATCTAAATCTAGCTTCCAAGGTTTGTACTAAACTTCCTATGATACCAACTGTAACGCCCCGACCCCAGTTACCCAGAGTCGGTGCATTATTACATAACATTGGCATGATCACAAGAAAGATCAAATCTCGAAATACTGATTGGTTTAGTAGCCTTGGAAATAGTAGATATATTCATAATGTTTTACATTACATTATGAAGTGAAAAACTACTACAACAACATATTGCCTCCATAATCTACACTATTATCCCCTCATAATATCCCTACAGGTCATTCATAATTTAATTGTTCACATCCTGGGAAAAATAAAACATAGAAAAGGGGTGAGCTCAAATTCCAAGTAAATATAAAAATATAGCGGAAACTTTCATAAATAAGAATAAACATTTAAGGCGATGTATAACTAAAACAAAATCCTTTTAAACTTGAACTTCAACATTGTATAGAAAAAATAAAATGAAATAATGCCATTTACTTATTCACATGGATATTCTACTTATCGAATAATCACATGCTATATCAATAACCACTTTCATAATGATGGAATGCAAAATGCCAGACTATCAAAACCACATAGCCAAGACCTCATGCCAAGACTAAAAATAATATTTTTCCAAGGCCTTGTGCCAAGACACTAGTTTGTCTCATGAGACCTACCGATGCATCGAGGAGCTATAGCAGGCTCCACCAGTCACATATTAAGTCCAATGCATTCCCATATGAAAAGGTTTAAACATAACATAAACATTCGTATTAAAACTAGCATACGAAATGTAAATACTTTCATCATAAACTATGAATGGTATAAAAATAGAAGATCCACAGTCAAACATATCACAAAACCTTCAATAAAATTTAGAAGTTTTGTATCATAATAAATCAACTTCAAATAAGCATAAAATCCATTATTAAAACTCTTATAAAAAGTCAAAAAAGGGTATAAATGACCTTAACCCATATTCTTTTAAATAGTTAAAATGTTTTTAAATACATTTATAAGAAACATGTATGTGGATTATAAAGAGATCCCAGTAGATTATTACGTATAAACAACCTCGGATAATGAAGAGGTTGTGAAATAACCCTTACCTTGTACTTTTCCATGGTTGGGGTAGGTTAACCACCTGTATAATAGTGAAATAATTGTTATTAAATTATAAAATAATAATATGCATTCATATGATATCATATATGATCTTTTAACATTGCTTTGTTAATAATATCTTAGTATTATCGTTGTTTCGGGTGTTAACTTACTCGTTTTCTTGTATATGTTTTGTTACGTAATTTATGTTTGTAATGGATAGGATGTATATTATTCATATAAAGAATTATATCATGTCCTTAAACATCATTTTTAAATCATAAAATGATAATTATTCTTTAATGGATATGATGGATAATGAATCTCATCGCGTTCGTGGAGACTGTAGTCCGTACGTACGCACGACCGACAATATCCTTCTTTTGATATTAAAATAATATATATAATTTGATATTATATCATATATACAGAATCATTAGGATTTTATATTTATTATTTACATTAGTTTCACATCATTATTATACCCATCCAAATAATAATATATTGAATAACAATTACACCACGACGTGGAGACGGTAAGCTGTACGTACGCACGTATGGTGACATGTTATTCAAAGGGTGGATAGAATAATGAATATGGTTGTACCATATTTATAATAACATCACAGTATATATAAGATACTGGGGTTATTATTTTATAATGGTAATAACAAATAAAGAAAAAGTGGAAGAAGAAAGGAACTTGGAAAAGGGTGGTGAAATCATTACCTCTTCTTCGAGTTCTTCCTTTTGATTTGACCAAAAGGTCTCCTTAGGTTGGCTTTCTGATAAAAATAAGGCCTCTAGGATGTAGTGATGGAGGTTGGGAGAGTATTTGGGTAGAGTTTGGCCGAACCAAAAGGCTTTTAAGGTGTGAAGAAATGAGAAGGAGGAGTGCCTTTTTATAAGAGGGGTGAGGGGCACCTTTGGAAATGTTTGAAATATTAATTTATAATAAATTCATATTTGGTTTCTAATGGCTAATGAGTTTATTATTCAAAGTTTAAGGTGAGGATAGGTCGAAAAACATTCAACAAATAAAATTTAGACAGGTTTGGGTTACTATATTAACCTTATCTTTAAGTATTAACTCTATGTTAATTAGTTTCACTTTTACAATGTCTCTTTGTATTTTTATAGTATATGTCTAATAAACATACCATATACATCCAAGCGACCCCCAAGTGGTCCATTAATGATACAACTATCATGATATAAGTCTCTTATCCAAGCCTTAGATTTTTAGAAATTTAATATCAATTAATAATATAATACTTGTTTTCAAAACTCTTTTATGTAAATTTTGACACTTTTCAATAGTTGATTTTTGTGAAACTCATAACAGAATTATTACTTCGAAAAAAGTTAATTAATTCAATGAAAATATGTCATATTATCCTATAAAATTATTTTAATTCATTAAAAGTCCCCAAATTATATTTATCTGGTTATTTATAATATCAATTATTTTAAATTTTCACTATTATGGTAATTACTACATTATAATTGTGTCATAAATAAATTAAATTATTTAATCTCTAAAAATTATAAATAAAATATCATAATGTAGGAAATCGTTTTATCTTTCTAATGATTACTTATTGTCGAAAATACAACATATATAACCCTATGTAAAAATTGTTTTTCTAATGGATATATGCTTGTGTCATTTTTGTATTCATTTTAACGTAATTAAAATTAAGTGTCCCTATCACCTACTAGTGGCTCCATGGGGTCCCAAAATCGACCCAAAGATGCCTATGGTCGAACATGTAACATCCAATAAGGCTAGGGCACGTTTTAGAGTAATTTATTATTATTATTATATTATTTGTTTACCCATATTTACCGGATTTACCTTAACCATGGTAAATAAAATATTTACCGCAGTAATTATTCAAAATGTCTAAAAATAAAAGTTACCTATTAAAACAATTTGAAAATCCTGATTCCAAATATCGAATCCATTTCTCCAAATTCAAAACACATAAGTGGCAGAAATTAATTTAAAATTAATTCCCGTTGTTAAACAAAACGCGTGTTTTTAAGAGATAATAACTATCAAAAGATTGACACTTGTTTATGTCCGGTTTAATTGTAAAATTATGTCCAATGACCAACATTTAATTAAATGGTAAAAATATATTCTAAATATACTTTAAAACCTCTCAAATTCATAATTTATCACTATTAATTATTTTGATTAAAAAAGTTTTTTTTAATTAAAATTTAGTAATTTTCACTATTCATCAAAATATTAAAGTTATCCGAAAAGTACCAAAATTTCACCTTAGGCTAAATTCGATATTCCGAATCCAAAAATAAAGTACATTTTAAAAAATAAAATATATATTATTTCAAAAAGTAGGTAATACTATTCATAATGGTTAGTTTGATTGGTTATGGTGTGTTAGAACTCGGTGTTGCGTACGACACATGCTATGACATTATTCAAAGAGAAGCATACCGTAGAAACTTGGGGTGTTACATATTGGGCCCATATATTCATTAATTCAATACATGCACAATAAATATTGACATATAATCGTCCAGTATGATTTACCCAAGGTTTTTGGATAATATAATTCATATTAAAATTTTATTTGAGATCATTTTATTGATTTTAATTTAACTTTTTCAAGAACTACATCTGCATTTCAAAAGAATTAATGTTAATTATTTCATATATATATATATATAATATAATGTAATATCTTAAAAAAATAATTATATTAAATTTAGTCAATTAGATTCGTTCATTATGCATATTTATGTATATCCATATTAGGAAAACCCCCTTTATTTGTTAATTTTATTTGTTTCCTTTTGCATGTATTCCACATGTATTCTAATAAGATTCATGTTGTATAAGTTTAAAAATAAATTTTTACATTCAAAAAACTAATCTATAAATAATAAATAATAAAAATGTTTATGAATGAATTTTTATCACAACAATATTTTCTCTGAGGAACCAAATTTTGAATTATTGATGCTACGTAGGCACTCCATCGGCACTGATAAATATTTCTATACTTATCCTTAAATAAAATTCTAATTTAAATGTTATTATTTATTTTTATACAATATTTCTTTTATAATATCATCATTTATTCGTTACATATGTTATAGTAAAATTTATTCAAATATCATTCATTAATGATATCATAAAAGTTGACCTATTTAAAAAACATTATTTTTTTACTATTCATGAACAATTAGACATTTTCAGAAAAAGTACAACAATTCAAAAAACCATTTTTCAACATGTAGATTAAAAATTGAATTGAATTTTCTAAAATAAATTTTCTAAAATTTATTGAAATTAATTATATTATTTGTACATAAAAAATTAATAATAAATTATTTTTAAAGAAAACATATTTTTTGAAGAATACTATATCATTATTAAAAATTATATGATTGGTTTCTAATAACATACAAAAAAATTCATATTGAGTTGAACCATTATATTAATTTCAAATAAATAGTTATGCTTATTCATCCCTTCCAATTTAACACCAATAGTACAATTGTCACATTTAGATAGTAATATTTATTTATTTGGTAATTGTTGTTGTTACATGTATTATATGATATTGAACATCATTTTCTTTTAAAAACATGGGTTATTACAAATGTAAAAAAGAAAGTGTTGTTTAATTAATAAATAACGCAAAACTATGGAAACATTAATCAAAACATAAAATGATCCCTATGTAGCACTTCCTATACAATCAAATCGCCCAACACTATGGAACTCCCCCATCATACTAATCTCACTGAAATTTGATCACATGTTCACCATGTAGTAAATAATGGAAGTGGTAGGAGGTCCTTAAACCTTGTTCTCCCATCACCTAGTCATTGAATCTCATATCAGGAATCTCATTAATTGTACCCTAGAAATAACCATTTTCCTATGAAAAATCTACCTCCTTAAAAACCCTCATGTCTGTGCATTAATTTCCTCACTTGATTGTGGGTTAAAATCAGGAATTGGATTCACATCGTGAGTCATCGTGGATTGATTTTGTGACTCATCAAAATCATGTCCTAAATGTATTTAAGAGCATAAATCCTTTCTATTCATTATTAATCATTCCATGGATCTTATATTTTAATACATGAAGTGTTGACAAGTTTTTTTAAGTATGTATTTAGAAATTTCATTAAAATAATATTTTATCTATGCCTACAAAACATGATTCATAGAATAAACATATAGTCACCTAGTGAATTTTTCAGGCTCTCCTCTTGTGAGTGTTTAAATCATTTTATGATGCATGTAATGAGTTAGTTTCATATCATTAATATCATTCAGAATATAAATAGATAATATCTAGAATTTTATCCATTGATTCATAATTTTTCTTTAGTTATGATCTACAATGTCATCATATACTCTCCCCATGTCAAGGGAAGTCTTCCCCAGATGAAAATATATATCTGTTTTTCTATTTTCTCTCTTTTATTGATAATTGTTGTATTATATCATATGTGAACAAATTATTAGATATACGTGAAGGAATTAACATTTTATATCACATATGTAATTTATTTTACTGTCTCATATGAATTCATACATTATAGGTATATGTGGAAGCACCATTAATTTATAAAATGCCCAGTGAAAAACTAGGGTAGTGGACAAACATCTAGTGGGGATAATGAAACCAACATATTCTTCCCCAAAAAAGAATCTTTTAATACAATGGATATTTTACCTTTTTTATCTTGATTTACTGGTGATATACAAATATAATAATAATTTGTATTCTTCTCCCCTATTGACAACATTATAAAGTGGTAAACCACAAGAATCAGTAGTTGAAATAGTCTTGATAAAGAAGGGTACCATGAAACCTAATGATATAATGGTTTAACTCATATAGTTTATGGTACCTTCTAAAAATCATTATTACCCCTCTCTTGATGTGGAATCATAAAGAGAATGGTCTAGAGATCTTATCATTTATGAACGATGTTTTATGACATATTATATAGAAAAATCTATACACGAGGAATATATAATAATTTCATATGGGATGGAAGAATCAATAGATTTGGTTAATCAAGATTCTATGTAACAATATCACACTTATTGGAGGAGTGGTAGGAACCCAACCTTTTGGGGTGTTTCTAGATGTTGGGGAGATTGACATATGAAGAGACAAATTCTTTCTAGTGGCATTTTTCGGATCATCTCATTGCTAGAAATCTAGTGGTTCTGGCCCATGTTATTTCTACTTTAATTCAACATTTTTTTTAGTCTTAACTATCTTTTGTTGGTTAATTTTACCATTTAGCATCTTTCATTGATCTCCCATAAATGATCAATTAATCAATAAAATCATGGGACCACTGTTTTGGGGCACCAATCTAATGACCATGTCTTCTTGGAAAGTTTATAAATAGTAATATTATTTATAATTTATTCATGACATTTTATTACATATAAACATATAAAGTTAATATTAAAATGTTAATAATTTCATTTAAATTTAATTATAACTAATATATAGATACAAATTATAATTATTAATTGTATATATAAATTTTTTATTGATTTTTTAGAAAAGATATAAATAATTATTAATTGTTATAATTATTAATTATAATGAAAAATATTATTAATTTTTTTAATGTATAAATATTAGACTTAAAATTTTGATTCAATATATACATTCCTAATTATTAAATTTACTATAATTTTTATAAATTCATTTTAACATTTGAATTACATTATTTCAAATATTTATTTATTTACACACACAAAAGAATATATATATTTTGATATGTATAAATTAATTAATTGTACAATGGTGGGTATAAAACCAATGTGTGGTGGGATGAATCATTCTTTACTAACTATCCCAAACCAATTCATGGAATGAATGATGACGACAATATCACTTTTCAATTGACTGTCTTTTTTGTTTCGACCCTTTTAAAATACATATAATTATTATGTTTATAATTATAAATAAGTATACACTATTATGTATATATGTATATATATTATTTATAAAAATATATAATTACTATTCTATAATAACATTTAAATATATTAAATTGTAAAAATAACATTAATTATTCAATATACATTATAAAAGCACTTTTGCATCACTAATAAAATTTATCCATTATTAGTTCTAGAAAACCACGCATACAACAAGTACATTTATTAGAGCGATGAATCTATGACAAATATATCAATTTATATTCCATTTTTCTATCACTAATAAAATTAAATTTATATCATTGTTTTTTCATCCACCACCACGCGTACATATGGTGTCATCAAAATTGGAGACCCAACACTTTCATCAATAGTGATTTAATAGAGCCCATTTTTAGAAAATCCTTGCTCGTATCTATGTAGTGTTTTCAAATGTGACATAATTCTTGCTTCGTTGTCATGGAATCCTCATTAATGTCTCTATATTATAGAATCCTTTTCATCATTATTATAAAACTAACCATTATTGATCGCAAAAATCGGTCACTAATAGTCATTACCGACAACGTCTTGGCATCCTTTGGTGGTAGTTGTTGGAACATCAGTATAGTGAATTTGAAACCACCATCGATGGTTGCTTTAGACATTCCATCCCTAACCAAAATAGTGGTCACTGAGAAGGACACTATTAAAATCCATTGAAATCACTAATGGTTGGAACTATTCACATATGAAATGACTCTTATAGGAAGTCTATATGATTAAGAAATTATTTTTTTAATCATCATTACAATAGGTGGATTGTAGTATTATAGGGAAAAATAACTGTGAATGAAATATAACTTGAAAAAAAATATATATTTCTTGTCCAATATAGTGATCCAAAGAGCTTCAAATCAATTCCAATATTCTACCTTAGTCAACCGATATATGATATTATAAATATTAAACAAGAAAAATAAGTATATAAGAATATTATTGGCTGATTCCATGATTTGAAAATAACATGATAAATGTGTATATACAAAACATAACGAGAAATCTAAGGATGCAGATTTAGGGTATGAAGAAAAAATGAAATAAATAAAAACTAGAATTTAAATATATATATATATATATATATATATATATATTATAATACATATTCTTAATGTGTAATATTTTTAGATGGTTGTAGATGATGTTTCAAACTACATGGTTTCTTTATTATGTGTGGAAAATTGCCACAATTTTGAATATATTGATTCACATATCCATGGGTGTCATCACTATTTATCTTGTATATTTTTTGGACTGATGAAAATACTCTAGAATTGTCATGACCCATCCTCGGGGCCCGTGCCATGACTACCCCATGCCAGCCTTCCATAGGCCAGGGGCTGGCGACTAGCACCAAAGGCGTAAATCCCGATAACTGGGAAGGCATTGCCTTTATAAAAGTAAAAAAACACCACAGAGTACAAGTGGAAGTAAACACTAAGTAAACTGAGTACAACAGAAGTGGTGAAAGTAAAAGGGGCTGGAAATACAAGCCCAACTGTAAAGTACAAGAAAAGACAAAACGGCAGGAAGGTGTCAAGCTGCTCCTGGATCGTCCTCTGAAGTCCCTACCTGAAGGGTTGGTACAAATGGCAACCTCAGCTCCGGGTACCGTCTCGTTGTAACGTCCACCTTCGGGTACCGTCTAGTCGTCACGTCCACCTCCGGGTATCATCTAGTCGTGAGGTCCACCTCCGGGTACCGTCTCGCTCAGCAAGCCTCAGCCTCGACAAGCGTTGTCCGTCATCTGCAACCAACACAACGAAGTGCGGGCATAGCCCGTGTAGGGGTGAGTATAAGCTACTCAATAGGGACCCCGAGACCCCCAAAGGTCTCCCGAAATCCACAAAGGATCAACCACAGATGAATGATGCAATCACGTAGTAACATCTGACACGGCTTAGGTATATGCCCATACATATACCTAAGTCATCCATTCCCGTTCGGCTCCAATGTCCGAGCCCAAGCACAACCCAGTCCACACAGGAAAGAAAACGTATACCCACACATGATAGCACAACACAATCCACAAAGGAGAGTCAACAGTAAATCCACACAGGATAGTTCAACACAATCCATGAAGGAGAGTAAACAGTAAATCCACACAGGATAGTTCAACACAATCCACGAAGGAGAGTAAACAGTAAATCCACAGAGGATAGTTCAACACCATCCACAAAGGAAAGGAAATGTAATCCACATAGGAAAACTCAACAGATAACTCTCATAGGTATATGCCCATACATATACCGAAATTATCAGTCAACCCATCTAAATCAAGAGGAAAAAGAAGGATCAATGACTCAGCTCAAACCAGGATTTTCATTATCGAAACCGTAACTGCTGAAGAGCCCCGCCTCTGAAGTGTGCAGTGGTCCTGTCACAACTCCGAGGTACTGCTCACTAAACTAAGACTGCAGAGGTACTCCTCCTGTCGAGTACCGCGGGTCTGCTGCCAACTACCGGGCACTCCGTTCGCTGAGGGTCTGCTGCCAAATACCAGGCGCTCACCCAAATAGCCTACAGAGGTACTCCTCATGTCGAGTACCGCGGGTCTGCTGCCAACTACCAGGCGCTCCGTCCGCCGTGGGTCTGCCACCGAATATCGGGTGCTCCGTCCACTGGTCTAGTCGACTCAGTCCATGTCGAGTCGGTCGAGCAGTCTTCAGGTCGCAGCCGGCTACACGGTCTCCGTACTCCGTACGCTCATCTCCAGTATCGCGGGTCTTCCGCTACAACAAAGCGCACCACCTCTATCGAGTACCGCGGGTCTACCGCTACAACCGAGCGCTCCACCGCCAAGGATATGCTACCACAACCAAGCACTCCACCGCCAAGGGTATGCTGCTACAACCAAGTGCTCCACCGCCAAGGGTATGCTACTACAACCAAGCGCTCCACCTCTATCGAGTACCGCGGGTCTTCCGCTACAACCGAGCGCTTCACCGCCAAGGATATGCTGCTACAACCAAGCGCTCCACCGCCAATGGTATGCTGCTACAACCAAGGGATCCACCGCCAAGGGTATGCTGCTACAACCAAGCGCTCCACCGCCAAGGGTATGCTGCTACAACCAAGCGCTCCTCTGCCGAGGATCTGCTGCTACTCCGCTAGCTCGTCACTGGGAGGGTCCGCTCCATGAGCTACGGGTTGATACTCAAAGTATCATGAAATACCACTAAGAAATATCTCAATGGACCGCCTCGTCATAGGGGTCTCAACGCAACAGACGGCACGTCAAACGGAAGTCATGTCTGAAAGATATCAGCTTTTCCGTTCCAGGGGCACGGTTGGATTTCTGGTACGATCCTACCCGGCCGAAATCCAACTGTGTCCAAAACTCAGGCGGATTCTGCCAAAAGTTCCATATCGTCAAAAGCAACTCAACGCAACAGACGGCGCGTCAATCAGATGCCTGGTCTGGAAGTTATTAGCCTTTTCATCCCAAGGGCCCGGTTGGTTTCGGGAGCGAACCAATCCCGTCCATATATCAACTGTACCCCGAACTCTCATAGGGTATACTCATAGGGACCGTTACCCAACGAGATCACCAGCGCCGCCGACGGTTCGTCAAACGGAGGCATGTAGCTCATGTTACGGGCATTTGACCGAAAGCGGTCCGAAAAACGGGGGGGTCCGGGTCGTCCCGAACCGGGTTGACCAGACCCGGTTCGACCCGGCCCGGGTCCGACCCGGTTGGCCCGGCCCGGCCCGGCCCGGGCCGTCCGACTTGGCTCGGCCGAGCGGCCGATGCGGGGGGAGCCGTCGCCCCGCGGGACACCCCTGCGGCACCCGCAGGGTGTCGCCCAGACAGCCGGACGCACCGCATGACAACCCCGCGGCACCCGCGGGGTGCCTCCCTGGACACCCGGGCGCGCCGCGTGACAACCCCGCGGCACCGGCTGGGTGCCGCCCTGGACACCCGGGGGGCGCCGCGTGGCAACCCCGCGGCACCCGCGGGGTGCCGCCCTGGACACCCGGGGGCGCCGCGTGACAACCCCGCGGCGCCCGCGGGGTGCCACCCTGGACACCCGGGGGCGCCGCGTGACAACCCCGCGGCTCCCGCGGGGTGCCGCCCTGGACACCCGGGCGCGCCGGACCCGCGTGGCCGCGGGTCCACGGGCGTCGCCGCCTCCGGCCGCCGGAGCCGCTCCAGTGGCCCGTTTTCATTCCCGTCTGCGTCGTTTCTCCTCTCGGGACTTGTCTTTCACTGCGGAAACATCAAACATCCATTGTGGCACGTTCCGTCGTCGCCCGTCAAATCCGCACAAAACGAAAAACGGTGGAGGGTCGTCGGGCCGTGTTCGTTTGGCCCGCACCCTCCGCATTAGAGATAATCAATGGGAGAAAATAAAATGTTCAACACATGAACCAACAATTTTAATAAAATAAAATTGTTTCTTTGATTCCGGTTCTTTAATTTTTAAAGAATGTTCATGGGAATATAAGGAGGGTTATTTCCAAAATATAAAATCCCTACCTCATTGGACGTCGCGCGTGAGCGTTCTTCGCAGAAGTTGCTCATCGCGGAAGGTGGAGATCGTCGCGTCGTCGCGGAAGGGCGTCGCGTCGTCACGGAACACGGTGTTGAGTCGGCGAAATCAACTCACCATGAAACAGCAGATTTAATTTAATTAATTAAATCCGTGTTTTGGTTAAGAACCACGAAGGAGATAAAAAGGAAGGTCTGAGACTCTTACCTCAAGCAGCCGATCGAAGATCCGTCGCGGAGGAAGAGAGGTCGCAGAATAACGTTGTCGGCGTCGCGGATCATGGCATCGCGTCGTCGATTTCCGGGTTCGGCGTTCTTCGCGTTCTTCGCGTTCTTCGCGTTCTTCGCAATGGAGGCTGAAGGTTCAAGGATCCTCTCTCAACGAGTAATCCTCCAAAAGAAATTGGTTGGTCTTATTTTATTATTATGCCAACACACGAAAAGGGGTAAGTAACGACCCATCAATTCATAGAATTAATTCGACGAAAGAAACAGATCATTTAATTTACGAAATAAATCACCCAATTAAATGGTCTGTTAAGAATTTACAAAACGCGTCAGTTGACTTTCATAATGACGGGTTTTCGCGGGTGCGTTACTTAGCGGAAAGAAACGGTGGGGCTCGTGCGGGCCCCACCTCACAAATATCCTACCGAGGGGGTAGGATATTTTCTGGATAGCATCCTATCTGGATCAACTCAGTTTAAGCCGCTTTTAAGTGGCTTCAAGTGGCTTCCAAGTGGCTTAAGTGAAATAAAACAATGTTGTCGAAAAATTATTTTATTTCTTAACTTTAAGCCCGAAAATTAAAAACCACACCCGAGAAAACGCAACTCCGGAAGAGGCATTTCTAAGTGAATACCGGCTCTGCGATTTCATCGGTGCCCTCAGAATTCGATTCCGGGAGCCGGTTCAAAAGTTAGAAAAACCCACTCGTCCGTTCACTGAACGTACCCGAGCCAAACTTCAGAAAATGATTCCGGGCACACCGGGCCGCAGAATCAGGCCCCGTCAGAACCTGTGTTCTTGTAAAATTTCAAAGAAACTTAAGAAAAAAAAAATTTCCTTGGAATTTACGGGTCTTTACATTACTCCCACCACAGGGATTTGCATCCCCGTAAAGCTTCAACACAAACTAGGGATACAAAGGCGGTACTGAGCACGCATCTGAGCCTCCCGCACCCATGTGCTCCCTGGAGGTTCCCGTGCTTCCATCTAATGCGTACAAGAGGAATCGATCGTCCACATAGGACCAGCTCCTGTCGATCCTCTACCCCCACCAGGACCTCCGTAAAAGTCGCCCCATCATCCACGTCTAGCTCCCCATGGTCAAAGATGTGTGTCGGGTCGTGCACGTATCTTCTCGGCTGAGATACGTGGAAGACGTCGTGCACCCGGTGCAACTGAGGTGGCAGCGCCAGGCGATAAGCCACCTCGCCAATCCTGCTGAGGACCTGGAAAGGCCCGATGAAGCGTGGATACAACTTTCCACCTCGGCCAAATCCCCTCAAACCACGTCGAGGTGAGACCCGCAAGAAGACGTGGTCGTCATCCTCGAACTCTAGTGGTCTCCGCCTCCTGTCAGCATAAGGCTTCTTCCATCTCTGAGTTGTACTCATCCGCCCCTGGATGACCTGGACCATCTCAGGTCCCACAAGAGCAGCAATATTTCTTCTTTGCCGATAAGAGAAATATGGTATCATCCCCTGGATGAACCACATTCTTTTGCCTAATACAATCAATCCCGATATTGATGGTACTAATCCATACCAATGATGACGTCGTAAGGCCTCGACGCTACTACCAAGAGATCCAACTGTTACTCTCTCCTCAAGGGTTGAGTCACACTGTCAGCATCAGTGTGTGGTAACTGGGACTCCTCCAGTAGATGTCCCACAAGTGAGGGTCAAGTCAACAGTCTAAACCGGAACCTCTTAGTAACAACGCAAAAGAGGACAGGAAGGAAAACATCACAAAGGTAAGCGTCTTTTATTATTGCAGATCATAATACAAGGATGCTACACAACAGCAACAAGGAACTAGAAGTACAAAAGATGTATCCACTAGTTCTTCTCCTGTCCAACTACTCCCAGAGCTCCACGATCGAAGGCCTCAGCTGCCTGAAGCTGAGCTCTCCCATGTCCACCAACTCCCTGCGGTCGGGGTGGACCTCCTGGTGGTGGTGGTGGCAACACCTCGAAGTGCATCCCACCGTCGGCTACTCGGCCAGCTCCACTGCCTCGTCCGCCTGTACCCTATGGACCACCGTGGCCGAATCTCTGTCTAGGAGGTCCCTCTACCGCCTGCTGCTCATCTGTAAAACGAGTCGGGAAGTCTCGAGCCATGTGACCAATCCCTCCACAGGAGTAACACTGCCCACTATCGGCACGCCTGGCTCTGACTCCACCATAGCTCCCCCACACAACTGATCCTGAGTCTTGCAGTCGGCCACTGGTAGGTCTGGCCCTCTTGGACCTCTGCGTCATCTGTCTACTGCCTGCTGCAGAAGACTCTGCCGCATGCTGGCTAGTAGTGGGTCCTGCTGCTGGAGACTGCTCAACAAGGAAACTTTCCACTAAGAGAGCTCGCTCCAGCCCCCCTGTTTTCATCGGAATGCTGAGTGGAACTACAGAAGCTCTAATCTCTCTCCTGAGTCCCTGCTCGAAGGTTCGGGCCCTGAAGAACGGATCTCATACCATATCTCTAGAGTAGCGCGAGAGGTCCGCAAATCTCGCCTAGTACTGGGCCACTGTCATTCTGCCCTCCCGCAGTTGGAGTAGCTCCTGTATACGCACCGCTCAAAGGGTGGCTGGTACAAACTCTTCCTGGAACAGGCTCTCGAAGTCTGCCCATAGAAGTGATGCCTCGTCGTGCACCTGGAGCATCAAGCTCCACCATCACCCTGCTGCTGCGTATAGTAGGCTCGCTGCGAGGATTACCATGAGGTCTGCTGGTATCCTCACTAGCCTGAAAACTCCCACCACAGCCTCCAGCCAATCCTCAGCCGCCTGCGGGTCTGTCTCTCCCCGGATCCTTGGTGGCCTCTGGCGCTGAAACTCGTGCAGTGCGCTCAAGCGACGTGCATCGTCAGCGGCTGGAAGCATCTGTGGCTCGGCGGGTAGAGGTACTGCCGGTGCCTCAACTGTCAAGGGGCCCTGCACCGAGGCCTCGTCGCTGGGCGGGCTGTCGCCACGCTCAACCCTCAAAACCCTAGCTGGTCGTCCGCGGTGAGGCATCCTGAAAGAAACAATGTGATACGGTCAAACGATAAGAACCTGGTGAGCTGACCTGGTTTGAGCTGACTTTTAAAAACTGCTGGAAACACACATGCAATCAGTGTCTTCGTGCATTAAGTCAGAAATCGGAAGTTAGGGTCCTGGTGTACGGATACATCGGTCGTCGCACCAACACTGGACTCCCTGGACCGATAACCACACTCAATACGCTAAACACTATTGCTTCACATAGAAGAAATATCAGAGTTTGCTGTAGAACTGACCACCTTTGATACCAATATGTCACGACCCATCCTCGGGGCCCATGCTGTGACTACCCCATGCCCGCCTTCCATAGGCCAGGGGCTGGCGACTAGCTCCAAAGGCTTAAATCCCGATAACTGGGAAGGAATTGCCATTATAAAACTAACAAAACACCACAGAGTACAAGCGGAAGTAAACACTAAGTAATATCAGTACAACAGAAGTTCTGAAAGTAAAAGGGGCCGGAAATACAAGCCCAACTGTAAAGTACAAGAAAAGACAAAATGAAAGGAAGGTGTCAAGCTGCTCCTGGATCATCCTCTGGAGTCCCTACCTGAAGGGTAGGTACAGATGGCCACCTCAGCTCCGGGTACTGTCTCGTCGTAACGTCCATCTCCGGGTACCGTCTCGTCGTCACGTCCACCTCCGGGTATCATCTCGCCATGAGTTCCACCTCTGGGTACCGTCTCGCTTAGCAAGCCTCAGCCTCGACCAGCGATGTCCGTCGTCTGCAACCAACACAACGACGTGTGGGCATAGCCCGTGCAGGGGTGAGTATAAGCTACTCAGTAGGGACCCCGAGACCCCCAAAGCTCTCCCGAAATCCAAAATGGATCAACCAAAGATGAATGATGCAATCACGTAGTAACATCTGACACGGCTTAGGTATATGCCCATACATATACTTAAGTCATCCATTCACGTTCGGCTCCAAAATCTGAGACCAAACACAACCCAGTCCACACTGGAAAGCAAACGTATCTCCACACAGGATAGCACAACACAATCCACAAAGGAGAGTAAACAGTAAATCCACACAGGATCGTTCAACACAATCCATGAAGGAGAGTAAACAGTAAATCCACGCAGGATAGTTCAACACAATCCACGAAGGAGTGTAAACAGTAAATCCACACAGGATAGTTCAACACAATCCACAAAGGAAAGGAAATGTAATCCACACAGGAAAACTCAACAGATAAATCTCAAAGGTATATGCCCATACATATACCGAAATTATCAGTCAACCCATATCAATCAAGAGGAAACACAAGGATCAATGACTCAGCTCAAACCAGGATTTTAATTATCAAAACCGTAACTACTGAAGATCCTCGTATCTGATGTGTACAGTGGTCCTGTCATGACTCTGAGGTACTGCTCACTAACCTAAGACTGCTGAGGTACTCCTCATGTCGAGTATCGCGGGTCTGCTGCCAACTACCAGGCGCTCCGTCCGCTGAGGGTTCTCTGCCAAATACTGGGCGCTCACCCAAATAGCCTACAGAGGTACTCCTCCAGTCGAGTACCGCGGGTCTGCTGCCAACTAGCAGGCGCTCCGTCCGCCGTGGGTCTGCCGCCGAATACCGGGTGCTCCGTCCACTAGGCTAGTCGACTCACTCCAAGTTGAGTCGGTCGAGCAGTCTTCTGGTCTCAATCGGCTACACGGTCTCCGTACTCCATACGCTCGTCTCCAGTATCGCGGGTCTGCCGCTACAACCAAGCGCACCACCTCTATCGAGTACCGCGGGTCTGCCGCTACAACCGAGCGCTCCACCGCCAAGGATGTGCTACCACAACCAAGCGCTCCACTGCCAAGGGTATGCTGCTACAACCAAGCGCTCCACCACCTAGGGTATGCTGCTACAACTAAGCGCTCCACCTCTATCGAGTACCGCGGGTCTGCCTCTACAACAGAGCGCTCCACCGCCAAGGATATGCTGCTACAACCAAGCGCTCCACCGCCAAGGGTATGCTGCTACAACCAAGCGCTCCACCGCCAAGGGTATGCTGCTACAACCAAGAGCTCCACCGCCAAGGTTATGCTGCTACAACCAAGCGCTCCTCTGCCGAGGATCTGCTGCTACTCTGCTAGCTCGTCACTGGGAGGGTCCGCTACACGAGCTAGGGGTTGATACTCCAAGTATCACGAAATACCACTAAGAAGTATCTCAAAGGACCCCATCTTCATTGGGGTCTCAACGCAACAGACGGCACGTCAAACAGAGGTCATGTCTGAAAGATATCAGCTTTTCCGTTCTAGGGGCCTGGTTGGATTTCTGGTACGATCCAACCCGGCCGATATCCAACTGCGTCCAAAACTCAGGCAGAGTCTGCCAAAAGTTCCGTATCGTCAAGAGGAACTCAACGCAACAGACGGCACGTCAATCGGACACATGGTCTGGAAGTTATTAGCCTTTTCGTCCCAGGGGCCCGGTTTGTTTCGGGAGCGAACCAATCCCGGCCATATATCAACTGTACCCCGAACACTCATAGGGTATACTCATAGGGACCTTTTCCCAACGAGATCACCAGCGCCGCCGACGGTTCGTCAAACGGATGCCCGTAGCTCAAGTTATGGGCATTTGACCGAAAGCGGCCCGAAAAACGGGGGGGGGGGTCCGGGTCTGGGCCGACCCGGCCCGACCCCCCCTGGTCGGCCCGAATCGGGTCGACCCGTCCCGGGTCCGACCCGGTTGGCCCGGCCCGGCTCGGCTCTGCCGGGCGGCTGACGCGGGGGGAGCCGCCGCCCCGCGTGACACCCCTGCGGCACCCGCGGGGTGTCGGCCAGACAACCGGACGCGCCGCGTGACAACCCCGCGGCACCCGCGGGGTGTCGCCCTGGACACCCGGGCGGGCCGCGTGACAACCCCACAGCACCCGCGAGGTGCCGCCCTGGACACCCGGGGGGCGCCGCTTGACAACCCCGCGGCACCCGTGGGGTGCCGCCTAGGACACCCGAGGGCACCGCGTGACAACCCCGCGGCACCCGCGGGGTGCCGCCCTGGACACCTGAGGGCACCGCGTGACAACCCCGCGGCACCCGCGGGGTGCCGCCCTGGACACCCGGGGGCGCCGCGTGACAACCCCGTGGCACCCGCGGGGGGCCGCCCTAGACACCCGGGCGCGCCGGACCCGCGCGGTCGCGGGTCCCCGGGCGCCGCGTGACAACCCCGTGGCACCCGCGGGGGGCCGCCCTAGACACCCGGGCGCGCCGGAACCGCGCGGCCGCGGGTCCCCGGGCGCCGCCGCCTCCGGCCGCTGGAGTCGCTCCGGTGGCCCGTTTTCATTCCCATCTTCGCCGTTGCTCCTCCCGGGACTCGTGCTTCACTGGGGAAACATCAAGCATCCGTTGCGGCACGTTCCGTCATCGCCCGTCAAATCCGCACAAAACGAAGAACGACGGAGGGTCATCGGGCCGTGTTCATTTGGCCCGCACCCTCCGCGTTAGAGATAATCAACGGGAGAAAATAAAATTTTCAACACATGAACCAACATTTTTAATAAAATAAAATTGTTTTTTTGATTTCGCTTCATTATTTTTTAAAGAATGTTCACGGGAAAATAAGGAGGGGTCTTTCCAAAATATAAAATCCCTACCTCGTTGGACGTCGCGCGTGAGCGTTCTTCGCGGAATTTGCTCGTCGCGGAAGGTGGAGATCGTCGCGTCATCGCGGAAGGGCGTCGCGTCGTCACGGAACACGGAGTTGAGTCGGCGAACTCAACGCACCATGAAACAGTAGATTTAATTTAGTTAATTAAATCTCTGTTTTGGTTAAGAACCACGAAGGAGATAAAAACGAAGGTCCGAGACTCTTACCTCAAGCAGCCGATCGAAGATCCGTCGCGGAGGAAGAGACGTCACAGAATAACGTTGTCGGCGTCGCGGATCACGGCGTCGCGTCGTCGATTTCCGGGTTCGGCGTTCTTCTCATTCATCACGTTCTTCGCGTTCTTCGCGAAGGAGGCTGAAGGTTCAAGGATCTCTCTCAACGAGTAATCCTCCAAAAGGAATTGGTTGGTCTTATTTTATTATTATGCCAACACACGAAAAGGGGTATGTAAAGACCCATCAATTCATTGAATTAATTCAATGAAAGAAACAACACATTTAATTTACGAAATAAACCACCCAATTAAATTGTCTATTAAGAATTTAGAAAACGCGTCAGTTGACTTTCATAATGACGGGTTTTCGCGGGTGCGTTACTTAGCGGAAAGATACGGCGGGGCTCGTGTGGGCCCCACCTCACAAATATCCTACCGAGGGGGTTGGATATTTTCTGGATAGCATCCTATCCGGATCAACTCAGTTTAAGCCGCTTTTAAGTGGCTTCAAGTGGCTTCCAAGTGGCTTAAGTGAAATAAAATAAAGTTGTCGAAAAATTATTTTATTTCTTAACTTTAAGCCCGAAAATTAAAAACCACACCCGAGCAAACACATCTCCGGAAGATGAGTTTCTAAGTGAATATCGGCGCTGTGATTTCATCAGTGCCCTCAGAATTCGATTCCGGGAACCGGTTCAAAAGTTAGAAAAACCCGCTCATCCGTTCACTGAACGTACCCGAGCCAAACTTCGGAAAATGATTCCGGCCACACCGGGCCTCGGAATCAGGCGCCGTCAGAAACTGCGTTCTTGTAAAATTCCAAAGAAAATTAAGAAAAAAAATTTCCTTGAAATTTACGGGTCTTTACAAGAATACTCAATCAATCCAATGTACAGATAGATGGATATATAAACATGCAAGTGAATGAGGGATGAATGAATAGATAGAACAATGAAATAGTGGATGATATTACATAAAAAGTGATAGAAAAAGGAGTGTGTGAACAAATCAATGAGAACT
The DNA here is from genome assembly GCA_963277665.1 of Viscum album. Taxonomy (NCBI): domain Eukaryota; kingdom Viridiplantae; phylum Streptophyta; class Magnoliopsida; order Santalales; family Viscaceae; genus Viscum; species Viscum album. The sequence continues at coordinate 1,988,924,437 of OY728121.1, read as the reverse complement.
TAGAAGCATAACCACAAATACACTCCCTCTGAGAGAAAAAAATTAAACACAAGAAAATACATTAATAGATTAATGGATGAACAACCATATATATAGGAAGACTGATGAAATAAATAGAATGATGGATAAATGGATGGATCAACTTATAAAAATCGATTTTAAATAATTTCAAATAATGTTGAGTAGAAAATAAATCCAGATACATTGATGGTTAGAAAAAATTAACACCCATCTAAATTTGAATAAAATGAGACATAATATAATACATAGATACAAAATTAGCAATGTATAGATAGAAAAATCAAAATAATGATGATGGTTGAATAGACAATTAGAAGAAACATGTATAGATAGACAGTTCATTGGAAATACATGTAGACATACAATGTAACAAAAAAAATTGATGAACCTACTTGGGAACTGATTGATCAGTGAATATACATAGAGTCATGGAAACAAAAAAAATAATGGATAAAAATACTCATGGGTTTGTGGGAAAATGGATAGATACAAAATCTGCAAAATATGCATATATATAAATAAACACACTCCCACTAACAATTGGAAAGAGAAATTAATATAATCATGCTTATAATATTGACAAACAAAACGAGATACATATAGATTAACAAAACAAGACACAGACACAATGACATAGTGTCATGCATGTAGGATATGAAAACATATGTTATAAAATAATTAAATATAGTATGTGAAATATCACTAGATACTGAGAAGCAGACTGGGTGGAAGATGCAGATTTGAAATCATCTTGAAAATGATGGGTACTATAGTAAAGTTGGGGCTGATATTTTAGAATTGGGTAATTGTTTTTGGATAAATCTATTTTTATAGGGCCCTATTGGGAGAATATGCCATGTAAGTTGATTATAAAAGGGTATGGATGAAGATAATAGGGGGTTAGCAAGAATATTCTATAATTTATTTGTACAATCATAATAGTTTAGGAAAGAGAGCTAGATACTCTGAATGACTATAGAAAACATAATTCTAAATATAGAAAACTAGGACATATTCAATGCAACTGTGAAATTCATGAAATTTTAAAAAGTGTTATTTTTAATTTTGGTAAAATAATTTTGATTTGTGTTATTTTTACTCAGATTATGTTAATTTTTGATTAAGTAGAAATAATTAATTTCAAATGAGGGATATATTTAAATGATTCCTTGTGGAATATATATTTCTGAATAACTAATAAAAACCATAAAAAATTATTCCTAGATTCTTATTGTGATGAAAATTATAATGTGATGTAGTTGAAACATATGCTGAGATGAGTACCTTGATATAAAAAGAAGAGAAATGGGGACCCTACCACACTAGAGAGTATTACCAATGGGAGTTTTTGTGACTGTGTTGAGTTGGTAATTTACCAATGTGAAATGGAAGTTATAGAATTAAAAAAATATATTTTTTCATTAATAAAAAAATGTATTTGAATCCCAAAATGATAAAAAATAAATAATGAGACAATCATTTAAGATGAAAAATCAGAATGATAAAACAAAACACACCTCTCTAACCTCAACTACCAACTGTGCATTTATCTCTTCTGAAGAACACATCTAAGCTTCCAAATATATCAATAGTTGTTTCATCCCAAGAAAAATAAGATCCATACCCTCACCATTTGTATATATAAAATTATAAATTCTTATTTGTTACTTCATACTATAGCCACGTCCATCAGGACAAATAATGTTATGGAATTATGATCCCTTAAGAAGGAATGTATTCACTTGTACTCTAATAGATGTACTATCATAGGCTCAAATTGAGCCTATATTATATATAAATATCTCTATATATGAATATATAGATGTATTTAATTGTTGATAATTAGTACAAACCATACTATCAGTGCTTTATCCTAATCACAACTTCTTTCACAACTCATAATCCACATCGATATTTTATCAATCGGTTCACCTTGACACAATAATTTTTTACCAATAATATATAAATATAGAACACAATACCATATTAAATAATAAGTATAAAAATTGAATAATAATAACATCATGTCAAATTTGTGATGCGTGATGAGTCTGAAGCCTATGAGGTGTTCCTTACAATGCATGACTCTCGAAATGACATGTTTCTACTTCCTACATTCATTTAATTCAACTAAAAAATAAGTAAAATTGCACAAATTCATCATAATATAAAAACCAAAATTAATTGGCTCCCCGTTGCAGCCTCATTAGGCCAATATGCAACTATCTCAGGCCAATGACATGGCAGAACGCTTCCCTATAATCTATCCATAATGCTTGGGGCACCCACACATAAAACATAGCGACCCCTCTCAAATCTCCAATTATTATATTTCCACAATTTAAAAAAAAATTATAATGTCAGTTGCCAAAATTTATTGGGGGAATGCTCTTATATTATTACATTTCACAAAAACATTATCACACATGTTTGTATTTTTTAAAACATAGCTACGAATATAAAATAATCCACTTACCTGAACATCCATCCACAGTCGATCCAATGTATCTTGAAGGAATGTTGTATAGTCACATGTAGTGAATGAAAATATCTATGGGTCACATATTATATGATATAAATATCAAATAAATTATGGGGCACTCACTTCCAGTGGATGGTATCTCTCATCAAATGATATGTCAAGGGTTGTGTTGTCCACCCATGAAAAAATACCATGACATGGGAATCTCCCATAAGAGGAAGAATCGGTCGACTCTACTCCTATTTAATACAATTACATATATATTTTTTGATAGATAAAATTATATATGATTCATTATTAATTAAAAAATAAACACATTTACATGCCTCTACTAATAAATGTAGATGGATCTGTAAAATGATGTGGATCAGCTGTATGTTTCCCTAACATGTATAAATTCATCGAATGAATTTGTACTGATTGGATTCAATGTCTACTATAGTTCTATATAATTGGAAACATAAAGGAAATATTTATTTTTTATTTATTACACACTTATTTCATCAAATATAATGGGGTGTTGAATTTTGATGTCATTTTTTATGTTTATAAACAGTTACTACAAACATAGAATGGAGGGAACCAAACCCTAGGGGTAGTACAACCTTGATAGAAAAATATAATGAAAATATGGAGGAAGATTGTTGAAACAAACTTCAAAATTCATAATTTTAAGAAAGGACAGTGTCTTATTATGTTTAATCTCACAAAATAAGTGTATTCCAAACTATACAAGGAATAGGGGTATGAAAAAATTCTGTAAAGACAGACTGGTGCAACATGTGTGCATTAGAATACAATATATTATGAATATATAATTTCAATTTGTTTAATTATGAAGATTTTTTGGGTATCGCAATTAATCTAGAATAGAAATGGTAGGTAATGAAGGTAATTATCATTGGAGATGTGATGGATAAATGGATACTACTACAGAAGAATTTGTAGAAGATTAAATACAATAAAAATTAATTATTTTTAGAGTGTGATTATCATGTCACCACTAACATGTATAATAATCAAACATCCAATATATATAAAAGATTTGACACCATTTAAATTTTATTATAGATATAAATTAGTTTTTTGCAGGTTTCATCTATACTATGTGCATACATGAATTATATATTTGTTGACATAGAGTCTAGAAGAATGATGCATGTCCGTGAGTGATTGTGACATGCCTATTTAAACATGGAAAATGTTACCATATAAATCATTCTAGGATCTATATAAACATCATGAAGTTAGAATAGTCTTTAATCCTCTCAATGAAAATATGATTTGAGTTGTGCAATATTGAATTTATTTTGGTGATGTAACTATATTTTATTTACTCATGTGGACTTATCTAAAATGGGAAAGGTGGTTGTTTCACATCTACAAAATGTGGATGTAACAGAATCTAACCTAGAAAATATGGATTCTATTACCAATAGTTATGTAATATTACTATGTTGACATTTAAGAGAATCACTGAAGGTCTCTACATATGTGAGTATTGATACCTCTATTATAGTATATTCAGTCTAAATCTATAGGAATTCAATGAAATTGGTATTGCTAAAATTATTTCTTATTCTATGGTAGTTTTAAAATATCTCATGACTATCACCACATGTGGTTCTGATGTTGAAATTAATGATAAGGAAAATATGATCGAAATGTTTCTGATATTCCAAACAATTAATATTTTTAATATGCCATAAGAATAACTCCAGCCAATTGTAGTAAAGTAACTATGTATGTTATGAATGTTATTATATCTTCATATTGGAAAGAATTATTTTTTGTAAATGGAAATTGAATAGTAAAATTTATTGATAGTGTTACATAATCCGCTCCTTTAATGTAGATTGATATTTTCTAAAATGGTGATACCAATGATGTTTTTATCGACTTCTTAATGATATAATATTTTAAGATCATGAGGTATACAATCCAAGAGACACGAGGATGTTATGGATAGTGATATTCAGATCTATGTACTCCAACATTGAAGGATACTATTAATATGTCAACCCTGGATGCCCACAGTGTGGAATGTATCATGTAAAAAACATAAGAGCTAGACATATTGATTATAAATCAAATCACTTTCCTGATTACATTCAACTTTTTTCCGCTATAAATCAATTATTATATTCTTGATTAGAAAGAAGATAATAAGTAGGAAGTAATTTGTTTTTCTAATAGATGAAAAATATGGTCCCTAGTAGAAAGCCATTATATAGAGGATATATTGAAATAAATATAGTACATCCAAAACCTCAATATATTGGTATTTGATAAAAAAGATGGAAATATTTATTTATTGATTTCCTTTGGGATTTTTTTCACTGCATGGAATCCTTGGGCACTTGGGTCCTTGAATATTCATAGTCTTCATTTGGTTTTTTTTCTAATAAAGTAACATTACTATGTATGGATACATCCTCAATATTTCCATTTTTATATTATATTAACAAAAGGAGATAGTCTATTAGGGTTTAATAACAACATTATTCAAATAATTATAATAATAATATTATTATTACTATAAATATTATTTCTTTTAATTATACTATCTCCGGTTACTGATGTATCAAAAAAAAGAAATTAAACATTTATACTACATGCGAGATACATATAACATATTTTTGTTATTATTTTCTTATCATTTTATTAAATATATTTTATAGATTAATGTGTTTTATTATATAAATATTATATGATTTTTTAATATTTTTATGAAAAATAATTCATTTGATTAGTTTTACATAAATTAAATTCATTTTCAAGCGTGTATATATCAAAGATAATGACAACATTAAAATAAATAGCGAAACAATTCATAAAAAGTTAAACTATAAAATGTTTTAAACAAAAGAGTGGGAACACAATCATATATTTCATTAACCATGTTAATAATCTATTTCTCCTTTAACAGTCTCTCTAACCTATTGGATATTTTCATCACATTGAACTACGATGTGTTGATATTGTTGTTTTTCCTCAAATTAAACGGAATCGGGTGTATCTTATTCAATTAAAAATGATCATCACCTTGACATTTTCATAGAAACATCCAAATTATGATTAGATGTCCAGGTAATGAAGAAAACATGTTCCACATGTTTTTTCAAAATGAATAGTTCTTTACTATCATTTTTATCTCTATAAAACATATTGTTAAAATTCACTAACACAAACTAATAGAGATTGACATAACTTCCAAGTACTCGATCATCACAATTACAATTTGACAATAGGTATTTCAACCCTTGTGCATACACAACTTCAATGTTGTTTTTGGCTGACAATATAAATAAGTATAATCTACATATGGACAACCAATTTCCATTTTTTTGTTAATCTTTTGTCTTTGAAAAATTTAATGTGAATCAAAAATCCATTACAATTTGTATCTTTGTAAGGAAGATCCCTTATAGATATACCATCGTCTTGTTTGTTAAATTCTTCAGTTAGGGTAGGGACACCTAACTCCCATGGGTTATTGACCTCTATATTTCGCATATTTCAATACGTATTTTTGTAGAAATAATTTATTATTATACTTCAATCATAATGAAAATCCCTTTTTATGAAACAAATATTTGAACCAATAATGAAATGATCCATAAAGGGACTGTTGAATTAGATAATCACACAGATGAGACAATTCTTTTTTTACTCATTATTTTGTTTCCTACAAATGATAATGTTGTGTTTAAATGATCAAAATTATATATGCAATAATTACGTGTAAAAGTTAATTAATAAAATTCATAAGACATTTACTGCATTAATGGTGTCACTAATGGATTATTGAAAAAGATATATCGATGAGCTAGTAACCATAAGATGTTTTTCATATGAATTATAATGAATTAAATAATAGGGACAACATCAATATAAGAGGGATTATCTAATTTTTACTCAAAATACATAATATATTTTTCACAAAATATTGTACACTCATCCATAAACTTAAAATTAGATATTTATTCTTCTGGATGATCACTATTACATACAATCCATTTCCATGTATTCATATACCGTGCATAGGTTAAATACAACTAAATTTAACTACACCAAATGTCATTAAATCATCATTTAAAACATCATTCAATTGATCCATAACATCAAAAAGAGGGAGGAAACAGTTTCTCCCTGTGAAAATGTTCATGTACAATTCTACCATAATTTTTTCAAATCGTCCATTAATTTTTTTCATAAACACAACTATCAATAAATTACTCATATCAATCAATTGATGAACTTCACAGGGTTATAAGAAATCAATAATTATGAATGGAATTAACTACTCAAGTAATATATGATTTTCCTGAATTTTATAACCTTGAATTTTTTTGCTCGTCACAAACAAACACATTGAAATATTAGAATAAAAACCATCATGAACCTTGATCATCATAAAAATTTAATGAAATACCTATTTCTATTTTTCTTACCATCATATACTATGTAACAGTCATGAATGCATTGTTTCTTTTACCAACATGAAATAAGCCTATTTTGGGAAACCCATTTCATCTAAATCACATCATGTAGTGACATTGTCCGTTGATTTTCCAATGAAACCAAACATTTTCCATAAAATATTATCAAAATTAGTTTTTTTAGTGTACATGAAATCCAAATTAGGCCTCATCATGTTAGTATTCTATTAAGGTATACTAAAAACATTTCTTCATCCAATTATGAATATACAACCTACCTATATTGTGAATATTGGGAAATGGTTGAGCCAAAAAATCCAAGAAATCCTATATTGTGTGGATGTTGCCTTCATCTACATTTGATAATATTTCAATTCCATTAATGAACTTTAGGGATATGTTTTATTCAATACATCAATCAAAATACACTATTTCCTTTCCGAACATGTGTGGAGGGGGAAGAAAATATCTACAACCCATGTATGTCTAAATTTTACGATACTTTATACTTTTAATTTTTTTTTCTTTTATTGTATCAAGGTAAAGAGAAAACATCTATTTAACTCTAACATAATAAATTTTTATAAGCATAGATGTCCTTGATTTTCCCCAATAAAGAAAAATGTTGTTTTATCATTTCATTTGTTTCACAATCATCAGTCATCACACTATCACCCCAAAATTCAATCAATTTATCAATCAATGGATTAAGGTAAAAATAAATCTTATCTCCTAGATGTCTGGGTCCATCAATAATATTGGAAGTTAATATATTTTTTTGTTTCATACACACCCACATGGCATGATTATAGGGAAATAACAACACATGACATGTTTTATGTGGTTCACCAACCCTAGAAATAAACAGATTAAATTGTCTACATCTAATCCCAATCATTCATTATGAATATTGTTAATTATTTTCATTGAAATTTCAATGGTGGGTTATCATTTAACTCTATTTATTTATTTTTAAATAAAATCGTATTAATTGAGAAACCATAGAAGACATAAATATTCTTTTCAACCTTGAAATCATTGGAAAGTAATTCATTTTACTATGGAAATACATTTCCTATATTTTGTAATATGAAAATGATTAGTAAGATTTCTCTTGTTATATTTCCACCTCAAAGTGTTTTCGACTAAAAAATTATCAAAAATAATTGCTTCCATTATAAGAATTTTTTTCACATGAATTTATACTCTATTATGTGAAACCAAACTGCTCTATCAACTAACGAGAATGAAAATATGACTTGGAAATCATAGTGTAATAGGATGTACATTATTCAATAACACCAATATCATTTAAAATGATATATTTGACCATTGATTCAATGTCCACCTATGAAATAACTCTATGAGAAATGAAAATTTACTATAAGTAGTACACCTAGAATGTAATTACATTTCTGAATCATCATGTGTTTCATAAAACATCAATGAATCTCTATCTTCACAATATTGTGGATTAATATCACTGGTCACAACATTCGGGATTTTAATGAAATCAAGAGATATGACATGTACTATTTCCATAAGAATTCATGCATTAGATCAGTCATCCTCACATCAAAATATATCTGACATATTGTTGTATGATGAAAATAAATATATTATTCACCATGAGGAGTCCACCCCATATAATATATCAGAACCTCATTTAAGAATAGGTTCTCCCTCATGGTGTCTTGGATAAATTGATATCTATCTTCACATTTTCTCTATAAAAAGATATATTCTTCATATGTAATCCTCTATTGAAATAAATAAACATAATAATTCATTCACTATTTTCTCTAGATGTCAAATTTGTAGTATAAATCCAAATCTTATACATATTCGTAATTTTACAGAAAGTAGTAAATTTTAAACAAGATATAATATATCATAAATTTTTAGAATTTAATCTCAAAAAATATTTTTTAAATAATGACTAACCAATTGTATGTGGAAATTAATTCGTACACATCAAAAAACAATTCCTAAATGTCACATTCACTTAATTATATTTAATTAGTTATACATTTTATTTTTTAAATAGATTATATTTTTAATGACTAAATATTTTGTAATGTTGATGTTATAAAACATGTCCCGATAAAAAAAATGAAAAAAATAATATATTGACCAAATAAATATATATATTAAAAGTAAAAAAAATATTTTTTACGAAATGTGAGTTTTTTTATACATGGTATTATGTATTAAAATAAGAATATCCAGTAAAAGGATAGGTAAAAATAAATGCTTCATTCTAAATCAATTATAGTAAATAAATTAACATATTTAAAAATACATTTTCAAGAAATTTGAAAACATGTACAACAAATAATTTTTCAAAATAGATATGTAATTAAAGAGGATTTTAATATGTATATACATATTTATTTATTTCAAGAAAATGTTCCATATATTTTTCATATTAAATTTCGAAGAAACCAACTAAATAACAAAAAATACATTATCCATGTGTGTTAATAAGTTATGTACTTACTGGTGTTAGTAGTTATCAAAAAAATATTATTTTATATCAATTTTAGAACTAAATATTACATTTCATTATAATTTTATGATTAATTACATTTTTTATTTAAAATGTACTATATAAGATAGTAAACAATCACTTTTAATTGATTCTTAATATTCACCTATTATCTACATCAAAAATATCTATAAAGAATACCTTATCCACTATTAATATTTGTGTATTGAATAACATACATTAATAAATTCTATTAAATTATCTAAAATATAATCTTTAAACACATAATTTTTAAATAATTTTTCAATTTTAATTATTATTAATTCTATTTAAAATTATTAGTTGAATTATAAAAGTGTTTTTATTACTCTTGTGATATTTACAACCATTTTTAGTGGTAAATACCCACTATGTGATTCGAAAATCAAGATCACCATGATTATTTTTATGTTATGTTATTTTTTTCTTTTATTATTATGAATGGTTCATATCATTAATCACAAATACTAAATTAAATAAAATAATTTTTATTTCAAAATATTTCATAGTGCTTCATCATAAAAATTATTAATTTATTTATTATGGAAAAAATATGTTTATGTAATTTTAGTTATAAAATTATTATTCTATAATAATTGTAAACACATATTGAAATCTAGTATTAATAATTGTAAAATTGGGATTATTGTTCCACCATATCTTACTCAAACTCCCACATTTTATATGTTAGTTTTTTATTCATTCACAGCATCGTAACTAAGGATATTTAAAATTTAATGAGTTGTTTGAATTAGAGGCATACTATATTTGAGTAACATGGTTATATCACCACCAATTAATATCATGTGTATTTAAGGATATGGATATTGAAACTAGTGAAATGATGATATTTAAAACTATAACACAATAAATATCAATTAATACAGATATCATAGAAAACAATGACCACATTCCATTGAATTTCATCCATCCATGGAATATAATAGATATATATTAATATCTAATATGAATAATTCCTGATTTAATTCACACATATTGATTGGTTGATAAAAAGAAAATAAAAATGGGGATATCATTGATCACTTATGTGTGCCTCATGCAATGAAATAGAATTTTATCTCCATTTTCAATATCAATATTTTAACCATTCAAAAATGGAATTTATAGGTTATATATTACTCTATATAATCCATATAGTTAATTGTATTTTTGGACAACAATATATATATATATATAAGAGGTTTTATTCTTAAATATGTTCGATCCATGCTAGCTAAGAAAGAATTTGAGACCATTCGCGAGGGAAGGTCAAAAAGTTTGTTATATGCATGCACCAATGAGAACATATTATTCTTCATAGATGTTGACTAAATAAATTAGGTAATTCCTTAATATAAAAGTAACATGTATGCTAGTCTAGTCAAGAAGAGGTGGTGATAAATGGAACTAAATCCTATATTAATAGAGGTTTATAATGAATCTTATAAATGGATGATAACCCTTTAGAAAAAGAAATAATTTACAAATTTGGACTACCTATATTTAATTGAATTTTATTGAATTTTTTTAATTTTTATTCCTCAATTAATATATGTTTACTCTATTTGATTGATAAAAAATCATAATAATTATTTAATGTGGTTTTTCGAGGGATATTTCCCTTGACATTTGAATATATCTTTGTTGTTGTTAATCAATTTTCAATATATGTTTTATAAATGTGTATCTAATCTAGATGGGTTTGTTGATGGTGCCTATTCTATTACACAGTTATCATATTTTCCACTTATACCCAAGATCATTACACCCCAACAGTAAATTGATTCTTTGATTATGGAGTTTGATAAATCATGAGCCATATATAATGGGATTATATAACTAAATTTATTAGAAGGGTGGAGGAGGCGATCAATTATGAAAAAAAAGTTCATTTTATTAGGAATAATAAAACAAATAAATTCAACATAGACAATAATTAATCAATGTGACAATTATATTCCAAAAATGCGCAATGAATAAATTTTGATTCAAAATTATCATAACATATAAAGAAATAATAACTATATAAATAAAAAATTAAAAATCACAAACATGGTAAAAATGTCAGAACCGGCATGAATATGTGGTACAAGAAAAAATCCTCAAAAATCATCATTATCAATCAAGAATAAGGACGAAGATAATTCTTACCAATAAACAAACAAATATAATTCTATAAAACATAATGGTTTGTCTGGGTAAATCACATTTCATAGTTCACCATCCCTAAAAGATTAACAATCAAATCGAAACCTGACATGCTTAAGAAAGAAGCATAAAATTTTTAATACATAGTTACATCTTCAGTAATAATAAATAAGTCAATAAGAAAACAAAGATGAAGGTAAACTAGTAAATCATCATAACCCTAGGTAAGATCTATTATGTGAATAAAAAGTACTAAATTTTGAAGGTATATGTGTCTTTATCAATAACCCAATTTATTCTTTTTTAAAAATATACACACATTTTTTCTATTCTCATCCTCATTATGAAGGTCCATTATAATATTAATGGTCCATAATAATAATAAGAAAACAAAATATTATATATACTAAGAATAACATCATCATAATATTTAAGGGCCATCATAATCAAACTCCCATCAACCTAGTTTCCATTCTGAGTTATGGAAGTGCTTATAAAAAATCCCTAAAACTAAAATTAGTGATTACCCTAAGGAGAGAAAAATTAGGAGCCATATAAATGTAGAGGATGAATAATTAGGACCATTAAAATTCAAAGGATAAGCAATAATGAGTGTATATGGGTGGCATGCGGCTCTACGTCAACTACGGTGATGGGAGAGTCCCGAGGAGAGTGAGTAAGTGGAGAGGGAGGATGATGTGGTGGTGGAGAGGGGGGTCATAGTAGAGGAGGGATTCAGAGATAGAGGGAGTAGGAGCAGGAGGATGTTGTGGTTGTGGTGAGTGAGATGATGGGTGGAAGAGGTAGGGTTAGGGTTAGATGATGGACGCGATACATAATGTATGGAGGGGGGGAGGGACCACCATAGGCATCTAGGCATTCCAATGGCCTCAAAAACGTTTCTTTTTAGTGGGGAATCTAGAACCTTCAGTCAATGATAGTGGACCATTGTAGCTATTTACATTCACATCCACATGTCCACATCAATGTGGATCTTTCATTCATGACCTTATATTTCCAACAACACATGCCTCATGTCTATCACCTTATGAAGTCAGTCAACCACTGGTATTTTCATGAGAGTCGCACACCACACACTATGAACATTCCCTAAACGGGAGTGCATTATGATTTTTCAAAAGATTTGATACAGTATTACAAAGTGAATAAGACTAATCCAAACATAAGTGTATAATTAATTATATTAGGACTAGCAATATTAGTGTCCACGATATGATGACAGGTGAAACCAAAAAATGGGACATCTACCAACTAACAATTCTAAAATTTATTTAAATACTTTATGGATCTAGGCCTTAGTGTAAATTAAGAGTTCACTATCATCCATGTTAAAAAAATGGTTTTCCATAATAAAAGAGCTCGACCCCAACGTGTTTTGGTTAACCATAACAATAAATATTAATTGAATTATTACTTAATTTTTATATTATTACATATTTTATATCAAATTATAAATTGTAGTAATAATTTGGATTTATTAATTATATTATTAATCAATACATATCATTTTAGTCAAATTAATTACATTTATTATTAGTAATCATTAGATTAATTTTTATTTATTTAATATCAATAATAAATTATATTATTACTTAATATTGTTTATAATATTATTTATTTATTATTTTATCAATTATAAGAGTAGTTATTAATAATATTATTTATACAAAATATATCATCATTAATTATTAGGTAATTTATTTTCATGCTCATAGTAATCTATATATGAATACCTATTAGTTAGATTATTAATTATAAATTATTTTATCACAAATTATTTTTGATATTATATGTAATTAATTTTGTAAATATTTATATTATAAGTAGTGAATTATTAAGCTTTAATAATGAATTATTAATTACATGGTTAATTATTAAATATATTACAATTATTGATTACCATATAAATTAAATATTTAATTATTAACTATTAATAATATTATAAATAGTTATTTTTAATATTAATAGTTAATCTTATTATTAATATGTATTTATATTATTAATTATTTTTAATGGTATTATATGTTATATGAAATGATAAAGTGCACAGTCAGGATAATTGTATCACTCAGCTGGGGAGGAGGTGAATTAGTGATATCATTTCTTTTTTTGTTTCCATGCAAATGACTCAACCTCCACATTCTATTAATGATTAATTTTCCTTCTAAAAAAAATAAAAAACACATCAACATGAAAATAAGTATTTACATGGTTCACTATTTAATAATATTAGCTATGTCCATGGTAGGGTTAGGAAATATTCCAATACAACAAAATCCACTAAAAATCATTTTTTGTAGAACAAATCGAGTAGGATATTCCAATTTAACTTGTGTTGGAGTACATAAAAAACTCAATTATATGTGTTATTCTTCTATCAAAAAAGATATAGTTTCTCATTTTTTTCAAAAAAATATGTTTCATTTCATCTTCATAAACATTCAAAAATATAAACATTCAAAACTATTCTTCACATTCATAACTAGAATCTTGTAAGAACTTCCTTGATATTATAATAAAAATATTTTTTCCCAGTCTGATTCTCCAAATCTGATTTCCCACTCCAATTACATGATATAAAAAGAGAGCATTTTCAGAATACCACTGTGATAATTCTGAAAAATTTATCCGTAGTTCTAAAAAACCCATTAAGATAGTCCTAATCATATTATTCTACCAGATAGGATAACAAAGCTGAATGTGATGAAAATTAAAATATGATAATCCTCTAAATACAATGATCAACTAAATATGAGGATCATATAGATAAATTTTAATCTTGTCACTTTTCCATTCACTTCTATCCAATAATAATTCTTCACTAAATACCAATATCGAAACTTCTTCTCTCTACAAATGAGGTTCTTCCTTCACTTCCTTTATAAATAGTACATCTATGACAATCCTACTTTTATTACAAACTTAAAAATTATTTATTACATAAACTATTAACTTGATACAACATGGATGATCAAGAGGTATAGTGTATTTGGGGCTTATTATCATTAAATAACAACTTAAAACATGAAATATAATATATTTATTGTAAATTTCCTTTACATGACCACTACATTCCCTCGTACTTAGAATTGCATGGGATAACCTGAGGATATGCATAAGAAAAGGGTCATCTATAAAGCCTAGTAAGGGAATAATCATGGAATACATGTGGAGTACAATAAATTTTAGACAATAGGTATATAAATAGAGCACAAGAAAAAACATGAACATAAAGGCATGATAAAGCATGATAATCATAACATGGAAATGTGGCAACAACACTTAACATTAAATTAGCATGAGCCAACGCTCATTGCACTTGGAGCATGAGTAAATCCTCATTGCACATGAAGCATGAGTAAACCCTTATTGCACTGGAATTAGCATGAGTCAACACTCATTTCACATGACGTGTCATGATACTATAATTTTCCCAATGCATTGGAGCGCTATAAGGGCGCACCCTTCTTAAACATTTCATTTCATGCATAAATGTGCCACATGGATCATAAAACATGGATTCATAAAATGTAAACATTTATTCCATGAAAAAGGCATATGGAATGAATCTTTATAATCAATAAGTAAATGTGAATGAAGGTGAATACCCTTGATGGAGAAATGGGCATGGTATTCACTACACAATGGCATTGGATTAGAAAATCGGTGCAATTTTAGCAGCGTAATGGCGTGATTTAAGAATTCGTAAAAATTGTTGATGAGAGAGAAAGGGGTTTCTCATCATATCTACATGAAATGGAAAGTAAAGGTTTTCATATAGATACATATCCCAGCAATTGTAATGGAATTTAGATTCATGATACAAAATTATTACTTGAATGTAAATGAGGAGAGATAAGTTACTTTCGGAGTTTCGGCATAGTAATGGGTGTACATGGGAGACATTTAATGAGACAAAAAGGGATATCCCATCATTCAAACAATAAGAGGTCAGTATGGGGGAGGTTAGAAACCATACCCCAGTATTTATAATTGTAATTAAAAGGTCATAACAATATTAAGAAAATTGGACAAAAAATTGAAAGGAAGAAAAACCCTTACTTGGATGTGTGCTTCCAAAGGCTAGAGAGAGGTTTGAGAGAGGATTCATGGGAGCTTGGGGCACCTTGGGAGGATTCTAGAGAGAGTATGGAAGAGGTTGGATGAACTCAAAATGCTTTGAGTGACGATTAATTGGGATCTGTGGTGGGTTTATATAGGAAAGGTGAGGGAATTCTTTAATATTTAGGTTTGAAACCCCTTACACAAAACTAATCCAAACCAAAAAATAGCTCATGATTTTTTCCCATGGTTTTGGGAAAATGGGAATGGAAAAAAATATTTAATAAGTCCAAATTCAGAAATTCAAAAAATAATGGGGTTGCTTATGTGGAGGTGATTCACAGTCCCATGGAAAATAATTTTAAAAGACATGATGTTTAATAAGTCTTGAGGGGTCCATTAATGCTTTGTATAATAAGTCAAAAAAACCCAAAATCACATTATTTTAATGGTAAGACATATATTGACCGAAAATAAAGCTTATAGTATTTTATTACATCACTATTGGGTCATTATGATTTCCTAAAACACATTATATATTTAAACGGTATTTAATATTTACCCAAAAATTTGAATGTCTCGGAAAATTATGAAAAAATTTCTGTTGGATAATTTCGACATCCTGATTCCAGAAATATCATTTATTTTATTTAAATAATTTTCTAAATATGTTAATTTTCACTTTTAAAATAAAAACCGACATTTATCGAAAATTCACGGGTTTTTACAGAAATGGCTTTCAAACCTTAATAAAAATTATAATTGCATTCATAAAATTATATGATCATTTATATATAATAAAATTAATTTAATAATAATAATAATATTTTATTAAAATATTATTTAATTCAAAAATTCCTTAATTTAATAAAATAGATTCCTTAATTAAATAATAACTAAAAACACTACTTGTACTTTAAAATATATTTACAATGTATCAAAAATGATAAGAAATTATATCCATTATTATATACAAAAATAATGTACATGAACATAGTACTAGCGATTTTTTACATAACCCTTTAAAAAAGCCACATAAGACCTAAGGGTAAGGTGTGCGATGGTGACAGACTCTTGGGGTGGCTTAGATAACACTGCTCGAGTGGTAATATCATTCAACTTCCACTTTTCCCGTTGACGGTCTCATTCGAGCTTGACATGATTAAGCTCTGCATGGGCTTGGTCAACAGCGAAGCCCAAATACGCCACCTCTTTTCTAAGCTCCAACAAATGGGCTTCGTATGGAGAAATTCAACTGTATGAGGCCATCGCTTCCTTTATCTGTGTAAATTGGGTTTGTTAAAGCCCTATATTTATACTAATCATGTGATCACTGTTCAATAGGTTTAAAAGAAATGGTCAAAATTCATAACATAAAACCAAAGGAGTTGACATTTTATATAAACATTTTACATAAAGTGAAATTTAATTATATCAAGTGGAATTTCCATTAATAAATCTTTGGGTCGTTACAATATTCCCCCCTTAAGAAATTTCGCCCTCGAAATTTATGTTTCCCACACTAAAACAGATGTGGGTAACTCAGCTTCATCATTTTTTCCGATTCCCATGTCACTTCATCAAACTTGTGGTTTCGCCACAACACCTGGAAGAGGGGCCTTGTCTTATTTCGTAGATCCTTTTCTCTACGATCTATGATTTTCATCGGTTGCTCCTCATAAGAAAGATCATCCTCCAACCGTACCACCTCAAAAGAGAGTACATGTGAAGGTTCTGGTATTTACTTCCTTAAGAGGGATTCATGATAGAGATCATGTAGTTTGGCCAAGGTAGGTGTAAGTTCTAGTCGATAGGCCACAACCCCGACATGATGAAGAATCTCAAAGGGGCCGTTGTACCGTGGACTTAACTTACCTTTCATTCCAAACCTCATGACCTTATTCCATGGAGATATGCGTAGAAAACCCATGTCTCCAACTTTAAACTCAAGGTCTCGTCGATGATTATCTACATAAATCATCTGTCAACTCTAGGATGCCTTGATATGCTGCTGAATGGTTTTCACCTTCTCCACAATTTCCTCGACCATTTCCGGTCAAAGCAGTTTACATTCACCAACCTCATCGCAACACGCCGGTGTTCTGCACCTTTTCCCATAAAGGGCTTCATATGGTTCCATTTGGATTCTAGAGTGGAAACTATTATTATAAGAGAACTCAACCATAGGAAGATGTTGATCCCATCCTCCTTTAAATTCCATTGAGCATGCTCTCAATATGTCCTCAGGGTTTGGATAGTCCTCTCGGATTGGCCATCATTTTGAGGATGATAGGCCATACTAAAGTTCAGTTCGGTATCTAGAGCATGTTGAATACTCTTCCAAAACATAGAGGTGAATCTTGGATCTCAGTCAGACATAATAGATAGTGGTACTCCATGCAGCCTTACCACTTCCCTGATATATATATATGCCAGTTGATCCAATGATAAATCTTCCTAAATAGAAATGAAGTGTGCAGTCTTTGTAAGATGATCCACAACATCCCAGATTGAATTGTTGCCTTTATATGTCCTCAGAAGTTCGGTGACAAAGTCCATGGTGATGTTAACCCATTTCCATTCTGGTATGGGAAATGGTTGCATCATCCCCTTAGACTTCTGCCTCTCGTCCTTCACATGCTAGCACACCAGACACTTCGATGTATATAAAACGATCTCCTTCTTCATATTATCGCACCAAAAATTTTATCGGAGATCTTGATACATATTTGTGCTCCCTTGGTGAATAGAGATATTTGAGCGATCTGTGTCATCCAAAAGTCCCTTATTTAGCTCCGAACATGACAGAACACATAGTATATTCCCAAATCAGACAATTCCTTCTTCATTAACATTAAACTCCGAGGATTTCCCTTTTTCGATAGCTTCAAATTTTTCCTGAATTCCTACATCATCCTTGTAAGAATCCTCTAACCTTTCCAAAAGAGACGGTTGGGTAATAATTTGTTAAAGGATTGATTATGTTCCCTTCTTTATGATTCCCATGTCCATCTTCATTGAGTATATGATGATTGGATCATTCTCAATTCTCATCATTGATAGAATCACTGGGTCCTTTCTACTTAGGGAATCTGCCAACTTGTTTGCTTTCCCAAGATGGTAATGTATTGAACAGTCATAATACTTGATGAGCTCTATCAATCTTCTCTGGCGCATATTAACCTCGTTCTGTGTGAATATATATTTAAGACTCTTGTGGTCAGTATATATCTCACATTTCACCCATAGAGATAATGACGCTATATTTTCAAGGCAAAGATCACCATTACCAACTCTAGATCATGCGTTGGATAGATTCACTAAGGGATTTTCAACTGTCTTGAGGCATAGGATATTACTTTATCATTATGCATCTGCACACATCCTAATCCCTTCTTCGAAGCATCAATGAATATCACAAATGGTTCCCCACTTGTGGGTAAATATGAGCACGGGTGCAGTGATAAGCCTCCTTTGCAACTCCTTGATGCTTTATTCGCATTCATCACTCCAAGAAAACTTTACTCCCTTTTGATTTATCCTGGTAAGAGGGTTGGGAAATCGTGATAAATTTATCACAAATCATCGATAATATCCATCTAACCTCAAGAAGATACGGATATCCATTACTGATGTTGGCCTTGGCCATCCCTCAGTTACATCTGTTTTGGAAGGATCCACAGATATCCCATTGATTATGATGATTTGTCCCAATAATGATACCTCCTTCAACCATAACTCACACTTGATGTACTCTGCATAGAGCTTCTCCTTGCGCAAAGTCTCAAGTACAGTTCTTAAATGCTCCTCATTATCCTCCAAGTTTTTGGATTATATTATAATATCATCTATAAAGACTACCAAAAAATTTTCAAGGTAATCTCTAAAGACTCTATTCCTCAAGTCCATGAAGATTGCTGGAGCATTAGTGAGTCTGAAAGGCATTACAATGAATTCATAGTGTCTATATCTTGTACGAAAAGCAGTCTTCGGGACATCTCCCTTCTTCACCCTTACTTGTTAATATCCCGACCGCAAATCTACCTTGTAGAAGTATTGTGCTCCATGCTACTGATCGAAAAAGTCATCGATCTGTGACAGATGATACTTTTTCTCTATTGTGATTTTTGATTTGTTCACAATAATCGATGAAAAGCCTCATCGACCCATCCTTCTTCTTGACGAATAGGATTGGTGCACCCCATGGTGAAGCACATGGGCATATAAACCCATTATCCATATTCTCATGTAGTTGTTTCTTCAGCTCTTCAAGCTCTATGACATCCATTCTATATGGATTCATCGATATTAGTAGCGCCCCTAGTATAAGTTCAATTGAGAATTCAACGTCTCTTTTAGGAGGAAGACCAGGAAGTTCCTCGGGAAAAACATCAGGAAATTCCATAATAATAGGCATTTCTTCAATGATGTTTTCTTCCTTGGACTCAATCATCTGAGCCAGATAGACATTATCATAGGGAAGTAATATCCATTCTTGAGATGATGGAGATAAAAGAGATTCATCTTCCTCCTTACACATGTAATTAATTGGGGGTTGATTCTCCATATGGAGTATGATTTCCCTTTCCCGATAATTTATGTTGGCTCTATATAACGAAAGCTAATACATGCCATGAATTGCATCAAATTCCACCAGAGGAGGTATGGCGAGGATTTCGGAGAAATTAAATCCGCAAATTATAACAGTGGAGGACTTATATTCATGGGATGCAATGATTTCCCCATTTTTCATTCTCACCGACATCTTAGCATCCATGATTTGTGGTGGTGGTGGATTATTCTACTAACTATCGATATATAAAAGAATCTGTTGAACTTGAATCAAAAAGTATATGCACTATTCCTGAATTAATAAGTAGTGTACCTGTCACCACTTCATTGCTGGGGGTCACTTCGGCAGTAGTGACGGAAAAAGATCTTCCTTGCTACCTTGGAGGTTGTTGGTTGCCTCCTAAAACACTTGGATTAGGGTACTAATTTGAAAAATGCCTCAGTTCATTGTAGTTGTAGCAATGAACAACTCGTTGAGGTTCGAATGGAGCGTTTCTCTTCTATGTCGCAGTTGCGGGTCTTTCGTTCCTACAGTTAATAGCTAGGTGCCCTTCTCTTCCACACATAAATCATTTCCTCACCCCCTTGAGGCATTTTCCAGGGTGCTTCATTCCTCACTTTTGGAAAGTGGGGTGCTGGATCTTCTTAGCGTCATTGGATTTATCCATAGGACCACCAACATTGATATACACCTTATGCTTTTTGTCCCCATGATACCCCTATGATTTCCCGATCTCCATTTCAACCTTGAGGGCACATCGGAGAATTTCCTCATCGATTTTGAAGTCACGTATCGCTAATGCTTTCTGTAGGCTAGGATTCATCCCACCAACGAAGCAGTCTACTTTGCATTCGGGGGTAACAACAAAGCCGGAAACGTATCATGCAAGCCTTGTGAAGTTTTCCTCGTATGCTCCAACATATTCTTCATCTTTTTTCATGAGGGAAAGGAAGTCCTTTTCCATCTTAAGTTGGAGGTTGCACGGAAAATATTTATCGAATTTTTTTTTCAGAAAATCCTTTCATTCCAACGCCTCAATCTCCTCCTCAGGCTTCATACTTTTTATCAACGTCCACCATTGATCAGATTCACCCTCCATATGATAAGCCGCCAGGAGAACCTTCTCTTGTTCAGAACATTGAAGGATGGAGAAGATCATTTAAATGGAGTTGATCCATTGTTCAGCGATCATGGGATCTGATGGTCCACTAAAATTAGGAGGCTTTTATCTCATGAAGAACTTGACAGTGACTTGTCCCTTCTTAGGGGGGTATAGATGTTCCTCTTGACACATGTTTCTATTCAAATCAGGAGTTAGCTGAGAGAGAAGCGTGACAAAGTTCATGATTCCCGCTCCCATTGGATTGGGCATCTCATTAGTACAGTCATCACACTGATCTTCACATTGGTTGTTTGCCCGAGACCTCCTATTACCGACCTTTGGATAGAATAAAAGGAAAGTTATGGGGTAACACATAAAGTGTAATACAAAGACAAAAGTTGATGACTTATAAATAAACATTTATTTCATTTACTCATGAGTCTATAGGCTTCAATATAATCTTTTCATGACCTACTTTCAAACATATATTCTTATGGGAAATTTTTATTAATTCACTTAATAAGGGTTCATAATATGCTTGTGAATTTATTAAAACATATCCCCCAGGAGCGTTGTAACCAAGAGTACTGCAAGTCCCCTTGTCATGCACCACTTCTCATTCAATTCTAGCTCAAAGCGGTGTTTTCAGGTTTTACCACTAGGATACATCTGTGCTAGAGCCGCCTCTACATGCTCGTATCCAGACAGGGATATATTTGTTTGATAAACCACTTACTCAGTACTTACCAAAACATAGGGATTTTTTTATTATACTGAGTCTTGTCTCTAAGGCTTTACTAGGGTTTTATAATCCTAATCCCAAAAATAACTAAACCTCCCTCTGATACCAACTATGACAACCCTTCTTTTATTACAAACGTAAATATGATTTATTACATAAACTATTCACTTGATACAACATGGGAGATCAAGAGTTTGGTGTCTTTGGGGATTAGTATCATTACATAACTACTTAAAACATGAAATACAACTTCTTTATTGAAAACTTCCATTACATGACCACTACATTCCCTTATACTTAGCATTGCATTGGATAACTTGAAGACATCCATAATAAAAGGGTGACCTATAAAGCCCAGTAAGGGAATAAACATGGAATACAAGAGGAGTGAATTTCATTTAAGACAATAGTAATATCAATAGATCACAAGAGAAACATTAACATAATAGAATGATGAAGCATGATAATCATAACACGCAAATGTGGCAACAACACTTAACAAGGAATTAACATGAGCCAAGGCTCATTGCACCTGGAGCATGAGTAAATCCTCATTGCACATGAAGCACGAGTAAACCCTCATTGCACATTAATTATCATGAGTCAACACTCATTTCAATGATGTATCATGATACTATACATTACCCAATGCATTTGAGCGCTATAAGGGCGCACCCTTTATAAACATTTCATTTCATTCATAAGTGTGCCACATGGATCATAAAACATGGATTCATAAATCATAATAATGTAATCCGTGAAAATTGAATGTGGAATGAAACTTTACAATCAATATGAAAATGTGCATGAAGGTTAATACCCTTGATGGAGAAATGGGCTTGGTATTCACTACACAATGGCATTGACTCAGAAAATCAGTGCAATTTCGGCAGCGTAACAGCATTATATAAGAATTCAAAAAAATGGTTGATGATATAGAAAGGGGTGTCTCATCATATAAAAATGAAATGTAAAGTAGGGGGGTCATATAGATACATTTCCTTATAATTGTAATGGAATTTAGATTCATGATACAAAATTATTGCTTGAATGTAAATGAGGAGAGAAAAGTTCCTTTCGGAATTTCGGCATAGTAACGGGTGTACATGGGAGGAATTTAATGAGAGACAAAGGGATATACCATAATTAAAACAATAATAGGGAAGTATAGGGGAGGTTAGAAACCATACCCCTGCATTTATAATTGAAATTAAAAGAGCAGAACAGTATTAAGAAAATTGGACAAAAAAGTGAAAGGAAGACAAACCCTTATTTGAAAGTGTGCTTCCAAAGGCTTGAGAGAGGCTTGACAGAGGATTATTGGCAGCTTGGGGAACCTTGGGATAATTCTAGAGAGAGTAGGAAAGAGTTTGGACGAACATAAAATGCGTTGAGTGAGGAGGAAGTGGGATCCTGGGTGGGGTTATATAGGAAAGGTGAGTGAATTCTATATTATTTTGACTTGGGACCCCGTACATTAAACTAATCCAAACCAAAAATCAACTCATGGTTTTTTCCCATGGTTTTTGGAAAAGGGGAGAGGAAAACATTATTTTATAAGGCCAAAGTCCTAAATTCTTAAAATAAATGGTTTGATTATGTGGAGGTGAGTCACACTCCCATGGAAAATAATTTAAAAAGGCAAGATGTTTAATAAGTCTTGAGGGGTCCATTATTGCTTTGTAAAATATGTCAAAAAAAACCAAAAATCACATTATTTTAATGGTAAAACATATATTGTCCGAACATATTGCTTATAGTATTTTATTACATCACTATTGGGTCATTATGATGTCATAAAACACATTATATATTTAAACGGTATTTAAATTTTACCGAAAAAATTGACTGTCTCAGAAAATTATTCAAAATTCACCGTTTGATAATTTCGACGTCCTGAATCATGAAATATCATTTATTTTATTTAAATAATTTTATAAATGTGTTAATATTATCATTTAAAATAAAAACCGACATTTATTGAAAATTCACGGGTTTTGACAGAAAATGCTTTCAAATCATAATAAAAATTATAATTGTATTCATAGAATTATATGATCATTTATATATAATAAAATTAATTTAATAATGATAATAATATTTTATTAAAATAATATTTAATTAAAAAATCCCTTAATTTAATAAAATATATTCCTTAATTAAATAATAACTAAAACCACTACTTGTACTTTAAAAACTATTTACAATGTATCAATAATGACAAGAAAGTATATCCATTAATATATAAAAAAATAATTCACATGAACATAGTACTATAGATTTGATACCTAACCCCTTAAAAATCCTCATAAGACCTAAAGGTAAGGTGTGTGATGTTGACAGACTCTTGGGGTGGCTCAGAGAACATTGCTCGAGTGGTAATCTCTATCAACTTCCAATTTTTCCGTAGACGGTCTTGTTCGAGATTGACATGTTGAAGCTCAGCTTGGGCTTGGTCAATAGCAATTCCAAAGATGCAACCTCATTTCCAAGATCTGACAAATGGGAATTGTATGGAGCAATTCTACTAGATGAGACCATAGCTTCCTTTGTCTGAGTAAATTGGGTTTGTTAAAGCCCTATATTTGTACTAATCAAGTGACCACTATTCAACAGCTATAAAAGAAACTGTCACAATTCTTAACATAAAACCAAAAAAGTTTACATTTTATATAAATATTTTACAAAAAGAGACATTTGATTAGATCAAGTGGGATTTCCATTAATGAAACTTTGGGTCATTACAACACCAGTCAAAGATGTATAGTGTACATCACACTCATTATACTCATCCCAAAATTGCTTTGGGTAGGATCCCAAAAAAATTTCATGCGCAACCAAATTACCTGAATTTGAAATATTCCATGAATTTCATATACATTTTGAATTTTTCATCTTTTCTCACCTCTTCTCATTTCTTTTTAAACCTTCCTGATTCTTCAATCATTATTTAGATCTTCTTTATATTTTCATCAAAAACATCTATCTGATTTTTATTCTTCATCCAAATTTAAATAGTATGAGTTTCTTATTATGATGCTTTATACTAAATTTATGTATAAATAAATAGAAAAAATAATCATTTTATAAATCCTTAGTAGAATTTTGATTTTCTATTGTCATTGCAATCTACCTCATTATTATGAGGACAAATATAATAAAATATTTTTTCAATTATTTTTATCCTCTCCAAACATACATAATCTTATTTGAAGTTCAAGTTCCCCCTTTGACAACACAACCAACCATCTTGGATTGCTATTCAATATTCATTATTTATTATGTTTATTCAATAAATTAATTCCACCACATATTCTTTTTTCAAAATGATGATTACGTATAAATTATAATACAATGGATCATGATCCAATTGGTAAAACCACAAATCAACATTCTTATTTACCTTTTAAAATCAATACCAATTGTCTGTCATTACTCGCCTAATTTCTATTTTCTAGTTATGATTCCCATTACCATTATTCACATAAGATTTATATATTTTTTCATTTGGTCTAAATGAAATACAGTAACTTCAGTTTTTCACATTTTTCATAATCCTTCCAAAACATAAAAATATTGATCAACTCAGTATGATGATTCTGAGAATGGAAATATTTGACATTATATCATTTCTCCATTCACAAGAATAATCTTGTATCATGATTCATTTAAGACGTGAATATGTAAAAGAAAATATTTTTCATTGTATGACACTGATTAGATTTAGGATCCACTTCAATATTTTATTAATTACAATGGAATGTATTGTGACCTCCCAATACTCTAGACACAACTTTCTTCATTAACCAGCCTAAATATAATCTGAATTATTACAATAAAACTAATTATTCTTTCCATTAGCGTTTATCTCTTTCATCCCAGATACAATTAGTCTGAGTATTATTAAAAACAAATATTTTACTCCATTCATTCATTAGGATTGCATCACAAGTCTATCGTATACATATGATATATAAGAACTTGATGCTCAGAAAATCATTATCAAATTTTAATCATATTCAAGAAAACTCTGATTTTTCCATTAATGATCAACCCATTCATTCTGGATTCAATGAAAATCTATTAAGAATTTTCTTGTAGTCAAATTATCTTGAAAACGAAGTAATTATTAATGAATTTCTATTTCTATTTCTGGAATATGATTTATATTCAATTTTACACAATATGCAATGTTAGTTGAGTTCTTTTATCCATTCACTTTTTAAATAAAAAATTAAAATAATCATGAAAAACAAACTTCTTCAACATCCAAAACCCTTCTCCATCCATCTTGGTCCCACAAATCTCTTATGATATATTTTTTTTCAAAAATGATTCATAAATCAATGATATTCTTATTCTGATGAAATGTATTTCATATAAAAAATTATAATCCTATGTGACCTAAATAATTACATGAAACATGAATTAGAGACATCCAAGCCATGCAATACATATGTATTCATAATGAAAACCCATTTTTATCTTTCTTCCTCATCTCCTCTCCCTCATCTCATCAAATTTCCTGAAATAAAGAAAAATTGATTCCAATAACCACTCCAAAAAACAGTTAAAATAATTCTGACACAAATAACTCATAATTAACTTCTTACCCACAACTCCCATATTTTACATTCATACATAAGGAAAGATTTAGGAAACAATGTCTCCCCCTTGACAACATTGTCCAAAGGTATAATGAGAGTGGATAAAAACACATACCTAAACCATGTTTAGAAACAATATGGACAACCCTGTTCTACATAAATTTATAAAAACCTTCCATTGGTAAGGGTTTTGTGAAAATTTCACCAACATTTTTTGATGTAGGAAAAAACTCTTGAATCAATACATTATTCAACACATTTCCTTTGATAAAATGATATTTTATATCAATATCTTGTGAATGAGAATGTCTAAATTGATTCATGGTGAGAATAGTTTTACATTTATTATCACATCCCATGAGCAAATGTAAATTTACATCAAAAATTTAGTCTTCTAACTAAATCATTATCTAAATATGTTATGATATGACATGAGTTAAAGTAACATTACCAAATCCATTTGTACTATGAGTTAATGAATTTTTAATCAATATATGATAACTAAGACAAATATTTCCTAGAATTAAATTCTCCAGTAGTTGTAAATATCATGTCATCAACATTTTTATCCCCATCATCATCTGAATCTGTGAACCAATCAATTCATTCCGACCTATAATTCCTAATTTTGAAATTTTTGGCGCCTTTGATGTATCTGAGATATTTTTTCTAATAAGAATATTTTATTATTTAAAAATAATTTGAAATCTTTTAGATATTGTAAGAAACAAAACAATGTGAGGTCATGAGATATTCAAATACAAAAAACAACTAATCATCTTTTGAAATTCATTCTGATCGACTTCCTTTTTTGATAAATATTTACTCATCATTACTCACACTAAAATGGGTGTGGAAACTGGTTTTAAATTTTCCATACCAAACCTTTTGAGAATTTCCATAGCATAATTTTCATGAGTAGTAATAATGTTATTCTTCATTTTTAGAATGTGTATCACAATAATATATTTCATTTACCCCAGCATGGTAATATCAAAAAAATCACCTCTTTACAAAATCATTCACATGTTTATTAATAATTAATAGAGATGATAATTGAATCAACATAAACAATTATGATGAGGAAAATTCCCTAACATTCATTTACGTAAATATTAATTTCGATACTTTCTTTCAAAAAACACATCAATCTTTAAAAAGATTCGAATTTGGAATACCAGGCCATTAGAGATTATTTTATCACATAAAATTCATTCCTCAATATGTATATACAACTTTTATCTTTACTATCATCAAATCCATGTAGTTGTTAAACGTAAAAATCCTTGTCATGATCAACATTATGGAATGCATATTTGACATCCATTTTATTAAAATTAATCTTCATTATGTATGAATAATATGATAAATTTTGATTGTTTCTAATGTTTCGACAAGAGTAATGGTTTCATCAAAATCCATATCTTAAATTTGAGAATAACCTTTTCTAATATGTATATATGTATTCCTCACACCTTCACCTTCTTCATTCAGATTATTCAAGAAGACCCACTTTGTAACAATAACCTTTTTATATAGATTTGGTATATTTTTTCAAGTATCATTTCCTCTATCAGACCAATCTCCTCATTCATGGCCTCATCCCATTCCAGAAATACAAAATCTTTGTTCACATCATTCAGTTCTAATTTTGAGTACAAAGAATTATGTTTAGTAGCATTAGTGGTTCTTCTTGTATGAACAATATGATGCTAATCACAAATAACATTCTGATTTTACAAATTCATCCCCAGCCTATGATGAGATATTCATGTATCTTTCTCATCACTTGAAATATATTAGTCTGATTCTTTTCAGGGGTAGGATTAAAATTGTATGTATACTTATAATAAAAGTTTTGTTTATCCTACTCATTTCTATATCTGCATCAATATGTTAATATTATTTTGTGACTTCAATAATTTTCACATCAGAAGAATAAAAAATAATTCATGGACCTTTATTTAATTATATGTATCATCTTCTTTGGAATAATATACCAGAAATCTTCCATCATCACTATTCTTCTAAAACATTCCAAGGTTTCTACCTTTCTTCATTAAAAATCATGTACTCGTGAGAAATATATTTTGATTCAAAAATATATTTTTTTTCTATAAAATATTTTGAATGTAATTATATAAAAACATGTCCAATAGAAACATAGGTTTTGGATATACACAGTTGTTCTCATCAATTGCCTTCAATGGTAATCAGAAAAACCTTGTTGTTGTAACGCAGTCCTCCCCATTTCGACTAAACACTTGTTCTTCCTTCCATAATCCACATTTTAATTAGGATTTTATTGGAGGATATACTCTTGAATAATTTTATGATTCTAAACATGAATTTTCAATTATTTACTTATTTATTCACTACTTTTGTTAGTAATCAATTTCTTCTCTAAATAATAACAATATTTTTCATCTTTCATCCAAATAATTTTAATCATTTTTAGGGAATCTGATTTATTTTTAAAATCCATGACATAAGTAATGAAATTAATATATCCAATTAATGTGATGAATTATATATCTCTAGTCATCGATCATTTTCTCATCAGACTAGAAATGTTGTAACAGATATGTTTCAGTGGTTGTTTTGAAAAAATTATAATCATTTTTACCACGAATTTGCAATCTTTACATTATAAAGAATATTTCAACAACAGTCTATTATTCTTCAAAAATATGGAATGTCTTGAAAATTTGTTATTTTAGATAAAAATTTTATGTTTCTCTCACACATGGGTTATATCATTTTATAATATAACTAATTCTCCTCCACCATTCTCAGGTTAAAATTGTCATAATCTTAACAAATGTGAAATAAATTTCTATTTTTATATTAGCCTCATTTATCAATAATTCCATAATTTTAATTTTTCCCTAAAAATCCATCTTTCCTAAAATTTAATTTACTACCTTTATCACAAAATTTTGAAAAACTCAGTAGGTTATTTTTTATCCAATAAAAAAATAATGCATTCATGGATTTCAATTTTTATTTTCCAATGAAATATGATCTAGCACCTCTTATTTTTAGAGATTAATCAATATATAATTCCAAAGTTCCTTCTTTAAAATCATTTATATTCATAAACAGTATGAAATCTCTTGACATGTTGTGAGGAAACCCAATTTCTAGGTTCTATGGTTATTTTCATTTTATTGAATACAATGAAGATTCAATAAAAAGTGAGTTTCATTCTTTCTTTTCCTTCATCATCTTCGATACCTGAGAATATATAAGAATAATTTATTATTCCAATAAAAAAATATCCATTGTCAAGGTGTCAAGGTTGTTATCATCTTTCATAAATAGTTTCCAAAATTTCGAACCTATTTTCATTTTGTAGACCAACATTATCAAATTTCATTATAACTTTCTTTTCAAACTTTTTCATTTGAGAGGACTGAATACCCATATTCCTAATCCACTCATAACCTATAGAATACTAGTAATGATGTTGGTTGAACCAACACATTTTTTCTATTAATGAATCCAAATTAATACTATCCAATGCTAGAAAATGTATATTTTCGTCTGAAATTAACATACTAACTAGTATTTTGAGCCTGTATCTTTGTAACATTATTTCCTTTCTAATCTAAATCACATAATTTTCAACTCTCAATATGAATATTCATTTTATGCTCAATATTAATTAAATAATTAATAGAATAATAATTATTCAAAACCTATGGGCCTTCAAAATTCATAGAAATTATTTAGAATCAGGTTATTTTGAAACATATGAATCCTCCACATTGTTAATCTTTGCCACATACTTAAAATTTCAATATGTATCCCTTTCGGAAACAATTCCAACATTATTATATTAATATTAAGGTAAATATTTTTGATCCATATCAGTTTCTTCTTTATATTAACTTCCCTTGACTTTATATATAGATTAACTGAAAACTATATTTCTCTGTTCAGCATTAGAATGCTTTTTTGGAAAAGTTCCCAATCTTTTGTTTTCTTAAACTTCACATCCAAACCCTCATTTTGAATCTTTTCATACTCAATAAATGTTTTCTAATCATCAATATCCAACATAAAATAGTTCTTCTCTTTTGAGAATCATTATAGTGTTTTCTAGGTACATTCATCCTATAACTCCCCGACACTATATTCTAGGATCTAGAGATAATTTCATTACATTGGCATGATTACGTGGAGTCAAATCTAGAAATAATGGTCAGTTTAGAAATATTGTAAAGTCATATTTAACACATGATATCTATAATACAGTGGTAAATATGAAATAAAAACCTGATATATATAAAATGATATAAACTGCCTCCTTGAATGCTTCTTTAATTATTTCTTCTTCATAAACTAGAGAATAAACCATATTTAGGTTCTAGTCAGATGCTCATTTAGAATAAATAATGATTTATAATTATTGAATACATTAGAGTAAATCAATATGTAATGTTAAATAATTTATAAGAGTTCCCAATCAAATAAATAGACAAGTAAAATTCAGAATGGATAGGTAGTAAACTGAAAACACATTCCATTAAATCAATGAATTAAAATGAAATACATCCATATATATGTCGATGAAAAATCTCATTGATAAATAATTACTTCATTCAGATTAATTAATTTCTTAGTTATCAAATGTCAAGTTCCCCAAGCACATGATACCTTTACCATCACGGTGAATTTTAATCATTTCTTATTTTTCCAACTCATTCGTCTTTTGATGATATTGATTCATTAAGGAGCTTTCATTTACCAGTCCCGAAATCGCAGGGATTGCCTTAAATAATCTCCAACATGAGTATTTCATGTCTAAATTATTCATTATATATATATATATATAATAGTTAATATTTATTTATCATAATTTATTTGTATATTATAGAATATACATTTTTATCGAAAATTTCCCAGTCAATCAAGTTATTGTAAATGTGAACGCCATGTTTAAAATGATATAATGTTTAGGAAATAATAAATCCATTCTCTGATAAAATGAATATTCATGTTAATTTACATTGTAAAATTATTAAATATATATTATTATTTAATGATAATTTTAACAATCCCAAAAGAACGATAAAATTACAAGGGTATTAATTAAGAACATTTTTTATTAAACATATATTGAAACATTCCAAAGTGTCCTATTCCACTTGTTACATTTAAATCATAATTTTTATTAAGTAAAATTTATCATACAATAAAGAATAAGGATTATTTATTTAGTTTATAAAATTGTATCTTAGATAAACTACACCAAATAATTAACTTGTGTTCATGTTGTATGCCTCAATTAATGTAATATAAGACAAAAATCCCTTACCATTACATTACGTTTATTGTGTGGAATTTATCCTCTTGTATTGGTTTTTAAAATACATTAATAACTAATAATATAACCATACTAATTTTTTTAATATCATATATTAACTTCTTACAACATCTTATAACCCTTTTCTTAAAACCCTTTCATTATTTTAACTATTTTAGGTTCTAATTTCCCTATTTCCTCATGTATTTTTTTCACATTTCACTTTTTATTTATATTAATTTGATCATGATTTAATAATATCCAGAATCTAAACTATGAATTAATAATCTCATATATTCAGTAAATATGTATTTATAATAGTCCATAATATTTGGAGATTATAAATTAATTTCACATTTCAATGAGACAATAGGTCGTACATATGCATGAACAATACTATAATTTCGATAGTTTGTTTAAAAGAACGAAACATAAATGATATGTTTATCTATTATAATTACATAATCATATCTAAGTTATATATGTTACATAGCTCAATTATATACATCCTTATTCATTTTTTTTATAGTGTGAATGAGTCACATCATTTTGAGTGGGCAGTAGTCCATATCCACAAACAATGTTATAATATGTACACAAAATGGAATGTCTAGAAGTATGTATTATAAAATAATTTCTGAAGCATAAATACATTATAAATATCAAATATATAACATAAAAATATGTCTTCCATCATAATGGCCATCTTGATAAGCGGTCATAGAAAAATGAACAATCGTCAATTCTTGAGTTAGTAGTTTTGCATACCCATAAATAGTATGTTCCTTATCAATTAGATGGGTTTTGTGTATGTGTAGTTTTAATCCATTACAAGAAAAACTATTTCAATATTGATGGTATTTTAGTTGTTATATAATAATATAATAATGATATTTTAGGGGTGGATAATTGAAATGGAAATAGAGATATGGAAAGAAGAGTTTATATCTATGTCTTGTAACTTTTGTTGGTTCGTACCAAAATACATCCTTGTATGTCACTCATACCGAGGGGAGGATTCTAGGATTAGTGAAGGTATGTTTAGAAGTTATTTGGTCGAATAGTTGTTAAAACAATGTGGAATGGGTGGTGTGTGGATGTGGGATTAGATGATTATTTTTTATTATGGAGGGAGAGACAGACTCCGGTAACATTCTTACAATGTAATTACTACAATATTAGTGAAGTTAAAATTGCATCCCACGAATGACCCATTTTATGAAAAGTGATTCTAGGGTCATAAAATGGATTTTAAATGTATTTTTTACATGTTTATATATTGTTTTAATGTTTAAGATTATAATTTTTTCCATTATTAATCGTAATATATCTTTAATCCTTGTAATTAATTTAAATTACAGTCAAAAATATTTTCTGTCCAAAACTACGTATACGTTGTTAAGGAATTACAAATTATATTAAAAATTAATTTCAAGTCCATTTTTACAAATTCCAATTATACAATTCATAGGAATTATTTAAATTTAATCACATAGATGGATCGTCAATGGGAGTTTTTAAAGAAAATCGTCCCATAGATTACTATGTATATATACCCAATTACGAAGATAAATTCATTACCATGAACTCAATTGGATTAATTTATAATATTCTTATCTAACTTTACTTTACTAACAGTTTATTTTATAAATAATCTTTATATTTATATTAAATGAAAAACCCGTTTTAAACTAAAATATCTGTTTTTTAGTTATTTATTAAAAATTTATATGTTTCCAAAAGAAATTTCACCATAACCTAATTTTTATATTTTTATTTAAATTAATAAGATAATTTTTTATATAAAATAAATTAAGGTTTCAATATTAATATTTAATATTGGTTCTCCTTTATAAGGTGGTAAAATCGCCTTTATAAAATCAGCGGTTTTTATGTGTGAATTTAGGTTTGTTCTCATATTATTCCTATGAAACATAATAGATGAATTTATAAATAGATATAATAAAATATGTACCATATAAATTTAATTAATATGAGTACAAGAATTTAATTAATTATTTTTATTTAGATAAAATTCCATTGGATGCATAAAAATAATAAAATTTATTTTTTATAACCAATTGGTCATTAATATCATTTATGGTTAATTGGTATCCAAGGAATTAATTTTATATATATATTATCAAAAGAATTACATATGTTACAAAATATTATTCATAAATACTAAAATAGTGGCTAGGTTATACAAAAATATATTAAATAATAATATTTTAATAATACACTGTTATTTGGTGAAACTCAGTTTTTCTTTTAATACAGGCTATTGTGGAAGGTCTCTCTTGTTTTTAATGTAAGATACTGATGATTTTCAAAAGATAAATCAATGTTTCTTGAATATAATATTATATAATATATTATATTTATTTAATATAGTAAATATATTTAAATATATCTGGTTAATATATTCCATTTTTATAATTGATATTATTTGTCATAAACACTATTGAATATAATGTTGTACATTATAATTTTGTTGTCTTACATTCTCCCCACCATAATTAAATTATGTCCTCATAATTACTTATTTATCTCCTTTATTAAGAGCTTTATATTTAATAATTACTATTATTGAAAAACACACAACATAAATAAGGTTTACAACATTTCTTCTTGACAAGAGATAATGAAAATTACCTTGGTCATATAATTAGGTTATCTAGTTGGATAACATATTTTGGAAATTGAAACAGATATATAGAAGAAAAATCATGATTCCATGTTCTGATGGAGATTAATAGAGAAAATGGTTAGGATAACTTTAAAATTATTGAGGCCATAGTTCAGTAATAATCTGTGTGGTCATTTGATTCATCAGAAAGGAATGTACTATGACAACAGTTTTATTTCAAACCTTATTTTCCAATAGTTATAGAATTATTTCACTATAGAAAAATACAAATAAATATTCATTTCTATAAAAATAATATATAAATTTTTCTATGGTTTGATTTATATTTACATATATTTTTTAACACGTGATATATCATATAGTGACGTAATACACTAAAATCTAAAATATCATCAAATGATCAACTATTTCGTAAATGGTTAACTTTTACAAAGGAATATTCTATGATACATTAGGATTATTTTCACTCAGTTTCCAAAATGAACATATCATTTTCCTTAAATTAATATGAAGTATCTCTTTAATCATTACATAAAAAATATATAAACACCTTCATCTTGTATCCTAATGAAACATTGTAATTACATGATTTCAATAATACCTTATTATATATATGCATTCTTCCTTATTTCTTATGTAAGATAAATTTTATTGGATAAATTACTTATATTGAAATTTTTTGTAAACATTATCAATGATATCATAGAATTCATGTTATAAAATATTTAATCAATTCAATAGTAGATATATCTTTTCCAAAATAATAATTTATTCATCATTCTCTCAACATAAATAACATGTTAAGGGTTTTATTTACCACAATCATGTGTTTTTTGATAATTTTAACATAAATTGAATAAATTTTCTTAATATTGTTCACCATATGATCTCAAATAATTAATTAATAAGAAATATAGTATAATAAATAAATATTTAATAAATTATATGATGAATACATTGTATAAAAAATACTTTCACAACAAATTTATAAGATCCAAATACTGAACCACATTAATCAGTCATATTTAATTGATTCAATAACATGTTATCGACCTTGATCTGGTATCTTGTTCTGAGGTATATTCTCTTGATGTTTTCGACATTTATTTTTTTATTGAACCATCTATATGGAGTAGTATCCTTAAATAGTATTACTTTTATTCCTCCTATTACAATATTTTTCTTGGTGACACTTTTATCTACACTTATACGAAACTTATATTCTATTGAATCATTTCCCAGTGTGATTCTTTCCACATATATCAAATGTTTGAAAAACATTCTTTCCCTTAATCATATTTGACTCATTCCCTTTTTTATGTTGTTCAAAAGACCTTTTCTTCTCTTGGTTTTCCATGAATATACTGGAACTCGATAATTCTTCTCGATTTTGATAGAACATAAATCTATCTATTCATTTGATGATATATTATAAGAACACACCACCCATAAAATAATTTTCCTAATACCATTAGTGAAGTGGTTGACATTTCACTCTATGCTTCGTGTATAATCCCGATCATAGCAACATAAACTTAAAAAGGAAGCATTAGAATCTGTAAAATTTCTTCATCATCATTCTTTATGATATGGATCATTCTATTAATCACAATTTTTCCATCATGAGGGAAATATTTATTTAATAATATCTTCATTAATTTCCTCTAATCTATGATTTCAATTTCATATTCCTCTCTCGTATTCTGAATTAAAGACCACCACTGATCAAAATCTTCGTGATCATACAAAAAAATGTAACTTTTTTTCCTTTTCCACAAATCCTAATTAGACGAATACATTGTCGAAATACTTAATCCATTTCTCAGCTATAGTTGTATAAGTAGTCCTAGTAAATGATAGTGTAATATTCTAGATTATTTCATCGAACATAAGAGATTCTAATTCTATAATTATTTTCTACATCTAGAAATTTTTATTTATAATAACATGAATAATATTCCATAATATTTCATAAAATATATCAATTCAAATTTCATCTATATTGGTTTCCTCAATATAAAAAATCAAAATTTCTCATGAGAATAACATCATTCATCCATCCATTCTTCTTTTGTAAATAGTAAAATATACTATA
Source organism: Viscum album (assembly GCA_963277665.1). Lineage (NCBI taxonomy): Eukaryota > Viridiplantae > Streptophyta > Magnoliopsida > Santalales > Viscaceae > Viscum > Viscum album. The sequence goes on along the minus strand of OY728121.1, from coordinate 1,988,887,654 downwards.
TTAGATCATAAAATTATGAACCACGTATAATTTGAAATGTGTTATATCACATAACATAAATTTAGACATCATGAATCCATTAATCATAAACATTGGGTACATTGGGAAATATTTACTTTCCAATATATCATAATAGTAGGTAGAGAAAATGTGAACTATCTTAGAAATATCCCTCGGGAGTGTCATCCAATGTGAGTAGAATGTCCCATATTAATGTACCAGGTTAACCCAATCCATTATTCGGACACCTTGTCAGAGTAGTTACCCTTAGGAACATCTGTTCCAGAACTATGTCCCCTTGAAGTATCTAGACATGTATGTATTTTGTTGAATACCCACATAATCACAACCTTACCAAAATTCTAGGATTTTATACTCTAATTATCCTCAATTCCTATCTTAGGATTTTGATATGTATTCTATTTTTTCTAACTATTTTTTTCAAGGTTGGTGCTAAAATAATTTTAATACCAACTATAATGCCCGACCTCAAAATCACGGATCTAGTTCAATATATTATTACTTTAGCATGATTGAATGGAATCATATATTGAATGACTGATCAATATAAAAACATTGAAAATACATATTACATACTTGATACCCATAATATATTGGGAAATATTAAATACAAACATGATACAAATAAAATGAAATAAACTAGGACCCTCTATGATCATTCCCTTATTTTTTCATCATAACATTTTCAAAGAAACATAATAAGGGTGAGATCAAATACATAGTAAGGGTAATAAATGGGAGAAATAATGAACTAATGATTGTAAATCAACAAGTAAAGGTAAATATCTAATAGAATATGCCATTAGAATAACAAGATAAGGAAAATTCAATATTTCAATGTTAGCCACAAGAAACTCAGGACATTAAATCATTAAAATAAAAATAAAATGTACCCATATCTATATTATCACCAAATATCATGCATAATTTATAACAAAATTCCCAATAAATTAAATTCTCAAATATTAGACGTCATTTTTCCCATGAACATTAAATCATTAACGTTATGAGACTATTTAATCTTTTCAGATTTCACCAAAAAATTCATCTCATGAGAGAATAGATGCATCAAGGGATTCAATTAATCAGTCCCCAACCAATGGGGCTTTCCTTAAACAGTCTTCATCCAATTTATTTTATTTCCAAATCATTCCACATATATTTAATAAAAATATTTTTTTTTCAAAATGAATATGTATTGTATAAAACATATGACTTATCGATAATTCCCAATTTATTCAAATATCACTCAATGTGAACACTTAATGAAATATAATATATAGTTTTGGAAATAATAACAGACATTGATTGATAATATGAATTATCAATCTTATTTCCAATGAAAAATTATTTCAAAAATGTGATTCTTCCAAGATAAATTTATCAATCGTCAAAGGAAGTGATATTTCAAATATAATCCTTAAAAACATTTTTTATGAAAATAATTTTTCTACATGCCAATGAGACCAACACCACTTATAAACATTAAATCATAATTAAAATAATGAAAATTATTTCATTCCATGAATAAAATTAATTCATGATTTATTGTACCAAATGGTATGGTCAATACACTAAAAAAATTAAGTTAGTGGTGTATATGGTGTATGCATTGTGGAGAGAAAACATTGACAACAATCCCTAACCTCAACCTCCCATTTGTTTTGTGGTATTTATCATACATTATAGGATTAAAAAATTTCTAGTAAAATATAATATAACCAAAATAATGTTTATAATATATGATACATTAACTTCATACAATATTTTTATTTCCCATTTGTTAACACTCATTCAATATTTTAACTATTTCAGGTTTTAAATGCCTAATTTTATCAAGTATGTGTTGACTTGTTACTAAGTGTTCTTATTAATTGGATTCGGATTTCATTATATCATGAATTTATAATGTGATAAAATTATATTATATATTTATTAAATATTTTTTTATAACAGTCCATAAAATTTCAAGATAAGAAATGAAGTGCATAGTTCATTGAGACGGTAGGCTGTACGTATGCAGGAACTCTGCATTCTCTGAGTCAGTGTATTTAATCTAATAAAATTTAAATGAAAATATGTATATTATATGTCCATTATATTAAATATTATATATATATTACATTGTTTATTAATTCTATCCTTCATAAATTCCATGTATAGCATTAATGAGGAATGTCTCTTTGAGAGGGTGGTAATAAACACTACCACATAGTGTGTTATCGTATTTACAAAAAAATGAAATGTATATAGGTATGAATAATAAAATAATTACATATTCATATGTTCATTATAAATATAATATATATATATATATTCCATCATAATATCCACCATGATAATCGATAAAGGAAAAAAATGAATAATCATAGTTTTATGAGGCTGAAGTTCGTCGTACACGTAAACAATATGTTCTTTATTCATTAAATGGATGCCTGGGTAATATTAAGATGAAAAAATCACATAAAAACATCCTATTATATTTATTAATGTTTTAATGTTATATGATCTTATAATATAGATATTTGAGATATTGGATAATGAAATTAAAACTAAAGAACTTCGGAGAAGACGTTACATCTTAATTGGATAACTTCTTTTGGCTTGTACATAAAGGCTTCCATGGATGAATTTATTCCTCATGATATGAATATATAAATAGAGGAGGTATTTTGAAGAGATATTTTAGAATAAATTGGTCATGAAAAATTGTTTTTATAGTTCTTTGGAAGTGGGAGGAGATGAGAGCATTTTATAATGGTGGAGGAGTGTCACTCTGGTAATATTTTTAACAAGGAAATCCTTCCAATTGTTTCGTGTAGAAAGTGGATAAAATTGTAAAACAAACTATATCCAATGTTGTAAATGGACTAAATATAGAACCAATGTATTTTTTACATGTTTATAGGTCATTTTAATCCTTATGTTTATGTTGTTGTCCTTTATTATAGTTAATTTTACCTTAATCGGTGTTATTATTTTTAATTACATTCACTATTATTATTTATAAAAAACCAATTTAAACTTATTATATATTATAAATTATTATAACAAGAAATATTGAATCCATTTTTCAAAATTTCAATCACAGAACTCACAGAAATTAATTTGAATTTAATCCTAGAGACAGTGTTACAATGCATGTTTTTAAAGTAAAAACATCCAGAACATTGCTATGTTTTTATTCCCAATGTCAATGTGAGATTGATTAAAATTCCCTAAATTGAATTGATTGTTAAAAATATTATATAATTAATCATTAAAACTGTCATAAAATATAATTTATCTTATAAATAAATAAGATGAAAAAGAAAATTTGAATTAAAATTCATAATTTTGTACTATTAATTACAGATAATATGACTCTGAAAAATATAAAAAAACCTAAACTAATTTTAATATTTATATTTAAATTATTTGGTTCATTTTGGAAAATTATATAAATTAACATGTCAACATTCAAATTTGAAAAAATTTCTTCAATAAATGTTTGTAAAATTTCTGTTATGAATGTACCTGATTCTATGTGTGATTCTAGCTTTGTTCATATATTAGGCCTATAAAACCTAATATATGAATATAAAAATATTTGTTTGAATATATAACAGATATATTTCATTAAATTAATTAACTATTTTAATTATTTTGTTTACTAAGGAAAAACTTTTTTGGATGCATGAAAATAATAATATTACTTTGTATATCCAATTGGTTCGTATTTTTGTTAATCATTAATTGGTAACCATTGAATTCACTTTAAATTTATATAATCATTAAATTTTCATATGTTAACTATTATTATTCAAAACATCCATGATAATGGATAGGTTATATCTTATAGTATTAAATAATAATATTTTAATAATACATGGTTGTTTGTTGAAACTTGGTCTTGCGTGTAACACAAGATATCATGGAAGGTCAATATTAAGAGTAACACAAGATACTGAGGAAGTATGGAAGCTAATTAAATGTTATATTCGTTAAAGAATATATATTATATTATTTTTATTTAAGATATTAAATATATCTTAATTAATCAGGTTAATATATTCCCTTTTTTCATATAATGTTATATGTCATAAATAATAATTAATATAAAGTTGTATTTTATAATTTTGGGATGTTACCTTATCCCCACCAAAATTAAATTTCATAAACACAATTTAAAATTCATATCCATAGTCAGGGGATTGATATTTGCAAATAACTATTGTTGAAATCCCAACATCGTTGATAGGGTTAATAACACATCTTATTAATAAGTGATAAAGGAAAGAACAATAGTCATGGAACTGGGTTCACTTGTGAGAGAAAATATATGGAAAATGAAAACTGATATACAAAATATAAAAAATCAAGAACTGATGTTTTATTAGAGAGTTCTAGAGATCATAGTGAGGAGAAATTTTACTGTCATAAGGCCATAAATCTGTCATGTTTTATGGGGGCATTCTATTTATCAAAAATGATCATTTATGATTCAAAAAACAATTTTTATTTAGATGAGGTATTTTTTCACTCTATAAGAATATATATAAATAAATGTTTCAATAAATATATTATTTTACTTATATTACTCCTTGAACTATTTCTAATTCATCTCTTATCATGTGATGCATAATATTGTAATATAATATAATAACATATGAAATATCATACAATGGTCAACAATTTCATAAATGGTTAAATTTTACAAAATATTAAAATACAAAACATTATAAATATGGTCACTGTATTTCCAAAATGAACTTATCATTGGCCTCAAATAAATATGACATCACTCTTTAATCATCAAATACCAAATATGTGAACACCTTCATCATGTATCCTTTTGGAAGATGGAAATAACTTGAATTACCATAAAACCATATTGGAAACACGCATTATAAATTATTCATTATGTAATAAACATTTTATTGGATATATTACTTACATCCAAAAGTGTTTTAGACATTAGTAGTGATAGCATAAAACAATTATTAATATGTCATTAATCAGTTCCATTGTAGTCAACACTTGGACAAATCAACAGTTTCATCATCATTATATCAACCATAAGATCATATTACAACTTTTCAATACCACCGTCACATGTTTTACTAAAATATTACCTTTATTAAGAATAAATATGCATGGTATCATTCCTCATAGGATCTAAAAACCTTAACAAAAAATTAGTATAGTAAAATCCCTTCATATTTCATAAATCATGTGATGATAAAATCATAAGAAAAATAAATTTACAACATATTTCATAAATCCATATTCATAAGAACATTAATCATTCTACTTCAGTTGTGTCAATAACATATGCTTGACCATGATTCTTTATCTTCTACATATATATATTCCCTTTAAATTTGGGTCATTCATTTATGTTGTGACCCATCTCCATGATTTTGAATCACATAATAATAGGCTTTTTATTCTTCCCTTTGTAATATTCATTATACTGACCCTTTTCATTGCACATAATACAAACTCTAATTCCATTAATGTATTTTCCTATGTCATTCTTTCCACATTTATCATATGTTGGAAAATATTTCATTCCCATTATCATCCCTAAATCATTCCATTTTTTATGGAGTCTAGATTACCTATTCTTCATGGAGGTTCCTATTAATAAATAGGATCCTAATGATTATTTATCTATTTTTATATCAAATAAAACAACCTCTTTATATGATTATAAGTTATGAGAAACTAGCACCCATAAAAGATATGGATTAAGGCCTTCAAATAAGTGGTCGATTTTCCAGTATATGTTGGATATATAATCTATATCATACCTAACTAATATTGTGATGGTAGCATCATAACATGAAATAATCTCTTATTCATTTTCCCTCATTGTAAGGATTGTTCTCATATTATCTATTATTCATGAGGGAATAATTTATAAAAGAATTTATCCATAAATTTCAACCATTACTAGAGTTAAATTTATTCTTCCTCCTAGTATTCCTGATCATATAGCACAACTAATCAGAAATACCTTAGAGACAATAGAGATAAAATAAATCCTTTTACATTACAAAACTTTATAATTCCAAGAATAACTTCTCTAAAATCTTTATCCATTAGACTGATAAAATTTTGATTATTTATCCCACTAAAGGATTGATTCCCCTTCCATATAAAGTAATCCAGTATAAAAGATTAATTTTATTCAATATGATTCTCTATCAGGGAATTTTTATTTTCCATAACCTGATTAATTTTCCAAAATATTTCCATATTCTTCTATACTCCAATACTATCTGTAATAGTTTTCGTAGTAGATAAATATCTATATTTTCTCTAATTATTAACATCATTCATCCTTGAAATAGAAATTTATAAAAAATTAAATATAATATATTAGAACATAAAATTATTAACATTATATAATTATAAATATGTTAAATAACATAAAAAAAATTCATGATGAATCCTATAATAATTAACTTTTGTTACATTGGGTGTATATTTACTTTCAAATCCTTCATAATGGTTGGTATATAAATTGTGAACTATCCTAATAATATGAATAGGGAGTGTTAAACTAGGTGTCTAGAAAAGAAATTTTTTGAATGTACCAGGTTACCCTGAGTCTGGTACAAGACACCATGTTAGAGTTGTTACCCCTAGGTACATTCGTTCCAGAATCACATCCACTTGTTGTATATTGAAATGGATGTTTTGCGATTAATACCCACATAATCACTACCATAACAATTTTCTAGGATGTTCATGTATTAATATCTTCAATTTATATTTTATTTTTTCCTACCTAATCTAATATTTCTAAATTTAGTTTATAAAGGTAATGCTTAACTTCCATTGATACCAAATATAATTCCCTACCACCAGAATCACATAGCCAGTTCATTATTTTATTATATTTGCATTAATACAAGGAATAAAATCCCAAAGGGATGACCAATTTATAAGTCTTTGAAAGAAATATTACATACACGATTCTCCTAAAATTTTGGTAAATAGAAAATAAAAACATGATATATATAAAATGAAATAAACCACATCCTTAAATTCTTTATTCAATGATTTCTTACTAATAACCTGGGGAAAGAATCATAGTAAGGGTGATATTAAAGGCTCAGTAAGGATAAATAATGAGAAATAAATAATTATTAAATGAGACTAAGTCATCAGGGAATTTAAATAAATTATAACAAATTCCATTCATGTAAATATATAAGGAAAATTCAATATACTTAGGTAAGAAACTGATTATAGATTCAATTAAAGCAATGAATTCAAACGGAAAAAAACTATACATATGTAAATGAAGACCCTCATGGATAAATAATAATAGAATAATTAATAAATGGTTTTATTAATTATATAACTTCATTTTTCATAGGAACATGACACCATTACCACCATGAGATAGTATAAATTTTTTTTATTTGGCCAACTAATACATCTCCCCATATTACTGATCAATTGAGGGGTATTCATTAACCAGTCCCAAACCTAAAGGTATGGCCTTATATAGTCCCAAACCCTTGTATTATGTAAAAACCTTGGTTTGAGGTATGTGGCCTTTGTTTATTCTTTTTTTTTGCGTTTATAGTGCATGGAATGAGTTGGGAAGAGTTTGGGAGAGTTTGTAATTGTTTTGGATGTGTTTGGAGGCATTTAAAGGGGTGCACGGTTTTATCACGGTTAGTGGAAACCATGCGTGTTCCCCAGGAAACCATGCAGACCCTTATTATCGAGACAGTAGGCCTCGCATGGCCTATACAAGGTTTTCCAACCCGTGTAAGGAAACCGTGCGGACCCTGGCTCTCGAGCCAGTGGTGTGCGCACGGTTAGTGCACGATTTTCCAAACCATGTGGGCTAACCATGTGGACACTTAAAGTTCAGGTTATAAGTTCCAGGCTCACATAGGATTTCCAAATTTCACTCCAACTCTCCTCCCACTTGATCCTCACTTGGGATTTTCGGTTCTCAGGGGTTAGGGGGGCTCTCCCACTCGGTTTGGAAGGATTTCGAAGGGGTTTCAAGGTGGTTGCTTCCAGGTAAGTCTATCCCCTTTCTTGCCATGAGTTTTCCTCTAGATCTACATCCCTCACTTTCATGGTTTTCTAGATCTACACTTTTTGGGTTTATATCTAGGGTTTTTGTTGCTTTGGATTTTAATTTTAAGTCTTGTGATGGTCAGGGAAGGTGATCTAGAGAGGTTTTGGTGGTGCGTTAGCCAGATTGGAGGTGTGGTTGTTTGTGGGTCGTTTTCTTGGGAACCCTAAAGGTAGGTGGATTCTATCTCTCCTCCACATGGATAGAGATAATTGTTTTGGTTACAATTAATTTTTTGTGCTATGAATTAATTTTGATGTTTTGTGAGAAATTGTTTGGAAATCCCTTGGTTGAGGTTTTGGAGATTATTGGAAAATGGGGGTTTTATGGTGAAATGGTTTTCTTGTGAATTTTCAAATAGAGATTTTAAAATGGGTTGATATGATTGATTTGGGAAAATGATTGATGGAAAGGGTTTTCAATAAAAAGGGTTGTTTTATTGAAATGTTGTTTGGCATGGAAAATGGTTTTCAATAAATGGATTGATTTGTAATGGAATGGGTTTATTGCATGTTGTTGTGACCTTGGTGGGTTTATTCATGGTTTGGTTTAATTGAAATTTTTTAGGGAGGTGGGAGGGAAGTCTCACTGTAGAAAGGGGATGGAAAGTGGTCAAAAGAACCTCCATATGAGTATTGGTTGGGAAGTATCACTAGTTGTGAATGGGTGAATGGGTTGGGCAGAAGTCCCACCATTTGGATTGATTTGGTATGAATGGGTGAACGGGTTGGGTGGAAGTCCCACTGTTTTGGTTTCCTGTTGTGCATTATGTTGCAAGATAGAATTGTTGTGCTAATGTGTAAATTTTTGGATGATTAAGTCTTGTTTGATTGGATTTCACTTGGTTTCTTGGTTTGGGTGTGATGGCTTGGTAAGATCATTGTTGGATTATAGTAATGGTTCCACTTGTGATTGTTTTAGATAAACAGTTTTTTATAAATGTACTAACAGTTTTATCCTATTGGCATGTGTAGGGAAGTCATTTGGGGAAACCTACTGAGTTTTAGTACTCACCCCCTGCTTTTTCACTTTGGTGTCGTTGCAGATGTCTTGTACCATGATGTGGTCAATGGTAAGGAATCTAACTCCTTTAGTGGAGTATTGTGATTCCATGGAGGATCAATGAGCTTGGAGCTTGGTGTGGAGCTGTGGTGGAGTCATGGATTGTGGTGTTTGGTTGTTTTTTTTTCGATTTGTACTTTGATGTGTTGTGGACATGTTTAGTTTTATTGGGTTTATATTGTATTATGGAACAACTTGGTTGTTAATGGATGGGTTGGTTGGGTTTCTTGACAAGCATCATTTAGTTTGTGGATTGTGGGTTGGTTTTTTCTTAAGGGAAAATCGTTCCCCATTTTGTTCTCGGAGCACTCGACATTTATTTCCAACCTTTGGCGCCTTGGGAACATCACTTAAGGCCAAGTAGCCCTCACCTCCTTCTCTAGAAAATGGGGTACCGGTGGGGCTTTACAAGTGGTATCAGTTTGTTCGGTCCATTGGAGTTGATTCTCGGATTTGATGTTAACATTCATTCTGTTACATTCCTTGAGTCGGGATGGTATAAGGCGTAGGATTGTCCGAACATAGAATTTATAGCATAAAAGGACATGTCTAACCCTTTTATGATGAAATTAAAGTTACTAGTGATTTGGGTACATATTTGTTTTTTGAGACACTTATATGAATTGGATATCTCATTGTCGTGGCTGTAGCCAATGAGATGAGATTGACATGCATGGTGGAAATGAATTCCCTACAGGATTAATATTTCATTAGGGTATAATGATTTATGATGTGATATGAATATTTGAAATGTTAATGTGAATAAATTTGTATTTTAAAAATGGGTTGGTTTTCAGAATGGTGAAACATGGCACATGTGAAAAAATGTGAACTGGTGGAAAGCCTATTTGTGATAATGTTGTGTAATGTGATTTGAAATGGGATTTCGTGATGTCTACGGAAGTGAGACACATGGTTGTTTGTTTTTTTTGATAGATATGGAATAGGGTAGGCGTCGTAGAGACTAGCCGGAGGAGGCTTCTGAGAATGTGGTTGCACCTGAGCCTCAGGTGAACTAGCAGCAAGTGCAATGTATAGTGCAAGATTTCCTTGATGTGGGAAGTGGAAATAAAGTGGATGAACCAAGGCATGGGGATCATATTGTTCAGTGTTAGAAGCAGAATCCAACCATCTTCATGGGAAATTCAGAGCTTGGGAGGGCAGAAGCATGGTTGAATAGAATGAACAAGATCTTCGAGTTCCTTGGAACTCTAGTAGAGTTAAAAGTGAAATTGGCAACGTATATGTTGGAAGATCTTGACCATCAGTGGTGGGAGTTGGTATTCCAGGCGGGGACAGACCAGGGTATGATGTGGGAAGGTTTTAAAGAATTTTATAACAAACAATTATACCCAGATTTATTTAGAATTCAGAGTACGACTGATTTCTTCAGTTTGAAATAAGAGCTTATGGTTGTGACGGAGTATACATCTATGTTTATGAACATAGTGTGGTTTCCACCCGAGGTGGTAGGTAGCACGTCAATAAAGGCAAGGATCTTTGAAGTGGGTTTATGGAATGAAATCCATTCAAAGATAGCAGTGTTGTGTATAGATGATTACATGGAGATGGTAAATAGATCCTCAGTGGCTATGCGGGATTTGTTGGGTGCTACGGGCGGAGGATGCATGGTAGCACCCATAGGGAATAGTGGGAACTCTAATGATGGGTTCAAGGGGAAGAGGGACACTTATTCCTAGGGTGGGAATATGGCATATAATCTGATGGTAGGATCAGTAAATCTTCCTCCAAAGCCCCAGAGAAATAAGGGATGTTTTCAGTGTGGTTCTACGAGTCCCATAAAGCGGGATTGTATGGAAAAACCTCAAGAATGTCATAATTGTAAGAAGATAAGGCATCTGCACAGTTATTGTCAGAATTATCCAAGGTCGACTGCGCGTGACACTCTTCAGGGATCGCAGACATCGTATGCTTCGACAGGACGGGGACAGTAGCATACCCCTCGTCAGCAGAGTAAGGTGGGTCATGGTGATTCTTGGAATACCACGATGCCTCATCAAAGCAATAAAGAGCAGAGTGAGGAAAGAAAACAAGTGTTTGGAGCTAAACATGTTTTGGTGGATGATCAGTCGGGACAATCCATGGTGCGAGGTATCATTCTTCTAAATTTTACCTTGATGAATGTTTTATTTGATATGGGTGCTTCACACTCTTTTTTTGCGACACCTGTGGTTTATTTATTGGGTTTAAGGGTAGAAATGATGCCCTCGGTTTTGAAATTTCAAACTTCTATGGGTCATAGAGAGTGTCAAACATTCTTGTGTAGAGAATGTTGTATCATTGTGGGCGAGGTTGAGATGGTGTGGAACTTCTCAATGCTTGAGATGGATGGTTATAATGTAATCTTGGGAATGGATTTTCCGTTGTATTTTAAGGCACACATCGACTGTGAGGTGAAAATAGTGGATTTTACGACACATGATGGAGTTTGAAATCTCTTTAGGGGAAAGAACCATGAATGGCGGGGTGGAATCGGTTTTTTGGCACCAACAGTGGGTACGTTATCTAATCAGTTGGCGGTGTTGTCGTTGGAATCAGTAGAGGGTGTGTAGCAGAGTGTTCCTCGGACAATGGTGGATTAGTTTTAGGATGTTTTTCCTAATGTATTCTCTGGGTTACCTCCCATAAGAGAAATGGAGTTTATGATTGATCTCCTTCCAGGGACTAGTCCTATCTCACTTACATCTTATCATATGGAATCATCTGAATTGCAGGAATTGAAAATCTTGTTGGAAGAGTTAGAAAACAAAGTGTTTATCTAGACTAGCACGTGTCTATGGGCAGCGCCGGTGCTGTTTGTGAAAAATGTGGATAGAAAATTGAGGATATGTGTTGATTATCATAGACTTAGACAAGTTACAATAAAGAATAGATATCCACTTCCACGAATTGATGATTTGTTCGACTAGTTGAGGGGAGACCAATGGTTCTCCAAGATCGACCTAAGGTCGGGATATTATCAATTGCGGGTGAGGAAAGAGGATATTTTTAAAACTGCTTTCAGAAGTAGGTATGGCCATTATGAATGTGTGGTTATGCCCTCTGGTCTAACGAATGCGCCAGCAGTGTTTATGACATTGATGAATCATATTTTTTAGAAATATCAAGATTAATTGGTGGTGGTGTTTGTCGACGATATTCTAGTGTATTCAAATACAAGGGTGGAGAATGAGCAGCACTTGGCGACAGTACTGGGGATCTTGAGGGATCATCGGTTGTATGCCAAGTTGTCAAAGTGTGAATTTTGGATATAGGAAGTTCATTATCATGGCCATGTGACTTCTGAAAGTGGTGTTTCAGTGGATCCAGAAAAGATATATGATGTTATCTCATGGCAACCGCCAAGGAATGTATTTGAGATATGGAGTTTTCATGGAATAGTTGGGTATTATCGACATTTTGTTCGTGATTTTTCATGTTTGGCTTCACCAATGATAGCTTTGACATGAAAGAATGGTCCATTCCAGTGGAATGAATAGTGTCAGATGTTTTTCGGTGAGCTAAAGGGTCGTCTTACATTAGCACCAATCTTGGTTTTTCCAAAATCAGGAAAAGGGTACGTGATGTATTACGATGCATCGGGATCAGGGTTGTGGTGTGTTCTCATGCAAGGGAATCATGTGGTTGCATATGGATCACGACAATTGAGAGTGCATGAGAATAACTACCAACTCATGATTTGGATTTGGCAGCAGTGGTCCATGCATTGAAAGTATGGTGTCATTATCTCTTTAGTGAGAAATTCATGGTATATACTGATCAAAAGAGCTTGAAAAACATTTTCTCATAATGGGATTTGAACTTGAGGCAAATGATATGGATGTAATATCTCGAAATATTTGATTTTGACTTGATGTACACACTTGGTAAGTGAAATTTGGTGGAAGTTGTGTTAAGTAGAAAATCATATGCTCAGGTGGTGAAACATGAATCAGACCAGTGGCAGTTAATCTCAGTTATAACTGATATGCGATTGGAATGTGAATACCAGTGCGATAGAGCAGTCTTCTTTCCAGTTTTGTTGATTCCTGACATTGTTGGCCTAGTTAGAGAGGCACAATTATTTGATTAGGAGTGTGTGACCTTGGGGTCGAGACTCAATGGTGGGGAAACCGTTGAGGGCTGGAAACTAAATGGAGATTCAGTTTTCTATTTTTGGAATCGGATGGCTGTACCAGTTGCTTATCAGGAGGATATTCTTAGGGTGTATCATCATTCCAGGTGGGTAGTTCATCTTGGAATTCAGAAAATGTATAAATTGTTGAAGGCACAGTTCTTGTGGGTTGGTATGAAAAGAACTGTGACTGAGTTTGTTTCGAGATGCTTGACTTGTCAGCAGGTCAAGGAAGAGCATCAGAGGCCATCATGAATGTTGTAGTCCTTACCAATCCCTATTTAGAAGTGGGAGCAGATAACGATGGATTTTTTCATAGGTCTCCCAATAAAGGTTAAGAAGAAAGATACCATTTGGTTGATAGTGGATTAGCTAATGAAGTAGGCCCATTTTTTCCTGATTCGTGAATCTCATACGGTGGAGGATCTATCCAAAATATATATCAAGGAGTTGGTAAAAAGGCATGGTGTTCCAGTTTCGATTGTATCAGATAGAGATCTTTGGTTTACATCTCATTTATGGAAATACTTACAGCCAACCCTTGGAACCTAGTTGACGATGAGTATGGCATATCACCCTTATACGGATGGTCAATCAGAGAGGACAATACAAACTCTGGAGGATATGTTTCAGGCTTCTATAATGGATTTTGGTGGCTCATGGGAGGAGCACATGTCACTAGTTGAGTCCTCGTACAATAATAGTTACCAGGAATCCATACAGATGGCTTTGTTTGAAGCATTGTATGGGCGGCCGTGTCGTTCTCCACTATGTTCGGTGGAAACATGCGAGTCTTCAATGGTTGGACCGAGCCTTGTCCAGGAGACTATGGAGATGATCAAGTTGATTAGGAAGAGAATGGAGACAGCTCAGAGTCATCAGAAATCATATGCGTATCATCATAGAAGGCTATTTTCATTCCAGGTGAGTGATCATGTGTTGTTGAGGATCTCTCCAAGGTTGAGACATCGTCAGTTTGGGAATAAGGTAGAGCTATCTCCAAGGCATATTGGACCGTTTGAGGTTCTTCGGGGGGTTGGTGAGGTGTCTTATCATTTAGCTTTGTCACCATGGTTTAGTGCGGTTCACAATGTGTTTCAAGTCTCGTAGTTGAAAAAGTCTCAGCCGAAACGTGACCATGTGATTCGATTGGATCATATTGAGCTAGAACCAGAAGCTTCGTTGGTGCATGTGCCAGTGCAGGTTGTGGATAGGAAAGAGAAATTCTTTATTTGTAAAATCATCAGGTTGGTTCGTTTTTTGTGGCATCATGGTCAGATTCAAGAGAAGTCTTGGGAGTGGGAGAAAGAGATGATCAAGCAGTGGCCTGAGCACTTTTGGGAAAGAGTGGCTTTAGTAAATTCTGAGGACAGAATGTCCAATGTTGGGGAAATGTATCACCCACGGTTTGAGGTATGTGGCCTTATTTCATGATTTTTTATGTGTTTAATGTGCATGGAATGAGTTGGGAAGAGGTTGGAAGAGTTAGGAATGGTTTTGGAAGTGTTTGGAGGCATTTCAAGGGGTGCACGGTTTGAGAACGGTTAGTGGAAACCATTCGGGATCCCCAAGAAACTGTGCAGACCCATGTTCTAAAGACAGTAGGCCTCACATGACCTGCACATAAATTTCCAAACCATGTGAGGAAACCATGTGGACCCTGGCTCTCGAGGCAGTGGCGTGCGCATGGTTAGCGCGCGATTTTCCAAACTGCATGGGCTAACCGTGTGACCACTTAATGTTAGGGTTATAAGTTCTAGGCTCACTCAAGATTGCCTCATTTCACACCAACTCTCCTCACACTCGAGCCTCACATGGTATTTTGGGTTCAAAGGGGTTTGGGGTTCTCTCCCACACGGTTTGGAAGGATTTCGATGGGGTTTCATGGTGGTTTCTTTCGGGTAAGTCTCTCCTCTTGCTTCTCATGTGTTTTCCTCTAGATCTACATCCCTCTATTTCATGGTTTTCTATATATACACTTTTTGGGTGTAGATATAGGGTTGGGTATAACTTGGATGTTAATTTTAAGGATTTTTATTGTTAAGGGAGGTGATCTAGAGGGGTTTCGGTGGTCCATTTTCCGGATTGGAGGTGTAGTTGTTTGTCGGTCATTTTCTCAGGAACCCTAAAGGTGGGTGGCTTCTCTCTAATATCCACTTGGATAGAGAAAATGGTTTTGGTTACAATTAATTTTTTGTGATTTTAATTAATTGTGAATTTCTATGAGAAATAGTTTGGAAATCCCTTGGTCGAGGTTTTGGGGATTTTTGGAAAAAGGTGGTTTTATTGTGAAATGCTTCTCTTGTGAGTTTTAAAATGGAGATTTTAAAATGGTTTGATGCGATTGATTGGATAAAATGATTGATGGAATGGGTTTTCAACAAAAAGTGTTGTTTTATTTAAATTTTGTTTGGCATGGTAAATGGTTTTCAATAAATGGATAATTTATTGAAGTGGATTGATTTGCAATGGAATTGGTTGATTTCATGTTGTTGTGACCTTGGTGGGTTTATGCTTGGTTTGGTTCGATTGAAATGTTTTATGGATGTTTGTGGGAAGTATCACTATAGAAATGGGATTGATAGTGGTTGTAAGAACCACCATATTAGTAGTGGTCAGGAAGTGCCGCTAGTTGTGAATGGGTGAACGGGTGGGGCGGAAGTCCCACAGTTTTGGTTGCTTGTTGTGCATTGCGTTGTAAGATGGAATTGTTGTGCTAATATGTAATTTTTTGGATGATTGTGGCTTGTTTGGATGGATTTCACTTGCTTGATTGTTTTGGGTGTGATGGCTTGGTATGAGCATTGTTTAATTATCGTAATGGTTGCACTTGTGATTGTTTTATATAAACTGTTTTATATAAATGTGCTAATGGTTTTATCCTAGTGGCGTGTGTAGGGAAGTCATTTGGGGAATACATACTGTGTTTTAGTACTCAACCCATAATTTGGAACTTTGGTATCTTTGCAGATGTCTTATACCATGATGTGGGAAAAGGTAAGGAATCTACCTCCTTTAGTGGAGCATTGTGATTCCATAGAGGAGCCATGATCATGGAGATTGGTGTGGAGCTGTGGTGGAGTCATGGCTTCTGGTTATTGGTTGTTTGGGTTCCACTTTGTACTCTAATGTGTTGTGGACATGTCTAGTTTTAATGGTTTTGGATTGTGTTGTGGAACGACTTGGTTTTTAATGGATGGGTTTGTTGTGTTTGTTGACATGCACCATTTATTTTGTGGATTTTTGGCAGGTTTTTTCTTAAGGGAAAATTGTTCCCCCATTTTGTTCTCGGAGCCCTATGCTTTTATTTCCAGCCTTTAGCACCTTGGGAATGTCGCATAAGGCCAAGTAACCCTCACCGCCTTCTCAAGCCAATGGGGTAGGGGAGGGGAGTTACATATTATATGTCTAAATACTTTATCATATATTAAAAAAACAATATTCTTTATCAAATCTTATCTGTATTGAATAGAAGATAATTTTTTTTAATAATTCCCCAGTTAACCAAAAAATATTAAAAAGAACACTGTATCTAAAATGATATACGGTTCCATAAATAATAATAGATATTTTTTGGGAATATTAATATTAAAGGTTATTTATATTTAAAATTTAATAAAATAATGTTTTTTTCATGTGTAATTTAATAATCTCAAAAGGAATCATTATTTCAAATATTATTATTAAAATTTGTTTTAGGAAAATAATCTTTATACATCCCAAAGTGTCTTATACCACTTCAAACATTAATCATAATGATCAAGAAGGAATTATATTCATTCCAGGATAAAAAATAATTCTATATATAGTATTTTAAAAGGTATGGTAGATACACATCACAAAATAAGTTAGTGTTGTATATGACATATTCCTCATGGAATGATCATAAAGTCAAAAATCACTTACCTTAACAATCCTTTTGTTTTAGGGTATTTATACTAATTTATAGTTGTTTATAATATTTTAATATCTTATTCCATAACCATAATAATGTTTATAGTATCATATATTATCTTTATCAAATGTTTTATTACCCATTTGTAAACACACTATCATTATTTTCACAAATTTGTAATATATTGAGGTATGTGTTATTAAATAATTACATAAGATTAATGTGTAACATAACACGTGATTATATAAAAAGGAATTTTGATTACTATTAATATTTATGAATTAAATAGAAATTTTACTTCAAAAGTGACTCTATGAATAATAACGTTCCCTACACACAATAATGGGTCTCTCCAAAATCATACGGTGCACAAAATACTATGATATATAAAAAACTAATATATTATTATTTTTTTATGTGATAGTTATCACCATGCCATTGTATTTATGGTAATGAATCTAAATAACTATGTTATGTTACACATGTTTAATAAACGTTTTTACTTTATTCTAATAAATTTTATGGGACAAAAATAAGAATAAATCTTATTTTAAGCATAAAACTATCAAATATTTTAAAATGGTAGTTTTACAGCCTATTAATGGAAAAACCTTTATAAATCTCATTTTTAATGATTTATAATTTTTTATGAAATTTTTTTTGACTTATTTACAAGAGGATTATAAAAATTTTCTTTAGTTGAGCTTTTAGTCTTCACTGGTAATATACATTTTTAATGAATAGGGAAAAATACACCTCTTTAATTCAAAACTTTTTTTCTCTAAAAAATTTATATAGTCTGATATTATATTTAATTTATTGTAATGTATAATTAAATAACTTTCTTTCATTTTATTCAATTTTGGCCTATAATGTTATTTTTTATATTGAAATTATATATAAAAAACCTATTGGAATTTTTGAAGGTCCATTTTATCTGTCTTCTCACCACATCTGAGGGATTAGTTTTAAACTAAATTTTTCCATTTCTATGTATTGAGATTTGAATAATGGTTATAAATTATTATAATTACTTTGAATTATTTTGTCCAATAAGACCAACATAATTTTTTTTTGAAAAGTAAGATGTGTATTCTATTTTCCATGGTTATCGGTAAATGATGTAATTAAATGTAAATATGATATTATAATAATATTAAATATCCATAACACATCTCTTTATCTCATTGTATCTATTTCGTTCGAGAAAAATCAACCATAGACTGAAATTATAACCTTTTAATATAATAGGGTATGAATATGACATTTATTATATTTTATTCAAAAATAAGTTAAAATGCCATATTAATATTTTTATAAGAAAATAATTATTATGTAGGGATATATAGAAGATAAATTAGACTATAAATATTCATTTTAAATATAAATCATTCCTATAAATAATCTTATTTTTCTTATAACATTTAGACATTATATAATTAATTTTTATTATGACACAATGATGATGTAGTAATAGATTAATTAAAGGAAGAATCAAATAAATGACAATAATATTATTATAATAACTATAATATGAAATATTATATTCCATAGGCTAACAATATGGATGTATTTAACATGTTATTGATTAGTTAATGTTTTTTTTATGGTATTATGTTATTATGATTTTTTTAGAAAGCCATGTAATGAATAGTGTTAAAATTTATATAATTTATATCTTAAATTATAAAATAGTTCATTTAAGGATATAAAATGTCTAAAAATATTATATTTGGTCAATATGTTTATAAAATTCTAAAATTTTCATTAATGACTCGTTAATTTGTCTTTTGGTGTGTTATTTTTATTTTTGTAACCCTTAAAGTGTAGATTACATGATAAAACGGTAAGAATTAAAAAGGTTAAATAAGTGTGAAAACAAAAAAAGGTAGAAAATAAACTCAATAATTATCTAAAAAAATATTTTCCTGATTATTTCTTACCATAGTCATATTAGATTTTAAATTACATAATTTTGAGTCATTTGATGTTAAATATTAACTTATAATAATTTAGTATTTTATGGTTTTCCATGGGTGCCTCTCTCCTATCCTATAAAAAGTAACACAATCCTCTCTATTACCCACACTTAAAAAAAATTTGGTATGAAACAATTCTACCCAAAAACCCTTCCCAGAATCCCTACCCAAATTAGTTAAGCCTTATTTTAGGAATAATTCACTCCTTGGTGGTGTTAAGGTTCATAGAAAAGTTAAAATCTGATGAAAATATAATGAATTTATATAAGTGTTTTTATTTTATTTCTTTTCATCCTCATTAAAAATATATTCAAAAATTATGAAATAATAACTGTAATATCAAAAATATAATTATATATTATTATATTAATATCATAACCTATCTCCATCTCCACATCCATTAAATTGGAAAATAAGTAACTACTTGTGTGTACGTGTGAACTATCTCCTCCATGAACTAATGTAATGTTTTTTCGATAACTACCTATCAAGAATGGTTATAATGATAGAATTAATGATCATATGTTATATTAATGAAATATTTATCAGTATAAAAACTAATATATCCACTATGTTTACATTCCATTAACATAAAAATTATAACATCGTACATGTGTACGTGCTTATGTGTGAAGTATCACCAAAATGAAGTGATGTGATTAAATATTAATCACCACATCACATGGATAATATATATAATTGTATTTTAATAATCAATATTATATTAATTATTTTATAATAATTATGTAAAGATAAAATATTATTTATCTTTTTTTCATAATGGTCATTGAAAAATGAAACTATTACTCATGAGTACGTACAGCTTATAGTCGGTATGATTGTAATGTTGTCCATTTTTATATCCATATTTTTTGAATGTATTTAAATGTATTATTTATATATAAAAATTAATATTATTTCATTAATATTATGATGGATATGATGGAATTATTACAACATGGAAAAATGCGATAATACCCAGTTCATTTTCAACTAATGAACCGAATAACAACAAAATTTCCAATGTGAAATTAAATAATTAAATAATTATTATAACATCTAAATAATTAATATAAATGGAATAAAAAACATTACAAATTTTCTCAATAAAGTATAAATAAAACAATTATTATTTTATAGGAATATAATGAACGTATGATATGGGTTGGACTCGAGGTAATGAATTTCTATTAAAAACATATTTAAAATAAACTCGTTCAACTTTTTCTACATAAGTCAAATCCAAATGATTTTTTAGACATACAACATGAATTGATTTTCCCACATTTATTTCAATTTAATGTTTTGATGATTCATTTATATGCTTTCCATATTATTTTAAAATAATGCCTTTTCATTTATGAGTGCTCATTTATTTAAAAATAAAATGTAATTTCAATATGGAAATGTTATTTTTAATTTATTATTGTATTATGTGTCCTTATTTTGTTGTATTTTATGGAAATTATATTTTTTTATATTTTTATCAATGATAAATTGATGGTGTTTTTTCTTGTGATAACACTCCAATTCCTTGGCTAACGTGTAACACCAAATACATTCATCAAAAAAAAAAAATTATGCCATATGCATTATGAAAATAATCTTTCATTACACAAGACACTGGATTTTATTTCTTTACACGCAATTGCGACCTTCCTCTATAGCTTGCATCATACGCAATACCGAGTTTCACTAAACAATGATATACTATTAAAATATTATTAAAACTAGCCATTTTGAAAAGTAATACCCACTTTTTGAAATTTTTTAAATTTTATTTTTCAAAATGGACTTCATTTTTGGATTTGGAATATCGAAATTAGCCTAGGGTGATATTTTTGTATTTTTCTGGAAACATTCAATTTTTGATGAATAGTTAAAACACTAGGCTACTATTTAAAAACCGTCTTTTAATTTAAATAATTAATTACTTTATTTAAATTTATTTGAGTTCAAAATTTATACATAATACCTATATATGTTCAATTAAATTCATTGGAGCCATTTTATAATAATATTATATATATATAAATTTTATTGAAATTTTCACAGTCTTTTACCCACCTCATAGGAGAATTTACAAATTCACATAAAACATAATTTTACCACTTCTGTGAGTGAAATTTAAAAAATATGAGAGACACGGTTAATATCAAGCTCTAAAATGTGGTTCAATTAGATGAAAATAGTTTTTGGTGAATAGTAACTTTTTACTTTTTTTACCAC
Source organism: Viscum album (assembly GCA_963277665.1). NCBI lineage: Eukaryota > Viridiplantae > Streptophyta > Magnoliopsida > Santalales > Viscaceae > Viscum > Viscum album. Next base: position 1,988,866,241 of record OY728121.1, on the reverse strand, counting down.
GGTTAAAAGTAAATTGGGCAATTAAGGGTAAAAATGATATTATTATTACCTTAACACATGTCTTAATTCTATTTGATAAATGTAATTCGACCAAAAAAACCTTAGGAATAAAATATGACCTTTTAGGCCCACTTTGAATAGATTGGGACATTTAATATTAATTTATTTAAAGAAGGGTTAAAATAGTTAAAATCAATGTTCAATAAGTAAATCATTTTTAATATAGGGTTATACATATGATAAATTCTACTATAAATATTCATTAGAAATATAAAATTATTTCCTACGTAATGGTATTTTATTGGTAATTTTTAGACATTAAATAATTTAATTTATTTATGACACTATAATGATGCAGTAATTATCTTATTAATGAAATATTGACATAATTGATGTTATAGATACCGAAATAAATGTAATATGAGACTTTTTATGAATTAAAATTATTTCCTAGGTTAACGTAACATGATATTGTTGATTTAATTAACTTTTTTCGAACTAATCATTCTGTTATGATATTCACAAAAATCAATTACCAAATAGTGTCAAAATCGACATAAAATAGTTATTAAAACAAATATTATACAATTAATTGTTTTTTTATTCCTAAAAATCTAAGGATATTACAAATACTTATATAATGTTGTATATATTAATAATAAACAACTTTGGGTTAGTTTGGATTGTTATAGTAAGTTTATTAACATTATAGTGTAATAAAACAAGAAGACATGGTAAAGGTTAAATTATCTAACTTAAAGTTAAATCTAAATGATAAGGTTAAAATAGAAACCTAAACTTGTCTAAATCCTATTGTATGATATGATTTCTACCCATACCCACCTTATATTTGAAATAAATCAATATGGAGCTATTAAAAACCGAAAATTACTTTATAATAAAATAATATTTTTAGTTTTTCTTAAGGTGCCCCTCTCCTCCCTTATAAAAGGGAACCTCCTCCCTATCTTCCCCACACCACATTGAGCCTTCAATCTTGGCCAAACCCTGCCCAATTCTCTTCTCCACTTCCTGTGAAACATCCTAGAGGTCTTGGAATTCTACAAAAACCAAAATTAGTGCCCTAAAAGGAGGTCTCAAAGAGGCACTTCAAATAAGAGGTAATGTTCGTTACCGATTATTTCAACTTTATTTCTTCTTCCACTTCTTCTTATTTATTTATTTAATTATGAAGTAATAACATCATTATCAATAATATACTTATATGTTATTATAAGTATGAAAAAACCATATTTCACAATCTATCCATCCTATGGAAAACGAAATCACCACGCGTGCGTACGTACGAAATATCGTCTCCACGTCATGGTGTAATCTATTTTCCACTACCACCTTACTTGGATGGGTATAATGGTGTAAATAATAACTATATATGATTATTGTAAATTAATATTGATTATTAAATAGTATACATCAACTCCAATACAATTCCATGATCATGGGAACGATATCATCGCTCGTGCATACGTACGGAATACCGTCTCCACGATGTTATACGACTCATTCTACATGATCTTCATTTCATAATGATTATATAAATGAATTGAATGAATGAATATGATATATATTACAGTAATACCATTCTGAAAATGAGGTATCTATAACCTAAAAAGATGAATAAGAATTTATTCGACAAAACATGCATAAGAACAAAAAGTAATAAACACTCGAATAACAAGTAGCAATGAAATATTACTAATAAGAAGCTAAGAGTATGACCATATATGATATCATAACAATGATTATGATTCTAGAATAAGTCTATGACATTATTTAAATCATTATACGGGAGGTTCGGACACTTACGAAGCAAATTGGACCTATGGTAAGGGAAATTCTCACAATCTCATTTTTATCCGAGATTGTTTATACATAATAATTTACTGGGGAATATTTATCATCCACAACCATGTTTCCTCAATATGTAATATTATTTCCATACACCTAAAATTTTTTAAATCCAATTTTACCCATTGGTGAGTTTTTAGTAAAATATATGAAAGGAATCTTTTGTTGTTTTTAGTACGAGGTACTTTTTGAATTTTCCGGCCAAAGTACGAGAAGAATGGTTTTCTTTAACTTATATAGCATGAACGGATTTTTAGAACATTATTTCTATGAATCTTCCTTTAAAAGTTTTCAAGTTTATTTTTAATCAACTTCTTTTAGTTTAAAATTTTATGACATGTTAAGAAAGGAAAAATGTTTTTGAAGTAGAAAGGAAATTTTCTTCAAGAATGGAGTTCAAGTGTTTTATAAAAATTATTTTCCATCTAAGATAATATAGGGTTCTGTTTCTATCCCTATTATTACATTGATTTATGTTGTGATGGAATTTTTTTTATGAATTCCTTTATCATATATGAATTGTTTTATGATGTCACGATGTTTAAGAATCCCATTTTTATTACATGGGTTATGCAATGATGTATGATTTATGATTTTGTTGCACACATAAAAATGGTATCATTATGAGAAGGGTGGGACCTATATCTCCCTCCAATGCATTGGGTAATAATTTATATCTTGTGAGATAGACATGGATGGAACGACAGGTTAAAACGGTTCAGTGAAACATGACTGAAACGAGGAGGGAACTCGGTAAAAAAATGGACTTTTTCCACTAAGATAGTCTTGGCTATGAGTCTTGACTACTAAGAAATGATTCTATATGATTTTGTATGTATCCCACAAAGCATCATGTTTTACATTATGATTATTGGGATTACAATTCACTACTATGATTTATCCCATGTTATTAAATTATGATCTATTTTGTAGGTTAAGATTTCCAAAATGTTGTGTTCTTATGAATATGATGTGATTGATATTTCTTTTGTTTACCCTTACTGAGCATTTGAGCTCACCGTTTTGTAAGTTTTCTTTCCCCTGGTTAGGAATAAGGTTATTAAGTAAGATATTCCAAAAAGGGACTCTACATATGATGAAATAAATGGAAGCAATGTAGATGCTTTATGAACCAGTTGTTTGTGTTTCCTAGTTTCTAAAGACACAATACCTATACGGTCTATTAATGGTTTTGTAATATGTTGTAATATGTGTACTTCAATTTTGAAGTATTAACAATGTATGTAAAGTATGGGTCATTATAGTTGGTATCAGAGGAAAGGTATAGTCATCCTTTGGAAACTTGGATGTGAAAGCCTTAGTAAGAATCCTAAGGATATGTCTAAGCATATAACACAATCATAGTGTTTTAGAAATGGCCATGAACAACCTATGATAAGACCTTAAGTGTAAAATTTTATTCTTGATTATGTGTTTTTCCTATTATAATTGGTTTTGATCACACTATTCCTCTTGGTTTTAGTCAATGTCTGGAACCCGAAAGAACTGTGTTAATGCGGAATGCGACAGGAAATGCAATGATTGTCCCCCAGAGCAACCAAACGTTATGGGAGATGGAATGAAAAATTATGTATACATGCTCACACAGCTTTCTCAAGCTATGAATCATGCATGACTTCCATACGAGAAAAGGAAGGAGAAACATTCTGTTGAATCCTTCATGAGGCAGCGTCCACCCTCATTTAGCGGGTCTACTGATCCATTAGTGGATGAAAAATGGATCAGTACCACCGAAAAGATATTTTCAGTTCTTCAATGTTCTGAACATGATAAATTCATCTTAGCAGTATATCGTTTGTATGGTGAAGCTGATCCATGGTGGAATCTTATCATGAATACAAGGCCAAGAGATGAAATTGTGTCCATGGAATGGGATGAGTTCAAGAACTTATTTTTCAATAATTACTTCCCTCATATTCTTTGAAAAATGATGGAGAAGTAGTTTCTTGAAATAAATCAAAAGGATGATGAATCTGTTGGTACATACGAAGCAAATTTTACAAGACATGGAAGTTACGCTTCTTGTATTATTATCCAACCTCAGAGTAAGATCGATCAATTATTTAGTGGCTTAAAACCATGTCTTCTAAGGGTGTTATCCATAAGGGACTTCAATAGCTACAAGGAAATCGTTTGATGTGCTCCCAAAGTTGAGATGGAGATTGGAGTAACCCATCAATCATATGGGTTTTATAAGAAGAGGAATATGGAATTCAAAGGAAAATCTAAAGAGCACACTGAAAAGAAGACGAGTTTTCCCTTATGCTCAATGTGTGGAAAGAAACATGGAGGTTGTTGTCTTAAAGGGACAAGTAAATGTTTCAAATGTGGAAAGGAAGGTCATCGGGCATTTGAATGTCGCAATGAAGGGAAGAAGCTGTCTAGTGACGCGAATAAAGAAAAGGCTACACATAGTGCACCTCCAACACTTCAATGTTACAAGTGAAAGGAAATGGGTCATTATTCTAATCAATGCCCTAATCCAAGGGTTGTTGGTTATGATCGACGTCAAAAAACTCATAAGGATAAAGACAAAGGAAAGTCATATGCAATTTCTATCAGCGATGTGGAGTACAATAACGAAGTGGTGAAAGGTACAGTAACCATCCACTCTAAAGTAGCAAATGATTTATTTGATTCTGGATCCACCAACTCTTTTATTTCTAAAGAATTTTCTAAGGGTATCATTGTATTTACTCAAAAATTAGATGTTGAGTTAGCTGTGAAAACCCCTAATGGAACAACAGTCACATAAAAACGTTATAATTCTTATCCGATTGAATTTTGTGGGAATATGATTCCTGCGAATCTTGTGATCCTTCTTATAGTGCAATTTGATGTGATTCTTGGCATGGATTGGCTTTCTTTATATGGATCTCATATCAATTTCCAAAGTAGGGAAGTCACATTTCATATTCTAGATCAATCTATGATCGTCTATCGATGTAAGGATGAACATAACCTTCCAGTGGAAATTTCGTCCATCTTATGGATCTTGATTCCACTAAATGAGGGTTATTTATCTCAAATGGTTGGATAGAAACTCACTATTAAGAATATTCTCATTGTATATGAGTTTGATGATGTCTTTCCAGAGGAATTTTCGGGTATTCCACCAAATCGTGATGTTGTGTTTTCAATAGAACTCGTACCAAGTGCTTTTCCTATTTCAAAGACAGCTTATAGAATAGCCCCAATTGAGTTGCAGGAATTGAAGAAGCAACTCCAAGAGAATCTTGATAAGGGATTCATACTCCCTAGTGCGTCACCTTGGGGAGAACCTATTCTGTTTGTTAAGAAGAAAGATGGATCAATGAGACTTTGCATTGATTATCGAGAACATAACAAGATCACTATCAAGAACAAATATCCTCTCCATTGCATTGATGACTTATTTGACCAACTAGGAGGAGCATAATACTTTTCCAAGATTGATCTTTGTTCAGGGTATCATCAATTAAGGGTCAAATGGGAGGATATACCAAAGATGTCTTTCCGTACAAGGTATGGAAACTATGAATTTATAGTGATTCCATTTGGTCTTTCTAATGCCCCTGATATCTTCATGGATCTAATGAATAGAGTCTTTAGAGACTATCTTGATCAGTTTGTGGTAGTCTTTATAGATGATATTCTTATCTATTCAAAGAGAAATTAAGAACATGAAGATCACTTGAGAATTTTATTGAAGACCCTGAGAAAGGAGATGCTTTATGCCGAATTTACCAATTGTGAATTTTGGATTCAAAAAGTTTCATTTATGGGTCACATAATCCCAAAAGAGGGGATATATGTGGATCCAGCAAAAACAAAGGTTATCGAAAGATGGTCGAGACCAACAACAGTAACTGAGATCTGATGTTTTATTGGTTTGGCTGGATATTATCGATGTTTTTTGAAAGATTTTTCACGATTATAAAATCCACTCACCAGGTTGACTCGAAAAGGGGTTAAGTTCGTGTGGATGGAGGAATGTGAAGAGAATTTGAAGGAGTTGAAAAGAAGGTTATCCAGTGCACCTGTGCTCACACTGCCTTGTAGTGGAGAAAGGTTTGTGATCTATAGTGATGAATCCAAGAAGGGGCTAGGGTGTGTTCTCATGAAAAACAATATGGTGATAGATTATGCCTCACGACAGTTGAAATTTCATGATCAAAATTACCCAACTCATGATTTGGAGTTAGCTTCGGTAATCTTTTCATTAATGATTTGGAGGCACTATCGTTATGGAGAAAGGTGTGATATTTATACAGATCAAAAAAGTTTAAAGTATATTTTCACACAAAAGGAGATGAATATGTGCCAATGAAGATAGTTGGAGCTGATTAAGGATTACGACTGCTCAATTCATTATCACCCTGGGAAAGCAAACAAGGTGGCAGACGCATTAAGTCGACAAGACCATGTTAGTTTATCCCTGACGAGGATCACAAAAGATCCAATATTTATGGATTTAAAAAGGATGGATCTTGGAAATATAATGGATGGGGAATGATCTTATATTTATCAAATGAATGTTCAACCATCTATACTTGAGATGATTAAATAAGCATAGAAAGAAGATGTAGAGTTACAAAAGAAGGTGAGAAATGTTCTTGAATTCAACCTCGATTGTGATGGGATAATAAAGTTTAGGAATCGGGTTTGTGTTCCTCCCATACCCAAATTAAAGAAGGATCTACTGGATGAGGCTCATAGTTATTCGTTATCTACTCATCCTAGAAGAACAATGATGTATAGGGACCTGAAAGAGTACTTTTTTTGGGATGGTATGATAAGAGATGTTGCTGAATATGTCTCTCGATGCTTGGATTGTCAGCAAGTTAAAGCTGAGAGATAGAAGTAAAATGTGATGTTACAACAATTACCCATACCAGAATGGAAATAGGAAAACATCCCTATGGACATTGTCACTAGACTTCCTAAAACATCCAAAGGCAATAATTCTATCTGGGTCATAGTTGATCGTTTTACAATGTCGGCACACTTCATCTATATTAGAGAGGATGTCTCTCTGGATTAGTTTTCCAGTATATATGTGAAGGAAGTGGTAAGATTGCATGGAGTACCACTTTCCATTCTATCTGATCAGGATATGAGATTTACCTCGACGTTCTGGAGAAGTCTTTAGCATACTCTGGATACATAGTTGAGTTTCAGCACCTCTTATTGTCCTCAGACAGACGATCAGTCTGAGAGAAAAAATCAAACTCTAGAAGATATGTTAAGAGCTTGCTCTATGGATTTAAAAGGTAGTTGGGATCAACACCTTCCTTTGGTGGAATTTTATTATAAATATATCATTCACTCCAGTATTCAGATGGCTCCTTATGAATCTCTCTATGGAAAAAAATACAGGACTCCAACTTGCTGGGATAAAGTTGGGGAAAGAAAGATATTAGGACCTGATCTTGTGGATGAGATGGCAGAAAAGGTCAGATCTATTCAAAAACACAAAAGAGCATCTCAGAGTCGGAAAAAAAGTTATGTTGATAACCGAAGAAAAGACCTAGAGTTTGAAGTGGGTGATAAAGTTTTCTTACTAATATCTCCTTGGAAGAGAGTAATCAGATTTGAAAAAGAGGGAAAGTTGAGCCCTAGGTATATCGGTCCTTTGGAAATACTAGATCGTGTTGGGAAGGTAGCTTACCGATTGGCGCTTCCACCGAATCTCTCCCAAGTTCACGATGTGTTCCATGTATCTCTCCAGAGAATGTACATACATGATCTTTCACATGTACTCAACTCAGAAGTTGTACCGTTGGAGCAAGATCTTTCTTACGAAGAACAACCGATAGAGATTCTGGATCGTAGCAAAAAAGTTCTACGGAACAAGACAAATATCTTGGTGAAAGTTTTATTGAGGAACAACCAATTAGAAGAAGCTACATGGGAGCTTGTGGATATGATGAGGGAGAGGTATCCTCATCTGTTTGTTACGAGTGACGAATTTCGAGGGCGAAATTCCTTTTAAGGGTGGTAGAATGTAACACCCGAGACTTTTATGAGAAGGATTTTGTTTTTATGTTATATACATCATCAAGGGAATCTTTCACTACACACAACACAAGCTTGGCTTGCTTTACATGCAATCGTGACCTTCCTCGATAGCTTGCGTCGTACGCAATACCGAGTTTCACTAAACAACGATATGCTATTAAAATATTATTAAAACTAACCGTTATGAATAGTAATACCCACTTTTTGAAATTTTTTAAATTTTATTTTTCAAAATGGACTTCATTTTTGGATTCGGAATATCAAAATTAGCCTAGGGTAAAATTTTTGTATTTTTCCGAAAACTTTCAAATTTTGATGAATAGTGAAAACACTGGGTTACTATTTAAAAACCCACTTTTTATTTAAATAATTACTTATTTTATTTAAATTTATTTTAGGCCAAAATTGATACATAATACCATATAAGTTCAATTAAATTCATTGGAGTCATTTTATAATAATTTTAGATATATAAAAATTTTATGGAAATTGTCACCGTCTTTTACCCACCTCCAAGCAGAATTTCCAAATTCACATTAAACATAATTTTACCACTTATGTGAGTTGAAGTTAGAAAACCCGAGAGCCATGGTTAATATCAAGGACTAAAAGGTGGTTCAATGAGATGAAAATAATTTTTTATGAATAGTAACTTTTTAGTTTTTTTTACCACGGTTAAAATTAAATAGTGTAGTTAAGGGAAAAATGATATTATTATTACCTAAACACTTGTCCTAATTATATTGGATAAGATTAATTCTACCAAAAACAACCTTAGGAATTTAATATGGCCATTTAGGCAAACATGGATTAGATTAGGACATTTAATATTAATTTATTTAAAGAAGGGTTAAAATAGTAAAAATCAATGTTTAATAAGTAAATAATTTTTAATATAGGGTTATACATAAGATAAATTCGACTATTAATTTTCATTAGAAAGCTAAAAAATGTTCCTACATAATGGTATTTTATTTTTAATTTTTAGACATTAAATAATTTAATTTATTTATGACACAATGATGATGTAGTAATTATATTATTAATGAAATATTGACATAATTGATTTTATAAATGCCCAAATAAATGTCATATGAGACTTTTTAGGAATTAAAATAATTTTCTAGGTTAACAGGACATTTTATTATTAATTTAATTAACTTTTTTGGAACTATTAATTCTATTATGATTTTCAAAAAAATCAATTACCAAATATTGACAAAATTGACATAAAATCATTTTTAAAAAAAATATTATATTATTAATTGTTATTTTATTCCTAAAAATATATGGTTCTGCCAAATGACTTAGATAAGGTTTTATATATTAATAATAAACAACTTGGGGTTCATTTAGCTTGTTATATAATGTTTATTAACATTATAGTGCAATAAAACAAGAAGCCATGGTAAAGTTTAAATTATCTAACTTAAAGATAAATCTAAATTATAAGGTTAAAATAGAAACCAAAACTTGTATAAATTCTATTGTATGAGAGTATATAGACCCATCCCCACCTTAGATTCTAAATAAATCAATTTGGAGTTATTAAAAACCAAATATTACTTTATAATAAAATAATATTTTTAGTTTTTCCAAAGGTTCCCTTCTCCTCCCTTATAAAAGGGCACATCCTCCCTCTCATCCTCACACCTATATGAGCCTTAATGCTCTGACAAACCCGGAAAAATTCTCATATCCACTTCCCTAGAAATGTCCTAGAGGTCCTGGTCTTCTTCAAAGACCAATTTTAGTGCCCTAAAAGGAGGTCTCAAAGAGGCTCTTCAAAGAAGAGGTAATGTCTGTTACCGACTCTTTCAACATTATTTCTTCTTCCACTTCTTCTTCTTTAGTTGTTTAATTATGAAGTAATAACATCAGTATCACTCATATACTGATATGTTATTATAAGTATGAAACAACACTATTTCACCATCTATCCATCCTACGGAAAATGAAATCACCACGCATGCGTACGTACGGAATACCGTCTCCACGCAGTGGTGTAATCTATTTTCCACCACCACCTTACTTGGATGGGTATAATGTTTTAAAGAATAACTATATATGATTATTGTAATTTAATATTGATTATGAGATAGTATACATAAAATCCAATAAAATTCCACGATCATGGGAATGATATCATCGCTCGTGCGTACGTACGGAATACCGTCTCCACAATGTGATGTGACTTGTTCTACATGATCTTCATTGAATAGTGATTATATAAATTAATTGAATGAATTAATATGATATATATTACACTAATACCATTCTGAAAATGAGTTATCTATAACGTAAAATGAAGAATATGAATTTATTCAACAAAACACACATAAGAACAAAAAGTAATAAACACATGAATAACAAGTAGAAATGAAATATTACTAATAAGAAGCTAAGAATATGACCATATATGATATCATAACAATAATTATGATTCTGGAATAATTCGCCGACATTATTTAAATCATTATACAGGAGGTTCAGACACTTACGAAACAAATCAGACCTAAGGTAATGGAAACTCTGACAATCTCATTTTTATCCGAGAATGATTATACTTCATAATTTACTGGGGAATATTTATCATCAACTTCCATGTTTCCTCAATATGTAATATTATTTCCATCGACCTACAATTATTTAAATCCAATTTTCCCCATTGGTGAGTTTTTAGTAAAATATATGAAAGGAATCTTTTGTCATTTTTAGTATGGGGTACTTTTTGACTTTTCCGGCCAATGTACGAGAAGAATTTTTTTCTTCAACTTATACAGCATGAATGGATTTTTAGAACATTATTTCCAAGAATATTCCATTAAAAGTTTTCAATTTTATTTTTAATCAACTTCTTTTAGTTTAAAATTTTATGACATGTTAAGAAAGGAAAAAAAATTTGAAGTAGAAAGGATATTTTCCCCAAGAATGGAGATCAAGTTTTTTATCAAAATTATTTTCCATCTAATATAATATAGGGTTCCATTTATATCCCTATTATTACTTTGATTTGACTATGTTTGATGGAATTATTTTTATGAATTCCTTTATCTTATATGAATTGTTTTATGATGTCATAATGTTTAAGAATCCCATTTTATTTACATGGGTTATGTAATGATGTATGATTTATGATATTGTGGAACACATAAGAATGCTATCATTACGAGATGGGTAGGACCTATATCTCCCTCCAATGCATTGGGTAATGATTTATATCTCATGAGATAGACATGGCTGGAACAGAAGGTTAAACTGGTTCAGTGGAACAGGACTGAAATGAGGGGTGAACTCGATTCAGAAATAGACTTTATCCGCTAAGATAGTCTTGGATATGAGTCTTGACTACTAAGAACTGATTATCTATGATTATGTGTGTATGCCACAAATATTCATGTTTTATGTTATGATTATTGGGATTACATTTCACTGCTATGATTTTTCCCATGTTATGAAATTATGATCTCTTTTGCAGGTTAAGATTTCCACAATGTTATGTTCTTATGAATATGATGTGATTGATATTTCTTTTGTTTACCCTTACTAAGCATTTGAGCTCACCCTTTTGTATGTTTTCTTTCCCCAGTTATGGAAGAACGTTATTAAGTAAGATATTCCAAAAAGGGACATTAGTTATGATGAAATAAATGGGAGGCAATGTACATTCTTTATGAACCAGTTGTTTATGTTTCCCAGTTTCTAAAGACACTCTACCTATACGGCACTTTCATGGTTTGGTTATATGTTGTAATAAGTGTACGTCAATTTTGAAGTATTAAGAATGTATGTAAAGTATGGGTCATTATATAACGAGACTATTCTAACTAGTTGGGTTTCTCCAAAGAGATTTAAGGAATAGACTATCACATTTATTCAAAATATTATCATTAATGTTAGTCCCTTTTGTATCCATGGTGTCAACATTGTAAGAATGATAAAGATTCCACATGTTTATTTAATTATTTATTATTTCTATGAGTTTTATAGAAATTTTAGGGTTTCATGATGTAAAATAAAGGTTTTCTATTTTATGGGTGAAAATTATAAATCTATGAAATTGCGTTCACAAGTTTAAATGATTTATTTAAAAACAATTTGATTCCTAGTTTTATATACCATACTTATAATTTTGTGTTCATTCTAGGTTTTAGAAAATTCCTTACATGATTTATGGGGAAAATATAAAAGGAAGGGATTAAGGGAATAATTTTTATTATTAAATATGAAAAGTAACCATGTTTCATTTTAATAGTTTTATTTTTGGGGTAAATGGATATTGAGTAGACATATCTACTTTTTAAAATTTTAGTTTTTATGTAATTTTTATGGCCTATTTCTCTATTACTCCAAACCTCAAAAGATCTTTGTGGTGATGGAATGTATATTCCGGACTAAACATAACATTACGTAATGTTTACGGATGTGTCCTTATAGTTTGTTGCAACGATAAGTATAGATAACATTAAGTGGTTGTATATTATTAATTGAATATCCATAAATAATTGTTACTTTATAGTAAAATTGAATTGATATAGAATTTAAAAATTACATTGTTTCTTTTTCAAATAAATATTTATTTAGGATGAATTTTTGTAGAGGAAATAGTGAAGTTGGTTTAGGACATAATTGATATGAAAATAAACATCCAAATCAGTTACCTGATATGGTCAGAATCCAAACATAAATGTTTGATCCAATGATGGAGTAGTGGAATTGGGATATAAATGACTGTGGTATCTAATCATGAGATCATTCAAATCAACCAAAAAGGAAAATGTTAGTAGTTTAGCTTTTCATGGGGTATAATTCCCATCCTTCAGAGGATCAAATGACCATATGCTAGTTAAATGGTATATAAAAGCCCTAGAAATTATTTTTGTTGTCATGGGGTGTTCATATTATCATATGTATAGTGTTGTTATTTAATATTATGAATGTGAATCTAATCAGGGCAGGTCAATGGTTAAAAATATTAGGGATAATGAAGATATTGATTCTATTATGTGGGATTAATTCAAAAATATTTTCCCTTAAAAATATTTACCTAAGGCAGTTTCATATAGGATGGAAAAAAAATTCTTGGATTTCAGAGAAGAAGTCGATTTAGTGGATACATATAATAAAAATTCACCCAATTGGGATGGTTTCCTCTAAATTTATTTTAGGACCATGATAGTAAAATCATTCATTTTTTACTCAGGATTAAAGAAAATGTATCTAATGATTTTGTATTTTCATTAGTTCAATCATAATGAAAAAATTCATTGATGTATAGATTGTTTAAATGAAGATTCTCAATAGTCATGTGTTCTTTTAAAATATCACAATAAGAGGTTTAGGTGGTAGGGAAAATGGATGAATCCATCAAAAACCTTTTCTACTATTCAAATTTATATAACATTTTGAAATTTTTTGGCAAACACACACTAGAGATTTACTTCTATATTCATGTATGTCATTCCAATGTGGTAAAATAGCACAAAAGGCTCATAACTATAATGAAAAAGTTAATATTGATGGTAAGAAAAAATTATATTTTTATTTCCTAAAATACATTATTTGAAATGAGATTGGGCAATATGAAAATGAGTATCCTTTGAATAACATAAAGATGGGGCACATCAAGACTATAAGAAAAAATGTGTGGGGAAATCATTTAAAACTAATTCATCAGATAATGGGAAATCAAATGAAGTTGAATCTGTTATATTGTTTGTTTATTAAAATTATATCATTGTGTTTTTTCTTGAGTGCCTTAACATTCATTAATTTTTGTGAAATTTTATGATAAATTAGAAATTATGCCTCAAGAAATAAATCTAGAACATATGATAAAAACATATAGGAGAAATTATGATGTAAAAAAGAAATTATAATAATCATCCTATCTATGTATTCTGAATTATTTACTTGTAAACACAATTGTTTATCGACTAGTAGCATTTTTTGTTATTTGGGCTATGGATTGGATTTATGTTTAACATGTTATGATTATCATGAAACAACCTAGGTCAACCCTAAACTTTTCACCCATGCCAAATGAGAATGATTTGGACCATATATAATATACAAATTAATAAATATAAAATGAACAATGAAGACTAGAACTAGAAATATAAGGAAAATAAAATTATGCATACCTCTATGTGGCCCGATGGGTCACCACCAACCTCAAACCGACATCACTCTATAGTGACTGAATCCGAGAATTAAAATCACCCCTAACTAAAAAGAAAGTTAAAATTATAGTTGTTACTATTAAAACTAAGTAGGCTTGACCAAACAATCTATTCACATTTTTATTTCTTTTAAATAGATATTCATTAATTTTAGGTTTGAACTATAATATAATAAAGTATGTTTTTCACTCATTTTAACAATAATAAAAATCACATTACAATTTCCTTTTTCCACTAAAAACCATCATTCGTTTTTAATTGGTGGAAATTATACAATTTAAAGAGGTAATGTTCATACTAATAAAGGGAATACGGGATGGTAAAAAAATTTAAAAATATATTTCTAAAACACATGAAACCATTCAATCACTTTTTTTAAGAAGCTATACTACACTAGGGAACATGATCAACAATCATACAAAACAGAAAATGGAAAAACATCATAAAGAGTATCCAACTAGTACCATCTTCTAAATCAACCGCCAAAGATAACTATATACCATAAAACATAATAGAATATATATGATTTTGAGTAATCTAGAATGTATAATACTTGTGACTCATCACAAAGGCATGGCCTACCTGATGAAATCATAACACACAAATTCCCAGTTTTATACCTACCAGGCATGACCGAGGACCCCAATACCATAACAAAAATTACAAAATATCCCTCTACTATGTGACACTATCAATTGTTTAACATAATCTAGTGTACCTATAATACAACAAAAATTCACTTGCTATTACAAGTTCCTAGGTTTAGACTAAAAAATGTGGGGAGCCTAAAATGTAAACGAAGAATCCAGAAATAAGCACACATATAAATATATCGTACATAAAGAACTCACACAAAAGGTCACCCCCCGGGTCATCCAATGGTACAAGTCCCTTGCCTATCATCTATTTGATCACAAGGGATCCATACACAGTGGACCTCCCAAGACGTTCACACAATCACATTATGATTTTCATCCTATGAATTATTTCTTATGAAAACCGTTATAAATTACCAATGGTTCCTTGAATAACCATCACTTGCTTAACCAATTTTTTTAAAGAACCTCATTCACACAAAAGGAATAATGATAAGATTCAAAAATGAAACATTTCATAAAAATGAGGATAAAGGAAAACCCTATTTTTAATGTACCATCTTCATTTGAATGTCAATCCATGTCGGCACTCTATGCACCCATGGATGTGCCAACATCCAATGGTACATTCTTAATGACCATGAAAATAGAGAAAACAAATTTCCAATGAAACTGCATATACTACCAAACATTAATAATAATTCATTAATGGGCATTATTGTTGATAAAGTCACTGATTCACACTCACCAAGCCAAATCCACAATTCATACAATTTACTAAAATGTTTCCTGGGAATAATATCATCCTAAACACCAAATTTGTTTATCAAAATTAAATTTTAATTTTATCCCAAACATATGGCCTACAAACACATAAACATTATCCTAGAATCATTTCGAAACACATTTTTATCAAATTTGACAAATTTGAAAAAACACAAATAGGCTAACCCAGAGAACCAAAGTCATACGAAACATCTATATAAATTTTAAATAATTGATTTTGGAATTTTATCCACACATTGGGGATATATACACATAATCCTAAATAAGATAATAAATCAAAAACTTTTTTTTTAAAAATATACCTTCACAAAAACACAGAAAAAATCTAACCAAATCCATTATTAATGTGTGAATAATGTAATAAAATTAATTAAAAAACATCAAATAATTCATCGGTTCTATTGGATGTGAAATAGATGTAAATTCCAAGTACATTGGTGTGTGAATAGGACATAATTTGAGCTATAGGGAGAGTCTAACATCACGAACCCATCACATACATGAAAATACTATAAAATTATGTTATGAAAAAAATCCCTAAAATATAGGGTTAAACTATGGTAAGAAACCACCAATGTAATAGTAAATCTCAGTTAAGGGGGGTGGGGCAGCTGCTCCTGGAGAAGGAGGGTGACTGTGATAGGGTCGCATACTAGAGAGGGATCCATTGACAAGGGAGGGGTAGTCCAACATGTGGTTTCTGATGATAGAGGGTGGATGAGAATGTGTTACTGGTGAGGAAGGGTTGTGTTCTACAAAAAATGGATGCCATTAGAGGACCGTATGATAGAGGGTGAGTCAATTCGTGAGTAGGGAGGTCATTAAATAGGTGGGAGTGCACCGTAGGGCCTCTGATGAAGGGGGGGTCACATGTTAGGTAGTGGGCATGGTGGAGGGGGGAAGCGTGGTTAGGGTAAGAGTAAGGTGGAACCCATTACAGTTTCTAAATAAGGAAAGAATATTAATATAATAATAATAATAATCATCATCATCATCATCATAATCATAATCATAATCATAATGGTAATACCCTTATTATTATTATTATTAAAAAATCAATTATTTTTTTCATTTTATTTACATTTCAATAAATGTTTATTATTTTTATCCACAGTGTAGGTTTCATAGTTTGCTAGGTCATGTTCCTACCATGAACACCCCATTAGAGGGATGGAATACTCACATGGTCTTTCTGCATGGTTTCTCAAACTATTTGTAAACCGTGCGTAGTCTAGAACTCACACAAAATATTTTCAAACAAAAATTAATATTCATATGATAACATACAAAATATTCAAAATAATGATAGAAAATTATAAATATAAATTAAATATTTAATATACAAGGTTGGGGTATGAAAATTATCCCCACCACAGACAAATTCTACCACTAGAAATTCACACATCCAAAACATAACCAAAACTCAAGTCAATGCCTGATAAAAAAAATAAAGAAGTTGAGACTGTCGGGGTGAACATTAACTCAACAAGTCACACCAGAAAGATATAATGAAACAATGAAATAAAATGAGGGGAGAACATGGGAGGGTTCTCCCAAACACAAGAACTATACTCACACGAAGACTTTAGATCCCAAACTTGTTTCCCCGAGAAGGGGGTTCAACAAAAGAACTCCAAACCAATCCAATCCAATTTCGATAGCATTAATGAAACAACTCCTCCTCCAGTAATAAAATATTTTCACAAACCAAACAGACCCCTAGTATTAGGTGAATTCTCTCAAAAGGAAACTATGACTAAAACCCAAAAAAGAACATGATCCACTTACCACACGTTTCACATAACCCAAACCTCTCAAGGCCACACTAATGAATCCAAAAACCATAAAAACCCATGCATAGTAAAACACTCCATAAGAAAATGACCAAATATAGAACCCACATTCGGATTGGTACAAATAATTAGATTACAAAAGAAGAAGTTCAGAAAACTATTATAATAAAATATTAAATAAAAACAATAATAATAATGGGAACAAGGAATGTTCTAATGTGCTAATCTGAAAAATGATAGATACAAATCATTCCATGGTTTCACACACCCCGACGAATTTCTGAATGTGCACAAGATTCACCTTGAGGACCGTGGTTGGGGCTTGATGGATAACGACTCATCTTCCCCATATTCAGGCATTATCATCCCTATATCATCACTCTTTATTTGGGCATTGTGCCCTACATAACATTTCCAGTTGACCCATACTGCCTCAATGATGGCATGTATTTTGATGTATATGACATGATGGATTTGAATGCTCGAACTGGCCATACTAAAGTCACACAACCAAATGTTTTAATGAAATATTAGATAGAACAAATAAATATTACTCTTTAGGGATAGGTTCCTCCAGCATTCTCTTCTCTCCATATGAGAAACTTTCACGAGCAACTGGATATGCCAGATATCTAGCCCCATGTGATTTGGATACCAACTCAGATAGTAATGCCTAAAAATATCCATAGAGAAGAGTAAATTCTATTTTATCTCCAAAATAATACCCCAAAAAAATATATATCTTCATCAAATCCAATGATAACACCTCTAGAGGAAAATAAGACATCTTCTTCATACAATTAACAAAGTCTTTCCCCATTAATGGGCCTCACTGAATGAATGATCTGTCACGACCCGTCCTCGGGGCCCGTGCCGTGACTACCCCAAGCCCGCCTTCCATAGGCCAGGGGCTGGCGACTAGCACCAAAGGCGTAAAATCCCGGTAACTGGGAAGGCATTGCCTTTATAAAAGAAAACAAGCACCACAGAGTACAAGCGGAAGTAAACACTAAGTACAAAAAGAAGAGCTGAAAAGTAAAAAGGGGCCGGAAATACAAGCCCAACTGTAAAGTACAACTCGAAAGGGAAAACAGCGACTGAAAAGTAAAGCTGCTACGCTGAGATGTCCACTGGAAATCCCACCTGAAGGGTGGGTGCAGATAGCTCCTCTGCTCCTCGGGTCCCGCCGTCTGCTCCGAGTATGTCCCGCCCAGTGGTCTGCCTCTGGGTACCGCCTCGTCGTATAGTCCACCTCCAGGTACCGTCCAGTCCTTGAACCTTCGGCTTCTGTCAGTACTGTCCGTCGTCTGCAACCAACACAACGAGGTGCGGGCATAGCCCGTGCAGGGGTGAGTATAACGATACTCAGTAGGGGCCCCGAGACCCTCAAGGTCTCACTAAAACCAACAAGGATAAACACAAGAAGATCTCAACAGATAAACCCTACTTAGGTATATTCCCATACATATACCTAAGTTATAAAGTAACCCATCTCAATCATGAGGAAACACAAGGATTGTGAAATCGACGGATAACCACTACCCGAGTATATGCCCATACATATACCAAAGTTAGCAAGTGACCCATCTCAATCATGAAGTAAACACAAGGTCAAAAGTCTCAGCTCAAACCAGGATTTTCATTATCGAAACCGTAACTGCTGAAGAGCTCCGTCTCTGGAGTGTGCAGTGGTCCTGTCACGACTCCGAGGTACTGCTCACTAACCTAAGACTGCTGAAGTACTCCTCCTGTCGAGTACCGCGGGTCAGCCACCCAGACACAGTAGTGCTTCCGGCCGAGGTATGTCACCCAAACTCAGTAGTGCACACCCCCTAGTAGCCTGCTGAGGTACTCTCCGGACGAGCACCGCGGGTCTGCACTGTCACACAGGTAGTGCTCCGTCCGCCATGGGTCTGCACCTCAGAAAGTAGTGTTCCGTCCACTGGGCTAGTCGACTCACTCCAAGTCGAGTCGGTCAAGCAGTCGTCAGGTCTCAGCCAGCTACACGGTCTCCGTACATCGCACGCTCGTCACTGGGAGGGTCCGCTCCACGAGCTACAGGTCGATACCCAAGTATCTCAAAGTCCCGCAAAGAAGTATCTCAAAGGTCCGTTTCGTCACAGGGGTCTCAACGCAACAGACGGCACGTCGATCGGACGCCCGGTCTGTGAGTTATTAGCCTTTTCATCCCAGGGGCCCGGTTGGTTTCGAGTGCGAACCAATCCCGGCCGTATCTCATCTGTACCCCGAACTCCCATAGGGTATACTCATAGGGACCGTTACTAAACGTAAACACCAACGCCGCTGACGGTTCGTCAAACGGACGTCCTGTCTGAAAGATATCATCTTTTCCGTTCCAGGGGTCCGGTTGGATTTTGGGTACAATCCAACCCGGCCATACTCCGACTGTATCCAAAACTCGGGCGGAGTATGTCAAAAGTTCCGTCTCATCAAGAGGAAGTCAACGAAACAGACGGCGCGTCAATCGGACGCCCGGTCTGTGAGTTATTGGCTTTTTCGTCTCCGGGGCCCGGTTGGTTTTTAAGGCAAAACCAACCCGACCGTACTCCACCTGCGTCCAAACCTCGGGTGGAGTATGCCAAAAGATCCGCCTCATTAAGAGTATCGCAACGCGACTGACGACGCGTCAATCGGACGTTCGTGGCTCAAGATATGAGCGTTTCCGCTCCGAAGGCCCGATTGGTTCCGTGAACGAACCAACCCGCCCGAACTCAAAGTAATCCTAAACCTTGAGTGCGATATACCGGAACGACCGTCTCGATCCAAGGATCGTGTTTCCGCAGACGGTTCGTCATTCGGAGGTCCGAGGCTCAAGTTATGGGCTAAAAACCAAATCTGGTTCGAAACGGGGGGGTCCGGGTCCGGGCCGACCCGGCCCGACCCCCCCCCCCCCCCCCCCCCCCCCCGAGGCGGCGCGGCGGCGGCGACGCGGCGGCGCGGCGGTGCGGCGGTGGCGGCAGCGGCGGGCCGCGGTGGCGGCGGCGGCGGCGGCGGGCCGCGGTGGCGGCGGCGGCGGCGGCGGGCCGCGGTGGCGGCGGCGGCGGCGGCGGGCCGCGGTGGCGGCGGCGGCGGCGGCGGACCGCGGTGGCGGCGGCGGGCCGCGGCGGCTGGCGCTGGCGCCGCACGGGGAGCCGCACGCGGGGGGCTCAGCCCCCGCTTCTTTGGAGCGGCGCGGCCTTGTGCCGCGCCTTATTCAACAATCGGCCCCCACGTGGGGGCCGGTTTGATTCAAGGGAACCGGGGGGCTGCTGCCCCCCTTTCATGGAACCGCCCCCCTCATTAAGAGGGGGGTTTGGCTGAACGGTCCGGGGGATTTATTCCCCCGGTTTTCAGTCATCCGGCCGGCCAGCTGGCCGGCCGGTTTTTACCAAAGGGACCGGAAATTCCGGTCCCGCCTTCGACTACCGACGCCGGCGGCCCGACCGCCTGTCTCCTCTTCCGCCGCGGCCCGGAACCGGCCGCGGTCTTCTCGTCCCGCCGCGGCCCGGAACCGGCCGCGGTGTTCGTCGTCCGGCGCGGTGCGACGGCACCGCGCCCCTTCGCCGTACCATGATTCCTTCCAACGCGGCGCGACGGCGTCGCGTTCTTGAAGATTCTCCTCGGCGTAGCGCGACGGCGTTGCGTAAATTATAAGCACGATCATCCGCGTGGTGCGACGGCACCACGCCACTTGCTTCCACCGCAAGAATTAAACAACAACGATGGAGGGGGGTTTCGGCCGTGTTCGTGCGGTCCGGCCCCCCTCACGTTAAAATAATAACGCAACTCAAAATAAAATCAAGTCACACGTTAGTCTTGATAAAATCACGATCAAGAATAAAATAAGGAAACCAAAAGAAATAGACAACCCCTACCTTGGTATAAGGTTCGAAGATTTGACTATGTCCGCGGAAGACGACGTCGCGGAGGTCGGGCGACGCGGTCGTCATTCGTCAAATTCAACGACGAAGAGGCGCGTCCGAAGAGGCACGTCGTTGGCGAATCCTTGTACGCCGACGAAGGTTGTCCGAGGAAGGTGCGGTGTTCTCTCTCGTTGACACCGAAGACGAAGAAGAGCGGAGCGGCGTTCTTCGTCGGAACTTGAGCGTTCTACGTCAAGTCTCGAGGAAAGTCAAATAAAAAGGAAACAACGAACTCAAGAACCCTTACCTTGATAGTCGCACGTTGATGGAGTCGTGGAATATCGGTGACGCGGAGGAAGAGTCGTTGTCGAATCTTCGTATGCCGACGAAGAAGGTCCGAAGAGGAAGCGGCGTTTCCTCTTGTTGACACCGAGGACGAAGAAGAGAGGCGTCGTTCTTCGTCGGAGTTTGAGCGTTCTTCGTTCTTCGTCAGAGCTTGAAGATGAATAAGAAAAGCTTCCAAAGCTCTCAAGAAAACCTCCCAAGGGTAAAAGAAACTCCTAGAATAATATAAGCTTTAACTTATATTATTTCATAACTTAACCACAAGAATTTCAAAGGTTTGAAATTCAAAAAGGGTTTAACTCCCTTAATTAATTAAGTAACTTAAGTTGACAACATTAAAAGAAAAAGAGTTAAAGGGGAGGTTTTTGAGAGAATTTGAGGAGTTGGGGTTCGTGTGGACCCCACCTCACTTAATCCTCCCAAGGGAGGTTAAGTGGATGTGGGTCCCACTCCCAACTCCCTTTGGTAGGACTTAACTAGATAAAAATAAAATTTGTTCCTCACAAATTTTATTTAACTTAAACTAAAAACCCAAAAACTAACTTTCAACCCGCAAAAAATGCAACTTCCGAAAAGGTCTCATTAAGCGAATATCGGCGCTGCGAGTTTATCGGTGCCCTCGGATTTCAATTCCGAGCACCGGATCAAAAGTTAGAAAATCCCGCTCGTTCGTTCACTGAACGTACCCGAGCCAAACTTCGGAAATTAATTCTGGGCACTCCGGGCCTCGGAATCAGGTGCCGTCTGAAACCGCGCTCTTGTAAAATTCTAAAGAAAATTAAGAAAAAATTTCCCTTGAATTTTACGGGTCTTTACATTACTCCCACCTCAGGGCTTTACGTCCCCGTAAAGCTACATCAAAAACTAGGGAAACAAAAGAGGGTACTGAGCACGCATCTGAGCCTCCCGCTCCCATGTGCTTTCCTGGAGATTCCCGTGCCGCCATCTGTTGCGCACAAGAGGAATCGATCGTCCATGTAGGACCTGCTCCTGTCGATCCTCTATCTCCACCAGGACCTCCGTAAAAGTCGCCCCATCGTCAATGTCAAGCTCCCCATGGTCAAAGATGTGCGTCGGGTCGTGCACGTATCTCCTCAGTTGAGACACGTGGAAGACGTCGTGCACCCGGTGTATCTGAGGTGGTAGAGCCAGGCGATAAGCCACCTCGCCAACCCTGCTGAGGACTTGGAAGGGTCCGATGAAGCGCGGAGATAACTTGTCGCCTCGGCCAAATCTCCGAATACCACGTCGAGGTGAGACCCGCAAGAAGACGAGGTCACCATCCTCGAACTCTAGTGGCCTCCGCTTCCTGTCAGCGTATGACTTCTGCCGGCTCTGTGCTGTCCTCATCCGCTCCTGGATGACATGGACCTCTTCTGACATGGCACAGACCATCTCTGGTCCCACAAGAGCTGCAAGATTTCTTCTTTGCCGATAAGAGAAACCTGGTCTCATCCCCTGGATGAACCACATTCTTTGCCTAAAACAGTCAATCCTAACATGGATGATACTAATCCATACCAAGGATGACGTCGTAAGGCCTCGACGCTACTACTAAGAGATCCAACCGTTACTCTCGCCTCCATGGGTTGAGTCACACTGTCGGCATCAGTGTGTGGTAACTGGTCTCCTCCAGTAGATGTCTCACAAGTGAGGGTCAAGTCAACAGTCAACTGGAACCTCTTAGTAACATCAAAAAAGAGGACAGGAAAGAAAACATCACAAAGGTATGCATCTTTTATTATTGCAGCTCATATTACAAGACGCTACACAAAAGCAACATCAACATGGAACTAGAAGTACAAGAGACGTATCCACTAGTTCCGCTCCTGTCCACCTGCTTTACTGTTGCTCAAGCATTTGTCGCTGCCTCAACCTCGGTGGCTCCCCCCAAGCCTGCGGATCGAGGAGTCGGACAGTCACGTGCCAGGTGACCCTTTCCGCGGCATGAGTAACACAACCTGCTCCTTGCACGGCTAGCTCTGATCCCACTCCGGGTGCCCTGCACCACCGGTCCTAAAACCCGAGATCGCCCAACTGCTGGTCTGGTCCTCCTGGACCTCTGCATCATCTGTCTACTGCCCACAGATGACTCGGCTTCTGATCGAAAAACATGCGGCAAAGGCAGAATCTCCTGTACACGCTCGGGGTGTAGAGATACTGGCACAAACTCCACCCTGAAGAAGGTCTCGAAGTCTTCCCATGCGAAGTTCATCTCATCGCAAAACTGAAACAAGTGGCTCCACCACCTACCTGCTGCTGCGTGTAGTAGGCTCACAGCGAGGATCACCATGAGGTCTGCTGGTGTCCTCACTAGCCTAAACACTCGTACCACTGCCTCCAGCCAGTCCTCCGCAGCCTGGGGATCCGTCTCCCCGCGAAACCTGGGCGGTCGCTGGCGCTGAAACTCATGCAGTGCGCTGAGGCGACGTGCATCGTCAGCGGCTGCTGCTGGAAGCATCGGGGGCTCGGCGAGTAGAGCTACCGCCGGTGCCACTGCTGACAAAGGGCCCTGCACTGAGGCCTCGTCGCTCGGTGGGCTGTCGTCACGTTCGATTCTCGGAACCCTAACTGGCTGCCGTTGTGGGGCCATCCTGAAAGGAACAACGTAACACGATCAAACGATTACACCTGGTGAGCTGACCTGGTTTGAGCTGTTTTAAGGGGAAAAAACCTTTGAAAACACACACGCAATCAGTGTTTTCGTGCACAAAGTCGGAAATCAGTTGTCAGGGTCCTGGTGTATGGATACGTCGGCCGCCCGCACCAACACTGGACTCCCTGAACTGAAAACCACACTCGGTACCCTTAACACTATTGCTTCACAGAAAGAAAGATCAGAGTCTGCGGTAGAACCAACCACCTCTGATACCAATTTGTCACGACCCGTCCTCGGGGCCCGTGCCGTGACTACCCCAAGCCCTCCTTCCATAGGCCAGGGGCTGGCGACTAGCACCAAAGGCGTAAAATCCCGATAACTGGGAAGACATTGCCTTTATAAAAAAAAACAAGCACCACAGAGTACAAGAGGAAGTAAACACTAAGTACAAAAAGAAGAGCTGAAAAGTAAAAAGGGGCTGTAAATACAAGCCCAACTGTAAAGTACAACTCGAAAGGGAAAACAGCGACTGAAAAGTAAAGCTGCTACGCTGAGATGTCCACTGGAAATCCCACTTGAAGGGTGGGTGCAGATAGCTCCTCTGCTCCTCGGGTCCCGCCGTCTCCTCCGAGTATGTCCCGCCCAGTGGTCTGCCTCTGGGTACCGCCTCGTCGTATAGTCCACCTCCAGGTACCGTCCAGTCCTTGAACCTTCGGCTTCTGTCAGTACTGTCCGTCGTCTGCAACCAACACAACGAGGTGCGGGTATAGCCCGTGCAGGGGTGAGTATAACGATACTCAGTAGGGACCCCGAGACCCTCAAGGTCTCACTAAAACCCACAAGGATAAACACAAGAAGATCTCAATAGATAAACCCTACTTAGGTATATGCCCATACATATACCTAAGTTATCAAGTAACCCATCTCAATCATGAGGAAACACAAGGATTGTGAAATCGACGGATAACCACTACCCGGGTATATGCCCATACATATACCAAAGTTAGCAAGTGACCCATCTCAATCATGAAGTAAACACAAGGTCAAAAGTCTCGGCTCAAACCAGGATTTTCATTATCGAAACCGTAACTGCTGAAGAGCTCCGTCTCTGGAGTGTGCAGTGGTCCTGTCACGACTCCGAGATACTGCTCACTAACCTAAGACTGCTGAAGTACTCCTCCTGTCGAGTACCGCGGGTCAGCCACCCAGACACAGTAGTGCTTCCCGCCGAGGTATGTCACCCAAACTCAGTAGTGCACACCCCCTAGTAGCCTGCTGAGGTACTCTCCGGACGAGCACCGCGGGTCTGCACTGTCACACAGGTAGTGCTCCGTCCGCCATGGGTCTGCACCTCAGAAAGTAGTGCTCCGTCCACTGGGCTAGTCGACTCACTCCAAGTCGAGTCGGTCAAGCAGTCGTCAGGTCTCAGCCAGCTACACGGTCTCCGTACATCGCACGCTCGTCACTGGGAGGGTCCGCTCCACGAGCTACAGGTCGATACCCAAGTATCTCAAAGTCCCGCAAAGAAGTATCTCAAAGGTCCGTTTCGTCACAGGGGTCTCAACGCAACAGACGGCACGTCGATCGGACGCCCGGTCTGTGAGTTATTAGCCTTTTCGTCCCAGGGGCCCGGTTGGTTTCGAGTGCGAACCAATCCCGGCCGTATCTCATCTGTACCCCGAACTCCCATAGGGTATACTCATAGGGACCGTTACTAAACGTAAACACCAACGCCGCTGACGGTTCGTCAAACGGACGTCCTGTCTGAAAGATATCAGCTTTTCCGTTCCAGGGGCCCGGTTGGATTTCGGGTACAATCCAACCCGGCCATACTCCGACTGTATCCAAAACTCGGGCGGAGTATGTCAAAAGTTCCGTCTCATCAAGAGGAAGTCAACGAAACAGACGGCGCGTCAATCGGACGCCCGGTCTGTGAGTTATTGGCTTTTTCGTCTCCGGGGCCCGGTTGGTTTTTAAGGAAAAACCAACCCGACCATACTCCACCTGCGTCCAAACCTCAGGCGGAGTATGCCAAAAGATCTGTCTCATTAAGAGGAACGCAACGCGACTGACGGCGCGTCAATCGGACGTTCGTGGCTCAAGATATGAGCGTTTCCGCTCCGAAGGCCCGATTGGTTCTGTGAACGAACCAACCCGGCCGAACTCAAAGTAATCCGAAACCTTGAGTGCGATATACCGAAACGACCGTCTCGATCCAAGGATCGCGTTGCCGCAGACGGTTCGTCATTCGGAGGTCCGAGGCTCAAGTTATGGGCTAAAAACCAAATCTGGTTCGAAACGGGGGGGTCCGGGTCCGGGCCGACCCGGCCCGACCCCACCCCCCCCCCCCCCGGGGCGGCGGCGGCGACGGCGGCGCGGCGGCGGCGGCGCGGCGGTGCGGCGGCGGCGGCGGCGGCGGGCTGCGGTGGCGGCGGCGGGCCGCGGTGGCGGCGGCGGCGGGCCGCGGCGGCGGCGGCGGCGGGCCGCGGCGGCTGGCGCTGGCGCCGCACGGGGATCCGCACGCGGGGGGCTCAGCCACCGCTTCTTTGGGGCGGCGCGGCCTTGTGTCGCGCCTTATTCAACAATCGGCCCCCACGTGGGGGCCGGTTTGATTCAAGGGAACCGGGGGGCTGCTGCCCCCCTTTCATGGAACCGCCCCCCTCATTAAGAGGGGGGTTTTGCTGAACGGTCCGGGGGATTTATTCCCCCGGTTTTCAGTCATCCGGCCGGCCAGCTGGCCGGCCGGTTTTTACCAAAGGGACCGGAAATTCCGGTCCCGCCTTCGACTACCGACGCCGGCGGCCCGGCCGCCGGTCTCCTCTTCCGCCGCGGCCCGGAACCGGCCGCGGTCTTCTCGTCCCGCCGCGGCCCGGAACCGGCCGCGGTGTTCGTCGTCCGGCGCGGTGCGACGGCACCGCGCCCCTTCGCCGTACCATGATTCCTTCCAACGCGGCGCGACGACGTCGCGTTCTTGAAGATTCTCCTCGGCGTAGCGCGACGGCGTTGCGTAAATTATAAGCACGATCATCCGCGTGGTGCGACGGCACCACGCCACTTGCTTCCACCGCAAGAATTAAACAACAACGATGGAGGGGGGTTTCGGCCGTGTTCGTGCGGTCCGGCCCCCCTCATGTTAAAATAATAACGCAACTCAAAATAAAATCAAGTCACACGTTAGTCTTGATAAAATCACGATCAAGAATAAAATAAGGAAACCAAAAGAAATAGACAACCCCTACCTTGGTATAAGGTTCGAAGATTTGACTATGTCCGCGGAAGACGACGTCGCGGAGGTCGGGCGACGCGGTCGTCGTTCGTCAAATTCAACGACGAAGAGGCGCGTCCGAAGAGGCACGTCGTTGGCCAATCCTTGTACGCCGACGAAGGTTGTCCGAGGAAGGTGCGGTGTTCTCTCTCGTTGACACCGAAGACGAAGAAGAGCGGAGCGGCGTTCTTCGTCGGAACTTGAGCGTTCTACGTCAAGTCTCGAGGAAAGTCAAATAAAAAGGAAACAACGAACTCAAGAACCCTTACCTTGATAGTCGCACGTTGACGGAGTCGTGGAATATCGGTGACGCGGAGGAAGAGTCGTTGTCGAATCTTCGTATGCCGACGAAGAAGGTCCGAAGAGGAAGCGGCGTTTCCTCTTGTTGACACCGAGGACGAAGAAGAGAGGCGTCGTTCTTCGTCGGAGTTTGAGCGTTCTTCGTTCTTCGTCAGAGCTTGAAGATGAAGAAGAAAAGCTTCCAAAGCTCTCAAGAAAACCTCCCAAGGGTAAAAGAAACTCCTAGAATAATATAAGCTTTAACTTATATTATTTCATAACTTAACCACAAGAATTTCAAAGGTTTGAAATTCAAAAAGGGTTTAACTCCCTTAATTAATTAAGTAACTTAAGTTGACAACATTAAAAGAAAAAGAGTTAAAGGGGAGGTTTTTGAGAGAATTTGAGGAGTTGGGGTTCGTGTGGACCCCACCTCACTTAATCCTCCCAAGGGAGGTTAAGTGGATGTGGGTCCCACTCCCAACTCCCTTTGGTAGGACTTAACTAGATAAAAATAAAATTTGTTCCTCACAAATTTTATTTAACTTAAACTAAAAACCCAAAAACTAACTTTCAACCCGCAACAAACGCAACTTCCGAAAAGGTCTCATTAAGCGAATATCGGCGCTGCGAGTTTATCGGTGCCCTCGGATTTCAATTCCGAGCACCGGATCAAAAGTTAGAAAATCCCGCTCGTTCGTTCACTGAACGTACCCGAGCCAAACATCGGAAATTAATTCCAGGCACTCCGGGCCTCGGAATCAGGTGCCGTATAAAACTGCGCTCTTGTAAAATTTTAAAGAAAATTAAGAAAAAATTTCCCTTGAATTTTACGGGTCTTTACATGATCTCTTCCCTTTTCTTCGTCTTCACCACTTCGAGTATGGACTATCCGAAGGAAGGTATAATTAAGGGTTTCCAACATCATCCCATCTTTCAAGGATGGTGGGGAAAACACTCAAATTCATCATAATATACACTATCTAATTGACATAGAACAACATGAAACTGATCCACCATAGGAGTTCCCAACACCCTAATGAAACAGTCGGCGTCTTCATGCCACCCATCTATCCCTATTGGACAACTAGCCCCATAATATAAAGATAAAATTGAAAAAAATAATAAACTCATTATGAATCATTAGATATTTGAGAGATATATCGAGTCTTTATTATCTAAACAAATAAACAAACTGAAAACAGAATCATGCCAAAATTAAACCGAAAATAACTTCCTGAACTAAAACTATAGGGTAACAAACCATACACATACAAGAAAAACCAAAATTTGACCCGTCCAAATTTATGTTTTCCTTCCAATTTTCAAAAACTACTCATTTAAATGTAACATTCAAAATGAAAATAACCCAATTTTTGAAATACTAAACGCCATTCAAAAAAACAGTCTTTCTGAAACAACTTTTATGTTTTAATATTCACTTTAGAAAACAAAGCTAGGTCTTAAATGTCAATCATACTTCTATGGTATCATACGAATAAAAACATGTGTGTCCATCCAATTCCACTTACAACATCCATGAATGAGTTCCCCCACACACTTTTTGTAGATATCCTACACACATCTATACATCCATAGATTGTAACAAGGAACACCAATCTCTTTTCCTCATCACATCCATGTATGCACCATTGTTTTAAACAATAAAATTATTTTAAAACCCATTTTAAAAATTTTTAAAACACTAAGAAGAATCAATTTTCCAATCTAAAGGATGATTTAATTTTAAAACCCACTATTACACATTGAAACCACATGAAATAAAAAAATTAATTCCAAATCCATTTCCATTTTCTGAATACACTTACACCATATTGATCAAAACATAACATAATATAATTAGAACCGATAAGATGAAGAAATTGTAGTGATGTTAAACCTGGTGGAATGGTATTGAGCCATACCAACATAATAATAATAATCTAAGAGGACCATAAACCATTTACTTGGACACCATATGAGTCACTAATCCATGTGAAATCAAGACGTCACACTGGCTCGCATCCATTGTCATCCCTCAGTCCAAAACAAACTAAGACATGACAATGAATCAATTCCAAAACTACTCATGGTAACTCATGTTTCATCCTGAGTAATGGAGATTATGAACCATCCCATGACCTAAATTTTGTTCCAAAATAATATTAATTTACAATTACCAATGACCTGATATATCAGTGGCCTCCTCTGGTACAATGTTTTTACAAACCATCCCCGGTTCATTCTGAACCGGTCACCCGAGCCCATGCGTGACATGGTTCAAAGGTTGTTCCAAATCCCCATGTGCTGGAAACTAGTGATGGGAATTAGAATAAAATAGGTGGGTTCAATTTGGAACATAAGGAGAAGACAAATAAATAAATATATATTGAACAATGAAGACAAAAAATGGCATAAGACAAATACTACATATACCTTTTTGTGACCCTACTAGTCACCACCGACCTCAAATCAACGTATCACTACAGTGACCAAATCTATGTACGAAGTGGAACATGAAGATAAAGACAATGATAGAATTATAAAAATGAGTATTAAGACTCAGTATGTTTGCTGAAATAAATTATTTCCAATTGCATTTCCTTTAAACAAAGAAACATTAATTTTATGTTTTGACTATGGTATATAAAATTACGCTTTCACACATTTTTCCTTTAATGATAACAATAGTCCATTTCCATCTTTCAACTAAAATTCGTATTTTTGCTTTAAGTGGCAGACATTTGAGTTTTAAAGGATGTGATGTTTATTCATTAAAATGTTGTAAAGGAGTGTAAAACATTTCAAACCCATTTTCTAATACACATGAATCAATTCAATCAATTTTATCAAGATGCTACACTACAGTAGGGAACATTATCATCAACATTACATTACAGGAAATGGAGAAAAATAACACAAGAGTAGAAAAACATCACTTGCATCTCAATCATCCACTGTATATAACTATGTTCCATACTATATGGGAGAACCAAGGAGACAAAAGATTATATTAAATATATAAAACATGTGACTCATCCATAAGGCATGCCCAACCAAACCACATCATAATTCCCCAACACTTGATCATATCCATACATGGCCTGAATAAGGACCCAATCCCATAGAAATAACAATAAAAAAATCCCTCTACAAGGGGCCCATAGCTAGCGAGTAGTATAAACTAGTGCATCAATCATTCACTGAAAATTTGATCACTATTTCAGGTTCCCTTCTTAAGAAGAAAAAATGGGTTGATCCAATAATGCAAACCAAGCTTCACTATACATGAAGACATTCATAAACACACACACACACAAATATATATATATATATATCAAAAAAACTCACACAACAATTCCCCTCCCCCATGTCACCCCAAGTAACAATTCCCATAACATTTGACTTTTTGATCTTAATAAATTCGTACATGGTGGACCTCCCACAACATGCTCATAACCAAGTCAAGAGGACCATCCAATGAGAGATTCTGATGAGGGAATTTTTATAGTGAGGGCTCTCAAAACTATCACATTCTTAACCAATTTTTAAATAACCAAACTCACCCCAAACCATATCGATAAAATAAAATCATACCACATCCAATTTCAAAATAATTTGGAACCCCGTTTAATAATTTTTTTGGGAAACACCCACAAATTTACATCCAAAACCATTCATTAAAAACCAAAAAATATAATTAAAAATGACAACAATGATATTTGATAAACACATGGAATAAACCTTAAATAAAATAGTTTCATGAAATTAAAATATAAGGAGATTATACTTTATTTCAAGTCAATCATTTATAATAAAAATCATATAACACCAATAGAATTAAATAATGGTGTGAATGATTAGAAATAATTTTATTCATAAATATAAAGGAAAATTAAAAGGTATCATTACTCAAAATGCATATTTTTTGACAATGATGACTTGAACTAACCAATTGTGCATACACCCACATGTATTTATATATATAAACAATTTACACTGGCTACATTTAACAAATTCCCCATGAAATGATGGAATATGTACAATGAATATATATATATATATATATATGCCTTACCCAATGCATGTACATGTCAAAATTCTCGACACCAACATTCCAAAATTACTACAACGAGGTTCAACACACTATGTAAACATTACATAAAATAAAAAAAATCAAACCCTCTAAAAATTTTAAGCCAATATAAAGGAACAAATATATGATATTAAAACCATTGAAACATTTCTGAAAAAATAATAAATGAAAATACTGTTTTTATAATACCACATTCATTTTAATGTCCATCCATGTGTGCGGTCCATGTACCCTTGGATATCCCAACATCCAATGGTTCTTTCCAAAAGTCCATGAAAACCACAGAAACCAATTTTAAAAAAACATTTCATTCCTAAAATCTAAAAAAACAATCCATACATGGTTGTTAGGCCTAAAAAAGTCAACAATTCACACACAAGATGTCAAATCCACAATTCATCGAGTTTAATAAAAAATTTACATGGAAACAAATCATCCAAACACCAAATTTTGTTATTAAAATAAAATTTTTATTTTACCCAACACATATATCAAAGATACATATAAACATAATCTATGAATCACTATAATACCCATTTTTAGTAAATAGATATAATTTGGAAACACCCTAATAAGTTATCAAAGGGTACTATAGGTATCCAAAACATGTATCAAAATTGTAAAAATTGAATTTGGAATTTATCAACACATTATTAATATATATACATATTCATAAAAAATGAAATACTTCAACAATATATTTTGAGAAAATTATACTACAAAAAAACACCAACATAATCAAACCAAAAAAAATTATAGAGGTGAAAACCATGTCAAAATAATTATTTAAAAAAATTGCATAGCCATTGGGTCCTGCTGGAAGGGATAAAGATGGAAACACATACCTCATTGATGTGTGAAGGTGATGGTGATTCAGAATAATGGAGAACTGACCCTCACAAACACTTCTCACATCCTAAATCCCATAAAATTCATTTAAGAAAAAATCATAACGTATAGAATTTGGATATGGGATGACATACCCATATTCAATGGAAATCCCACCCAAGAGGGGGAAAACCACAACTGGAGGATAAGGAGGGAGACACTTATGGGGTCGCACACCTAAGAAGGGGTTGTTTGTGAGGGAGGGGTGGCCGAAGAGGGTGCTTTCGGTATTGGAAAGTGGTCGAGAAGGTTCATTCATGGGGGAGGGGCATTGACTAGGAAAATCACTAATAGCGAGGGAGGGCATGACAGGAGAGTGCACCGGTGGTGGAGTCAG
Source organism: Viscum album (assembly GCA_963277665.1). Lineage (NCBI taxonomy): Eukaryota > Viridiplantae > Streptophyta > Magnoliopsida > Santalales > Viscaceae > Viscum > Viscum album. The sequence continues at coordinate 1,988,833,322 of OY728121.1, read as the reverse complement.
GTCGCAAGTAGGGAGCTCACCAGAGAGGATGGAGAGTACCAGAGGGTGTTAGATGGAGGGGGGTAATGTGGGAGGAAAATATTAAGGTGGGATGGGGTTGTGTGCTCAAGGTATGCGAACGAGGGAAACCATAACAGTTTCTAAAAAAATAAAAAAAATAATATAATAATAACAACAATAAAAATGGCCATAATAATAATTTCATAATCAGTATTATTATTATTAAATAAATTTTTATTTTTTTATTTTAATTTTAATTTATTTTTCATTTATTTTTAATCATGTTTAGATACCTAGAAGGCTTCATGGTTGGGACGCATAGTCTTCCAAGCCTTGCACCAACTATGTGCACCCCCTTGAAGGGAAGGGTTACATGGAAGGGGATACCAAAAGTGTTCCCAAACCATGTGCAAACCATGTGAAGTATAGAAAAAAAACATTTTTTTAAAAAAATATTCCATTTAAAATTGGGCCACCAACAACCGATTATTCAGAACATAAAAAAAATTAAATAAACTAAAATAATTAACAAAAAATGTAGGGGTTTTTCAATTATTGATTATAGATATAAATCTGTTTAACTTTAGAATGGTTTCTAGTTTTTACCAGAATGAACCCTTTCCATTTATAAAAAATTAGGAAGCTGATAAACCTTTAAAATAATGTAATGACAATTATTATGCATATATTTTTTAAAATAAATGAACTATTCAAATTAATGATGTGATATTGGTAAATGAGTATAATTATGTTTTTTAGGTGAGTTTTCGCGTATTATACATAATTGTGAAGTAAAAGTTACTGTTGAATTAGTTCCTGATGCTACAAAAATTGGAAATCCCACTTATAAATTTTCTCAAACTAAACATTTAGTGATTAAGAATTAATTTCATGAGTTATTAAATAAGGGTATCCTTAAACCTAGCACTTCAAAATGGGGTTCTCATGTCTTATTTATATAAAATAAAGATGGATTAAAAAGAATTTTCATTTATTATAGATCATTGAATAACCACACATTAAGAAAAAGTATCCCTTTTCTCATATCGATGGTTTATTTGATTATTACTAGGGAGAAAAATATTTATCGAAGGTAGACATGAGGTTGGGGTACCATTATTTGAATGTAAAGGAAGAAGTCATTATGAAGACTATGTTCCATGCAAGATATGCACATTATGAATTTGTAGTTATATCATTTGGGTTAGCTAATGCACAAGCTATATTAATGGATCATTTGAATAGAATATTTCACGAGTTCTACGATATATTTTTTGTTATGTTTTTTTATGTCATTTTGGAATATTCTAAATATAAGTAGCATCCAGAATATAATCTAAGGGGTTTTTTTGAAAACCTCATAAGAAATGAAACTGTATTAGAAATTTATAAAAAGTGAAATTTGGTTACAACACATTTCATTACTCAGTCAAATTGTTTCTAAAGATGGATTAAATATTGATTCTGGTAGAAATAAAGTTAATGAATAATAGAAAAGAACAAAAAAAAATTCGATATTCATAGTTTTATTTTTTTCATTATGTTAGCAGACGTTTATTAAAAAAATTAACAGTAATAATCCCCACTAAATTAGTTAACATGAATCGATGTTAAGATCCTCTGAAAAAAATTCATGATTTTCTTTCTGGAATTTAAAAGATGAATGGGAAATTCTCTAGTTATTCTCATATAATCTATAAATAGAAATTTTTTATCTATATTGATGCTTCTTTTAATGGAAATGGTTGTGTTATGATGCATAATGACTGGGTAATTTCGTATACTTCATATTAGATGAATCCTCATGAGGTTATTTACCCTACACATGATTTCGAAATAGACTTTTCTGGTTTTATTTTAACAAATTGGAGGAATTTTCTATATGGAGTGAAATGTGAAATATAGACTGACCATAAATGTTTGAATTATATATTCAATCAAAAATAATTGAACATTTGAAAGAGAATATTGTTGGAAAAATCAATGATTATAAATTTTTGATTCATTTCAATCATAAAAAAAGATAATAATGTAACTGATACTTTGACTGATAATTTTTATTAAAGACTATCAATTTTATATTTGGATGATGAACCATTGGTAAATGATTTGATAAAATTTTTCATATATGTTGTTGGTGCATGAAATTCACTTATTCTGAATCTAGTTTCTGGGTAATCATCTCTATGAGATAGAATTAACAAATCAGGAAGGAAGGTAGTAAATTGTAGAAAAAGGTAGAATTGGTTTAAAATGGTATGTTTCCAGAATTGAACATTGATAATTAGTTTGTTTTCAGATTTGGGAAGAGGTTATGTGTTCCTTGTGATCAATTTCTGAAGAAAGAGTTGTTATATGAAGATCACAGTTCTTTGTTTTCAGCTCATCCCATCAGTACTAAGATGAATATAGACAATAGATATTTTTTCTAATGGGATGGAATGAAAAGTGATTTTATTAACTTTATTGTGAATTGGTTGACTTGTATGTAGGTTATAGCAGTATAAAAGTTTTAAAAGGGGATTCCTTGGCATTTTATAGTGCCAATGTGTAAATTGGGAAATATATCCATGGATTTTTTAGTAGTATTACCATATAATTCTGGACGTTACAATTTGATTTTGGTAATTATTAATCAATTGCCAAAATCTATTCATTTGATTACAATCCAAGACACTCTCTCTCTAGATCTAATTTATTGGATGTACATTAATGGTATATTTAGGTTAATAGGAGTTCCTCCCTCCATTAGATCATAATTTGATCCCAGGATCACCTCTATATATTGAAAAGGCCATCAGAAGTCAATGGGTAATAAAATGAATTTTAGTACAACATTTCATCCCCTATCAGATGGGTAGTTAGAATAAATAATTCATACCCCATAGGATATTCTACATGTTTTTTCAATTGATTAATAGGGATTTTGTGATGAAAATTATTATCTAGAGTATATTTACTATAATAATGATATTCATTCTAGTATACAGATGGTTCCATTTGAAGCATTATATGGAAAGCGATGTCGATCTCCAGCTTTTGGAAATGATGTCAGGAAATGGAATTAGATTGGATGAGTGTTGGTAGAGGTTATGGAAGAGAATTTTTAGTTTATTCAATGACACATGAGAACATCTCATATTTGGAAAACATATTATTCAGATAACCCAAAGAAGGATTATTCTTTTTATGTAGGTGATCACATTCTTCTCAATGTTTCTCTGTAGAAATGTGTGATGGGTTTTACTAAGAAGGTATAGTTGAGTCCATCGTTCATTGGACCCTATGAAATATTGGACAAAGTTGGATCAGTTTCTTACTATGATTTATGGCCTCAGACTTTAACCCATATACAAAATGTTTTTCTTGTTGCAATGATAAGGAAATATATTCTGGATCATTCTCATGTTTTGAGTCAAGATGTAGTTTTGATAGAAGAGAATCCTTCATATAAAGAATATCCAATTCAATTTCCTGATTGCAGAGTGCATGATTATTTGAATTAGGTATTTCATATGGATATGGTTTTATGGAAAACCCATATGGTTCAAGGTTCAACATGGGAATCTTATATTCTATGAAGTAGAGATACCCCTCGCTTATTTGATAATTGAATAATATTGTGAGGATACAGTTTCTAATTGGATGAGGATGTAACATATCAGGTAATTATAGAATAATAAATTCTCATATCTATTAATATTAATGAATTATATACTAATTTCAATTTAATTTGGTAATTGTGTCTTATAACATACATAACATGAAACAATGGATATTTTCGATATCATATATTACACATGAGACTGAGTTTTACCGAAAAATAATATATTATTAATATTATTATTTTATATTGTAGTAATTGCATATCCATTGTATTGGATGTAATGAAAAGAAAAAAATTTATTATGTTTACACATGTTTATTAATTATTTTATATTTTTATGATAAACTTTTCTGGATTAAATTAAGAATAAATCCATTTTGAAGAACAGAATGATCTAATATTTTGAAAATGTAATTTTAGTGCCCGTTGATAGAGAACCATTTTTATGTCTAATTATTATATTTTCCTAATATTTATATAACAAATTATTAAAATTATTTGGAATTGGAGTATCAAATTTTACATTGGTTTAATTTTTTGCTGATTTTTGATAATATTCGTTTTTAATGAATACTGAAAAATAATTCATTTTAATTCAAAACATTTTTCTCATCAAAGTAATTTAAATAGTTAGATTATCAATTTAAATGGTTTTAAAGTTTAATTAAAAAATGGTTTTAAAATATAATATAATGTTGTTATTATGATGATTATTATTTTAGAAAAAAGATAAAAAAACATCGTTCGATTTTTTAACGTCCATTTTACCAACCTACACACCATATCGAAGGGATTATTGTTAGAACTAATTTAACAACATATGTGAATTGTATTTTCAAAAATTAAAATATATGATTATAATCAGTATGAAAATTGTTTCAATAGGATAATGTTAATTTCTGGTGACTAGTTATGTTATAATATTACATACCTCAATTAAGGGTAAATTAAGAAATAATGGTAAAAATAATTTTATAATAATATAAAATTACACTACCAGTTGTCCTGATTTAATTAGATGAGTGGGTTTTGATAAAAATGAACCTTAGTTATAAATTATAACCTTTTTAATCCACATGGGTATGAATATTACATTTATTATATTTTATTTGATGATATTTTCAAAACGTCATATTCATAATTTAAATTAATAAATATTTTTTAATATATGGTTATATAAAATATAAATTCAATTATAAATAGTAATTTAAAGTATAAAATTATTATATATATAATTATATTTTATTTATAAATTTTATGCATTATATAATTAAATTTAACAAAGATAGAATGATGAAGCAGAAAATGATTTATTAAAGGAAGAATCTGATAAATGATATTAATAAATTAAAAATAAAAAAAATTAAATAATGTGTACCACACAAACAAATTATTGATTAATATGAAATGTTATAGATTATTTAATGTATCCATTTTTAAGATATCCCATTATGAATTTTTTATCAAAGTCATGTAATGAATAATGTCAAGATTGACATATTTCATATCCTAAAAAAAATTATTTAATTAATGGATATACAATTTATATAAAAATAATATTCATCCATGATGTTCAGGTTTGTCTAAGAATTTTTTTAATTACTCATTCATTAGACTATTCACATGTTATAATATTTATTATAACCATCAAAATGTAAATTAGTTGATAAAACAATAAAAATTAAAATGGTTAAATAAGTGTTAAAACAAAAAGAAACAGTTTAATATTAAATAAATACAATTCTAAAAATTATTGTTTTGGTTAATTTCTAACTATCCTCAAATTATCATTGAACTAACAAATTTTGGACTCTTTTGGAGTTAAAAATTAATTTAATATTTTAAGGGCTTCCATGGAAGCCCCTCCCAAATCCTATAAAAATGAACCCATTAATCTCTATTACTCACACATCAAAAAAAATTATCTTAGCCTATATTGACCCAAAAAATCCTAGAATACCTCCACACATTCATGAATCCTTATTTTTGGAATAACTCCCACCTTATAATTGTTAATCTATTAAGAAAAATGATCAACTAAAGGGAAGGAATGTTTTTTTTATGTGATTCTATATTATTTCTTCATCCACATCCTTCAAATAACATTCATCTATGATTAAATAATATATCCAGTAAACACAATAAAATGAGATGTGATTCATTTAATACTATAATCTAAATCTATCTCTACATACATTAAATTGGATAATACATTATCATTCAAACATACGTGTAAATTTTCATATCCACGAACTAATTAAATTTGTTTACCAAAGAAATATCTCTAGAATGGTTATAATGTGGACTTAATTTTAATATGTGATATCAATCAAATATTTACCATTATAGGACAATAATATATCAATTATGTTCTTACATTCCATGAAAATGAAAATGATAATGCCATTTCTGCGTTTGTGCGAACTATTACCGCCTTGAAGCGATGTGATTCGTTTTTAATCGCCACATCACATGGATAATATATATAAGTATATTTAAATTTTAAATTTATATTAATGATATTATTATAAATATTTAAAGGCAATACACAATTTACCTTTGTTTTATAATGATAATTTAAAAATGAAAATGTTACTCATGCGTTTGTATGTCTTACCCTCTTAATGATTGTAAAGTTGTTCATTTATCATAGCCATGTTTAATGAAAAGAATTATAGGTATAATAGATATATAAAAAATTTTATTATGTCATGAATATTATTCAGGATATTATATACTTGTGACCACATAGACTATTGACATAATAACGTGTTCATTTTTGACTCAAGTACCAAATATCAACAAAATGTCTGATATAAACTAAAATAATTAAGTATTTGTTATAACATGGAAATAATTGGTTTAAGGGGAATAAAAAATTTGAACAGGATTCTAATAAGAGTAAAAAATAACTTATTATTATTATTTATGATGATTAAGATTGAATGATATTATTTGGACTCAATGAAAGGGACATTTTTTAAAATGTCCTTAAATGTTAAGATTTTAGCTATTTTTTACAAATTTCAAAAGGAATGTTTCATATCATATACAGCATCAAAAAATTATACTTCTATTAGTCCTCATTAAGGTCTTTATTTTTCCATTTAATGATTAACATTTTATTTTCAAATAATGCATTTTCATTTATGAGTGTCTGTTACATCCCGACCCGGCTCACCACTAAGAAAGTGGCTCAACCGGTTGCCACATGACCTCAGGAATGCCTTCCCGTATACTAGATGATGATGACTAGAAGTGAGGGTGTAAGGATAGTCAATGGTATTGACTATACAATCTAATCATAGTTGTGCAGTGGTATTACAGAGTAAATAACTAACAACAGTGGAAGCATAAATTTTTATAATAAAGTAGTGGAAAACATATTTCATATGACTGAACCAAAGTGGACAACATCATTTTATAAAATAGATGAATGCATGACATAATATGGATACAAAAAGAAAAGAATTAAATAGTGAAATGTGCATTTAAATATAGTACAAAATAAGGAAAGGACATCAAAGCCCCAAGGGAAATCTCCTTGAGCATCTCGAGCACTAACTCGGTCTTTTTCCCCTACTCCAGATACATGAAATACGATAACCAACATGGTCCATGGCACTTTTGAACAAGAATGGTCTTCTCGGGTACCCTAGAGGAATGTTTCTTGAGTAGGGTGTGAGATATAAATCATAGTAGGTCAACACCACTATGGTCTAATCCAATACTGACAGTGTAATATAAGTTAAACAGTGTGCAATAATGTGTAAATAATTTAAGAAGTACAATGTAAATAATTAAACAAGTACCACCATCATCCATCAGCTGGTTCCTAAACACACAAAAAGTTCATTAATTGAGTTTTACCATTGTATTTATACGTAACATGTGAGTAACTCTTCTACAGAGTCCCAGGAGTTTCATATAAGGTAAAAAGTGGCATAATAATGACCGACCTTGATAGTATTTACCAATTGAACTTACATGTCAATTATAGGCCCATTGATTGTATCAAATGAAACATGTGATTGTATAAGTAGTGAAGGTTCCAAGATGTAACAAGACATCCTAGAAAATATATCCAGTGAGGGAGCTATGGTGTAAAATCCAAGGTAACGTATACTTACAGAAATAAAACTCAGTATTATCTAAGTATAGATAAAGGGAAAGGGTGTTATACAAGCAGTTTAATCCAAGTAATTACACAATAAGTGGCTTACTGAGTCTAAGGTGATTGACCAAGGTAAAATTGGGGTATGCAATGATAGGTCCTGATGGGCTTTAACCATGGAACGTACTGGTCAATATCAGTTCCAAGCATTGTATATACAATAACCTATAAGAAGAAGGGACCCAATGGTAGGATATCAAGCATTTAATTAATAGATAATAACTAGAGTCTTAGTGGGAATCTACCAATGAAAATTGTATCCTTGAATCAAAATGGGTTCCCGAGATTCAAGGTATTCTCCTCTTAGAATCTCATGAAAGCTCAAGTCAATAACTTCCTATTTGATAATGAAGTCATGTAATGATTCATCTTGTTCAAGTCTTGCATTCTATTAGTGTTTAAGGGTCATGTATAGTTCAAACCATTTATTATTGCTTCAAGACTACCCGTCAATTAGTATGGAATGGGGAAGTAGAATTGAAACCACAAATTTATTTGTTCATGCCTTGCCTTCCATTAGTGTGGAAAGGTAAATTAGTAATGAAAGCATTTATTTATTCTCTCAATTGTTGACTTACATTTCTGTGTAATGGTAATGTAGAGTTGAAACAATTAATTTATTTGTTCAATAACTTCCTCCCATTTGTGTGCGAAGGTTAATAAACATTGGAATAATTTATTAAAAACCATTTTGGCATTATCAAAGGGCAATGTCCATACCACTACCATTCCTTGGCATGGTATGGGTTTCCACAGACATAGAACTGATCCTTGTCTCATGATCCCAAGTTCATCCATTGAATTCCTATATTGGAATCCATGTATCACCCATAGTATGAGCATAGAAACCCATTGAGTACATCATGGCATTCCTACATGGGAACCAACAAATCACCCAATGTATTATTAGTATCCATAACATTTGAACACAATTTGGTAACTTGTTTTGAGGGTTAACAATTAAGAATTAACCATTAATTTCACTCAAGTCATTCTATTTACCAAAATAGGTTAATTTCATTTAAAGGGATCCATGTATCCATACAAAGGGAAATTACCTACATTGGTAATTCCTATCCAAAACTGGAAAAAAAACATTGACGGTGCTTCGGAATATTTATCATTATATAAATGGAAACACAGTGTTAGTAATGACATTTAAGCCATTTTCTAATCATTCCATATTTCAACAGAACCTCAATGCATAATCATTATAAATAATACATGTCAAGAAAAAAAGGTCAAACTAATACTTCTTATCTTGAAGGCAGTGAACCTTCCTTGGAGGGGTTTTATATTAAAAAGATGATAATTTTTATCAACAAATAATTTATCATATTAGCATTTAAAACATGAAACATGATAAATTCTAATTTAAGAGGTATTGAACATAATACTTTATTTCATGAATTAATTTATAAAAAATGATAAATAAGAAACATAATTAATGTATTTAAAAAGATTGAGGACAAGGAAAAGGATGCTACCTCAAGGTGGAACCAAGCCATCCACTTCGACTACGAACAAAAAAGAAGTGAAACCACACGGTGAAGCTCAATGCAATAGAAGAAACATGATGGGGAAAAATAAACACAAAAATCCCAAAAAAAAAAATATGTTTTTTGGAGAAAACATACCAAGAATAAATGTCGGTGGACCAAAACCACCCGAATTTCCACTCCATTGGTGGTGGTTGCCAGAACATTCATCCAAAGGTCCTAAGAGACCACTCGGTCTAACCTAGACCAAATCAAAAATACAATTCAGACCACCCCACAACCCTTGGGATCATCTGAATCTTATCAGAAACCAATTAGGTTGAAGTGAATCCAAAAGAAGGAAGGTGAAGGGATGATAGGACTCCCCATGACGGATCGACCAAGAAAAATAAAGGAATTCTGTAAAAAACTAGAGGATGTGGAGGCTAAGGGAAGAGGAATCTCTATCAAAGGGGAGAGCCCCTTTGGCTGGTGTGTCGCATATGAGAGAGGAGATGGTGTAGTTTTGGTTTTATGTTTTAATGTAATTAATTAATTTAAAAAAAATAAAAAATATAAAACTAGTCATCACCACTATTTGACCCACATAGTCTTCCAAACTATGCGTATACCATGCAGAGTCTTCTGACTCCAAGATGACCTTCATGTATATTTTAGGATACCATGCACATCCTATTCACAAATACGTTTCCCCTCTTAAACTATGATGCATGGTTACTTGCTGTGGGCAACATGGTTTTGTAGACCGTGCACAAACTATTTGCCCTCTACTGTCATTCAAAACATGAATATTTTGGCGTCTAGCCCTTCATAATCTCCTTAATCCACACAGGGAAATTATTGGGCCTTCTACAATGCCCAAAAACATCACTCAAGAGTTGTCCAACTCTCAGAATTCTATCTTTAAGCATGGTTTTAAAAATGACTGGTTTTGTAAATGAAATGTTCCAAAACATCCATATTTTAGTCCGACTCAAAACACAAATGTATACAATATCCCACCAAAATAACATATTGTCCCTGATAATCCTTCTGTAACAATGTAAAAATCACCCAACCTACAAGGTTCATGATGATTCGTTCAAAATGGCTTCACTGTATTACCATTCCCCAATCCACATTTAAGAATATCTTAAGCATTCCACACATCTGCCTTTACAACACGAGCCAATGATGAATGTTCAACTAAAACATAGAATCAAAACATACATGAACCCATTTAGACAGAGACAAGGTCACGTCAATGTCTCTATAACACATGACCGATGGTGCTCCCCACCATATGCCATAACATAAAAATGGGACAATTATAAACCACGATACCTCCACCATTAGAATTTTTGCACAAGTAACAACTCTAATTGTTTATGTGACATGCCATGAATGATTTTATAAAAAGGTAATGGTCAAATTATGATTGACCTAACAAACCTTGTCATGCAAGTTATCTTAGTAGACACTACTGACCTTGAAACCACTGTTGTATCAATATACTGAAATATATGTATATTAGATGGAACAATACAAGAGAGGGGGTGAATTGTAGCTTTAAAAATATTGTGATTAAACACATAAGAAATTATTTTAAATGATATTAAACTAATTCAACTCACAAATAATACAATTAATTACAATTGTCTTAGATATAGATGATATGATACGATGTAATCCTATAAGAAATTTAAATCAATTGTATTCAAAAGGAATTCAATAATCATAGTAATACAATAGTGAATGATTTAACCATAAAGCATATAGAATCTATACATATAATATTTAATATTATAATGTTAATTGAAACAATTACATTTAATATGAAATGGATAAAGGAAGCAATACAATTTCCTTTCTAATAGAAATAGCAGCGGAAATGTAAAAGTATTACAATTATTTTATCCCAAAGAGAAGGGTATACATTAACCTAGGATAAAAGGTTTCTCTTACTACCACCTTGGTAAGCCCTTAATAGGATGATCAGTTGGTTTTTCTTTCTATCCCCACAAGCCCTCGATACGATGAATGGTATGTCTGTATTCCTATCACCCCATGCCCTGGATTTTTCAGGTAATGGACACCTATATCTTTAAAACACTTGAAATCCCTCGATAAAAAGATTGGTAGCACTGTCTACCTATCCTCAGCAGCCCTCAATCGTTATCACCTAATTGGTTAAAGAAAGAAAAATGAAGAACATATTGAAATACAAAAACTAAGAACGAGATGTCAACATTTTTTAATTTTGAGGCTTTCACACGAAGAAAGAGAGAAGTCATAATGTCTCACTCTAGAACTTGATAGAAGAAAATAATGATAAAGGTCTCAAAAATGTATTCCTGTCTTCAAATGACCTCCTATTTATAGGCCTCAGGTCCCAGAAGTCATATTTACACCAACGGTCATATTTCTCTAGAAAACTCGGAGGGACTTGGAAACCTGGTATTATAGCGGTCATATTGAAATAGAAAACACCACATTGTTTTTTTTAGTTTATAACTAACTCCACAACATCATTTTGGTTGTGAAAAAAGTTATATGAAAATTTTAATCACACGTACGATTGACATAAAACATTTTTCTTGATAATGTATAAAAACATGCATGTGATAGAAGTAAAAAAAATGAGTACTATTAGTATTACTTAGTGAAATGTATTGATATGATGCAACGTGCATATAATGAACAAAAGTCAGTATGATTGATAGAGTCATTACGATTTCGTATGTATGATAATCATAGTCAGTACGATTAACATTGTCATTATGTTAAACATTGTCAGTACGATAAACATAGTCAGTACGATAAACATTATCAGTACTATAAACATTGTTAGAATGAAAAACATAGTCAGTTTGATAAACATAGTCAGTACGATAAACATAGTCTGAATGATAAAAATATTCAGTATGATATACAATTTTGAATAGTTTTTTATTTCTAAAACAAGAAATAGAAGTCAAAATAAGGCTTTTGACTTAAAAATCTCCACCATTTTGGAAAGCACAAAACATAAAGTAAAACTATGAAATAAATACTTATATCCCTGAGTTATAAAAACTCTCCTGAAAAAGAGATTGAATAAAACTAACTCCCCATTAGGTAGATACAGTCCTAAAGATTGTATTCATAGATTTTCCTTGAATTAGAATTATTTGATTAAAAGATTATTCCCCTTATAAATCATTATTCCCCTTTGTGATTTACAAAAAATAGGGTAAACGTGATTTTCCTGAATAAGTTACAGAGAAAAAATAATGCAAGGTGATGGGATAGAGAACAAAAAACTCATTGAGATAAAAAAAGTCTATTGAATTCAAAACATTAATTTGTTTTCTATTTCGTTTTTCTTGATCAGCGCATGGAGAACATCGTTCATCTTCATGATTTCTTTCTTGTCTATTGAAATAAAATCTCTCTAGGATTTGAGAAGTTCTTGTTGATTGGAAAAAAGTTGATCCGGATTCTTGAGACTCTCTTCTTGAACACAAATTACTTTTTCCAGAGTATCTATTATGTATTTCACATTCTTATTGTCTTGAGAAAACAGAAAATTTTGCTTCTTCAATAGAACTATTTCATCATTGAATGATGAAACCTTCGAAAAATATGACTGGAAAGTATTCACTCTCTTAGATATATCATTAAATCCTCCTTAAGTATTCAATTGATACATCATGATCATTCACATAGATTTTTGTTTTTTATGACCATTTAGTCATCCTATTTTACACCTTCTTATGGGATGCAAAACATTCAGATAGTACTATTAAATCAGTTTCTATTTTCAATACACTCTTTCTATGTTCCCTTACAGATCCAAAAATTTTCCATCGATTTTCTATGTTGAAATTAATTTTCCCTTCAATTCTAGTGAAATAAAAAATATTCTTCTCAATGATACTAAACATATGGACAATGTAATCACTTTTCATGAGAGAAATTGTCTTTTCTTAATCATTATCCTCATCGTATGAATCTTGTTCATTTGATCGGCTTGAGTCTTCAACTTTCTTTTATCCATTTCCTTTATCTTTTTCATTTATTTATTCTTCCACTTTGTTACAGATAAAAATTAATTTTTTGGTATGAGAAATTGATCTCCTGGCATTACATGAGAAGGAAATCTATCGGAATGAGTTTCAATATATTTAGCTGGTACTTGATCAGTATGACGAACTTGTTGAATACCTTTACAATTCTTTTTAAAATATTCTTCTCTACTAATTTTGTAACTCTGAATAAATTAAAAAATAAAATCTTTTTCCTCTTCATGAAATTCCCTAACATATTTCAATAATTGTTTCCCTGTCTCTTTTTCTGGAAGATGATATACGATTGGTTCTTGTTTTACATCTTCTATTAATTGATCCCTTTCCAACTCAACTCCTTTAATGATTTTAGTGACATCAAAATCATAAGATTTTATTTTTCAAGAGAGTCTTCGATTTCTTCTTATCATTTAATGTTTCTTTTAATATGTATTTCTCAGCTAAGGCTTCATATGGATCATGAACGAACTTCGAATCGTCGTCTTTTATTTATCTATCTTTCCTCCACTTGGCCACAGCCTCCTTGATGACTTTTTTTTTCATCATCGAATTAGTACGGATTTGTGGATTTAACTTTTGAGGAGTAACAACAGTTAGAGATTCATCAATTGGCATAGGTGTCGTTTGATTTGGTGCCGATTCATCTTCTACATATTTAACAAAAAGCTTTGAATCTTCATCAAAACATACATTCAACATCATTAGCATATTCTTTCTTATCCAAGAAGGCTTTAGTTCATTTAACGTCCCAATCAAAGGAATATTACAAAACTTCAAGCTGTTAATAATGAAAGTAGTAATATTAGAGGGATACATAATCAAATGGGACTTTATTGCTCCTGACTTGAAAGTATTGATTGTTTCAAAAATGTATCCCATGAGATTTACCTTTATCATGTTTACAAGATAGTCTAGCATAATGATGTTAGAGACTTTTAGGGTTTCTCTATCCCCTTTCTTTAGTATAATAAAGCCTTGCATCCAAAGCACCATGAACCTGTTATCTGGAGAATAATGTGATAATTTTCTCTTATCTTCATTTATCAGAAATAATGATTTTCAGATAGTTCTCCATTAAACATACAAACTTCATCTAGTAGATTTTTGAGATGGAAAAAAATCACCTTATGTTGAGACATTGAGAAAGTGAGCTTCTTGTTTCATAGACATTGAAATTTTTCTATCATACACTACTATTTTAATCATCATATTTTTTCAAAAGACACTGATTTGTAGAATTGACTAACTTATTCAACAAGAATTGGGTCATGAGATACTAGTTTCTCAACACAGATATGTTCCAATCCTTGAAACAAAATAATTCTCTTGATTGTTTAATCAAATCTGTTAAAGAAGTCCTAAGAAACTATCCTTTCCCTGAAGAGATATTTCTCTGAAAACGTCTTCAAATACATTTTAGTCAGAGTGTTGGAAGAGGACTGAGACATATAGGTGGAACAAAAAGAAGAATGTACAATGTCTTAAAACAAAGAGGCATATCTTCGCAAAGAAATTTGAAAAGACAGTGTGGGGTTCCGGAGGGGTCCCTATTTATAGGTGAATATTGATTCCATTGATCTTCTACAGTAGATATTAGAAGATATATAAATCAATGCCTAGGATTTGAGGGGGTAAAAAATGGGAAACAATAAATTGTAATAATTACAAAACAATAGAAAGAAAGAATATTCCTATCATTTATTCTTATGAAATAATTGGTTTAATAGTATTAACATGGTATAATACAATAAAAAAGGAAAATACATTAATACATGGAAAGAAAAAAGAATATGATTCGTTTTAAGATAGATGGAAAACAAATTAATTACCATGGGTTGTCAAGATGATAGAAAACAAAGTCAATACCATTGGTTGTTATGCCGATGGAAAAAAAATTCATTACCATAGGTTTTCAAGCCGATGGAAAAAAATTCATTTCCATATGCTGTCAAGGTGATGGAAAACAATTTCAATACCATAAGTTGTTAAGCCGATGGAATACAAAGTCGTTACCATAGGTTGTCAAGACGATGGAAAACAAATTCATTGCCATAGGTTATCAAGATGATAGAAAACAATTCCATTACTATAGGTTGTCAAGCATATGGAAAACAATTTCATTACTATAGGATTACAATATGATGGAAAACAAGGTCATTACCATAGGTTGTCAAGCCGATTGAAAACAAAGTCATTACCATAATTTGTCACGCCGATGGAAAAAAAGTCATTAACATAAGTTTTCAAGATGATGGAAAAAAATGTCATTACCATAGGTTGTCAAGATGATGGAAAAAATCCATTACCATAGGTTCTTAATCCGATGTAAAACAAAGTTGTTACGATGGAGTGATGTGCCGATAAAAAACAAATTTGTTACCAAAGGATGAAGTACTGATGGAAAACAAAGTTGTTACCATAGTTGACGTACCAATGAAAAACAATGTTTTTACCAAAGGGTGACGTGTCGATTGATGGAAATTCAATACGGTAACCATACATACATCATGATAAATAGAAAGATAAAATTTTATTCAAACTTTCAAGATGAAAAGTAGAAAGGTTGTATAAGAAATCAACTGATACGGAACGTTATAAAATACTATTCTCCCCCTTTTAAGATGAGTTTTTAATGTAAGGAGAATTGTAAAACATAATGTAGATATGAATGATTATTTTATTTTAATCACGCCTAGATTCTGTTTAATGAATTAAAATCTCTTGAAAGATAATGGTTTTGTGAATATATCATCATGTTGTTCTTGTGTTCTAATGAATTGTAAGATAATATCTATTTTGTGTGTGTGTTCCCTAAGAAAGTGATTCATAATATCTATGTGTTTTTCATGAGAGTTATGTTCTTGGTTTTTACAAAGAGAATTGGAACTAGTATTATCAAATAGAATTAGAGTTTTGGAAAAGCTCAAGACATATTCAGTGAGTGTGTGTTGTATCCACAACACATGAGCACAACAAATTCTAGCTGCTACATATTCACATTAAGCTGTGGAAAGTGATATTGATTGTTGTTTCATTCATGAACAAGAAAATAAGGAATCTCCTAATAAATGTCATGTTCAAGATGTACTCTTTCTATCCATTCATCAACCACCAAATTTAGTAACTAAAAATGATTTTAAAACAAAATCAATTCTAGATGAATAGAAAAGACCTAAGTCCAAAGTTTCTTTTAAATACCGAAAGATTATTTTCACAGCTTTTAAATGAGACACTTTTGGATTTTATTAATATCATTCACAAAATCATACAGAAAACATTAAGTCTATTTGACTAGCTGTCAAGTATGACAAACTACCTATCATACCTCTAAAAGTTGTTTGATCTACTTGTTTCCTAGTTTAATCAAGATCAAGAGTATTTGAGGTACTAATTTTAGTGATAATACCTTTAGTATTGTTGTATCCATACTTTTTGAGTAAATCATTAATATACATATGTAGAGATATATCGGGTAATTTTAGTTGTTGTGAAATTTGGACCACTAAAAATGATGTTAGCTCACCCATCATTGTCATTTCTTACTCAGATTTCATTAGATTCGCAAAAGAATCTTTTAGAGATTGCTGCGTTGACCCAAATATGATGTCATGAACAAAAATTTTAACAATCAAAACATTTTTATTTTCCATTTTTATAAAAAAAATTCGATCCAATATACCTTTTCATAATTGTTTTGTAAAATAAATCCTAAAATTCTATCATACCATGCTCTAGGGTCTTGTTTAAGGACATATAAAACTTTGGTAAGTTTGAAAACACTATCAGGATATATTGAATCTATAAAACAATGTGGTTGTTCAAAAAAACTTCTTCTTGAACAAAACCATTTACAAAGGCGCATTTAACATCTATTTGAAATAATTTTAAATTAATGTATGCTAAAAAGGATTATAGAATATGAATAGATTCAAATCAAGCTACCAAAGCATATGTTACTTCATACTAGATTCCCTCTGATTGATTATATCCCTTTGCAAAAATTATTGCTTTATTTCTTACAATGATTCCATTTTCATCACATTTATTTCTGAAAACCCATTTACACCAATTATAGTTGTCTCTTTTGGTCTTTCAACTAATTTATAGATATGATTCCATTAAAATACATTTAATTCTTCTTGCCTTTCTATAATCCAATTTTTATCACTTAAGGCCTCACTTGGACTTTTAAGTTCGAATTGGGAATTAATGGAAAGTTGTTCTATTTCTTTTCTCAAAGAATTTTTAGTTCTTACAGGTTGATTTACAACACAAATGATATTATCACTGGGATGATTCCAAAGAAAAAATTGTATTGGGTTTTGTAAGACCTGTTCATCCACATATGGTATAAAATATTCTAGATTAAATGTTTTAGAAATACTTTCTTGAACATTATCCTTATCAGAAAGATTTTATATCATGGGTGGATAATCAGTTTTGGAAAAAACATCCGAGGATGTAGGTTGATGTTTTTTAAAAACAATGTTGTTAGTTTCATCCAATATATCATGCACAATTTCTTCAACAGTACATGAGTTTTTTTGAAACCTCTATAATCCTTATAAGTTATATAATAACCTAGAATGATTTCTTCAACTGATTTGTGTAGAAATATATGTATATTATCTTTTGTATTAAATATGAATACTTTGAATCCAAAAACATTGAAGTATGAAACTTTAGGTTTTTGTCCATTCCATAATTCATAATGTGTTTTAATAAGAAAAGTTCTAGTTAAAACACGATTTATAATATAACAAGAAGTACTAACAACTTCATCCCAAAAATGCTTAGCAATTGAGTATTTAGTCAACATGGTTGTTGTCATTTCTTGAAGAATACAATTTCTTCTCTCAACGACACTATTTTTCTGAGGAGTTCTTGGAGATGAAACGTTGTGAATAATACCTTTCTTATTCTAAAAAAATTTCAACATCCAAATTATGAAATTCACCACCACGATCACTATGGATAGTAATCAAAGGTAGGGTTTTCGCATTTTTATCTTGGGAAATAAAAATTTTGAAATAGAAAAGGGATTCAGGTTTCTTTGTTTGAAAATAAACCCATGTAAATCTTGTAAAGTCATCAACTAAAACAAATACATAGTACATGCCTCCAATGATTCCAGATTGTGAAGGACCAAAAAGATCCATGTGCACTAGCTGTAATGAATTTGAATTTGAATCGTCATTGATTGTAATAAACCTAGTTTTATATAGCTTTCTAAAATTGACAAGGATCACAGACCTTTGAAGAATCATATCTATGATCTGGTAGATCCTTTATAGGTCGTTTCATTGAAAGTATACAAAGGATTCTTAGGTTTCAGTGACCTAATCTTCTATGTCATAACCAAAATTGGTCTTATATTTGACATAATCAAGGTAAATTTTGGCTCCTAATGTCTTTTACATTAATACTGTATATATTCTCATGCCTATGGGCAGATAGAATTAGTTAATCCTTGGAATTGTGAACTAAACATTTATCATTTATAAAATTCACATGGTATCCTTCATCTCATAATTTACATATGCGGATGAGATTGTGCTTATGTCCTATGAAAAACAAAACATTTGAAATTATAAATTTTCAATGAAAAAAAATATTACCTATTCCAACAATCATTCATTGAGAAGTATCTCTGAAGGTAAATTTTCCACCTTTTGTTTCAATAATCTTTTCGATCAAATTTTTGTTTACGGTCATGTGTCTAGAACAACCGCTATTCATGTACCAAATTTTCTTATTGTGGGTAGACTCTTTAATTTCCAAAAAAAGAAACAATTAGTGTTTCATAATTCAAACTTGTTTGGACTAGAAGGGTTAGATAAAATAATTTTAAGAATCAACATTTGTTTTGCAAAATGAGATTTATGAAATCCTAAAGACCGAGTTCTATTAGGAGAACAATTACATTTCATTTTTCCACCACATTGACACTTATTACAAAATGGGGTACTTTGAGGAACAAAATAGTTATTACTAAAAGTATGTTTAGAATTAGTATAACCAAAACCAGAATGATTCCTTAAAGGTCGAATTGGATAATACATTTTCTCAAAGTTTTCCTTGCCATATGTAAAGTACATTAAGAGGATATAAGATGGGGTTTCCAGTCACACACACCCAGAATCGAAAAGATAAAATTGTCGAACAATATCAATATTTTTTGGCCAAGAATACACCGAAACGATTTAATACTTTCAATACTCAAGGGCATTCATGCAACCCAGCCAATTAAAAATTCCCCCCTTAGGTGTTCCTTCTACTTATAAGGGGGAATTATCTAGATATAGCACAACACTACCCACCATTGGAGTGTACTTGCCTAAAAGGAATAAAAAAATAACCTCTCAAAAGCATGATAGATTATAACAAGGAGATTGGTGGGTTAACACACTCAGTTTTTGCGAAAACCATCCCATGAATTGGAATTAATAGCTTCATTAAGGCTCAAGTCACACTACATGGAGATAAACCAAGACTATACTCAATACTAAAAGAATATTTATTTCAAAGTAATACTCCCTCTTATAACTATCATCCTACACGATGCTATAAAAATTTACCCATCACTGAGAAGGAGACAGAGTCATACAACCAACAAGCCATAAACCATGCCCGAGGCATGTCTAACCTACTGAAAAAAAGAATTACTCAATGCTCATTCCCATAACAAGGTCAAGAAGTCCATGACCACCAACCCAAACAAGGGAGTCTTTTTATAACAGAATTTCCTACTAGGGACAACAACACCCAGGCAACACCAAGAGTTAAAAAATTTCTGCACAAGAAAGGAATTAATTTCTAAGGGCGCTACCTACCACGAGGTAACCCCTTACGAAGAACAAGTTTTAACCCTAAAACTGGTTCATGACAATCCAATGTCACTGGGCTCAAAAGCTGATCATACCACCATTAATACGGAAAAGAACTCTAAAATAATGTACTCACACTCCTGTTCTAATGAAACTAAAAGAGAAGTCTGAACTACCATTACATTAGGGTTTTTTAACAGTGGACACACTATAGGTACAGTTTTGTGCCTCTTATATTTATTCACATTTAATATTTAATCATCAACAAATTTAATCAAAATATGAACCATTTTCAAAAAAAAATAACTCCAAAGGCCATAAGGACTTCATTTTTTATTGATTTTGATAATCCACCTTTCAAGGGGTGAGGTGGAAACCTTACAAGGCCCATATGAATATGTATTACATGGCCCGTAGGCCTTAGAGGAATTCATTTCCCATAGTCTTCAAACATAACATACAACCTAGACTAACTACTTGGAACTGCTCCTCCCTAGCATCTCCATCTTGAAAGCAGCTCACCTTCGCATGACTGTTTGGCTAGGCATTCCCATGCATGCAGAGGCTTGCCTCGATGGTAGGTGTCATACCCTCTCATTCTTGAAATCCGTTTAGCTTCTGCTGTGGTGAAAGCTACTTGCTCATCCTCCTTGTAGAGCTTGTTTCTTGTAGGTTTTCTCATTTTCATCTGCACTTAAGGTGGCTCAAAGGCCTTGAGGTGGCCCGAAGGCCTTACAAACCCGAAGGCCTAGGTGGCCCGAAGGCCTTAACAGACAGAGGGACCAAATCGGTGGCCCGAAGGCCCAAACGGGGGCATATTCCTGGCTGATACAGTGCCAAACAGTGCTTGATACAGTTCCTGCTACAGTATCTGCTATAGTACTGCACATTTACCACTATAGTACATGCTACAGAACATGCTACAGTACATGCTATAGTACCTACTACAGTACTGCTAAAGTGCCCAAAAATTCTTTCTCTTCCAAGATTTGATCCCTGGTCGCTTGGATGCACTTACGGAGTCCTTACCAACAGAGATAAGGTTCATGTGAGAATTTTACAAGGTACTTGATTTTAACCAACCCCCAAGGGAAACACATGCATGTTTTATTAAAATACCTTTTAAAAATAATTTTACATTATATGAAATTATATAATATTCATTCCACATATCAATATAAATTATTTTTTTGAAGATAAGGCGACCTACGAGGTCCCATTTTGACAAACATGATTTCTATATAAAGAAACCCAATTGTAAACACAAATTTATTAAAAATTAAACACCCAAATGGTTCATCCCATAAAAACATTCCCCCACTAACCTAAAAGGGTCCGATATCATTTTTAAAATATAATCAATTGATTTTAGATCAACAGTAAACATATTTCACATTTATATTTATTTCAGAAGGCATCATGTCGTCACATTTAATATGTGTGATCATTTCCCAAATCATGAAGCGCACATACACTCCATGTATTGAAAATATTCTCCCAATAATTTATATCATTGTCAATTAGGATTTTTACATGGTCATTCATAAAGGTCCAAATTATATGGGTGTCAATCTACCAACCAGCAAAGTTCCCATACACATCACAGATTGGATGTTGGCTCCCTTCAGTCAATACCAACTTACATTATCGTTTGAATTTATCATCCTTTTACAATAGTTCAACTACACAGGTTAACTTTTCCCAACTATAAAGATCCCATACACCTTACAACTGAAACCTATCTCCCGTTAAAACCATAAAAAAATATTTCCCATCAATTTATTTACATATATCAAAGCTAGGTACCATGTCATGTCACTACAAGAAGCTATCATAGAGCAACAATGTAAAATCAAAGACGAAAGGAAATTTAATCATATGATCATGCTATAACGAGCTGTAATCATAGAATACATGCTGATTTACTACCGAAACAGGTCTAAATCTAAGCATTACATATTGATAATGCACTGGATTATACATAGTGAACAACCAACTAACGAAACTACATGGAATGTCATATATGCGTGGCTTGTGAAATTATAAGTGTCAAATATGATGAATATGTGTTTCATCCTTTCCATAACAGGAAAAAGGTAATATTTGTAATTCCATAAATAAAAAGTAGCAGAAGGTACACCAATTGATATAGGTGAAATAATATCAATTGTAATAGAGAACAATATAAATAGAAATCTCAACCCAGTAAACTTGGTCATTTCACACACATGGGGTGATCAGTCCAAAGAATGTTTATTGACCAACTACGAACATGTTCTTAGTCTCCTGTCTACCAACCCAAAAAGTAAGTCAAAATGAAATACCACCTCTGATACCACTTTGTATTGTCCTAACCTGGCTCACCATTATGACGGTGGTAGGACTGGTAACCACATGACCTCAAGCATGCCTCCCCATAAGCTAGAGGCTACAGAATAGTAGCGACGGTGTAAGTATAGTCAGTGAGGATACTATACCCTCTTATCAAAGTTGTGCAGTGGTATAATAGAGTAATTAACAATCCATAGCAAAATCAATAAATGGCATTAATAATGTAGGGGAAAACAGATTTCATATGAATGAAAAAAGTGGCCAACACCGGTTTGTATAATGGATGAATTCATGACATGACATAGATACATGACAGAAAGTAGTAAATAGTGAAACATTATTTTCAATATAGTAAAAAATAGGGAAAGGATAGAAAATCTCCTA
The DNA here is from genome assembly GCA_963277665.1 of Viscum album. NCBI lineage: Eukaryota > Viridiplantae > Streptophyta > Magnoliopsida > Santalales > Viscaceae > Viscum > Viscum album. The sequence goes on along the minus strand of OY728121.1, from coordinate 1,988,810,454 downwards.
GTAAATTCTCCTTGAACATCTTGAGGACCATCTCAGTCCTTTTCTCCTACTCCAGGTACAAGCAACACAATAGTGAACAAGGTTCGTTGCCCAGAAAACAAGAAAGGTCGACTCGGTTACCCCTTTTCCAAGGTGTCCCAAGTTGGGTTTGAGATATAAATCTCAGTATGACAGCACCACTGGTTTCAAACTCAATCCCGATTGTGTAACATAAATTCAATAGGTTTTAAGGATGTATAAATAATGTAAGAAGTACAATGTAACTAAATACCCATGTAACTGCATCAGACCTCGGGTGGTGTATGAACATGTAACCAGTACATTAATTGAGTTTTACCGTTGTATTTATAAGTCCAACGTGAGTATGTCTCCTACTGAGTCCATGGAGTTTCATTCATGGTAAAACATGGCTTAGTAATGATTGGGCCCAATGGGCTTTAACCATGGAATTTAATTGTAAATGATGGACCCAAGGAGTGTATCCAAGGCATCTTATGATAGTATAAGTAGAAAAGGTTCCTAGATGTAATAAGGAAACTAGAAAAACATATCCATTGAGGGAGTTCCAAGGTAAAAAAGGTAATGTAAACTCACGGTAAACTAACTTTGTAGTATCTTAGTATATCTAAGAGGTAAGAATGTAATCCAAAGACTGTAATCCAATTTATTCCAAAATAATATTCCTAACAAGTCCATGGTGATCTACCATGGTAAAATGATTGTTTGAAAATATAGGGAACAATGGGATTTAAACAAGGAACCTACTTGTCAATGGTGGATCCAAGGAGTATATCCTATGTATCCTGTATGAAGAAGGGACCCGATAGTAGTATACTAGGCATCCAAGGAATAGACAAGAACCAGATTCTAGATGGGTATAAACATATGAAAACTATAGCCTTGAATCGGAATGGGGTTCCCGAGACCCAAGGTATTATCCTCTCAGAATCCAAGGCGACCTCGAGTCAGTCCGTTCCTATTTCATAAATATGTCATGTAATGATTCATCTAGTTCAAGCCCTTCCTTCCATTAGTGTGGATATGTCATGTAGAGTTGAAACCATTAATTATTGGTTCATTCCTTGCCTTCTATTTATTTATTAGTTTAATACTTTCCATCCATTAGTGAGGAAAAGATGAGTATCATTGCAACCATTTATTTATTGGCTCATGTCTTGCCTTTCATTAGTGTTTAATTGTCAGTTAGAGTTGAAACCATTTATTTATTGGTTCAAGGCATGCCTCTTAATAGTGGATAAATGTCAAGTAACATTGAAACCATTTATTCAAAACCATTATGGAATTTTCAAATGGAAAGGTACACACCGCTACATTCCATTAGCATGTTAACGGTTGCCAAAGATGTGGAACCAATCCTTCTCTCATGAACCCTGGTCCATCTAGGGAATTATTATATGGGAAAACATGTATCACCCCAGGTATGAGCCAGAAAACCCATTGAGTCCATTACAGCATTCCTTCATGGGAACCCACATATCACCCATGTGTTTATTATTATTTAAAACATTTGAAAACAATTTGGTAACCTATTTTGAGGGTAAATAATTAAGAATTAACCATTCATTTAACTCAACTCATTACATTTACCAAAACAATTCAATTTCATTTAATGGGATCCAAGTGTCCATACAGAGGGAAATTACCTACATGTTTAATTCTAATCCAATACTAAACCAAACACATAGACGCTTCCTCAACCCACTTACCATTTTAGAAAGGGAATCTCAGTGATTCTAATGTCATTAAAGAATTTTCATATGAATTTTATATTTCAACACAAAATCAAGGCATAAGCATTATAAATACAACATTTCACGAAAGCAAGGTATAACCACTACATTTTTTCTAGATGGCAGCGCACCTCCATTAGAGGGGTTTTTTGATAAAAACCTGATAATATTTTTCAAAAAAATAATTTATCATATTAGAATTTAAAACATGAAACATGATAAATTCAAATTCAAGAGGAATTTAACATAATACATCCTTACATGAATAATTTTTTTAAAAAAAGTTTCGTATGAAAATTAATTAATGAGTTTATTATGATTGAGGACTTAGAAAGGAACCCTACCTCAAGGTTGGAGCAAGCTGTCCACTTTGGCAATAAAAAGAAGAAGTGAAAGCACGTGGAATAGCCCAATGCACTAGAAGAAACACAGTGAGGACACATAAACACCCAAAGCCCCAAAACACGCCTAGGAAATGAGGAGAAAACTTACCCAAAGGAAAATTAAGTATACCAAAACCACATAAACAACCTCACCATCAGCGGTGGTTACTAGAACATGCATCCAAAGGTCCCAAGAGACCATTCATTACAACCTACGGTGAATAAATATATAATTTCAGACCACCCCAAAACCCTAGGGTTCATCTAAATCTCACCAGGCATCTATTAGATCAATGTGAATCTATAGGAAGGATGGAAATGGGAAGATATGACTCACCATGATGGATCGACCAAGAAAATGATGGAATTTGGCCAAAAACTAGATGAAGAGGAGGCCGAGGGAGGAGGTCCCTCCATCAAAGGAGGGGTGGGATCCCCCTTGGGACAGTGAGAAAAATGTGACAGGGGAGAGGGAGTAGATCTGTTTTTATGTTTAAATTTAATTTATTTTAATTAAAACAAAATTATTATTTAAAAACTGGTCATCGCCCACAGCTTGACTAGATGATTTTCTAGACCGTGGGAAAACCGTACGGAGCCTTCTACCTCCAAGATGAAATCCACATGGACTAGTTTCATAGTTTAGAAATCAATTTTTATCTCTTGTTCAAACCCACTACACCTATTAGTCATGGTCACATGGTTACCTGTAGTGGGCCGAATGGTTTCACAGACCGTATGCAAACTATGCGCCCTTTGTTATCATTTAAAACATGATGTTATTTGGGTCCAGCACTCCTCAAAAATCATGTTCCACTCGAGAAACATGTTGGGACTTCCCCATGACCAAAAAAACACTTTGGAGTTATCCAACTCTCATAATTATGTTCTGATGCTCAGTTTAAAAAAATCAGTTTAGTAAATGAAATGTCCAAAAACATTTGTATTTTTGTCCAGTTTAAAACATGGGTTTCAACAGTGTGTGAATGTATTAAAATGAAATGTATTTTCAATGTGTAAATGACATTGTTTCCTTTATTTTTTATTTCTATATTATGATTAAGTTTGGTTTTATAGAAATTATTTATGTGTTGGGGTGGTTCGTTGATAAAACTCGGGCGGGTGAACATGTGATAACTCTCTAATTTATTGGGTAATGAGACAGAGTTATATGTTTGTTTTTATCATAATAGATTTATCAAATATATATTGATGCATATTACAAACATAACCATGAATTTTACATCCAATGTATCCATAAGGGATACAATTCAAATTTCATATGGATTCAACATGATTCCTTTATCATTTATGATATCTTTGAGTATTACATGAATATTATGATTTCCTGAGGTAAGCTAATGGTTTTATGGTTCTTGTGTCAAAAGTATTATTATTGTGAATATTTTTTCATTTTTTTAAAATATTCATTTCCTAATGGTTTCATTATTTATTTCCTTTCCCTTACTAATTTTTTTCTCATACTTAGTTTTAAAAAATTTATCATAAGATTTAAGGGGGAATTGACACAAAAAAGAGATATATGGAATATATATTTTGATTGAATAGTAAAAGAAACCATGATTCATTTTAAATTTATTTTGAAATAATGGAAAGTGAGTATAATTTTTTTCTTGGTAAAACATCAGTTGTTATGTAATTGTAATGGCCTAATTATCAAAAACACTAATCCTGCAAATATTGTCAATGTTACTGAATGTAAATTCTGGACATTCACAAGATTATTTAACTTTTATGGCTGGGGACATATATAATGACATTATAAATAACATATATATCATATATTAAAATATTATCGATAATAATGACCACCATTAGAATTTTTAATGGAAAAATGAATGATCATCATTTATTGAGGTGGTAGTTCACTGTACCCATATACAATATGTTCATTATCCAATAGATGGAAGTGTGTGTAAGTGAATGTCCAAACGTTTTTAACAATAACATAGTCTATTGAGGATATGGTTTTTCATATATAATAATTGAGTGAGGATATTTTAGTGGATGTAGAATGGATATGAATCTAGAGAGACTTAGAGAAGATGTTACATCTTAATCGAGTAACATTTTTTGGTTTGTACCAAAATAATTCATTGGATAGATTTCGTACCAAGTGGAGGCTTCTAGGATGATGGTAACAAATTTTAGGATCTTTTTTGGAAAATCATGTTCATTCCAAAATGTATTGAGATGTTTTTGGAAGTGGGAGCAGAATAATCCTTTTATAGTGGGGGAGGAGTGGCACTCTTGTACTAATTTGACAAAGTAATTATTATCATGTTTTTCGTGTTTTATGTGGATCCAATGATGGACCCATTATAAAAAATATAGGAAAGAGTGACTATATTTCCATAAAATTGGTTTTAGAAAATTTTATAGGTCGTTTTATGCCTTCTATTTAACATTTAGTCCTTTATTAATCATAATTTCACCTAAATCATTGTAATTAATTTTATTTGCATTAACTAATATTTTTGACAAAAAAGAGTATTTTACCTTATTAGATATTATAAATTAATATTATCATAAATATTTAATATATATATAAAAAATCAAGTCACATAAGTGGAAAAAATTGTTTTAAATTTTATCCCATAAATAGAAAGGCAGTGCACATTTTTTTGAAAAAACATCCATGATTTTGCTACGTTTTTATACCAAATTTAAAATTTAAATTGATGAAAATGACATAAATAAGGTTAATTGGAAAATAATACAATCCAATTAAAATTTAAAAACAATTAATTTTATTAATTATCTATTTAAATATATTATATGAAATAGCCTTTTGAACTAAAGTCCATTATTTTTAACTATCCATTAAAAAATGGTATGTTTTTTAAAAATATAAAAAATTAAACCTAACATAATTTTAATATTTATATCTCAAAGATGAATTTTATTTTAATATATTTAATCAATTAGAGTTTTATAATTCATAATTAAAATTTGTTCTCAATTAATGGTCAAAGAATTGATTTAACAAAAATATAGGTTTTTTTGTGGGAATTTGGATTTATTCTTATATTTTTTCTATCATACAAATGGATGAATATAAAAAATATTTTTTAGAATATATAGAATATATATTTATTTTAAATTATTAACTAATTGTAATTAATTCTTTTTATTAAGAAAAAATCATTTGGAAGCATCAAAATAATTATATTTCTTTTTTATTTCCAATTAGTTATTATTTTCATTTCTCGTTAATTGGTAACCATTGAATTCATATTATGGTTATATAAAACATAAATTTTCATAAGTTAGTAAATACTATTGATAACCAATAAAATAATTTCTATGTTATATCATATTATATTAAATAATATTATTTTAATATTACATTTTCATTTTCCGACACATGGTCATTCGTGTAATGCAAGATATCATGGAATGTTTCTCTTGCATGTAATGAAAGCTACCATGGAAAGTCGAATGATAAATTATTATTTGTTGAATTATAATCTATAGAATTTATTATATTTATTTATAATAGTAAATATATTATAATTTATCAGGATAACATATTTTCTTTTTACTGTTGGTGATACATTTCATAAACACTATTGAATATAAAGTTGTACTGTTGAATTTCAAACTATTACCCAACATCAAATTTCATATATTTTCCAGCCTTATGATCAATCTGAGAGATTCTTTCAACTCTTATTTCATATGAAATACAAGTTCATTTTTTTCTTCATCAGAACTATAGCTTTTATATTCTTCATCATTAATTATTGCAATAATAGTATTCTAACAAACATACTCAACAATATTTTTATATTAGACTTCAATGTATTTATCTTCTATATTACTGGATAATAAAATTCCATTTTATATTTGAAAATTTTTACATATTTCATAATGGGACATGATTTCCCATTACTGCCCTATTTCTTCCACGACCATCTTGGCATTTATTCTTCTTCATCACCATTTTACTGTTTCTTTTATTATGGTCAATTTTCCACAATATTCCCAATGGGACCACATTCAAAACAATTTATGTGATGTATCCAATTGTATTTACTTGCTTCACTTCACAAATTTTTATAAAATGAGGATAAAATTTTTTCAATTTTTTTACATATCTCATTTTCAGAGTTAGAGTCAATAACTTCTTCATCTAGTAGAATATTTATTGAATTCTCTTAAATTAAACCCTTGAATGGCATTTCACAATCATCTCTTGTTTTTTTACTTTTTTATGTCCATTATAATTTTATATGTTATGATATTTCTATGTAAATCATCAAGATATAATGTTATAGTATCTCACTATTCCAATGAAGAATCATTAGCATCAATCATATTAGGAAGGATTCTAAATATATTTCGAACAACTGTATAATATTATTACATTTTACCACGAAATATGATAGTGTCAAAAATGACAATTACACTGGTAAAGAGGACCGTAATAGAGTCATACTCACCAAATTTTATATCTTCATACTCTATAATAAAAATTTATAATGTCCCCTTATTCAATTTTTTATTTCTCTAATATATTATTTTCAGATTTTCTCAAATACCATTAGCTAGGGAAACACCTTTCACTATTAATAATTCACTTTTGGGAAGTGATGATTAGAACTCATTCTTAGCTCTTCCATAATAATCAATAATCTTGTTATGAATTGATTTATGTTTATCATTTTCATCAAAGGATGAAAACCATCCCTTGCAGCTTCAATAACATCATATCCAATAGAAAAAAGATTAAGCATCATTCTATCATTACAGATATGATTATTATTACCATTGAAAACTAGAATATCTATATTGTTCAAACAATTCTAATTCTCCATCTCAACACATATTTTTGAAAAATCAGTAATGAATAAGTACATGGAACCTTTGGCATTGATTCTAGTTGAAATTGACCAGTCAAAATAATTGTATCACTGAGGGGGGAGGGGTGAAATAGGGATGTCTTTTAATTATATTTTTCCTTGAAAATGAAATAAACGTTTCATCTAATTAAAAATTACATTACCTACTGAAAAAAATTCAAACATGCATCCATAAAAACTATAATGGCCCAATAACTTATGAATAAATTCCCATTCCATTAATGTATTTTGGTTATAAAAAACACATGCACTCTTTTTTTATTTCGTTTCAATAAGAATTATTTATAGTTACTATTGATAATATAGTCGTTGAACAATGATTACATGATTGATATAAAAATATGATTTTAAAAAATTCCTTTCAACACAGACATGGGAGAAGATGGCCTCATCCAGTAGACTATAGATGTTCGATGCTCATTTTTCAGAGCACAGAAATAAGGTAGTGTCACTAGTATTCTCTAATTAACATGCCAAATTTGATTTTTAATAATTTAATCTTGAACTAAATTCCCTAAATATGAAATTCATGTTAAAAGATATTACCCCCCGAGTGATTTTATACATGACACAATATGAGTCTATCACCACCGTGCACCTTACCCTTATGTATTATGTAGGGGTTATAAGGGTTTATGTAATAAGATATTAGTTACAAAATGTGTCATCATTATATATATATATATATATTGTATTCCATCCATTAAATAATTAGAATAGTCATTCATAAACAATTATGAATTTGATAAATTTATTCTTTGGGTAAAAATGGTACTTTTGAGAAATATATAAATTATTATATTAATATAACTTTTTATTAATAATAATATAAAAACAATTCCTATAAATAAAAATTATATCAATTAATTATTTGTAAATGATCAGGTAAATAGTTTATAATAGTCGTATTTTTATACAACAAAACAGAAAGTGTATTTTTAATGAATTTATTTTAAGGAATTAATGAATTTTTGAAATAATTAATATTGTAATAAAATATTTTTATAAAATAACTTATATTTATATTAAATTATTATATAAATTTTATGATGTCGAAGGTGATTTTTATAATGGTTTGAAACCTATTTTTGACAAAACCCGTAAATTTTCAATAAATGCCGATTTTTATTTTAAAAGTGAGAATTTTAAAATATAAAAAAAAATTTAGATAAAAATAATATTATATTTGGAATCAAGACATCATAATTTTCCCACCATGAATTTATCCTAATTTTCTGAGATAGTTTAATTTTTAGTAAAAATTCAATATCGTATAAATAAAATATGTTTTTTTTACATTATAAAGAACCCAAAATGATGTAATAAATATGATAATATATATTCATGAACCCATATAAGATTTCAATTTAAAATAATTTTATTTTAGATATATTTTACTTATTTTATAAAGCCTTAGTTATTCCAAAATAATGTATAATATATTTTATGATTTTAAATTCATTTCCTTGAGTGTGTGACTCACCTCCACAAAATCAAGAGAAATATTTTAATATGTTTGGCCATTGGACATGTAAAATAATGTCTTCCACTCCTCATTGGGAAAATCCATGGTCAAAAAACAAGGTAAGGTCTTTGTTTTTTAATATTTAATTATATAGATTCCAAAAACTATGTTTGTGAAATGTTAAAGAATTCCCCTCTCATTTCCTATATTAACCAACCGAATATCCCATACTCTTCACTAAATTTCCTTTTATCACATCCAAAATCATCCCTACCCTATCTAAAATCCTCCCAAAGAACCTCATGGTCTCAAGAATCACCTCTAAAAGCTTTTTATGTCACACACTCAAGAAAAGGATCCTAACATTCCTTCCTTTCTCATTTTTATCAAAGTTTCATAAAGTTGTTATACCCTTTTATATTCAATTAAAATTTTTGGGGTCGATTTATCACCTCTCCCATACAAACATCCTATTTGAGGATGAGATACCCCATTTATTTCATTAATTCCTTCTTTGTACACCAGTTACAATGCCAAAATTCGGTAAGATATTTCTTTATTCTTAATTCCATTAAAGCGTTTATATTAAATGATGAATCTAAATTCAATTTCAGATGTTGTGATATTGTGTTCTGGGATCCCATTACAATATATTTCATGTATAAATGATGAGAGATGTTATTCTGTAACTCCCCGAATAGTAATATAAATTTTATAATATTATTTGGTTAGTTATTATGATTATTTGTATTGACATTGTATTGATTTGTATGATTTTGGAGTCCTCCAAAAAAATGCTTTCATAATGAATTAAGACAAATTTTATAGAATAGAAACACAAAAACATTGGATAGAAAAAAGTCATAGAGACAATAACCATCCTAGACTACCTACATCAAGGCCTATCAGGATCACTAAAGGACCACCACACACAACAAATAATCCATATAATTAGTGAACATCACCCGAGTCATTCAAAATGAAAAACATTCGGGAATGTACTATGGAAAATGTACTAATAATCTAGGGAATTTAGTTCACTATCCTTATAATCCAAAATGGTTTGATATCTTGAAAGACCCTAAATATTTAATTATAAGGAATCTGTAACTGTTAAAGATAAATATGACGGTTAATTTCTCCTAATAGCTATTGGAGTACAAGAAACATGTAACTGTCAGTTTTTTTAAAACATATATAATGGAATTAAGAATTTAAAATTAATTAAAATGATTTTAATAATTAAAAGATATATAATTAGATAAATGATGTTATTGTTTTAATTTAAGTTTTATTTTATATATGTTTTTGGAAATTATATTGTATTAAAACACAAAATGAATAAAAACCAATAAAAATAATGGCATTAAGAATATTGTTTATGAATTGGAATGAATGGATTTTAAAATAATGAAATTAATATATGTGTTTTTCAAGAATAATTAATAATATTTTTGGTAACAATTTGGTGTGTAACCTATCTGAACGAGGGCAGCCTTGAAGGCCAAGCCCTCATGGTCGGTGGGCACATCACAAAGGAATTCATGGTGCATGCCAAGTCATGAACAATCCGTGCATAGTTAGGGATAAGCACGTGAAATAACTGTGTATAGGGCTAGGTCAGGCACGAGCAGAGTGTGATTTAGGTTGTGCACAGGTGAGTGTGGGAAATGTCTTGCGGGTGGGGGTCCTATTTATAAGGACCCCAATGTGTGTTTGTGTCATAGAAATAAAGGCAGATACATCATGTTATATATGGGGGTCACAAAACCATCCCTATTTTGATGTGGGATGTTGGTTTTTTCTTGGAACACAATCTTTGTTGTTCGATCTCATTGTGTGAGATCCTGACCATCTGAACCAGTCCAGCCTTCGAACCCCATCATCAGGGTTTCATCACAACAATTTTATGAGATGTTAGATCGGGACGCGCTGGATCATGACCATTCAATATTTTTAAAAACAATGGATCCACTATGGTCGTCCAAAAAAACCACAATATAATGTTGTAAGTTTAGTTTTTTAAAAATGAGAAGAGCAAACATATCCATCCAATCAGACTCAGTCAATCATATCCATCCATTCATTTTATTCTTCTTTTCCCTTATTCTTATTCCTCATCATGCCATAGTAGTTGACATTGCCTCTTCCTCCACTAGTGTTCCCTAAACTGTGAGTCCTCCTATCACTCTATACATCCCAGTTTTCTTGTGTTGATTTTCCACAATTCTGCATGGGTTCATTAGTTTAATGAAACCCCAAACAACATTCCATTAATGTTTTACATAAAATATAAATATAATAAATCAAATGATTTATTTATGTTTTACCATGATTATAGTTTTTGTTATGGTAAAAAATAGTTAGATTCGAGTTTATTCAGGATTCATAGTATATATATTAGGTTTAAACCGTACTATATAAACAAATATATAAATTTAATATATAAACTCTTCTTGTACGCATAACCCTATGGGTTTTCATCATCCCAACCTTCCATAAATTGTTTCTCTACTCAACCACGCCATTGATGACAATTAATGGTTAATTTATCATACTTGTTTTATATGAAGACCCCTATTTACACTTATGTGTATATACAGTTTTATAACACCTCAAATTATAATCTATATTGGTTAATTCATGTGATGATTATTAGTATTTTACTAATGTTTTGTACTCATATATTAATTTTAATGGTTTTCTAGGAGTTTTTATTTTTTAATTTTTTAAACATATACTTATATATATGTAAATATGGTATGTCTAATTAACAAGCTAATCTGATTATGTTCCATTTTTTATTACATTAAGAAATTATTTTTAATGGTGATACCTATCCTTTTAATTAATCATTCAATTAAAGACTCACAAAATAGATGTATATATAAGTACCAAAAATGAATATATATATAACTTGTTTCATTTTAACATGTTTTAATGGTATTAACCTTATTATGGTTTTCTATTTTGAAAGTTATATTTTTATTTGTTCAGAAAAATTTATATAATACACATATGATCATATTTGATGTGAACAATTTAAATAATAGGATGGTAAAGGATTGGTAATATAATTAATTTCTATGTATCCATTTTTCATTAGATTAATTAATAAATTAAGCCACATTTCAAAGAAATACAAGTGTTTATATTTCTACATGTTTTACCTTGGTAATCAACCCATGAATTGGATTTTTCCAATACATTTCTTAATTTATTATATGATAAGAAATTCAATTTTTATTTGAAAACAATAAAAAATTCTTGTTTTGTTTGTGTATGCCTAAAAATTTTAAAAGATTTCATCAACTTGTTATAATATAAAAACATTACCCAATTGCACTGGAATTATTAATTTTAGGATAAAGGGTAGGAATTGTCTTTTTTTAATACAAACATGTAAATTCAATAACATATAAATAAATGTATAATTAACATAGAGTATTATCAAATCGTATAAAAGGAGAGTATATAATGTTGGATCATAATTGTAGCAGCTCTCATGTAAGTGAAGTGAGTAAAAATATTTTCTTATGTTTTAATATCTCACATGAAATGAATGTATTACATTTATAAATATTATGTTTAAATTCATTATGAATCTACCACAATAGATTCTATTAATTGTTATAGTTTACAATTTAATTTAATAACATGGTAATTCTTCCTTTTGAAAATCTCAATTATCATTGTATGGGTCAAATGAAAATGATAATTATCATAAATTCAAAAAAGGATTTTTTTTATAAAAAATGTCTAAATTCCTGAAACAAGGGTTTTGAATTTAAGAGTAATAATTTTATGTGACGTATCTGAACAATCTATTATTTTATGTTCACCAGATATCATCACATGTGAAAAAGAAAATTTATTTTTTCGTACATTTCCTTGATAAATTTTCTATATTCATAGACTAATGTATACATGACACACCATTCAATATTTTACATTAATGTTTTCATTTATTACATGATTCACAATATTTATGAATATAGAAAGTTATTACAATTATGTAATTTATTTTTTGTCATAACTTATGGATAATAGAATTTAATTATTCAATGTGGTATGATACACATTGATTAAAATAAATAATTTAATTATTCAAAGTGTTATAAGACACTTTGAATAAAGGATAGAATTTAATAATTCTTTGTGGTGTGGGACACTTTGAATAAAATACCACATTTAATTATTCAAATTTGATTGTGACACTTTGCTAAATAGACTTACTAGTCATATAAGGTGTGTATTGGACTTATTATGTGATGATTGAGGCCCTCTATAACCTCTAGATGAATTGTTTGGACTCATGAGACCATCTATGTCATGGCGTGCGGCCTTAACAAAATTGATATGTATGGTCTTGGCAGGAGGCCTTGACATAATGATTATGATTTTCATTTATAATGCATTTCCTCAATACGTGAATAGTATTTTACCGACCATGTGATTATTCAACTAGTAAAATATATTTGGTTATGATATTTGTTACATATGATTATGCTAATAAATTCACATGGCCTAATGATGAATGCACATAGAAAATCTATTATAAAGATAGTTTATAATAAATTTTCAAAACATTAATAAAACACATAGAAATTCATCTATAATTTCATGAACTAAATTTTACAATAAAATTAATTTTATCAAATTGTTTCTTGGGAAAGTATATGAATGTATTACTTCATGCTCTAATTTGAAACAACACTCTGGCTTGTCACCATTGATTATGTTTTATGAACTACTAACTTATTATCAACATTCCAAGAATCATTGTGTAGACTTAAATCAATATATAAATTCTTGTGTATGGGATTTCCCTTATAATTATTTCGAGTTACCATTGAAAAATGATGATGAGGTACTACAAGAAATGTTGTTTTATTTTTAGAAAAAGTTTTCTCTATGTATATTTATTCTATAAGGGATGTTTTAAAATACAAATTTATTTATTATTTTGAAACCCCCTTACTAAGAATTCTTATGCTCACCCTATGTATTAAGATTGTTTTTATAGGTTTAGTGGAAGTTCCATAATGAATTTATAATGTGGAAGCATTGCATTAATGATTTTGTCCATAATGATTACTAAAATGTGTAATTTTTTAACTGGATGTAATAATGAATTCTAATTTTCCACAACCTAAGCTTGTAAAAGATCCTCCATTTCATGTGATGTTTTGTATTTATTCCCAATTCTTCTATAAAAGAATAAATAACATTTGTAAGGTCCGATTTCGGATCCCCTGGATTGGGTTCATAAACTCACTCTCATCAACAAATTTTAAAAATTTCTTTATGACTCCGTTTTGGTTATGAAATTGCACTTCGATTTTCCAATCCAAAATCCTCATGTAGTAAATACCTTACCCATTTCTCTATCCTGGGTCTTCACCATTATGAACATATACTTATTTAATTGTACATACGTGTATTTATTCCACATTTTTGAAAATTTAATAAATTATGATGTTGAATAATTCTATGTTATATGATCTCTCTAGCACACATAAGCACGAGATTGAAATGTTTATGAAGGGTGCACCCAGACAGCACTCCGAAAAATTGGGAATGATCAGTATCATGATATTACATGTGCATTGAGTGTTTACTGATGCTAATTATTTTTGTATTGAGGGATTACTCATGATAATCCATATGAAATGATCTGTGTCTCATGATAACAACATGTTGTTTGTTATTTCCACATTACCATGTTATGATAATCCATGAATACCATTCCTTTATGATCATTTTTCTCTTATCCTTCATTGATTTGACCATTTCCAACATGTGTTATATTCATCATGTAATTCCTGATTTATTCCCTTAACAATCATTATATCTTACCCATTTATTATGTATGTCATCAAGTATCCCAATAAGTTTTATGTACAACAGAATGAGTCGGTCATGTCAAAGAAGTTTGAAATAATGATTTTGTATTTCATATTCTATGTAGTAATGTAATGTTCCTAATTTCCCAATACACTAGACCTCTCGATACATGAAGTTGTCTTAAGTTCATTTTTATGTAATAAATCTTGTTTAGGTTTTTGATAAACAAATGTGTTTTAAAAGTTGGAATCAAGGTGCATGTTTAGTTATTTATTGGGTTCGGGTTATAAAACACTAGTGAAATGCTTAAGGATAATACTGAGTATATGATAATAATCAATAAATTTTGGTGAGTATAGAGTATGTGGTATGTCAAAAAGTACATCCCCATAGGGATAAAATCATGTATAGGTGGCTCTGGAATAGATGTATCTAGGGGTAAAACCCAAAATCACTGCTTTGAGCTAGACTCGAACGGGAACTGGTTCCTGAAAACATGCCTTTCTGCACTCTTGGTTCGACACTACCAGTGGATATGCTTTGGTAAATTCATAAGAATAATATTGACCATTATTAAGGGAATAAAAAATCCCCAAATAATATATGTAGGTAAGTAGATCATTAGTATCGTATATTAAATCATATAAATACATAAGTTAAGGAAATCAATTAAAATTATAAGTTTTCCTTTTTTGTCATTGGATTCGCCTTTTTGTGTTTAATAAATTAAAATAATTACGCCTAACATTCATTTTATTCTACCAAATGGCCAATAATAGGGGGAGATGGGATAGCAAAAATTGATATGATCAATGTTATGAATGAGATTCCATGGATGATGGGAGCATGAAGTGTATAATTGTTCATGACACCCTCTTAGTTATCTCATTTTTTCAATTGAAACATGGGTCGATAAGAACGTCCACCCCCCTTCCCCCCCAAATGAATGAACAAGCAACAATTGGGAGATATATGTGACAAAGTCTTCTTATTTTAAACATATAGTCTAATCCCTTAATCACCAAAAAATTTCTCAACATTATTGAGAAGATCTTCTCCTTCCATAAATGGTCTGAATAAGAGATAGTTCTTTTGGATTCTTATTGTAGGGAGGGTGCATCTGATCAATGGGGGAGATTGATCAAAACTCTAAAGCCTAGGAAAGAGAATGAGGCATTTGAATGGAAGGATTTCTGGAAAATGTTTTTTTATAAAAATATTCTATGCACACTCTGACAAAAGATGGAAAGGGACATCCTTTCCATCACAAAAAAATATGATAAATTCATCATGGAATATGAGGAAAACGTTGAATAGATTTCCCGATATGCCTCCGTATTTTTCATTACCCTCAAATGCAAGGTTGCCCGCTTATTATGTTGGATAAAACATAGCCTATGGAAATCCCATTCAATCCCTGAATTTTTCAGCGATGAGTAAGTTGTATTATGTGTTCTCAAAGTCAAAATAGAGATCTATGAATGTCAGGGGTATCATGGGGATATAAAGCAGTAATTGGACTTCAATTCTGATGGTTGATTGATAAATCGAACACTGCTAAGAAATTCCTACACCCCCCTTGTGAATAGTGCGGAAAGTAGAAAATCATAAATTGTTTGAAGGGGATGAGGAAATACTTTAGGTGTAAAATAGAAGCGCCCCTGGGAAATAGTTTACGACAAAAAAACCCACTACTATGAGAGAGGAGATGAATGCTCCATTCAACCCTCAATGCATTGTTCATTCCTACATATGTAAACAACCTGGGAACCTTTTGAAACAGTTCAATAAGATAAGGGTTTTATGAGGGAGCCAAAAAACACCCACAAAGTAAGGGTGAACTTTTTTTATCACAACAACTAAATAGAATTTTGAAAATGAAGTGGGGACAACTACACTGGTTATTCAATCAATAATTGAAAACATACTATTAGATTTTGTTTCTAAACATTCTTGTATATCCCGATCGTTTATTAGAAGAAGCTAAACACCACCACAAATCAAGGAAGTATATATTTCATTGAGAATAGAAAATGGGGAAATTATTTAATCCCATGAATATAACTCCAATCGTGAAACAATTTGTGGATCGATCATCCTGGATAACATCATCATACTCCCAGATGGATTTTGATGCAATTCTTGGCCTGGATTGGTTTTCCCAATATAGAGACAACATAAATTCTCGTGGGAGGGAAATCACTCTCCATATGGAAAATCGAGCCCTAATTATATACAATATCAAGTAGGACGATGAATCTTATTTAGCACCATCTTTTCAAGGGAGGATATTACATCCCTAGGAAGACACATATCTTGCTCAGATGATTGGGTCTAACGAAGGATCCTTCCTCAAAGACAGGCCTATTTTGACAGAATTCACTAATATATTTCCAAAGGAATTGTAGGATCTTTCTCTAGGAAGAGAAGTTTAATTCTCAATTGATCTTATTTCTTGGTAGTTTCCAATATCAAAGACTCCTTATAGAATTCCTATTGTGGAGATAGAGGAGATAATAAAAAAACTACACGAGAATATGGATAATGGTTTATACACCCAAGGGATTCACTATGGGTAACACTAGTCCTCTTTTTGAATAATAAGTATGGGTTAATGGTCTATTTCATTGATTATCATGAGATCCCGAAAATCTTGATTAAAAACATGTATCATCTGCCCTGAATTGATTAATTGTTCTATTAGCTATGTGGAGAAAAATTCTTGTACATGGTGGATCATTGATCGTGATATTATCAAGTAAGGGTGAAGAAGGATGATGTCCCTGGGACTAATTTTAATAAAATTAATGGGAACTATGAATTCGTAGTAAAGATTTTTGGACCCACTAATGAAACAAAAATGTTAATGGAATTTTTGAGTAGTGTATTTTGAGGTTACCTCAACAAATTTGTGGTAGTATTTATAAAATACATTCTAATATACTCAAAAATTAATGATGAGAATGGGTAACATCTAGGAACATTACTAGTGGCCTTGAGAATGGATAAGCTCTATGAAAAGTATAGAAAGAGTGAGTTTCTGATGAAGGATGTCACATTCTTCATTCATATCATCATATGAAATGGGATATCAGTGGATCCCAATATGAAAAATGAAATTGGGGGTTTAACGAGGCCAACACCTGTGACGTATATTTGTCTCTTCATTGGGATTGTTGGATATTATTGTTGACGTGGAGAAATTCTTCATTATTTTCATACCCTCTTACCAAACTTACTCGGAAGGAATTAACGTTTTTTTAATGATGAATTTGAACACAACATCTAGGAGTTTAAATGGATGTTTATCACTATGCATGTGCTAGAACTACATATATGTGGAGAACTGTTTATTGTAATTAGTTATGCTTTAAAGAATGGAATGGGTTTTGTGATGATTAAAAATTAAAAATTTATTTCCTATTCTTCAAGGAAATTGAAAGTTCATGAACATATATATCAAAAACATGATATAGAGTGGCATGCATCAATCAGAAAAAAATAATTGTTGACATTAAATCATTGGGTAAATGTATAAAATATATATGGATCACGAAATCCTCATGTATATATTCACACCAAAATAGATGAATATGAACAAAAAAATTTCGTTAGAGCTGATCAAAGACTTTGACTGTTATATCCATTAGCATCGTGGGAAAGAGAACACAGTGGCATATGCTCTATGTTGATACAACCCAGAAATTATATCATTAATGAGGTTTGAAAAGGATACAATCTTCTTATATTTTATGAATATTGGAATGGGAATCATAAGGAATAGAACATCATCATTCCTTTCACAAATGATTTCTCAACCATCTCTTTTCAAATGGATAAATGATCCTCAAAAAATATGTTGGAATTCAGAAGAATTTGGAATCTGTAATAAATGTTAAATCCTCAGAAATCAATATAAATTATTAATTATTTGTGATATTTGAGTCAATAATATATGTTCCACAAAATTCAGAGTTTAACAAATAACCTTTGGATGATGTACATAGTTTAAATTTATCCATTCACCTAGTAAACAAAAATATGTATCAAGATATTCGAGAGCCTTATTGGTGGTATCACATGAATAAATAGATCACTATGTATACATCAATGATCTAGGTATTTCAAAAGTGAAGGTAGAGAAGCATATGTCTAAGGGGATGATGCTACCATTACCCATTCAAATTTTGAAATGGGAGACCATCGCCGTGAAATATTTCACTGAACATCCAAATACATCAAAATGTATTAATTCTATATGGGTTATTATAGATCATCTTACAAATACTACACACTTCATTTAAATTTGAGAGGATTTTTCATTGGTTCAACGTGAAGATATATACATCAGAGAAGTGGTAATTGTTCATGGACTACCACTATCGATTTTATCTGTTCGAGGTCTAAGATTAAAATCATTGTTATGAAAGAGTCACCAACATTCATTGATTACTGAGATGAACAATAGTACATCTTCTCATCCTCAAACAAATGGACAATCATAGGATACTACCAAAACCTTGAGATAATGTTGAGAGCCATCTCAATAGACTTCAAAAGAGGATGGGGTCAACATCATCCTTTGTCTGAGTTCTCTTACAACAACATTTTCCACTCATGAATACAAATGGCACCATATAAATCCCATTATGGGAAGTGGTATAGAACACCATCCTATTGTGATGATTTTAGGAAGATAAAACTTCCAGGACTAGAAATGGTCAAAAAATGCTGGATAAGGTTAAGACCATCCAGAAGCACATTTCCCCATGAAAGAGAGTTATGAGAATTGTAATGAATGGAATTCATTGTCCAAGGTAAATCATCTCTTTTGATATCCTTGATCACATCAGATTAGTTGATTATTGACTATAAATCCCATCAAACCTATCTCAAGTACAAGATGTATTCCATGTATAAATCATGAGGAAGTACATACTGAAACCATCACATGTATTGTATCCATTGGTTGTTCCATTTTATAATGACCTCTTCTATGAAGAAATTCTGGTTAAGATCTTATTTCATAGATAAACATTTATATGAAATATGTTGATGCCCCTCATGGAGGTGTTGTGGTGAAGACATAAGTTTGAAGAAGCTACGTGAGAACCTCCGGAAGTGATGAGGCATAGTCAGCCTCGTCTATTTTATTGTGGGAAAATGAAATTTCCAAGGTGATATTTCTTAAGGGGGTGATGTTTTAACGAACCAATCAAATATGAATAAAATTACCATTTTTTAAGGAATTATGGATATAGAAAACAAAGTCACTATAATTATATTATTGGGTTTAAATGACCATTATTTATCATTACTATTGATATTATGCACTTTGAACAATGATCACATGACTGATATAAACGTACAAATTAAAAAAAATCCTTTTGACAGAGGCAATAGAGAGGATGGACTCTTCCAGTATACTCAAGATGTATTAAGATCAATTTTCATAGATCAACAATGAGGTAACGTCACTGGGCTTCGCTCTTGACCAATCCCAATCCCAATCCCAGCTTCAATATGTTAATCTTCATGGCAATCGTCTATTAGAGATGTTCAAGTTATTAGTTAAATGACCCAAACATTCTTTAATGAAAATTACTATTGATCTAATTTAATGATTTATTATGGTTATATATAATATGAACTTCATTGGTTTTATGTTTCTATATTTTAAAATAGAATTATGAGTTGTGCCCATTTTTAATATAGTTGTTGAAGAGTGATAAAATGATGAGTATAAATATAGGGTTTTAACAAATCCAATTTACTCAGACGAAGGAAGATATGGCTTCATCCATTAGTCTTTCAACATACGATGCCCTTTTGTCAGATCTAAAAAAGGAGGTGGCTTCATTGGGCTTCGGTCTTGACCAAGTCCAATCCTAGCTTGAAATGATAAGCTTGAGCAGAATCGACAATGGAAGATGTGACTGTTGATAGAGATCACCACCTGAGCAATGTTATCTAAGCCACCCCAAGAGTCTATCACCTTTTCTCACCTTACCCTAAGTTCATATGTGGGTGTTTTAAGGGGTTATGTAACAAGACCCTAGTACTATGATTATGTACATTATATTGTATAAATAATGTGCATTAATTTTATTATTTTAACATTTTATATAGTTTTTAAATCACAAATAGTATTTTTAGTTAATATTCAACTATGTAATCTATTTTGACTAATTAATGGATTTTTGACTTAAATAATATTATAATAAAATATTGTTATTATTAAATTAATTTTTATTATATATAATTATCATATTATTTTATAAATGTAATTTTAATTTTAATTATGGTTTGAAAGTTGTTTGTGTCAAAACACATGAATTTTCGGTAAATGCTAATTTTTATTTTAAAATTAAAAATTCACATATTTATAAAATCATCTAGATAAAAAAAATATTATTTATGGAATCAGGATGTAGAAGTTATCCAACTGTGAATTTTTCATAATTTTCTGAGACAATCTAATTTTTGGGTAAAAATTATATACCTTTTAAATATATAATGTGTTTTATGACATCATAATGACCCAATAGTGATGTAATAAAATACGATAAACATTATTTTTGGAAAATATATTTTTTTTGAATTAATATAATCTTTTTTTATTTGTTTTATTTTTTTACAATGCTTTAATGGACCCTCCAAGACTTATAAAACATTTTTTCTTTTTAAATTGTTATCCTTGAGAGTGTGACTCACCTCCAAAAAAGAAACCCTATTTTTTAAGAAAATAGTCTATTGAAAATATAAAATATTTATTTCCACTCCCATTTGACAAAAACCATGGGAAAAACCATGGTCTAGTTCGTGGTTTTGATTAGTTTAATGTGGGGTGTCCCAAACCTAAATAATAAAGAATTTCATCTCCTTTCCTCTATAAACCTACACATGATCTCACTTAATCATCAATAAAATCTTTTGTAGTTCAACCAAAACCTGAACTACTCCTTCTAGAATCCTCCTGATGTTCCCCTAGCTCCAAATAAGCCACTCTCAAGCCTCTCTCAAACCTTCGAGATCACAAATCCAAGTAAGTGATTTCTTCCTTTCCAATTTTTGTCCAATTTTTGTAAGTTGTTATGACCTTTTCTATTAAATTAAAAATGTTGGGGTATAATTTTACACCTCCCCCATTATTTCCTATTTATGTTTGAATGATGGGAGACCCCATTCTATTTCATTAATTCCTCTCATGTACACCCGTTACAAGGTCGAAATTCCGAAAGATATTTCTCTCTCCTCTTTTACATCCAAGTTATTATTTTGTATAATGCATATAATTTCTGTTATGTTTGTTTTTACATGTATCTATATGACAACCTTACATTTCATTTCATTTAAATATGTTGATAGAGACCTTTCTCTCTCATCAACCATATTTATGCGTACTTATTTCACGTCGTTTTGCTGTGAAAATTGCACTACGATTTTCCAAGCCAATGTCATTGTGTAGTGAATACCATGTCCATTTCACTATCAAAGGTATTATCCTTTATGCACATTACTTATTAATTGTAATGCTTTATTTTTGTTTTCCACATTCTATTATTTTGGAATAAAATTTTTTTATTGATAACACGTTGTATGATCCATGTGGCGCACTTATGCATAAAATGAATTGTTTAAGAAGGGTGTGCCCTGATAGCACACCAATTCATTGGGTAAAGTATAGTATCATGATAAATCATTTAAAATGGGTTTTGATACATGATAATTAATGTTCCATGCGGTTTTACTCATGCTTCATGTGCAATGAGGGTTTACTCATGCTCCATGTGCAGTGAGCCTTGGCCCATGATAATCCCTTGTTATGTGCCGTTGCCACATTTCCTTGTTATGATTATCATGATTTATCATTCCTTTAGGTTCAAGTTTCTATTGTGATCCATTGATATGCATATTGTCTACAATTTATTTTATTCCTCATGTTATTACACGTATATTCCCTTAATGGGATTTATAGCTCGCCGTTTTCTTGTGCATGCCCTCAGGTTATCCCATGAAATGCTAAGTATGAGGGAATGTATTAGTAATGTAAATGATGTTTTCAATAAAGATGATTAATTTAATGTTATATGTTGTTATGTAATGATCCTAATCCCCAATTTAAGTAGACCTATCGTTCTTCCATTTGTATCTGGTGAAGAGTTTATGTAATAAATCATCTTTAAGTGTGTAATAAAGAGCAGGGTTGTTATAGTTGGTATCAGTGTAAAGACTCGGAAATTTCAAGGAAAGTTTTTTCATAATTTCTTTGGGATTTTACAAGAACACAGTTTCTGACGGCACCCGATTCTGAGGCCCGGTGTGCCTGGAATATTTATCTGAAGTTTAGCTCGAGTACGTTTAGTGAACGAACGAGGGAGATTTTCTAACATTTAAACCGGTGCTCGGAATCGAATTCCGAGGGTGCCGATGGAACCACAATGCCGGTAATTTCTTAGCAACACCTTTTCTGTAGTTGCGATTACATGGGAGAAGTTTTTAGAAATTGTGGAAGTTAATAATAAAATTGAGCTACAAATTTTATTTTTAGTAAGTGGTAAACCTTTGGGTGGAAGTTGGGTAACCACCCAAGTGAGGTTATGAGGGCAGTGGGGACCACACGAACCACACCCCTTCATATTCCCCAAACTCCCTTAACCCTCCTTTTAATGACAAATTGAGTTAATTAATTAAGTGGTTTAATTCATTTTTTGAATTTCAAACATATGTCATGAGTAATAAAATAAGTGAAGCACTTATTTTATTTTTGGTTGGAGCTTGTTGTGTTGAGAGGGGATTGGGAGAAATAGGGGAGTCTTGATGTTCTTCTTCTTCGTCAAAGAATGTGAAGAGCGTGAAGAATGCACCGATCTCCGACAAAGAACATCGAGTCCTCGGAGATCAACTATGTGACGTCGTGTACCGCGATGCCAACAACCCTCTCCTTCTGCGACGCCTTCTTCCGCGACGATAAATTCCGCGATGAACCTTCACTCAACGAATTCGACGAGGTAGGGGATTTATTATTGTTTTTATTCATGAATTATTCCGTCATCGTTCCTCATTTCAAATTGGACTGCTTGCTATCGATTAACGGGAGGGGGCCGGACCGCACAAACAAGGCAGACCCTCCTCCCTTATCTTTGTGTTGTTGCGGTTCAAAGGAAAGTGACGTGGTGCAATGACACCCTGTGGGATCATGCGGCAAGGATGCGCGGCACCGTTGCACCGCCCCAGAGAATCACGAAAACACCGTGGCCGGAGCGGGACCTCGGCGGAGCGGCGCGGCGCCGTCGCGTCGCGCTGGGCGGATCCAGGCCACGGCCTTAGGCAGTGTCAGAGCAGGGAGCGGAGGCCGGTTTCTGGCCGCTGACGTCGGAGCAAGGAGGACGGGACCAGTTGGTCCCGTGGCGGCAGCAGCCGGCTGGCCGGAGCAGGCCAGCCGGTCAGAGGAGAATCCGGGGGTTCATAACCCCCAGCTGGCCAGACAGCAGCAGCCCCCAACACGGGGGCCGCGGTTACGCAACAGGGGGCAGCGCGCCACCCCCCAAATCGCTCGGCCGTTTCAGCCGAGCCACTAGGCCGCGCCAGCGCGCCGGGCTGGGCCGAGTCGCCCAGGCAGGGTCGGGCCGCCCTGGCCAGGCCGAACCACACCCAGGCCAGGTCAGGACGCACCATCTGGGCCGAGCCTGACCCGGACCCGGGTCGGGTCGGCCCAGTTCGGGCCGACCCAGGGGGTCTCGGGCTGGGTCAGTCTGGGCCCAAAAACCCCACTTTCGGACCTCTTTTGGTCTTTTTCACATAACAATGGAAATAGACCTCTAATCGATGCACTGCTAGTTGCGTAGTGATCCTTGGATCAAGTCGGTCATTTCGGTATATTACACTCAAGGTTTCGGAGTACTTTTTGTTTGGTCGGGTTGGTTCGAACACGAAACCAATCGGGCCCTCGGAGCGGAAACACTTATAACATGAGCTTCGGACGTCCGATTTACATGACATCGACATTGTTGGATTCCTATTGATGAGACGGAAATTTTGGCATAATTTACAGAGATTTAGATGCAGTTGGATAGTGGCCATGGTGGATTATACCCGAAATCCAACCGGGCCCCTGGAACGGAAAAGATGATAACTTTCAAACTGGAAGTCCGTTTGACGAACCGTCAGCGGTGTTGGTGATCATGTTGGGAAACTGTTCTTATGTGTAAAGCCTATGAGAGTTCAGGGTACAGTTGAGATATGTCCTGGTTGGTTCTTACATGATACCAACCGGGCCCCTGCGATGAAAAGGCTAATAACTCACAGACTGGGCGCCCGATTGACGCAGTGTCTGTTGCGTTGAGACCCCTATGACGAGGCGGTCCTTTAAGATACTTCTTCGTGGGACTTTATGATACTTGGAGTATCGATAATAGCTCATGGAGAGGACCCTCCCAGAGACGAGCTAGTAGAGTGCAGAGACCTAGTGGCTGACTGAGACTTGACGATTGCTGATCGATCGACTCGGAGTGATTCGGATAGACCAGTGGGGTGCGCTTGGTTGTAGAGGCAGACTCATGGAAGAGGTGTGCTTGGTAGTAGCGGCAGACCCACGGTACTCGACAGAAGGAGTACCTCTGTTGGCTATGAGGGGGTTCTCTTGGTTATAGAGGCAGACCCATGGTGCGATGCATTTGGTTGCAGCGGCAGGGCCACAGTACTTGACAGGTGGAGTACTTCAGCAGTCCAAGGTTAGTGGGACGTGCTTGGTTGTAGCGGCAGGCCCACTGTCCTCGACATAGGAGGAGTTATCCAGCAGTCATGGTTTCGTTATTGTGAATAAAATCCTGGTTTGAGCTGAGTCTATGACCTATGTGTTTACCTCATGATTGAGATGGGTCACTTGATTACTTAGGAATATGTATGGTCATATATCTAAGTAGAGGTTATCCGTTGATTTCATAGCCATTGTGTTTCCTCATGATTGTGATGGGTTACTGATGACTTAGGTATAATTAAGGGGTTATACCTAAGTAAGAGTTATCAGTTGAGATTCTGCTTGTGGTTATCCTTGTTGGATTTAGAGAGACCTTGAGGGTCTAGGGGTCCCTACTGAGTATCGTTATACTCATCCCTTCATGGTCTATTCCCGCACCTCGTTGTGTTGGATGGAGACGAAAGGCAGTGCTGACAGAGGCCGAGTGTTTGAGGACGAGTCAGTATCTGGAGGTGGACTTAATGATGAGACGACACTCGGAGGAGGTTGACGGGCAAGAGCATTGTGGAGGCTACCTATACCTACCTTTCAGGTAGGATCTGTGGTGGTCGATTTAGGAGCTGTGCTATCCGTACCTACCCTTGAGGTATAATCCGAGGAGGATGACCCAGGAGCTGCTTCCGTTCTTCTAGCTGTTTGTCTTTTTCTGTTGTACTTTTGTTCAGTTGTAGCTGTACTTTCAGTTGGGTTTGTATTCTATCCCACTTAATTTTCAGCACATTCTTTTGTTCTTAGTGTATTAGTTCCGCTTGTACTCTGTGATGTTTTTTTTACATTATTAAGGCAATGCCTTCCCAGTTATTGGGATTTACGCCTTGGGTGCTAGTCGCCAGCCCCTGGCCTACGGAAGGCGGGCTTGGGGTAGTCCCGACACGGGCCCCGAGGACGGGTCTTGACAAATTGGTATCAGAGGAGTCGGTTCTAGCGCATTATATATAACTCTGATATTCCCTTTCTATGAAACAATAGTGTTAAGGGTACTGAGTTTGGTTTTCTATTCAGGGAGTCTAGTGTTGGTGTGTCATCCGACGTTTCCGTACACCAGGACCCTGACTACTGATTCCTGACTTTGTGAATGAAAAACACTGATTACGTGTGTGTCTCCAAGAGTTTTAAAGTCAGCTCAAACCAGGTCAGCACACCAGGTATAAATCATTGACTGTGTCGCATCTTTTCAGGATGTCTCCACGTACACAGTCAGTTTGAGTTCCGAGAGAGTACTCGATGACGGCCCACCAAGCGGCGAGGCTCCGGTGCGGGGCCCTTTTTACTATGTTGGCACCGTCGGGTGGTGTACCAGCAGCACCACCACCTATTCAGTAGCAGATACAACCAGCCTTAATAGAGAACTGTGCACGCTGGAAGAGCGCGTTGCACGAGTTCCAGCAGCAGCGACCTCCGAGGTTACTAGGCGAGGCAGATTCCCAGACAGCAGAGCACTGGCTGGAGGCGATTGCTAGAGTTTTCCGCATAGATGAGACATCACTAGAGTGGATGGTGGACTTGGCTACTAGTGTTTTTCAGTGAGTGACCATGAGGATGGTCCGCATAGAGATGAGGCTTCGGTACGTGGACCGATGCCTGAGATAGTACCTTCAGGTAGTGTGCCAGATATATCACTACTTGTTGGTCTGCAGTTACCACTGGTGGTACCGGTAGGTGAAACATGTAGGCTTACTGCCTTAAACGTGTTCCAACATCTGATACCCTCAAGTTCCTAGGTGAGCCCGACTCACAGGCGGTTGAGGACTGGCTTAAGGAGGTGGCTTAAAGTTTTCTAGAGCTTATACAGCTTCTGCAGGACGACGAGTCGGTAGTTGAGTATTCATCGAGGCATACCGACCATTCTGGGTACTCGATGAATACGATTCGATCAGTGCTATAGAGCTCGGACCATTGAGAGTGGTGTGTTTAAGGATATCCGAGCCATCACTTTTTCCTCTATGAATTCCTACTCATGTTAGGGTGCTAGAGAGAACCTTTTGGTTGAATGTTCTTTGCCTGGATGAATACAGCTAAGGAATGTTAGAAGATGGAACGCAGCGAACTGGTTCTAGTCACAGAGACTTGGGCGTGCGAATGTTTCAAAAAGATGAAATGTTAAGGACAGACAAATTTGCAAAGTAGCAGACTTGGAGGCAGATCTAGGAGAGCAGCATGAGGTGGTGTACATATCAAACCACCCGCCTTTGTTGTTCCCTCCGGGATGAGGGAGATAAAGGGAAGGGAAAGAGAGTAGCTGCATGCGGTCAAGGAGTGTGACCCAATGGCTCTAGGAATTATTTGAGGGACAGTCTGTTTCCAATACAAACTGCCATAGTAAAAGACGTTGATACGAATCATTCCTTCCTTCCACGAATCTTGTCACATACCTAGAGTTTCTGGTTAATCCGTTGACTTGAACCTCACGTCTGGAGATACCTTGGGAGGAGACTCGATAATCACACTTATGCCGACAGTGTGGTATGACCCATGAGGCGATAGTTTCGGTTAGAATATCTTGTTGGCAGGGTAGAGGCCTAACGACGTTGTCCTTCGTATGGATTGGATTCACAGTTCATGCTCAGATTGATTATATTACGCAAAAAGGTTTTGGTTTATCTACAACGTTGCGATGGGGTTTTCCTTGGTCGGTGAAAAGGAAAACCTAGGCAGCACAGGATGGAATCATGCATATGAGGGTGCGGCTGACCACACTTGAGTCAGTCAACCTTAACCTCGTGGCAGCTGGATTTTTGAGTTTCAGTTCTATTCAGGAAAGGTAGACCTCTAGAGTTTGAGGATGACATTCACGACCTTATACGGGTCTCACCTCGACGACATTTACAGAGATATGGCCAAGGCAGAAAGTTATCTTCGAGGTTCAGCAGACCTTTTCAGGTCCTCAGTAGGGTAGGAGAGGTGGCTTACCATTTGACCCATCCACCTCAGTTGTACCAGGTGCACGCCGACATCCATGTATCTCAGCTGAGGATATACGAGCATGGCCCTTTGCATATCATCGACCATGAGGAGTAGGATGTTGGAGTTGGGGTGACTTTCGCAGGGTTCCAGTAGAGGTTGAGGATCGACATAAGCGGGTCCTACGAGGACGGTCGATTCCTCTTGTGCACTTTCGTAGGCAGCACGAGAACCTCCAACTGAGCACATGTGAGGAGAATTCTCAGATGCATGCTCAGTACCTCTTTTGTATCCCTAGTTTTTGTTAAAGCTTTACGGGGATGTAAAGCCCTGAGGGGGTAGTAATGTAAAGATATAGAAATTTCAAGGAAATTTTTATCTTAATTTCTTTGGGATTTTACAAGAACGCAATTTCTGACGGCACCCAATTCTGAGGCCCGGTGTGCCCGAAATATTTATCCGAAGTTTAGCTCGGGTATGTTCAGTGAACGAACGAGAGGGATTTCCTAACTTTTAGACCGGTGCTCGGAATCGAATTTTGAGGGTGCTGATGGAACCGAAGCGCTGATAATTTCTTAGGAACACCTTTTCCGGAGCTGCGTTTACACGGGAGAAGTTGTTAAAAATTGTGGAAGTTAAAAATAAAATTGAGCTACAAATGTTATTTCTAATAAGTGGTTAAGCTTTGGGTGGAAGTTGGGTAACCACCGAAGTGAGGTTATGAGGGAGGTGGGGCCCACACGAACCCCACCCCTTCATATTCCCTATACTCCCTTAACCCTCCTTTTAATTACAACTTGAGTTAATTAATTAAGTGGTTTAATTCAATTTTTGAATTTCAAACATAAGTAATGAGTAATAAAATAAGTGAAGCACTTATTTTATTTTTGGTTGGAGCTTGTTGTGTTGAGAGAGGATTGGGAGAAAAAGGGGAGTCTTTAAGTTCTTCTTCTTCGTCGAAGAACGCGAAGAACGCAAAGAACGCACTGATCTCCGACGAAGAACGCTGAATCCTCGGAGATCGACTATGCGAAGTCATGTACCGCGATGCCAACGACCCTCTCCTTCCGCAACGCCTTCTTCTACGATGATAAATTCCGTGACGAACCTTCACTCAACGAATTCAACGATGTAGGGGATTTATTGTTATTCTTTTTCGTGAATTCTTCCGTCACCGTTCCTCATTTCAAATTCGACCGCTTTCTATCGATTAACGGGAGGGGGCCGGACCATAAAAAAATTGCTGACCCTCCTCCCTTATCTTTGTGTTGTTTTGGATCGAAGGAAAGTGACGCGGTGCAACGGAACCGCGTGGGATCATGCGGCATGGATCTGCGAGGCCGTCGCGCCGCGCCGGAGAATCACGAAAACACCGCGTCCGGAGCGGGGCCACGGCGGAGGGGTGCAGTGTCATCGCGCCGCGCCGGACGGATCAAGTCCGCGGCCTTAGGCAGCGGCGGACTAGGGAGCGGTGGCAGGTTTCCGGCCGCCGGCGGTGGAGCAGGGGGGACGGGACCAGTCGGTCCTGTGGCGGCAGCAGTCGGCTGGTCAGAGGAGAAGTCGGGGGTTCATAACCCCCGGCTGGCCGGATAGAAGTGGCCCCCCACATGGGGGTCGCAGTTACGCAACAGGGGGCAGCGCGCCACCCCCCAAACCGCTCGGCCGTTTCGTCCGAGCCACCTGGCCGCGCCAGCGCTCCGGGCGGGGCTGCCCAGGCCGGGCCGGGTCGCCCAGGACGGGTCGGGCCACCCAGGCCGGGCCGGGCCGCACCCAGGCCGGGCCGGGCTGTGCCAGCTGGACCGGGCCAGACCCAGACCCGGGTCGGGTCGTCCCAAATCGGGCCGACCCAGGGGGTCTTCGGCCGGGTCGGTCCGGGCCCGAAACCCCCACATTCGGACCGCTTTGGGTCTTTTTCCCATCACATGGTCTCTGGACCTCCGATCGACGCACCTTTAGTTGCGTAGTGATCCTTGGATCAAGACTGTCGTTTTTGGTATATTACACTCAAGGTTTTAGAGTACATTGGGTTCGGCCGGGTTGGTTCGAACACGAAACCAACCAGGCCTTCGGAGTGGAAACACTTATAACATGAGCTCCAGACGACCAATTTATGTTCCGTCAACTTTTTTGGATTCTTCTTTATGAGAGGGAACTTTGGGAATACTTTTCCTGAGATTTGGATGCAGTTGGATAAAGGTCGAGTTGGATTATACCTGAAATACAACCGGGCCCCTAGAACGGAAAAGCAGATAACATTCAGACCAGGCGTCCGTTTGACGAACCGTCAGTGGAGTTGGTGATCATGTTGAGAAACGGTTCCTATGAGTATACCTTATGAGTGTTCGGGGTAGAGTTGAGATACGTCCGTGTTGGTTCGTACACGAATCCAACTGGGCCCCTGGGACGAAAAGGCTAATAACTCACAGACCGGGCACCTAATTGACGCGCCGTCTATTGCATTGAGACCCCAATGACGAGGCGTTCCTTTGAGATAATTATTCATGGGACTTTATGATACATGGAGTATAGATAGTAGATCATAGAGAGGACCCTCCCGGAGACGAGATAGCAGAGTGCAAACACTTAGTAGCTGACTAAGACTTGATGACTGCTGATCAATCGACTCGGAGTGATTCGGATAGCACAGTGGGGAGGGCTTGGTTGTAGCGGAAGAACCATGACGGAGGTGCACTTGGTTGTAGTGGCAGACCCGCGGTACTCCACAGAAGGAGTACCTCTGTAGGCTATGAGGGGGTGCACTTGGTTGTAGCGGAAGACCCATGGTGGGATGAGCATGGTTGCAGCAGCATGCCCACAGTACTCGACAGGTGGAGTACTACAGCAGTACATGGTTAGTGGGACGTGCTTGGTTGTAGCGTCAGGCCCACTGAACTCGACAGAGCAGAAGTTCTCTAGCAGTCGTTGTTTCGTTATCGAGAATAAAATCCTGGTTTGATCTGATTCTATGACCTATGTGTTTACCTAATTATTGAGATGGGTCACTTGATAACTTAGGTATATGTATGAGCATATTTCAAAGTAGAGGTTATACGTTGATTTCATAACATTTGTGTATCTTCATGATTGTGATGGGTTAATGATGACTTAGGTATAAGTAAGATCTTATACCTAAGTGAGAGTTATTTGTTGAGATTCATCTTGTGGTTATCCTTTTGGATTTAGAGAGACCTTGAGGCCTCAGGGTCCCTAATGAGTATCATTATACTCACCCCTGCACGGGCTATGCCCGCACCTCGTTGTGTTGGATGCAGACGACAGACAGCACTAACGGAGGCCGAGTGTTCTAGGATGAGTCAGTATCTGGAGGTGGACTTCACGACGAGACGACACTCGGAGGAGGTTGAAGGGGGAGGCTGTTGTGGAGGCTATCTGTACCTACCCTTCATGTAGGATCCGTGGTGGACGATTTAGGAGTTGCGCTATCCGTACCTACCCTTCAGGTAGGATCCGAGGAGGACAACCCATGAGCTGCTTCCGTTCATCCAGTTGTTTGTCTTTTTCTGTTGTACTTTCGTTCAGTTGTAGTTGTACTTTCAGTTGGGTTTGAATTCTGGCCCACTTACTTTTTAGAAATTTCTTTTTTTCTTAGTGTATTACTTCCACTTGTACTATGTGATGTTTTGTTTACTTTATTAAGGAAATGCCTTCCCAATTATCGGGATTTACACCTTGGGTGCTAGTCGCCAGCCCCTGGCCTATGGAAGATAGGCTCGGGGTAGTCACGGCATGGGCCCCGAGGACAGGTCGTGACAATCAGGGGATAGGATTAGTTATTTTGGGATTAGTCTTAGAAAATTGGATTGAATAAATAGACAAAAAAATAAGTATATTAAAAACATTTCTATGTTTTGGTGAGTATTGTGTAAGTGGTTAATCATGAAAATATATTCATGTCTGGATATGAGAATGTTGAGACGGCTTTGGCAGAGATGTATCCAAGAGGTAAAACCCGAAAACACCACTTTGAGCTAGACTAAAACGGGAAATGTTCCACTATTTCACTCTTGGATATGAAACCCCCAGGGGGTATGTTTTGGGAAATTTACAATCTTAGTATGAATCATTATTAAGGGAATTAAAAAAATCCCCTGATACTATAAGTTATAAAGTAGATAACCAATAGCATAGATTGAAGCATATGGATTCATACGTTAAGGAAAGGAATGTTAATTATATGTCATCAGTTTTGTACATGGAATACCCTTTATGTGTTACCCCTAACATTACTTTTATTCCATCCAATGGCCAGTAATAGGACTTCTTGGGCTAAGAACCGATGTGTAGATCAATTTTATGACTGTGATAATGAGATGCCCAATCCAATGGGAGCGGGAATTGCGAAATTTTTCATGATACAATCTAAGTTAACTCAATTATTGCAAAGAAACATGATTCAAGAAGAATGTTCACCCCCCCCCCCCCAAGAAAGAACAAGTCGCTATCGAGAGCTTCATGAGACAAATTCCACTTACATTATATGAATTATTTGTTCCCTCAATCACTGAACAATTGATCAACTTCACTGAAATGATATTCTCCGTCCTTCAATGTTATGAACAAGAGAAGGTTCTCCTAGCTACTTATCGTATGGAGGGTGAGGTCGATCCGTGGTGGAAATTGAAAAAAATACGAAGCCTGAGGAGTATATCAAGGCGTTTTAATGAAGGAATTTCGGGAAGATGTTTTTCGATAAATATTTTTCATGCACCCTCTGAATTATGATGGAATGAGACTTCCATTCCCTCAACAAAAATATGATGAATCTGTTGGAGCATATGAGGAAAACCTCACAGGGTATGCATGATATGCCTTCAGCTTTGTCATTACCCCCAAATGCAAGGTGGACCACCTCCTTGGTCAATTGAAACCTAGCCTACGGAAAGGTCTGGTGATCCGTGACTTCGACATCTATGAGGAAATTGTTTTATGGGCCGTCATGGTCAAAATGGAGATCAAGGAATATTAGGGGTATCATGGGGATATGAAGCATATGGTGGAATTCAATACTGACAGTCCAATGGATAAATCAAATGGTACTAAGAAAATCCAACACCCACATGTCAAAGGTGCGGAAAGAAGCACCACAAAAATTGCCTGAAGGGGGTGAGGAAATTCATCATGTGTGGAAGAGAAGGGCACCTAGCTCTTAACTACGGAGAAAAAAATGCACAGTTACAACAGAGGAGAGGAACGCTCCATTCGTACCTAATGTGTTTTTCATTACTACAACTATAAAGAACCAGGGCATCATGAAAATTAGTTCCCTAAATCAGTAGTTTTCAGAGGAAACCAAGAACCTCCAAGGGAGAAATAGGGTTCTTTTTTCCATCACTACTACCAAAGAGAACCCCAATAACATAGTGGTGATAGGTACACTACTTATTCAATCAATAATACCGAACATACTTATTGATTCAATTTTTACACATTCTTTTATATCCCAAAAGTGTATTAGAACAATCCAACATGAAAACAAATCATAGATGTAATGATTTCTGTGCATACAAAAATTGGGGAAATCATTGCATCCCCTAAGTATAACTCATCCCCTATCATAATCTGTGGATTAAATTTCTCATAGAACCACGACATACTCCCTCTAGTGGAATTTCATGCAATTCGTGGAATGGATTGTATTTCATTTTATAGAGCCAACATAAATTCCTGAGAGAGGGAAATCAATCTCCATATAGAGAATTTACTCCCAATTCTATACAAGTGCAAGGAGGAAGATGAATCTTCATTAACTCCATAATTTCAATGATGATATTAATACCCGAAGAGAACATGTATCTAAATCTGATGATGGATTCCAAGGAAGCAACCATCCTTGATGACATGCCTATTTAGATGGAATTCACTGATGTTTTTCACAAGTAATTTCCTGGTCATCCTTCTAGAAGAGATGTCGAATTATCAATTGATCTTATACCTGGGGAATTTCCAATATCCCAAACTCCATATATAATTTCTATTGTGGAGCATGAGGAGCTGAAAAAACAACTACAGGGAAATCTGGATAAATGGAATATATGCCAAAGTGCATCTACAAGGGGTTTACTAGTCCTTTTCATCATGAAGAATAATTTGTCAATTTTCCATTGATCGATTATCTTAAGCCTAAAAAATTCCCGATAATTAAAAAGTATCCTCTCCCACGAATTGATGACTTGTTATATCAGCTACGTGGAGCACAAAGCTTTTCCAAGGTAGATTTTTGGTTGGGATATTATCATGTATGGGTGGAGAAGGAAGATATTCCCAAGACTGCTTTTTGTAAAAGCTACGGGAACTATTAATTCATTTTAATGCCTTTGGAACTCACTAATACTCCATAAATCTTCAAGGACATGATCTATAGATTATTTAGAGATAACCTCGACAAATTTGTGGTAGTCTTTATAGATGATATTATAATTTACAAAAAAACCAAGGAGGATGGTGAGGAGCATCTAAGAACTGTACCAGAGACCATGAGAAAGGAGAAGCTCTATGCAATTTACATCAAGTGTGAGTTATAGTTATAGGAGGTATCATTTATAGGCCAAATCATCACAAGAAATGGGATGTCCTTGTATCCCTCCAATAAAAATGAAATAGAGAGATGGATGAGGCCAGCAATAGTAACAAATGTCCATAGATTCCTGGGGTAAGTTGGATATTATCAACAATTTGTGATAAATTTCTCACAATTGTCCAACCTTCTTACCAATATAACCTTGAAGGGAGTAATGTATGCTTTGAGTGAAGAATGCGAAGAATTATTCAAGGAGTTGAAAAAGATTATAATCACGATGCACGTGCTCACACAACCCACAAGTGAAGAACATTTTGTGGTATTCAGTGATGCTTCGTAGAAGGTCCTAGGCAGTGTGTTGATGAAAAATAACAAAATCGTTGGATATGAATCAAGGAAATTGATTGTTCATGAGAAGAATTATCCATCGCATGATCTCGATTTGGCGGGGGTGATATTCACATTAAAAATATTGTAGCATTATCTCATTGGGGAGTAGTGTGAAATATATACGGACCACAAATGCCTCAAGTAAATAATCACACTAAATGAATTGAACATGTTCCAATGAAGATGGGTAGATATGATCAAACACTATTACTTCTCAATCCATTACAACCCTAGGAATGTGAACAAGGTGGCAGATACTCTAAGTATAAAGGACCCAGTGATTCTATCATTGATAGTAATTGATAAGGATCCAATCTTATTAGATTTGATGAAGATGGAAATGTGAATCATAAAGAAGGGAACATCATCAAACCTTTGAAAAAATATTTCTCAATTGTCTTTTTAGGAAAATATAATTGATGATAAAAAATATGATGTGGGAATTCAGAATAAATTGGATGTTATCAGAAATAGTAAATCCTCGAAGTTCAATGTTAATATACTATATGATCCATCATGTCTATAGTTGAAGAAGGAAATTTATGATGATGCACATAGGTCAAATTTATTTTTCCCCCAGGAAACACAATGATGTATCAATATCTCCTAGATAATTATTGGTGGGATAATATGAAGAAGGTGATCGCTGAGTATACATAAAAGTTCTTTGTGTGTCAGCATGTGAAGGAAAAGAGACAGAAGCCTAAGGGGATGACGTAACCATTTCTCATACCACCATGGGAATGAAAGAACATCGCCTTGGACTTTTCATTAGACATCCAAAGACATAAAAAGGAAACAATGAAATCTAGGTTTTTGTGGATCATCTTACAATGTTTTCACACTTCATTTCAATTCAGTATGATTTCTCATCAGATCAACTGGCAGTGATATATATCAGGAAAGTGGTATGGCTGCATAGAGTACCACTTTCTATTATATCCATTCGAGATCCAAGATTCACCTATATGTTTTGGAAGAGTCTTCAACATGATATGGATACCAAACTGAACTTTAGTATGACCTATGATCCTCAAACAAATGACAATTTGAGGGAAATAAACATAAACTTGAAGATATGTTAAGATAATGTTCAATGTAATTTAAAGGAAAATGGGATAAACATCTTTCTCTAGTTGAATTCTCATATATTTACAGTTCCAACCCGATAATATGAATGAAACCTTATGAAGCCCTATATGGGATGAGGTGCACAACACCTGCATGTTTGCATGATCTTAGTAAGTGTGAGCTGATAGGATAAGAAATGGAGGATTAAATTGTGGAGAAGGTGAAAACCATTCAGCTGTATATCAAGGTATCCCAGAGTCAGAATAAGAGTTATGCTGATATCCATTGATGAGGCCTTGATTTTAAAGATGTAGACATGTTATATCTACCTATATCTATGTGGAAGAAGGTAATGTGGTTTTAAAGAAAGGGAATTTATGTCCTAGGTACATTGGCCTCTTTGAGATTCTTGATCGCAACGGGGTTGTGGCCCATTGACTAGAACATCCCCCTACCCTGGCCAATGTACATGATGCCTTTCGTATATCCCTCTTAAGGAAGTATATACGAGACCCTTCACTTGTACTCTTTTCAGAGGTAGTGGAGTTAACAGATGATCGTTCTTATGAGGAGCAACCTGTTAAGATCGTAGATCATAGAGAAAAAGTTCTACGAAATAAGACAATGCCTATAACGACCCATACTTTACATACATTGTTAATACTTCAAAATTGAAGCACTCTTATTACAACATATGACAAAACCACAAAGGACCGTATAGGTATAGTGTCTTTAGAAACTGGGAAACATAAACAACTGGTTCATAAATCTTCTACAGTGTCTCCCATTTATTTCATCATATCTAGGGTCCCTTTTAGCATATTCTACTTAATATCCATCTTCCTGACCTGGGGAAAAGAAACCATAAAAGGGTGAGCTCAAATGCTCAGCAAGGGCAAATAAAGGAAATAAAAATCATATCATATCTTTTTGAAAATCAAAACCTGCAAAAGAGATCATAATATCTTAACATGGAATAAATCATAGAAGTGAAAATGAGATCCCCATAATCATAACATAAAACTTGAAACTTTGTGGCATGCACACATAATCATGGAAAATCATTTCTTGTTAGTCATGACTCATTGCCAAGACTATCTTAGTGGACAAAGTCCCTTTCTGAACCGAGTTCACTCCTCGTTTCAGTCCTGTATCACTGAACCGAAATAACCTTCCGTTCCAGCCATATCTATCTCATGAGATATAAAATCATTACCCAATGCATTGGAGGGAGATATAGGTCACACCCATCTTATAATGAATCCTTTCTTATGTGTTCCACATAATCATAAAACATACATCATCGCATAACACATATAACAAAAATGGGATTCTTGAAACATCATGACATCATAAATCAATTCATATATGATAAAGGAATTCATAAACATAATTCCATCATAACATAGTCAAACCAATGTAAAAATATGGATAGAAACAGAACCCTTTATTATCTTAGATGGAAAATAATTTTGATAAAACACTTGAATTGAATTCTTGAGGAAAATATCCTTTCTTCTTCAAAAACATTTTTCCTTTCATAACATGTCATACAACTTTAAAATAAAAGAAGTTGATTAAAAATAAACTTGAAAACTTGTAAAGGAAGCTTCTTTGAAATAATGTTTTAATAATCCATTCATGCCGTATAAGTTAAAAAAAAACATTCTTCGTACTTTTGTCGGAAAAGTCAAAAAGTACCTCGTACGGAAAAACGACAAAAGATTCCTTTCATATTCTTTACTAAAAACTCACCTAAGGGTAAAATTGGATTTAAACTATTTCAAGTGGATGGAAACAATATTACATTTTGAGGGAACATGGATGTGGATGATAAAATACACCCCAGTAAATACTTACGAATAAACAATCTCAGATAAAAATGAGATTGTGATATTTCCCTTACCTTAGGTCCGATTTGCTTTGTTCGTGTCCGAAGCTCCTGTATAATGGTTTAAATAATGTTATTGACTTATTCCAGAATCATACATATTGATATGAGATCATATATGGTCATATTATTAGCTTCTTGTTAGTAATATTTCATTGTTACTTGTTACTCGGGTCTTTATAACTTTTTGTTCTTATGCGTGTTTTGTCGAATAAATTCTTATTCTTATCTTTAGGTTATAGATAATTCATTTCCAGAATGGTATTAGTGTATTATATACCATATTCATTCATTCAATTCATTTATACAATCATTATGAAATGAAGATCATGTAGAACGAGTCGCATCACATCGTGGAGACGGTATTCTGTACGTACGCACGAGTGATGATATCGTTCCTATGATCGTGGAATTGTATTGGAGTATATATATATATTATTTCAGTATCAATATTACTTAATAATAATCATATATAGTTACTCATTACACCATTATACCCATCCTTGTAAGGTGATGGTGGAAAATAGATTACACCACGGCGTGGAGACGGTATTCCGTACGTACGCACGCGCGGTGATTTCATTTTTCCGTAGGATGGATAGAAGGTGAATTAGGGATGTTTCATATTTATAATAACATATCAGTATGTAAGTAATACTGATGTTATTACTTTATCATGAAACAACTAAATAAGAAGAAGTTGAAGACGAAAGAAATTGAAAAGATCGGTAATGGATATTACCTCTTCTTTGGAACGCCTCTTTGAATCCTCCACTTAGGGAACTAAGAGTGGTCTTTGGAGAAGACCAGGACCTCTAGGACTATTCTAGGGAAGTGGAGAGGGAAAAATGGCAGGGGTTGGCCGAGCTTGAGTGCTCAATTTGGTGTGAGGAGGAGGGGGAGGAGGTGCCCTTTTATAAGGGAGGAGAGGGGCACCTTAGGAATATCTCAAAATATTATTTTATATTAAAGTCAAAATCGGTTTATAATGGTTCCAAAGGGTCTTATTTCGAAGATAAGGTGGGGAGGGGTCGAAATCCTATCAACCAATAGAATTTAGACAAGTTTAGGATATTATTTTAACCTTATCATTTAGATTTAACTCTAAGTTAAACAATTTAACTTTTATCATGTCTTTTTGTTTTCTTTCACTATATGGTTAATACACTTACAATAACATGCCAAACGAACCCAAAATTGTTTATTATTAATATATATATCCTTATCTAAATCATTTGGCCGAACCTTAGATTTTTAGGAATACAATAACAATTAATAATATAATATTTGATTTAAAAACTATTTTGTGTCAATTTTGACACTATTTGATATATGATTTTTGGGAAAGTCATAACAGAATTAAATGTTCGAACCAAGTTGATTAAATCAACATTAATATATCATAGTAACCTAGAAAATTAGTGTAATTTATAAAAAGTCTCAAATTACATTTATTTTGGTGTTTATAACATCAATTATGTCAATATTTCATTAATAAGATAATTACTGCATCATCATTGTGTCATAAATAAATTAAATTATTTAATGTCTAAAAATTACAAATAAAATACCATCATGTAGGAAATCTTTTTAGATTTCTAATGAATATTTACAATCGAATTTATCTTATGTATAACCCCATATTAAAAATGTTTTAGTAAATATACTTTGATTTTAACTCTTTTAACCCTTCTTTAAATAAATTAATAATAAATGTCCTAATCTAATCCAAGTGGGCCTAAATGGTCATATTTTATTCCTAAGTTTGTTTTTGGTCGAGATAAACTTGTCCAATAGAATTAGGACATGTGTTAGGGTAATATTAATATCATATTTACCCTTAGTTACCCTATTTACTATTAACCGCGGTAAAAAAAGTAAAAAGTTACTATTCACCAAAAAATTATTTTCATCTCATTGAACCACATTTTAGTCCTTGATATTAACCGTGTCTCTCGGATTTTTGAAATTCCATTCACAGAAGCGGTAAAATTAAGTTTTATGCAAAATTCAGTTTTTAACCTACCACTTAGTGGTTTCACTATTCATCAAAAATTGAAAGTTTTCAGAAAAATACCAAAATTTCACCCTAGGCTAATTTCGATATTCTGAGTCCAAAAATGAAGTCCATTTTGAAAAATAAAATTTATAAAATTTTAAAAAGTGGTTATTACTATTCATAACGGCTAGTTTTAATAGCATATTGTTGTTTAGTGAAACTCGGTATTGCGTACGACGCAAGCTATCGAGGAAGGTCGCAATTGCGTGTAAAGCAAGCCAAGCAAGTGTTGTGTAGAAAAAGATTCCTTTGATGATTTATATAACATAAAAGTCTCGGGTGTTACATTCTACCCCCCTTAAAAAGAATTTCGCCCTCGAAATTCGTCACTTTGCAACAAACAAATGAGGATACTTCTCCCTCATCATATCCTCAAGCTCCCATGTAGCTTCTTCAAGTTGGTGGTTTCTCCATAAAACTTTCACCAAGCGAGTGGTCTTGTTTCGTAGGACTTTTTCGCTACGATCCAGAATCTCTATCGGCTGTTCTTCATAAGAAAGATCTTGCTCTAGTGGTACAACTTCTGAGCTGAGTACATGTGAAGGATCTGGTATGTACTTTCTCAGGAGAGATACATGGAACACATCGTGAACTTGAGAGAGATTCGGTGGAAGCGCCAATCGGTAAGCTACCTTCCCAACACGATCCAGTATTTCAAAAGGACCGATATATCTAGGGCTCAACTTCCCCTTCTTTCCAAATCTCATAACCCTCTTCCAGGGAGATATTCGTAAGAACACTTTATCGCCCACTTCAAACTCTAGGTCTTTTCTTCGGTTGTCGGCATAACTTTTCTGTCGACTCTGAGCTGCTCTTATGTGTTGTTGAATAGATCTGACTTTTTCTGCCATTTCATCAACGAGATCAGGTCCCAATAGCTTTCTTTCCCCAAATTCATCCCAGCAAGTTGGAGTCCTGCATTTCTTTCCATAGAGAGCTTCATAAGGAGCCATCTGAATACTGGAGTGAAAGCTATTATTATAAGAAAATTCCACCAAAGGTAGGTGTTGATCCCAACCTCCTTTGAAATCCATAGAGCAAGCTCTCAACATATCTTCTAGGGTTTGAATTGTTCTCTCAGACTGACCGTCTGTCTGGGGATGATAAGCAGTGCTGAAACTCAACTCTGTATCCAGAGTATGCTGAAGACTTCGCCAGAACTTCGAGGTAAATCTCGGATCCCGATCAGATATAATAGAAAGTGGTACTCCATGCAATCTTACCACTTCCTTTACATATATTCTGGCAAGCTGATCTAGAGAGAAATCCTCTCTAATAGCAATGAAGTGTGCAGACTTTGTAAGACGATCAACTATGACCCAGATAGCATTATTGCCTTTGGATGTTTTAGGAAGTCCTGTGACAAAGTCCATAGTGATGTTTTCCCATTTCCATTCGGGTATGGGTAATGGTTGTAACATCCCCTTAGACTTCTGTCTCTCAGCTTTAACTTGTTGACAAACCAAGCATCGAGAGACATATTCAGCAACATCTCTTTTCATGCCATCCCACCAGAAGTACTCTTTCAGGTCCCTATACATCGTCGTGCTTCCAGGATGAATAGAGAATGAAGAACTATGAGCCTCATCCAGCAGCTCTTTCTTTAATTCGGGGATGGGAGGAACACAAACCCGATTCCTGAACTTTATTATCCCATCACAATCAAGGTTGAATTCAGGAACATTTCTCACCTTCTTTTGTAACTCGACATCTTCTTTCTGTGCCTCTTTAATCTTCACATGTATAGATGGTTGAACATTCATTTGAGAAAGAAAAGATTTTTCCCCTTCCATTATAATTCCAAGATCCATCCTTTGTAAATCCATAAATATTGGATCTTTTGTGATCCTCATCATGGATAAACTAGCATGGTCTTGTCGACTTAATGCATCTGCCACCTTGTTTGCTTTCCCAGGGTGGTAATGGATTGAGCAGTCATAATCCTTAATCAGCTCCAACCATCTTCTTTGGCGCATATTCAGCTCCTTTTGTGTGAAAATATACTTTAAACTTTTATGATCAGTATAAATATCACACCTTTCACCATAAAGGTAATGCCTCCAAATCTTTAATGCAACGATTACCGCAGCCAACTCCAAATCATGTGTTGGGTAATTTTGCTCATGGATTTTCAACTGTCGTGAGGCATAAGCTATCACCATATCATTTTGCATAAGAACACACCCCAATCCCTTCTTGGATGCATCACTATAGATCACAAACCTTTCTCCACTACAAGGCAGTGTGAGCACAGGTGCACTGGATAACCTTCTTTTCAACTCCTTGAAATTCTCTTCACATTCCTCTGTCCAGACAAACTTAACTCCTTTCCGAGTCAACTTGGTGATTGGATTAGATAACCGTGAAAAATCTTTTACAAAACGTCGATAATATCCAGCCAAACCAAGAAAACTTCGGATCTCAGTTACTGTTGTTGGTCTTGACCATCTTTCGATAACCTCTGTTTTTGCTGGATCCACAGATATCCCCTCTTTTGAGATTATATGACCCAAAAATGCAACTTTTTGAAGCCAAAATTCACACTTGGTAAATTTGGCATAAAGCTTCTCTTTTCTCAGGGTCTTTAATATAATTCTCAAGTGATCTTCATGCTCTTCCTTGCTCTTTGAATAGACAAGAATATCGTCTATAAAGACTACCACAAACTGATCAAGATAGTCTCTAAAGACTCTATTCATTAGATCCATGAAGATAGCAGGGGCATTAGTAAGACCAAATGGCATCACTATAAATTCATAGTGTCCATACCTTGTACGGAAAGCCGTCTTTGGTATATCCTCCCTTTTGACCCTTAATTGATGATACCCTGAACGAAGATCAATCTTGGAAAAGTATTGAGCTCCGCGTAGTTGGTCAAATAAGTCATCAATGCGTGGGAGAGGATATTTGTTCTTGATAGTGATCTTGTTAAGTTCTCGATAATCAATGCAGAGTCTCATTGATCCATCTTTCTTCTTAACAAATAGAACAGGTGCTCCCCAAGGTGACGCACTAGGGCGTATGAATCCCTTATCAAGATTCTCTTGGAGTTGCTTCTTCAATTCCTGCAACTCAATTGGGGCCATTCTATAAGGTGTCTTTGAAATAGGCAAAGCACCCGGTACGAGTTCTATTGAAAACTCAACTTCACGATTTGGTGGAAGACCCGGCAATTCCTCCGGGAAGACATCATCAAACTCCCGTACAATGGGCATATTCTTAATCGTGAGTTTCTCACCAACCATTTGAGATAAATAACCTTCATTTAGTGGAATCAATACCCATAAGATGGAAGAAATTTCCACTGGAAGGTTATGTTCATCCTTGCATTGATAGACGATCGTAGGTTGATCTGGAATATGAAATGTGACTTCCCTTCTTTGGAAATTGATATGAGCTCCATGTAGAGAAAGCCAATCCATGCCAAGAATCACATCAAATTCCACTAAAGGAAGGATCACAAGATTTGCAGGAAGCACTTTCCCACAAACTTCGATCGGAGAAGAATTATAAACTTCTGATGCGATTGATGTGCCATTAGGTGTTGTCACAGCTAACTCAACATCTAATTGTTGAGGTAATACGGTGATACCCTTAGAAAATTTTTCAGAAATAAAAGAGTGGGTGGATCCAGAATCAAATAAAACATTTGCTACTTTAGAG
Organism: Viscum album; assembly: GCA_963277665.1. NCBI lineage: Eukaryota > Viridiplantae > Streptophyta > Magnoliopsida > Santalales > Viscaceae > Viscum > Viscum album. Next base: position 1,988,766,850 of record OY728121.1, on the reverse strand, counting down.
TGGATGGTAAGTGTACCTTTCACCACATCGTTATCGTACTCCACATCGCTGATAGAAATTGCATGTGACTTTCCTTTGTCTTTAGCCTTAAGAGTTTGTTGACGTCGACCATCATCATCAACCCTTGGATTTGGGCATTGATTGGCATAATGCCCCATCTCCTTGCACTTGAAACATTGAAGTGTAGCAGGTTCATTCTGTGTATCCCTTCCTTTGTTTGCATCATTAGACATCTTCTTCCCATTATCACGGCATTCAAATGCCCGATGACCTTCCTTTCCACATTTAAAACATTTACTTGTCCCTTTAAGACAACTCCCTCCATGTTTCTTTCCACACTTTGAGCATAAGGGAAAGTTCATCTTCTTTTCCGTGTGCTCTTTAGATTTTTCTTTGAATTCCATCTTCCTCTTCTTATCAAACCCATGTGACTGATGGGTTACTCCAATCTCCATCTCGACTTTGAGAGCACATCGAACGATTTCTTCGTAGCTATTGAAGTCCCTTATGGCTAACGCCCTTCGAAGACTTGGTTTTAGGCCACTAAAGAATCGATCGATCTTACTCTCAGGTTGGATAATAATACCAGAAGCGTACCTTGCAAGTCTTGTAAAATTTGCTTCATAGGTACTAACAGATTCATCATCCCTTTGCTTCAGTTCAAGGAACTCTTTCTCCATCTTTGTTCGGAGAATACGAGGGAAGTACTTATTGAAAAATAAGTTCTTGAACTCGTCCCATTCCATAGACTCAATTTCATCCCTTTGCCTCGTATTCTTAACAAGATTCCACCATTGATCCGCATCTCCTTCCAAACGATACACTGCTAGGATGACTTTATCATGCTCAGAACATTGAAGAACTGAAAATATCTTTTCAGTAGTACTAATCCATTGTTCAGCAACTAATGGATCAGTAGACCCGCTGAAAGATGGTGGACGCTGCCTCATGAAGGATTCAACAGAATGTTGCTCCCTCCTTTGTTCGTTTGGAAATCCTGCATGATTCATAGCTTGAGAAAGTTGTGTGAGCATGGCTACAAGATTTTGCATTCCAGCTCCCATATCGTTTGGTTGCTCAGGGGGACAATCATTTCATTGCCCATCGCATTCCGCATTAACACGGTTCCTTCGGGTTCCAGCCATTGACTAAAACCAAGAAGAATAGTGTGAGCAACACTAATTATAATAGGAAACCACATAATTCAAGAGTAAAATTTTCATGCTTAAGGTCTTATCCTAGGTTATTCAAGGCCATTTCTAAAACACTAAGATTGTGTTCTATGCTTAGACTTATCCTTAGGGTTCTTACTAAGGCTTTCACATCCTAGTTTCCAAAGGTTGACTATACCTTTCCTCTGATACCAACTATAACGACCCATACTTTACATACATTGTTAATACTTCAAAATTGAAGCACTCTTATTACAACATATGACAAAACCACAAAGGACCGTATAGGTATAGTGTCTTTAGAAACTGGGAAACATAAACAACTGGTTCATAAATCTTCTACAGTGTCTCCCATTTATTTCATCATATCTAGGGTCCCTTTTAGCATATTCTACTTAATATCCATCTTCCTGACCTGGGGAAAAGAAAACATAAAAGGGTGAGCTCAAATGCTCAGCAAGGGCAAATAAAGGAAATAAAAATCATATCATATCTTTTTGAAAATCAAAACCTGCAAAAGAGATCATAATATCTTAACATGGAATAAATCATAGAAGTGAAAATGAGATCCCCATAATCATAACATAAAACTTGAAACTTTGTGGCATGCACACATAATCATGGAAAATCATTTCTTGTTAGTCATGACTCATTTCCAAGACTATCTTAGTGGACAAAGTCCCTTTCTGAACCGAGTTCACTCCTCGTTTCAGTCCTGTATCACTGAACCGAAATAACCTTCCTTTCCAGCCATGTCTATCTCATGAGATATAAAATCATTACCCAATGCATTGGAGGGAGATATAGGTCCCACCCATCTTATAATGAATCCTTTCTTATGTGTGCCACATAATCATAAAACATACATCATCGCATAACACATATAACAAAAATGGGATTCTTGAAACATCATGACATCATAAATCAATTCATATATGATAAAGGAATTCATAAACATAATTCCATCACAACATAGTCAAACCAATGTAAAAATATGGATAGAAACAGAACCCTTTATTATCTTAGATGGAAAATAATTTTGATAAAACACTTGAATTGAATTCTTGAGGAAAATATCCTTTCTTCTTCAAAAACATTTTTCCTTTCATAACATGTCATACAACTTTAAAATAAAAGAAGTTGATTAAAAATAAACTTGAAAACTTGTAAAGGAAGCTTCTTTGAAGTAATGTTTTAATAATCCATTCATGCCGTATAAGTTAAAAAAAACATTCTTCGTACTTTTGTCGGAAAAGTCAAAAAGTACCTCGTACGGAAAAACGACAAAAGATTCCTTTCATATTCTTTACTAAAAACTCACCTAAGGGTAAAATTGGATTTAAACTATTTCAAGTGGATGGAAACAATATTACATATTGAGGGAACATGGATGTGGATGATAAAATACACCCCAGTAAATACTTACGAATAAACAATCTCAGATAAAAATGAGATTGTGATATTTCCCTTACCTTAGGTCCGATTTGCTTTGTTCGTGTCCGAAGCTCCTGTATAATGGTTTAAATAATGTTATTGACTTATTCCAGAATCATACATATTGATATGAGATCATATATGGTCATATTATTAGCTTCTTGTTAGTAATATTTCATTGTTACTTGTTACTCGGGTCTTTATAACTTTTTGTTCTTATGCGTGTTTTGTCGAATAAATTCTTATTCTTATCTTTAGGTTATAGATAATTCATTTCCAGAATGGTATTAGTGTATTATATACCATATTAATTCATTCAATTCATTTATACAATCATTATGAAATGAAGATCATGTAGAACGAGTCGCATCACATCGTGGAGACGGTATTCCGTACGTACGCACGAGTGATGATATCGTTCCTATGATCGTGGAATTGTATTGGAGTATATATATATATTATTTCAGTATCAATATTACTTAATAATAATCATATATAGTTACTCATTACACCATTATACCCATCCTTGTAAGGTGATGGTGGAAAATAGATTACACCACGGCGTGGAGACGGTATTCCGTACGTACGCACGCGCGGTGATTTCATTTTTCCGTAGGATGGATAGAAGGTGAATTAGGGATGTTTCATATTTATAATAACATATCAGTATGTAAGTAATACTGATGTTATTACTTTATCATGAAACAACTAAATAAGAAGAAGTTGAAGACGAAAGAAATTGAAAAGATCGGTAATGGATATTACCTCTTCTTTGGAACGCCTCTTTGAATCCTCCACTTAGGGAACTAAGAGTGGTCTTTGGAGAAGACCAGGACCTCTAGGACTATTCTAGGGAAGTGGAGAGGGAAAAATGGCAGGGGTTGGCCGAGCTTGAGTGCTCAATTTGGTGTGAGGAGGAGGGGGAGGAGGTGCCCTTTTATAAGGGAGGAGAGGGGCACCTTAGGAATATCTCAAAATATTATTTTATATTAAAGTCAAAATCGGTTTATAATGGTTCCAAAGGGTCTTATTTCGAAGATAAGGTGGTGAGGGGTCGAAATCCTATCAACCAATAGAATTTAGACAAGTTTATGATATTATTTTAACCTTATCATTTAGATTTAACTCTAAGTTAAACAATTTAACTTTTATCATGTCTTTTTGTTTTCTTTCACTATATGGTTAATACACTTACAATAACATGCCAAACGAACCCAAAATTGTTTATTATTAATATATATATCCTTATCTAAATCATTTGGCCGAACCTTAGATTTTTAGGAATACAATAACAATTAATAATATAATATTTGATTTAAAAACTATTTTGTGTCAATTTTGACACTATTTGATATATGATTTTTGGGAAAGTCATAACAGAATTAAATGTTCGAACCAAGTTTATTAAATCAACATTAATATATCATAGTAACCTAGAAAATTAGTGTAATTCATAAAAAGTCTCAAATTACATTTATTTTGGTGTTTATAACATCAATTATGTCAATATTTCATTAATAAGATAATTACTGCATCATCATTGTGTCATAAATAAATTAAATTATTTAATGTCTAAAAATTACAAATAAAATACCATCATGTAGGAAATCTTTTTAGCTTTCTAATGAATATTTACAATCGAATTTATCTTATGTATAACCCCATATTAAAAATGTTTTAGTAAATATACTTTGATTTTAACTCTTTTAACCCTTCTTTAAATAAATTAATAATAAATGTCCTAATCTAATCCAAGTGGGCCTAAATGGTCATATTTTATTCCTAAGTTTGTTTTTGGTCGAGATAAACTTGTCCAATAGAATTAGGACATGTGTTAGGGTAATATTAATATCATATTTACCCTTAGTTACCCTATTTACTATTAACCGCGGTAAAAAAAGTAAAAAGTTACTATTCACCAAAAAATTATTTTCATCTCATTGAACCACATTTTAGTCCTTGATATTAACCGTGTCTCTCGGATTTTTGAAATTCCATTCACAGAAGCGGTAAAATTAAGTTTTATGCAAAATTCAGTTTTTAACCTACCACTTAGTGGTTTCACTATTCATCAAAAATTGAAAGTTTTCAGAAAAATACCAAAATTTCACCCTAGGCTAATTTCGATATTCTGAGTCCAAAAATGAAGTCCATTTTGAAAAATAAAATTTATAAAATTTTAAAAAGTGGTTATTACTATTCATAACGGCTAGTTTTAATAACATATTGTTGTTTAGTGAAACTCGGTATTGCGTACGACGCAAGCTATCGAGGAAGGTCGCGATTGCGTGTAAAGCAAGCCAAGCAAGTGTTGTGTAGAAAAAGATTCCTTTGATGATTTATATAACATAAAAGTCTCGGGTGTTACAATGCCCCTCATCAACGTGTTGTTCCAAAACCACATGTTTGAAGAATCAACAAGGGTATTACAGGAAATGATGAAGAAGAGTTACTCACATCTATTTTAGTGGGGGGGGGGAAGGAAAATTTGTGTGTGAAATTTCATAATGGGGGATTTTAATGACCCAAACTTTCATTAATGAAAATTACTATTGATCTAATGAAATTTCATATTCTGGTAATATAAAAAGTGAACTTAATTAGTTTCATGTTACTATATTTTAATATATTGTTATGATTTGTTATCATTACAAATATAGTCATTGAATGCTGATCATGGGATTAGTATAAATATAGGGCTTTAACAAATCCAATTTACTTAGACAATTGAAGTAATGGCTTCATCTAGTAGACATTCCCTTTACGAAACCCACTTTTCGAAGCTCGGAAAGGAGGTGGTGTCATTGGGCTTTGCTCTTGACCAAGCCCAACACAAGCTTGAACATATTAGGATTGATCAGAACTGACTACATGAGAAGTGGATGTTGATGGAGATTACCACTTGAGAAATGGTATCTGAGCCACCCCAAGAGTTTGTCACCACTGCGCACCTTAATATTCAACTAAGGAAAATATTTTTATGAATTAATGTATTTTTAAAATAAAATATTTTTTAATAAAATATTATTATTATAAAATTACTTTTTTAAAATATAAATTATCTTATAATTTTTTGAATTCAATTGTAATTTTCATTAAGGATTGAAAGATGTTTTTGTCAAAAACCCATTAATATTCAAAAAATGTCAGTATTTATTTTAAAAGAAAAAAATCATTTATTTATTAAATTAATTATATAAAATGAATATTAATTTCTGAATCAGGATATCAAAATTATCCAACGGTGACTTTTTCATAACTTTCTGAGAGAGAAGAATTTTATGTTAAAAATTAAATATCGTTTAAATATATAATTTGTTTTATGACAACATAATGACCCAATAGTGATGTAATAAAATACAATGAACATTATGTTCATCCAATATATGTTTTAGAATTAAAAAAAGGTGACTATATATTTGTTTGATTTACTTTATAGAGCTTTGGTTGACCCTCAATGACTTATAAAATATCTTGTCTTTTTAAAATATAATCCTTGAGAGTGTGACTCATCTCCACATAAGAACCCCTATTGTGTTAACAATTTTGGTCATTTTCCATATTATATATTTTTAAAAATCCTCTTTTACAAAAACCATTTGAAAAAATCATGGGCAGGTTTATGTTTTTGATTGGTTTAATGTGATGTGTCTCAATACTAAATAATAACGAATTCTCTCTCCTTTACTATATAAACCCACCAAGGCTCTCTCTTAATATTCACCAAAATCCTTGGTAGTTCGACCAACCACTTCCCTCCACTATCTATAATCCTCACAAGGTTCCCCAATCTCCCAAGATGCCTCTCTGAAGCCTCCTACAAGCCTTTGGAAGCACACATCCAAATAATGGATTTATTTATTTCTCATTTATTTCCAATATTCATTAGTTTTTAAGCGTTTTTTAAATTAAAAAAGTTGGGGTATTATTTCACACATCCCACATAATTCCATATTAATTTTTTTATGATGGTAAACCTCTTTATCAATCATTAATTCCTCCCATGTACACATATTACCATGCTGAAATTCCGTGATGGATTTCCCTCTGCTCTTTTACATCCAAGTAATACTTTTGTATTATGCATCTAAATTCCATTATGTTTTTTAGGAAATGTATATATATATCCCCCATAAATTCCATTTCTTATAAATATAATGGGAGACCCATTTATCTCCCAAAAACCATTTTTATGAGTTCTTATTTCACGTCGTTATGCGGCCGAAATTGCACTACAATTATCAAAGCCAATGTAATTATGTAGTGACTACCATGCCCAATTATATATCAAGGGAATTCACCTTTATTATAATTTACATATTGATTATAAATAATCTTGTATGTATTCCACATCCCATTATCATGTAATAAATGATGATGATTGATTCCACGTTGTTTGATCCCTCTGACACACTTATGCATGAAATAAATTGTTTAAGAAGGGTGCGCTCTGATAGCGCTCCAATGCAATGGGTAAAAATTATATATTGAAACGTCATGTTCAATGGGTGTTGAATAATGATAATTATGTGCAATGAGGTTTTACTCGTGCTTCATGTGCAATGAGGGTTTACTCATGCTTCATGTTCATTGAGCCTTGGCTCATGCTAATCCCATGTTAAGTGTTGTTGAAACATTTCCATGTTATGATTATCATGCTTTATCATGACTTTATGTTCATGTTTCTCTTGTGATCCATTGATATTCCTATTGTCAAACATGTATTTTATTCCTCATTTTTTTCCTTGTTTATTCTCATACTAGACTTTATAGCTCACCCTTTAATTATGCATGTCCTCAAGTTTTCCCATACAATGCTAAGTACGAGGGAATGTAGTGGTCATGAAAAAGATGTTTTCAATAAAGATGTTCAATTTCATGATTTAAGTTGTTATTTAATGATTATAAACCACAAAGACTCAAGAACTCTAGATATTCAATTTTGTATCAAGTGAATAGTTTTGGTATGAAAGCAATTTTAAGTGTGTAATAAAGTGGAGGTTTGTCATAATTTGAGATTAGAACCCCGGATATGTTATCCAAGCCACCCAAAGAGTCTGTCACGATCACACACCTTACCATTTGGTCTTATGCTAGTGTTATAAGGGGTTATATCATAAGGTATTAGTTAAATATATTGTAATCCATTCTTATAAATAAAATTCATATTCCATCAATTCTTTTATAAGATTAGTTTTTTTAAAAATGATTTTGGTAAGTTGATTCTTTGATTAAAAAAATAACTTTTGAGAAATATGAAAATTAAAATAATGAACTATTATTTTTATTAATAATACTACAAATAAAGTTCTTATAAATTATAATTATATCAATTCCATATATGAAAATAACAAGGTAATCAGTTTGATAAGATATATATTTTTATATGAAAAAATAGAAACTATATTTTTAAAGAATTTATTTTACGGAATTAATTATTTCTTAAATAATAAATATTGAAATAAAATATTATAATAAAATTATATTTATAAATAATAGTCTATTATAAAATTTTTATGATGTAAAATGTGATTTTTTATTAACGTTTGAAAACTGTTTTTGTCAAAACCCATGAATCTTAAATAAATGTATGTTTTAATTTTAAAAGTGAAAACTCACATAATTAGAAAATTATTAATATTAAATGAATAATATTATTAGAATAAGGATTTCGAAATTATCCAAAATTGTTTTTCTCATAATTTTTTTAGACAGTCATATTTTTGGGTAAAAATTAAATATCGTATAAATATAATATGTGTTTTATGACTTCATAATAAATCCAAAATGATGTAATAAATAATATAATGTATATTATAGTCCCAATAAATGTTTTCCATTTAAAATAATGTTATTTTATATTGGTTTTATTAAATTTATAACTCCTTAGTGAATCCTCCAAAATGTATAATATATTTTATGATTTTTAATTCATTTCCTTTAGAGTGTGACTCACCTACACATAAGATTGGGAAATATATCAATATTCTCATCCATTTTCCATATAAAATAATTTTTTCCACTCTTATTTGAAAGAAAGTGGTCAAAAAACAAGGTATGTATTGTGTTTTTGAATATCTAATGATATAGATTTCAAAACCTAAGTTTGTGAAATATTGAAGAATTTTGATGTAATTTTCTATATAAACCCACCAAAACACCCAATTATCATCACTAAAAAATATGTGGAGCACATCCCTACACTTTACTTACCTCTATAAAATCCTACCAAGGTTCCCCAAGATCTCAAGAATCCCCTCTTGATCCTTTTGAAGTCACACAGTCAAGTAAGGGATCCTTACATTCCTTCTATTCACATTTTTATCCTATTTTATTTATGTTGTTATACACTATCATTTTCAGTTAAAAATGTTCCAGGTATGATTTCAAACCTCCCCCATATATCCCCATTATTATTTAATGATTGGATACCCCTTTCATCTTCATTAATTCCTTCTATGTACACCCTTTACTATACTGAAATTCTGAAAGGGATTTCTCTCTTCTTATTTCCATTCATGAATTTCTACTATGTTATGGATCCAAATTCAATTTCATATGTTTGGATATTATGTTCATTGATACTTTTTCTAAATATTTTATTTATAAATGATAATTTACCCATTCCTCTCTCATCAACTCAATATATGAAATTCCTTATGACGTCGTTATGATGCAGAAATTGCGCTGTGATTTTCCTAGCCAAAATAATCGTTTTGTGAATACCATACCCATTTCCCAATCAAGGTTTTTAATATTTATTACCATATTACTATTTAATGGTACTTAAATATATTTATTTTACATTATTATATTCTGTAATAAATTATCATTATGAACGAATCAATGTTATATGATCTATGTGGAACACTAAAGTATGAGATGGAAATGTTTATGAAGGGTGCGCCTTAAAAGTAGTCCAATAGATTGGGTAATTTTTTGTATCCAGATACAACATGTAAAATGTGGTTTCACTGAGGAAAATTATTGTGAAATGGATGGTCTAAGAATTATAATCCATGTGTAATGTGGCTTGGCATTGACTAATATAATGTTATATTTTGTTTCCACATTTGAATGTTGTGATAATCATGTTATATCATGCCTTTATGTTCATGTTTGTCATTTTCTACATTGATATCCCTATTTCGAAACATGTATTGTATAATTTATGTCAAGCCTTTTTTACTCCCTTACTAGGATTTATAAATCACCCCTTTCTTATGTATGTCCTCAGGTTATCCCATGCAGTGTTAAGTACGAAAGATAGAGTTGGTCATGTCATATAAGTTAGGAATAAAGATGTTGTTTTACATGTTTTATATTGTTATATAATGCTCCTAATATCCAAAGACACTAGACCTATAATTCCTCAATGTTTCCTTGAGTGAATTTTTATGAAATAAATTGTGTTTTGGTGTGTAATAAAGGGCATTGTATTTATAGGAACACATGTATTTACAAGGTTATAATTTTAATAAGAATAGATACATTCATGGTATGGATTATAAATAATCAAACACCACACAATCCACTAAATAATCATCCTTTTGTGTGGAATATAATGAGTAGGATATTCCCTTTTAGTCCCGTGACAATATGTAATGAATTCAATTTTGTGTGTCCTCTTTCTGGGAAAAATTATACAATTCAACGGTTTTGTAACAACTATTTTAAAATGCTTCATTATGAACTTTCAGAAATATAAACTTCAAAACCTGTGTTAAATTTCTTACCCAGAAGATGATAACAATGTCATGGAACTTGTAATAAAACTCATCCCTATTTTTCTAACCTGATTCTCTCAATCTGACCACCGAGTCCTATTTTTCAATATGAAAAGATAAATCTATCAGAATATTGTTGAGGAAATTTTGAACACTTTCTTACTCAGTCTAGAAAACACAATATAATAATTTTTGTCTGATTATCAAGCATGATACGAAGAACCAGTTTCATATGCTGAAAATTATCATATGATATTCATCTAAATGTGATGATTTACTAAATAAGACGATTATCTGAATATATTTTTAATATTTCCTCTTCTCCATTTACATATATCTGACACAAATTCTTCATGAAATCCCAATAATCAAGCTTATTCTCGCAACAAATGGAAAGCATCAATAAATTCTTATTTGAGCACTATATCTTTCTAATACGTACAATTTACTTCTCCCAATTTATACTCACACCAAATATGTTTTCTTCAGGATTCCAGAATATTTTCATACCCAACCAAATAACATGAATTTTAATGATCCTTTAATTTCAGTTTCATTTTTACTTCTTTAACATTTCTGAAATCTTTTTGATTCTATTTCAACCATCTAAATTCGTCTATAAATCTTCATGACTACTTCATACTTTATTAAAACAAATCATTCTTATTTGGATCCTCTATCCCAATTTTCTCAGAATGACTTCATTATTATGATGATTCATTCTAAATATATTTATGATGAAAAAATAGAGATTTATTCTTATTAGAAAATAATAGTGAAAATAATATTCTTTATTGTCATTACAATCTACCTCATTATGATGAAGACAAATTTAAAACAATAGATTGTCAATTACATTACTCTACACAAAATAAACATAATATCCATCGAATTTCATGCTCCCCCCTTTACAACGCATCCAAAAATCTCTCTGTAAGATTGATTCTTCTTAATCTATTTTCATCATAACACAATGTAATTCAACTGCATGTTCTTCTATTTCATCAGACTAATGATCATCTATCAATTCTTATATGGTGGATCATGACATTATTGATAAAATCTCATATTACAGTTCTTATTTATCTTATGAATATTATTCAAAATATCTTCCAATACTCAAATTATTTCTTTTCTAATTATGATTCCCATCAATTTAATTCTACAAAGTTTCATACCTTTTGGTTTTTCATCTCACAAAATTCCATTACCATTGGATTATAACGTTTTCCACAGACCTTCACATCCTTCAATAAAATATCAATGCAACAAAATCATTATGATGATTCTATGAAGAAAAATAATCAAATTTATAGTTGTTCTATATTAAAATACATTATTTTTCACCATGAATACCATTATAACATTATTTTACTGAAGACTATATTTATAATTGGCTAACATTGATTATCATGAGGATCAAAATCAATAATGTGTTACATATAATTGAAATTATTGTGACATCCCAATCCTACATCTACATATTTCTTTCATTCCCATCTTAAATACGATTGAAATGATCATGGTTAGACTGAATAATATTTCGATCACCTTTTCTCTCTTTATATCTAGATAAGATTAATCATAGTACAGTTGGAAACACCTCTTATCCCCTTTTCGTTCACCAAACATGCGTCACAAGTTTATAGAATATTTTTAATTTATGATAACTCCACGATTAGTAATGAATCTTCACATTTTTATCAAAGTCCTGAATATTTCAATATTTCCAAATACAATCATACCATTCATTGTGGATTCACTATGAATCCGATGAGAATTTTCCTCCATCCATCTTCTCCTAAATATGATTGAATTTGTCAATAATTGTGATTCTAATTTCATAAATATGTTGGTCAATCCAATTTCATGAAATATTGAGTGTGGTGATTTATTTCTACTTTAACATTATTAACACAGAATCAAAATATGCAGGAAAAAACAACATCATAAAATCTTAAAATGCATCCTTAGGCCACTTGGTCCCTACAGAATGAAGCAGCACACACATACCTATTAAAAAAAATACAAATCATACCCCCTCCAACAAATAACCCACACTGTAGCTACGCTATTATTATTTTTAATCCAAATGAACCATAATTTGATAGCCAAAATTCCCTTTTTTATGGACTAATGCATCCATACTATGAATTATGTTGTGTTAATGTCTACCTGTTTCTGCACCCCTTCCATATTCATTGACCCTATATGGTCAAAAATCCCCCCCTAAGGGTGGCTTTTAGGATTTGAGAACATTTTTATATATTATTATAGTGTTACATATATTATTTATTTATTAAATTATTTGTTATTATAAATTATATTAATTATATTATTACATTTTATTATTTATATTAATCATATTAAATTTTAATTATTTATATTTTTCATTATATATTATTATTTTTTATGTATTAATATTGGTAATATATTATTATTAATACTTTGGAATATAGAAATCCAGAACCCACATGAAATTGTTTTAAGGGATGTGAATATCATATCCACTATAAAAGGTAGTCTGTGCGTGGGGGGTTAATTATATATTTTCCATACCCTAGTGAAAGTAATTTTGAACAAATTACATTATTTTAAATACTATGGAAAATTTTATGATATATAGAACAACATATAACAGATCATAATTATTTTATTTATTACCAAAAAACTATGAATATCAGTCAATTTCATGTGATCTTCAAAAGTATAACACCCCAAAAATATTATATATATTTTTTCTAAATTAATCATGATTTATCTTATTGTTTGTTCTATATGATGCCAAGAGACTAAATAGACAGTGGTATAGTATAATATTATAACCTAGCCATTAAGTTGGTTTTGTGAAAAAAATGACCAAATTATAAAAAATATTTATAAATAAATCATATTATGAAAATAAATATATTAATACATCATAAAGATGCACTAAATTTTTTGTAATTTTATTTTATGTTTCAAAAATATGTTTTTCTCAAAATGATTTATACATCATTTTAGGTGTAGATATTATAATTAATTTATATCACTTTTATGATTTTCATTTTATAAAAATATTAATTTTTGAAATTATTATATGAAATTTAGAAGAAGGTGAAATTTTTAGGGTTTTGTAAAATGAAATTTTTTTTATGGAATAGTAAAAAAATATAAATCAAATATATCACATTATATTCGATTCAATTATATTCAATATAAGATTTTATGAATTTATTTTTAAATTATATTAGGTCCTATTTACATAAAATAATCCAATTAATATCATCATAATAAACATTATACATTAAATTAGTTTAAAAAATTATACATAATAATACATTTTTATGGTATGCCATTTTTTGATGTGTCCATGAGTTGATTCTAAAATTAATTTTTCCCACTTATATAAATTGATATTTTTTTTAAAATATATTCTATATATTTAATCATCATTGATAAATATGGAATTTTGAACAACTTTATTTTTTTGTCATAACTAATAATAAAAATAGTAATATTTTTTATGACTGTTATGTTTAAAATGTGTTTACATTGGGTAAAATTAAGAGATAAGGATGATATTTTTACATGTACATGAAAAAAATAAAATTTAATGGAAATATTTAGTACTTATATCATGATCCATTATAATATGATTCCTTTATTTTCCATGTATCTATAATAATACATTATTATATTTTAATCTTTTAAAAAATTCAACGCGTGTCATCTCCTCCAATTATAAAAAGAAATTACTATACCCTATTCTCCACATTTCAAGAGCCAATTATATCATCAAATCAATTACAAAATACATTATTTAAATTCATTTACATAAAATAGGGGTTTTATTATGACTTTAATACCATCCTTTCAAGACATATGCTGTGTGATAAAGGATGATTCTCTCTGAAGAGATATAGTTCTTAATCGAGCTATTTCATGTTTTACTTATTCTTACACCTTGTATGAAACTATTGAATCAATAATATTATTTTTAATAATGTTTCTTAAACATTATAAAATTTGATTAATAGAATTGATAATCCATTTTATACCCTTTTTTCGTCAAATGAGAACTGAAATTATCTCTCATTCTTGTGTGTGGACAACCACCTCTACGCATCGATATAAATAATTCCCCATCACTACATCTCATGTATATTTATAAAGATGTATTTCAGAACTATATATGATATTTAAGATATAATAATTTTTATTAAATGACAAAATATTATTATTATTTGTTTATTTATTTTCAATAGAAAATAAAGAAACGTTTATGCATACGTACAAATTATCATCTCAAAAAACAGTATAATTAATTTTTCCATTTATTCATTTTATGATGATTATAAATACATAAAATTAATAAATATATGATATAAATATATATGATTATTAATTTTCTATATTTATTGGAAATATTATCATTGAATAAGATCTGGAACTTCTTAGATGAAATATTCATTAAGAATGAAATAGTTTACACATCTAAGAAATGGTTTTAATAACGAATTATTTATAAATTGGAGTTTATATATAATTTTATTTGATAAAATATTATATAATTACTATTTAAATCATTATTTTATCAAATTATAAAAAATTAAATTTTATTATACATTTGGATAGAGTTCTTTTAAATCATCGTGAACTTGATGTTATGATTTTATGTAACAATCTCATTTTCACCAAAATTGTTTATACATAAATTTTTTTGATAAAATTATATGATCTATCTCTCTAAAATAAAGTTAAAATAATTATCCATTAATTTTTTCTAGATATTGTATGTTTTTGTTTAATTTTTCTATAATTATGTAGTCAAGATGACAAAATAATATTTTCATGGATAATCGACCATGTTTTTATTTACAATTGTGAATATTTTTCTTATGTCTCCATATTTTCATAAAAATGATATCTGGAATTTTTTTTCATTAAAAATTGATAGAATAATGTATTGTTTAACTATGTTTTATTTTTTATATCATTTTTTAAAAGTATCATTGGTTGGTTTTCTGAATAAAGCACTTTTTACTTTTTATTAAAAATGTGAATGTAATCGTTATTTGTAAATACATGGCATCAAAAAACATCCCATAATCATGAACACATATTTTTTTAAGACTAAATTATAAGTTTATAAAGTTATTGTGATATTAAATGTTTCTATAATATTTTTTTATTTTTAAATTTTAAATAAGGTACTTAAAAATGAAAAGGATATTTTCATAAAAAAATGCTTTAATGATATTTTAAATAATTTTTATCTATGATAACATCATTTGATGTAAATTTTACAGGAGATATGCGATGATCAGAAGGGTATTTGAAATTTTTTTAATTCATGATTAATACTATGTCCATCGATGAAGAACATTATGACCAATGAAATTGAATAAAAGATTATTTTATATCATAACACGAGAACCAAAAATATGATCATCACATATTGATTTATAATTAAATAAATTAAGTAATGAATAACCTTATGATGAATTATTTTTTAGTTGATGATTCTAATAATTTCCCCACACCATAATATTATTTAATCACATGAATAACAAGTTTATTCCCACTAGAAATGATCCATATGTGTAATAAAAAACTATAACCATCACTATTAGAATATCTAAGTTCTAGCATGGAAAATACTAATTCTTGAATGATTCACATAAATTAACCTTGATAATTGATTACAAAAAGTATTATACATGATATTTGTTGATGTTAAAGGGTTGTTGGCGGAGGATCACTCTCTATTCTTTAGAGAATTCTTGGAGTGGGGCTCTCTAGGGCTTGAGAGAAATCATCATAGTCATTGTTCACAACCAGAAAAATGGATAGCTCTAGGGTTTTAAATAATAAAATATGAGTTATCATCTATATGGTTATAAAATAATAATTTAATATAATTCCTTATTATTTCTAAAATCACCATAGAACATCATCTCAAATTAATAATAATAATAATATTTTTTCCTAACATGTGAAAATCTAGTAAATTAACTAAATAATATTTTTTAATAAATTTATTATATTTATTAAATTAAAATTTAATTTATTTAAATTATCACCATACCATTTATCATTTTCTATCATGCATTCACAATAATTTATGTTTGTTTAATAATAAAAATTTATTTAACAAATAAATATCACTCCATTATTTTATGATAAATAAAAAAAATTATACACATTAAATAAGAAAGAAATATTTAATAAATATTTTTCTCTTAAATGTTCTCTTTAAAAGCCAATGAATAAAAATACATGATCAATTAAACATGAATAATTTTTAACCACATTGAAAAATAATATTTATTCAACGTATACAATATTAATTAATATTTAATACTTATGTGAGGATTTTGACATACATAGTGTGTGACCCTCTATTGGTCTTTCCCAATGGAATTAGGTGTAGCCGGTAATATTCAATCATATAAACTAAAAATATTCCAAGGAATAAATTTATAAATAATATAGTGTATTGATGATATATAACCTCATTGCAATTATTACTATGTAATATAATCCAGTTATCATTATATCTCAAATCAAGCAGGTTTTGGGTTTGTGTTATCAAAACATGTGCTCAATGTTTCCTTCATTGATTTTTTGAAAATGAAACTTCCCATATAACACCATGGATAGGATTTATAAGGATATTTCATTCCCATAAAAGGGACTATGATATCAACTTCCATTAATGAAAAAAATAAATAATTTCTCACAATATTAATTAATACAATATAACTCATGATGAACCAGTTGTATCCTTCTTCGTCATGTGAATATGTCTTCATAGTTTTCATCAATACCTAATGTATGTGACAAAAAATATTAATTAATAATAAAATTATATTCTTACGATCAATATAAATGTCTATAGTTAGTAAAGTCTTATAAAACCTATAAATGTAGATTTCATTCTTCCTGATCATGTTTTTATAATATCAAACACTTGAAACTAACAAGGGTGTATGGGATGAGAGTGTTCATAAATGTTCTATGATTATCAACCCATAATAGATAATATCATCTGTGTCCCATAAAATTATCTCCTCTATATATATAGAAAATATAATTATGAATACAATTGTCACTCTTTTGGGTCATCACGACAGCAAATAACTATTATTTCCATTCAGGGTGATAATTATATTTACAAAATTATCACATAAGGATTCTTATAGAATAATAATAATTATATAATATGGTTTTATTAATAATAATTAAAAGAACATACTTAATCATATTGTACACAGAAATTGGTTTTAGGGAACTAACTCCAAAAAACATCCCATATTCACTAGAGCCCACTATTTTCAACCTATAGTCCATTGGCTCTGACATGATAGTCATTATTTTCTTGAGATAAATATTTAATACTCTGGATTATGTGCATTATATTTTGGGGTAACCATGAATCCATTATAATATCCACCACAATAGTATTATCATAATATAATGTGATAGTTATTTCTTATACGTATCGTATAAATATATTAAAAAATTTTAATATTCAAACAACTTATTTGGCCATATTAGAAGATGTTATATAATTGGAAAGAACATTAGAATTGAAAAAAACTGGATACATTGAACTCTTACAACACAAAGATCCTCCATTAAAAATTAATACATAACATAACTATATGTAATTACATTTTTTTTGGGAGATTTCTCCAATATAACCCCATAAAACTAGATTTTTTTCACCACTATATACCAGCAAAAAATACTCCATTCCACTCAAATACATATAAAAATCATTTAAAGCAGACCATTGTTGTTTATCAAGATGATATAGATATATTCATATAATTCTTAAGTAATAGGAAATAATTTATCACTTTGTATAATAGTAAAATCATGATTACTCCTTTTATAGATGTGTGTGGGATCTTACTCATTCACTGATTATCTACTAGTGTCTAAGAACACATTTTCATGAAATGATGTATGCCATTCGACACTAGAACCAATCGACTCTTAGATTATTACATACTATATATCATTAGTATCTAGTCAATACTTATGACATGACATATTCAAATAAGCCTTTTCTATCTAACGACAATAATCTTCTTTCGTAGAATGTTGGATTCTTCACCTATGTCCTTCACAATGAAACACATCTTCAACCATTTTATAACTGATGTTAAGACTTGTATTTAATTTATAAAAAAGTAATATTACATCAATATATACTATAAGGAGAGTGACTGAATATACACTAATAAAATTATAAAAACATGGATCTGATTTTTTAATCATGAAATCAAATATTTCTATAGCATCATCTAACCAAATGTTCCCAAACCAATATTATTTTTTCAATCAATAAATGGATCTCAATAACATGAAATTTTGGATGGCAGTGAATAAGGATAATACCCTTTATAGTTGTATCCTATATACATCTTCTGTAAGATTAATAATAATAAATCTATTTTCACACCCATCTATTAAATTAAAAACTCATGGTCATCTAATATAAAAAATTAGAATTATGATGGATTTAAACATGAGACTAGTGAAAAGGATTCTTCATAGTCAATTCCATGTAATTTTTAAACACTTTACCCAAAATATATTTCTTTTAGGTATTATGTTTCCTTACATGTCTATTTATCTCTTGAAACCCTATTTAAAACAAATAGGTTTGACATGAACTAGCTGATAAACTATAATCCAATCATAGTTCCAATGTACATAATCCATCATTGATTTTGTAGATTTCATTTGTCTTGCATCGTATTAGCTCGATACTACCTATTTATAGGATATTGATTTATTTTTTAAATTAAAAATGTGTCATTATTTTCAATGACTATAAAAACATATATTTATAGTTATATTTCATATTCAATAGTCAACCAAATTACTTGTGCTTTAAGAAAAAAAAATCCCTGGAGGCCTATAGAATATGCTTCTATACCAACTCTTATTTATCTTGATAATTATCATCATTACATATAATATTTCTCCCAAAATTGTACATGAGGATGTTTCCACTATCTTGAAAGCATACATTTCAAGAAAAATAAATTTATTGTTTGAGGGATTTTATAATAAATAACCCCCTACAATATTGGGATAGCATATAATGATAAACATCATTATTTTGGTGCTAGTTTCTTTCTAAATATGGGCTTAATAAAGACCCCTCATCCCTATATATATATTTATGATAATATATATACATCCCATGTTATTAAAGAATAACAGTTATTCATATTTATTAATATTTAAGAAATATATAGCAATATTACCGTAATGGGATGCTATATCAAATAGTTTACCAGAAACGAAATAATAATTTTCTCTAAAATCTAACATTGCCCACATGACTAGGTTATACATAAAAAATAATATATTTTAATACTATTACTTTAATGTGTAGTCGTTTCATAGCAATTAGAGTTGTGGTAAAGAACAATGTTAACTGAATTACCAAAATTTTTATTAAATTTTTTTATAAAATGATTCATTGGTTACAAAATTAATTAGAAATGAATATAAAGACCAATTAAATGTGAATGATATATTTGAATGAAAAAATATATAATTTTGAATAATACTCATCATAAAATAATAAAATCACACATTATTTTTTAAATTAGACATATATATTTAATATAATGTTTAAAATTCATCTTCTATAATTGATTGACATTTTATAAGAAAAAATATAATTTTAGAGATAAAAAAGTATTCTTCTAAAAATGATATCTTGTCACCATTTGATGGAACAAATATTCTAAAGATAGTTTTCAACTTTTATAAGTTCTATTTGTCAAAATAAACATCTTATTAGGAATACTAACATCAAAATAAACTTTAGATGAATATTTGGTATTTTGTCCTAAATTGCAGAAGTTAATGAATTTTGGAAAATATTACATTTTATTTCAGAACTACTTTTTTTCTTGTCAATATCATTGGATTATCCTTCGAATTGTTTGAAAATTCTAATTAGATTATTTTTTATCATTAAATTTAATTTTGGTCATTGGAATAATTTTTTATATTCCAATCATATTTAAAAAAATATTTAAAATTTTTTACATCTCTTTTACATGCCTTCCCACCACAATTGCAGGATCAGTATAAAAATTAATATATCCACTTCAATGAATTAAATTTTTTTCTAAAATTTGGTAATTTCTTTAATGAGTATGAAAATTTTTATATAAAATAAATAACTTTTTTTATATGAATACTAACTTTTGTACTTTATTTAGCTTACTTATGGGTAAATTGGTTAGTTTATGGTAAAAATAATATAATAATAATATAATATTACCCATACACATATCATAATTCTATTTGATAAGTGTTTTTGGGCCATAATAAACATTAAGATAAAAATATAGACATTTTATGACACTTGGGTAAGTATATGATAGTTATTATATATTATTTAAAGATAATTTAAATATGTCATGATCATATTTTAAATAATTAAATCATTTTTTATATAGGTTTATATAGAATATAACGTTTACTATAGATATTTATTTGAAATATAATTTTTTTTATAAAATAAAAATTTATTCACAATTTTTTGACATTAAATAATAAATTTAAATTTCACATAATGATGATATAGTAGTTAATATATAAAAGGAAAAACCAAAATAATGATATTAATAATGTTAAAATATATATAATTTAAATATGTCATCTTATGCACTGTTGTTTTAGAAGAATTTTAAATTTTATGGATGATTTAATTTAGTCATTTTGATTGGATCAATTTTATTATTATTTTTTAAAAATTAAAATCATGATTACTGTACAAATTGATAGAATTTATATCTAAAAATATAATATATTTAATCAAATGAGGTAAAAATTTTAAAAATATGTGATTCAGCCTAAAAAATGATATAACTCTGACAATTAACTTAATTACAAATTAATTGTTCTTTTTGCATGTTATGGTAAAAAAGTTAACCCCCAATGTGAAAATTACTTGATGAAAGGGAATGAGTTAAACGGGGTTGAAACAAAACGATAAGGATTAAAGAAATATTTAAACCCTATTAGATATTCAATAGATGATAATATTTCGTCACATACCAATACATTCTAATAAATAAATTAATTTTAACACATTTTTAATTTAAAATTAATATATATTAATTTAATACTTTTTATAATTCCATGAGTTCCCCGCTAATCTCATATAATAGAGAATGAATTAATCTCAATTCATTACAATTAAAAACTATTTTTTCTTCTATTATCAATGAATAACAATTCCTAGAATCCCTTCCCATAATAATAAAATGTTATTTTTTCCAGAAAACAATCCTTAAATATGATAAGTTTATATAAAATTTGATCATACGAAGTAATGGTAATGTTTCTATTTAATTGTTTTTATATAATTTACTCTCCATATTTATAAGGAATCGACCTTAAAACCTTACATAATCTTTAATTAAATGATTAATTCACATTGAGGATATTTTCAGGTTTATAGTTTTAGAGAATTATGACATAATTATTATATCTCAAAAGATTACAAAGTACATACTTCTACTCATTTTCCATTTTTTTCATAAAATAAAAACACTTAAAAAGAAACATGTCTAGTTCCATGTTTTAGATTTCATTTCTTTCCTTGATCCCATCCTTGACCCTATTCATCATTAATTCATGTGGGAAACATTTCAAAAACATGGGTTGAGCATAAAAAGCTCAGTAATGGATACACAATGAAGGAAACTATTAGTTTTTCAAAAAAACGAGTAAAACTTGAATACTTAATCATAAGTAATACTTTTCACCTCTATGAAATAGTAAAAACTCTTCACTAAATAAAATATCCATTGCTTACCCTTTTGTAACCAAAAGATCACCATAAAAACCATATAAAGAGCATATAACATTTAAAGGTAACATGGGACATAAACATACTTAAATTTAATAACCATATGGTCAACTCCCACACATGTCACTAAATGGAATAGAAATACGGCTGAATTCTATACCAAATGCATTGGAGGTTATAACGTAACCACCCATCCTGGTTTATCACGGCACCACCCGTCATTTGGTAAATCACGTAACCACCCGTCAAATGTCCATGTACCATTAAAAAATCATAGAACATAAAATATTGAAAATATAAACATTTAACTAATAAAATTTCTTTTCAAATCACAATATATATTTTCAAGTTATCTACAAAATCAATGATTTATCAAACTATTTTCAAAACCATTTAATAATGAGATTTTTGAGTCAAAGTGTCCCAAACCACTTCGAAGCTTTTAAAGGAATAAAATTTAATAAAAACATTCTAATATCATGAGAATAAAGGTATTCATGATATAATATTACAAATGAGAGTATATACACCATATCAAATTGAATTGTCACATAAAAACAATATAGTCTCAATGGAATGTAAATTGAGACGAAATCCCTTATAAATTAGGTATCCTTTCATTAAGGATAAATCAATTACATAATTATGTGTGAAAAATAAGAATACACCCAATATAAATAGTTATTAAGTGAAAAAATATCAGAGGGAATTGACACATATTCATAGTATGACATATTCGAGATGTACAAGATTAACCCAAAGAATTCAAATGGAATTAAGAAGTTCCTATGCAAAAGTTTCGACAGCCTAACAGTGTCACATTAAAATACTGAAAATGAGTTGATGAGAGTGAAAATGGTATCTCATAACTTGTACATAAAATTTACATCAATAATGATATATATTAACATATCCCAATATAATAAGATGTAAATTAAAATACATAACAAAAGAAGACTTTTAAAAAGAGGAGGGTGAAAGGTTCCCTTACCGATTTGGGTAACTTTCGAAAAGTACACCCCATGAAAGAAGGATCACAAAATGAAGATGTAAATACCCATAAATTATTTTATATTATACAAAGAATACAATAATGGTCAGTACACACACCAAAAAAAAGGAAATAGTGGCAAATGTAGCATGAATCTTGCGAGAATAAAAGTGAGATGAAAAACCCCGTACCTCGCTGTAATCAATCGAGTCATATGACCAAAATACAATAACCACCAAATTAATTACAGAACACCATAAATATAAATATAATCATGATAATATTTATTAATTTTCAGTACAAAATACACCACATTCCATAAATAAGTGGCAAACAATGGAAATCTCACTGAATTAAAAGTGAGATAAGAAATCACTTACCATGTGTCCGACTTGACTCGATCGTATGTTCCTTGTTATTCCTGAATTATAAACATAAATTAATTTCTACTTGATTAATAATATTTTTCAAGTTTATTATTCCTTTAATATCACTTATTACCTTTCTATAAGAATTATTTATTTGTTTTAGTAAATAATATACATTTTGCCGATGTTCAGAACATGAGTAAAAAAATGGACTTCTTATAATTACATGATGTTCATGTGGTAAAAATTTCATTAAATCCATAATTATATTCATCATTTATATTAAATTTATAAATTATTTATCCTTTATATATATGAACTTAAAATAGTACATAACATTTGGAGATAAGAAATGAAATGCACCGTTCATGGAGACGGTAAGGCTTATGTACGGATGGACGCTACTTCCATTTTTATTTCATAAATTAATGGAATGAAAACATAATAATACATATGTATATTATAATTAAATTATAATATATATTATATATATTTAACATATGTTCATAAATTCTATCCTTTATATGTTCCACGAATGGCATGAGAGAGTCATATCACTTTGAGGCGGCGGTAGTCATCATTTTCTAAAAATAAATCATCGTGTTTACCCATTTGGAAAATATAATGGTATGAAATAAATGAAAAATACAGAAGCATAAGGAAAACATATAAAAAATATATATCATATATAAATTAAGTGTCATCTTAATGGCCACCATGAGAGGTGGAAGGAGATAATTGAACAATCATCATTTCATGAGGGAGTAGTTCACCGTCCACAGAAACAGTATGTTCTTCAACAATTAGACGGAGGTGTGCATATTTTTAGCTCAAATACTTCACATAAAAAATCCTAGTATAATGGAGATATGGGTGTTGTTACAAAATAATATAATAATAAGAGTTTATGGGTTTGGAGAAGTAGAATAAAACAAAAGAACATAAGAGAAGACATTACCTTTAAATCAGGGAACACCCCTTGGTTTGAACCAAATGAGATTTTGAAGTGCTTTATGCCAAAGGTAAGTCTAATAGGATGAAGACAGGAATCATGGGAGATTATTTTAGTAGATTTTGGATGAGACAAAGTGCTATAGAAGTGGGAGAAATTGGTAGGAAGCGGGGTCTTTTTATAAAGGAGAGGAGGGTCTATTTTGGAATGATTGAAAATATTATTTTATTATATAATTATATAAGGTTTCTAAAGGTCCCAAAATCATTAAAGTATAATATATGGTGTACCATGTTCTAAATAAAATTATCCAATAATAATTGGACAAGTTTTGGATATTAATTTAAACTTTATCTTCTTATTTATTTAAACCATTCATTAATGACATAAACACTACATCATCACTGTGTCATAAATAATGTTATTTATTTGATGTCAAAAAATTATAAAGAAATTTCCATGATGTAGGAAATCTTTTTATATTTATAATGAATATTTATAGTAAAAAATATTACTTATATAACCCCATGTAAAAAATGTTTTATTAAAACAATACATGTTTGTGACATTTTTATTTATATTTTAAATAAAAAGTTATTAATGTCATTATCATACCCAAGTGGCTCCATGGGGTCCCCAAATTGACCCATGGATTTTCATGGTCTGTCATGACTCATATAATAAATGTAGGACATGTGTAATGGTAATTTCATATTATTATAACATTATTTTTACCTTAAATTACACTAATCACCTTTAATCGCGGTTAATAATAGTCAAAAGTTACTATTTATAAAAAATAATTTTCATCCCATTGATCCAACTTTTACATACTAATTAAAACCTTGTGTGTTGGATTTTTGAAATAAAATTCACAGAAGTGGTATAATTTCATTTAAATGGAAAATCAGTTTTTTAACTAGAACATTGTGGTTTCACTATTCATCAAAAATTGATGTTTTTCAGAAAAATACCAAAAATTAACCCTATGATATCTTTGATATTATGAATTAAAAAATAATTTCTATTTTACAAAATTCAAAACATATATGTTGAATTATGTAGTTTTATAATTAATTCTCGTTCTCAAAACAAATAGCATGTTTTTAAGAAACAATATATATCAAAAGATTGACACTTGTTTATGTCCAATTTCAATGTGAAATTAATTCCAATGACAAAAATTGGATTAAATTGTAAAAAAGGTATTCTAATTACACTTCAAAACCAATTAATAAAATAATATAATCATAAGAATAAATTAGATTAAAAGGCAGTTTTGAATTAAAATACAGCATTTCACACTATTCACTCTAAAATTAAATTTTTCAGAAAAATACCAAAAATTTACACAAAGTAAAATTTGATGTCATGATTATAAAGAAGGATTTTATTTTTTCAAATATAACATATAAAAGTGAAAATAATTTATATTTAATAATGGTTATCCATCAAAATACGGTTAATCAACCTTTTAATGAATATTAGAATATTTATGCTTAAAATTGGATTCATTCACATTTTAAGCCTCTATCATTTGTTGGATAAATGTAAAAGTATTTAACACACATATATAATCATTTTTTAGTTAGTTCTATCTATTCCCAGCATTATAATTAATAGGCATTAACTACCATTTAAAATTATAATATTATATTGTTAGTGTGCAACGGAAGATTTCAAAGTTACTTATTACTGCGTATTAGGTATGATATCGAACATAGCGTCACCTTTAAAGTAAAATTAATATTTAATTCAAAAATATTATTAAATATGAAAATTTCATATTCTTTATTTAGTAGGGATGTTACATCCATCCCCCTCTTTGAGAATTACGTCCTCAGAATTTTAAAATTGGGCTCAGAAACTTCATCGAAAGCCCGACATCAGAAAAGTAGTCAATAAAAAAATCAATTTAAAAGAAAGAAAGAGAATTAAAAAGGTCACCCGAGACAACAAATACTAGGATTCCATGAAAACATGGATATGGAGGAGGGAACAAACCATCATGTTTTTATGGAGAGTGATAGAAAGAATGTTTAGGAAAAATTTATCCACCAGAAAATGAAAAACATTTAATGGGTTAAACGGTATTTGATTCCCCAGTAGGAAAATTTAACAAACAACATTTTTGTTTTAAGTTACATTTAATTGAGTAATTTATTTATGGACTTTTCTATAACATAAAGAAACATAATTACTTGTCATGTAGACTTTCATATTTTACTAGATTTCTAACACAAACTCATATTTTCTCCAAAAGATTAGTATTTAAGATGAATTATTCACATTAAGAGTGCTAAAATAAAATTTGAGAGAATAAAATAATCCAAAAAAGATTAACTATATATTTTCCATGCCTTTAGAACTTAACCAAAACCAAAATGGCCAGTACAAGATCAGATAATCCCCAAAAAGGATAATCTTTGACACAATGAAAAACTACTCTTAATCTCCAAAATTTTCCCAACAAAACCAAATGTTTATCAAATACCATTCAATAACTAGTTGTCCATAAAATTCATCAAATTAATCAAAACTATGAAGGAAACCCAAATACCCAAATGATTTAATCACATAGTCTTCAAAGATAAATCTTAACAATTATCTCCAAATAACATCAGTTTCTCTTAAAGTCTCATATTGAAAAGTAATTAACCTAATCATATATCCTCCTTAATAGGTCAATAATTTATATAGATAAACCAGAATCCACTTATTCTTGATTCATAAAATCATATAACTAAAAAAATTGTCAAAATAACCAGGGACTTCACGTAGTCTAGTTGTAGGCGATAAATACCGGTCGCACTTTGGTTGTGGGTTCGATTATCGCAGCTTCATCCGACATGATAGTTTTTCACACGGTCTATGTGTTGTACCTTTTTAAAAGAAATATAATTTTATATCATTCCCAAAAATAGATAAATTCATAAAAAATAACCATATCATATGGTAACCACCAAGGTTACCTAATAACTTTTAATTTTTATCCCAAAATGTATTAACCTATAATTGCCTTAAATTCAAGGATCATATAAACTCAAATGGTTCTTTATAACTATATACAGAAAAAAAAGATAATTATTCCTTGAATAAAATTTTCATATATCAATCTTCAGGGTTACACATACTATAAAAAGTCTTCTAATGTAATACCATCATCAATAGAGGCTTAATACTTTTATGCATTTCACCATCCTAAAATCTACCATAACTTTTTAATCCCTTATATGTTGACTTATTACTCATTCAACATTCTAAATGATCCATTAACCATTCCTTTCCAAATTATTCTGAAATACTTATTTCCAACAAACATAATCAGGAATCATATCCAATGATTTCAATAATAGGGAAACATAAGTTAAGAAATAATCCATACCTTTCATTGGTCATTGTCAGTTTCTTCATCCTCAATCAGAATGGCATTAGGTATTGGTAAACAAATATTTGTATGATCCTAGTGATACCATTCCCAAAACATCTTCGTAGGACATGTGTTTTCATAATGACCATGCACATAACATTTAAAAAATTCAATTGATCCCTCAGAAAGAACTTCTTTCTCATTCATATCGTCTAATAGATGCTTCCTTTTTCCATGGTAGGTTCTTGATTTATGACCATTATTTCCACATCTATAGAATCTTTATTTCCCTTTGAATCATTTTCCTTGGTGTTTCTTTCATCATATTTGTCCCATAGGTTTTTCAGAATACTTGCCTTTATGATTATTACCTGATCTTCTGTAGGGATTTATTTCTCGCATATATGATTCCTTATAAAACATACTAAGGTTCATTAGGTTAATAAAGACTCCCGATAGTTTTTTGAGAATAACCACATGATTTCTCATTGAATCTCTCATATCATTCAGTTGCTCGTTCAAAAAACTGTCACAGTTTTCTTCACATTCTCTGTTAATTTGGTGCCCGCGAGATCCATCCATTTACAAAAACCAAAAAGTTCAGTATGAGTATATTAGTAAAATCGTCAGATATTATCTTATGCATAGAGTAAATATTAAGATATAATTATTCATATTATCTTAAACTCGTTTACTTTATCTATATATAAAAACTATGACTCTTTCTAAAATCCTAACCATTATAGTAATGACACTTATGCTTAAAGAATACCCTAACCTGTAAATTTATCTAACCGACCTTTGATACCAACAATAAGGACCTATCCACAAAACATTACATAATCATGAATTAAATGAATAATTCACATTGAAGTTCTTTTCAAGTTTAGAGTTTTAGAGAATTAGGACATAATAATTATATCTCAAAATATTACAAAGTAGACACTTCTACTCAGTTTCCATTTTTTTCATAAAATAAAAACTCTTAAAAAGGAACATGTTTAGCTCCATGTTTTAGATAACATGTCCTTCTATGATCCCATCCTTGACCCTATTCATGTTTAAGTCTTGTGGAAAACATTTCAAAAACATGGTATGAGCATAAAATGCTCAGTAAGGGATACACAAAGAAGGAAACTATTAGTTTTTCAAAATAACAAGTAAACCATGAATACATAATCATAAGTAATACTTTTCACCTTTATGAATTAGTAAATACTCTTCACTAAATAAAAAATCCATTGCATACTCTTTTGTAACCGAAATATCGCCATAAAACCCATATAAAGAACACAGAAAATGTAATGGTAACTTGGGACATAAACATACTTTAATGGAATAACCATACGGTCGAATTCCACACATGTCACTAAATGGAATATCCATACGGCTGAATTCAATACCCAATGAATTGGATGTTATAATGTAACCACCCATCCTGGTTTATCAGGGAACCACCCGTCATTTGGTTAATCATGTAACCATCCGTCAAATGTCCAAGTACAATTAAAAAATCATAGCACAAAAAATATTGAAAATATAAACATTTCACTAATTAAATTTCATTTTAAATCACAATATATCATTTCATTTTATCGACAAAATCAATGATTTATCAAACTATTTTCAAAACCATTTAATAAAGAGATTTTTTAATCAAAGTGCCCCGTAACACTTTGAATATTTTAAAGGAATAACATTTAATCAAAAAATTATAATATCGTGAGAATAAAGGTATTCATGATATAATATTTCAAAGGAAAATATATACACCATATATAAGTGAATTGGCGCATAACAACAGTGATGTCTCAATGGAATGTAAATTGAGTCGAAATACCTTATAAGGATGGTATCCTTTGATTAAGGATAAATAAATTACATAATTATGTGTGAAAAATAATAATACACCAAATATAAATGGATATTAAGTGAAACAAATTCATATTTAATTCACACATATTCATAAGATGACATATTCAACAAGTACAAGATTGACCCAAAGACTTCAAATTATGTTAAGAAGTTCCCTTCCAAAAAATTCAACTGCCTAACGGTGTAACTTTAATATTCAGAAAATGAGTTGATGAGAGAGAAAATGTTATCTCATCACATAGACACAAAATTTACATTAATATGGATATAGATGAACATATCTCAATATAATAAGATGTAAATTAAAAGACATAACAAAAGAAGAATTTTAAAAAGTGGAGGGTGAAAGGTTCCCTTACCAATTTGGGTAACTTTCGTAACGTACACCTCAAGAAAGAAGGATCATAAAATGAAGATTTAAATACCCATAAATTAAATTATAATACACAAATAATACAATAATTGGCAGTACACATACCACAAAAAAGGAAATGGTCGCAAATGTTGCATGAATCTCACGGGGATAAAAGTGAGTTGAAAAACCCCTTACCTCGCTTTAATCAATCGAGTCATATGAACAAAAGATAATAACCACCAAATTAATTATAGAAAATCATGAATATAAATAGAATCATGATAATATATATCAATTGGAAGTACACAATACACCACATTCCATAAATAAGTGGCGAACAATGGAAATCTCTCGAAATTAAAATTGAGATAAGAAATCCCTTACCACGTGTCGGACTTGATTCACTCGTTTGTTCCTTGTTCGTCCTGAATGATAAACAAAAATTAATTTATAATTGATTTGGAATATTTTTCATGTTTATTATTCCATTTATATCACTTATTACCTTTCTACAACAATTATTTATTTGTTTGAGTTCATAATAGACATTTTGTCGATGTTCAGAACATGAGTAAAAAAAATAGACTACTTATAATTACTTGATGTTCATTTGGGACAAATTTTATAAAATACATAATGATATTCATCATTTAGATATAATATATATAATATATATCTTATATATATATATATATACTTATAACTGTATATAACTTTTGGAGATAAGAAATGAAATGCACCCTTCATGGAGACGGTAAGCCGTACGTAGGCATGAACGCGACTTTCATTTTTATTTCATATGTTAATTGAAATAAAACATAATGATACATAGGTATATTATAATTAAAATATAATATATATGATATATATTTTACATAAGTTTATAAATTATATCCTTTATACCTTCCACTTATGGCATGAGGGAGCCATATCACTTTGAGGGGGCGATAGTCTGCACTTCCTAAAATGAAATTATCGTGTTTATCCATTATGGAAACCATAAAGGAATGCCATAAATGAAAAATACAGAAAAATAAGGAAAACATAAACAAAATATATATCATATATAAATACAGTTAAATCTTAATGGCCACCATGAGATGAGGTAGGAGATAATTGAACAATCAACGTTTCGTGAGACAGTAGTTCGCCGTCCACAGAAACAATATGTTATTCACACATTAGATAGAGGTGTGTGTAGGTGTACCTCGAATAATTCTCATAAAAACATCCTAGTATATTTGAGATACTGGTTTTGTTACCAAATAAATATATATAAATAGTTTATGGGTTTGGAGAAGAAGAATAAAACAAAATAACATAAGAGAAGACATCACCTTTAAATCGGGTAACTCCCCTTGGTTTGAAGAAAAAGGGTTATCTAAAGTGCTTTCTGCCAATGTTAAGGATTCTAGGACGAAGAGAGGGATCTTGGTTGTTTATTTGAGTATAGTTTTAACGAGAAAAAGGGCTTCATAAGTTTGATAAATAGTAGGAAGTGGAATATTTTTATAAGGGAGAGGAGGGGCCCTTTTGGAAGGATTGGAAATATTATTATATTATATAATTATTTTCAGTTTCTAAAGGTCCCAAAATCATTAAGATCCAAGAAAAGGTGTCCCATGTTTGAAATAAAATAATCCAATATAAATTTGACAGGTTTTTGAAATTATTTTAAACTTTATCTTCTTATTTACTTAAATCATTCATTAATGACGTAAACACTACATCATTATTCTGTGATAAATAATTTTATTCATTTGATGTCCAAAAATTATAAAACAATTACCATGATGTAGGAAATCTTTTTATCTTTCTAATTAATATTTATAGTCAAAATGATAACTTATATAATCCCATGTAATTTTTTTTAGTAAAACAATATATGATTGTGACATTTTTTTATTTATTTTTTAAAAAAATTATTAATATCATTACCATACCGAAGTGGCTCCATGGGTTACCCAAATTGACCCATGTATTGTCTTGGTCTTCCATGACTCTCCCAATAAGGGTAAGACAAGTGCAAATGTAATTTCATATTATTATTACATTATTTTTACCTTAAATTACACTAATTACATTTAATCGTAGTTAATAAAAGTCAAAAAGTTAATATTCACCAAAAATTATTTTCATCCCATTGAACCAAATTTTACATACTAATGACAACCATGTATGTTTGATTTTTTAAATCCAATTCACATAAGCGGTAAAATTTTATTTAATCAAAAAATCAGTTTTTTAACTACCACTTAGTGGGTTCACTATTCATCCAAAATTGATGTTTTTTCATAAAAATACAAAAAATTAACCATAAGCTATATTTGATATTCTGAATTTAAAAATTGTGTCTATTTTTAAAAATTCAAAATATATATGTTTAATTAATTAATTTTATAATTAATTCACATTGTTAAAATAAATAGCATGTTTTTAACAAACAATATCTATCAAAAGATTGACACTTGTATATGTCCAATTTCAAAGTGAAATTATATTCAATGTCCAATATTGTATTAAATTTTAAAAACCTATTCTATTTACATTTTAAAAACAATTATAAGTATAATATAATCATATTAATAAATTATATAAAAAGGCGGTTTTGAATAAAAATACAACATTTGTCACTATTCACTAAAAATGTACTTTCTCAGAAAAATACCGTAGATTTACACAAAGTAAATTTTGATGTCTTTATTTTAAAAATTATTTTATTTTTTCAAATATAACATATAAATTTGACAAAAAAATTATTTAAAAAGGGTTCTCCATCAAAAGGCGGTTAATCGACCTTTTAAAGAATATTAGAATATTTATGCCTAAAATTGGATTTATTCACATTTTAAGACTCCATAATTTATTGGATAAATGAAAAATTATTTAACACACATATATA
This sequence comes from Viscum album, assembly GCA_963277665.1. Classification (NCBI taxonomy): domain Eukaryota; kingdom Viridiplantae; phylum Streptophyta; class Magnoliopsida; order Santalales; family Viscaceae; genus Viscum; species Viscum album. Next base: position 1,988,733,865 of record OY728121.1, on the reverse strand, counting down.
ATCATTTTTTAGTAAGTTCTGTTCATTACCTCCATTAAAATGGCTAGTTGTTAACTACCATTTAAAATAATAATATTATATTGTTTGTGTGAAACGTAAGATTTCAAAGAAACTCGTTGCTGTGTTTCAGGTATGCTATCGAACATAGCGTCCCCATTAATGTAAAATTAATATTTAATTCGAAAATATTATTAAATATTGAAATTTCATATTCTTTATTTACACAGGAAGTTACATTCTTCCCCCCTTTTGAGAATTGTGTCCCCATAATTTTTAAATTGGTCTCGGAAACGTAATTGAAATCCCCACATCAGAAAAGTAGTCAACAAAATTATCAATTTAAAATAAATAAAGATAAGTAAAAAGGTCAACCAGGACAATAGATACTATACTTCCATGAAAACAAGGATATGGAGGAGAAAAAAACCATAAATTTCCGATGGAGAGTGATAAAAAACATGTTTAGGAGTAAGTTAACCACCAGAAAATCACAAACTTGTGATGGGTTAAATAGTATTTGATTCCCTAGTAGGAAAATTTAACAAACAATGTTTTTATTTTATGTTAATTTTCATTAAGTAATTTATTTATGGGATTAACTAAAACATAAGGAAACAAACTTACTAGTCATGTAGTCTTTCATCTTTTACTAGATTTCTAACACAAACTCATATTTTCTCCAAAAGATGAGTATTTAGGATTACTTATTCACATTAAGAGGGCTAAAATGATCTTCGAGAGAATCACATAATCCACAAAAGATGAAATATATATTTTCCATGTCTTTAGAAATTAACCAAAACCATAATGGTTAGTACAAGATTAGATAATACTCAAAAAGGATAACCTTTTACAAAAAGAAAAACTACTCATAGTCTCCAAAATTTATCCAACAAAACCCAAAGTTCATCAAAGACCATTCAATAAACAGCTATCCATAAAATTCATCATAGTAATCAAAAATAATATTGACACCCAAATCTCCTATGGATTTAATTACATAGTCATCCAAGATAAATCATTACAATTATCTCCAAATAACATCCATTTCTCTTAAAGACTCTTATTGAAAATTAATTAACCTAATCACATGTCCTTCTTGATAGGTTAATCATTTCCCTATATAACCCAAAATCCACTTTTTATTGATTCATATAATCATCTAACTAAAAATATTTAGTCAAAATAACCAGGAACATCACGTAGGCCAATAATAGGCGATAAATACCAGTCACACTTTGGTTGTGTGTTCCATTCCCACAGCTTCGTCCGAGGCGACGGTTTGTCACACGGTCTGTGTGTTGTATATTATCAAAATAAATATAATTTTATAAAATACCCAGAAATAGATAAATTCATCACAAATAACCATAAAATATTTTAACCATACAGGTTACATTATAACATTCATTTTGTGTCCCAAAATGTATTAACTTGTAATTTCCTTAAATTCAAGGATCATATAATCCTAAATGGTTCATTATAACTATATTCAGAAAAGAAAAGATAATTATTCCTTGAATAAAATTTTCATATATCAATCATCAGGGTTACACATACAAAAAAAGTATTCTAATATAATCACATCATCAAAAGAGCATTCATAATTTTAATCATTTCACCATCCTAAAATCTACCATAACTCTATAATCCATTATATGATGACTTCTTACTGCTTCAACATTCATCATTATCCATTAACCATTCCTTTCCAACATATTCTGAATTTTTTATTTTTTACAAACAAAATCATGAATCATATACTACGATTTCAATAATAGGAAAACATATGTTAAAAAATAATCCCTATATTTCATTGGTCATTGTCAGTTTCTTCATCCTCAATCGGAATGTCATTAGGTATTGGAAAAAAAATATTTGTATGATCCTGGTGATCCCATTCCAAAAACATCTTTGTTGGACATGTGTTTGAATAATGACCATGCACACCACATTTAAAACATTCAATTGATCCCTCAGAAATAACTTCATTCCCTTTCCTAGAGTAAATTAGATGCATCCTTTTTCCATGGCAGGATCTTTCTTTATAACCATCGTTTCCACATATATAGCATCTTTTTTCCCATTTGAAACATTTTGATAGGTGTTTCTTTCCAAATCATTGACACATAGGTTTTTGTACATATTTACCTTTATGATTATTACATGAACTTTCGTAGCAATTTGTTTCTCGCAAAAATGATTCCTTATAAAAATCACTATGGTTCTGGTGGTCAATCATTACCCCAGATAGTTGGTCGAGAATAAAAATAGTAGTTCTCATTTCAGCTCCCATATCATTCAATTGCTCATTCATAAAACCGTCACAGTTTTCTTCACATCCACTCTTCCTTTAGTTCCTGCTAAATCCATCCATTTACTAAAATCAAAAAGGTAAGTGTGAGTATATCAGTAAAATCATCATATAATATCTTATGTGTAGGGTAAATACTAAGATATAATTATTCATATTATCATAACCTCGTTTAATTATCTATATAAAAAATTACGACTCTTCCTGAAATCCTAAAGATTAATTTAAGGACACTTTTTCTTAAAAAATAATATAACGTATAAATTTATCTAAACCGATCTTTGATACCAACTATAAGGAACAGACCATAAAAAATTACATAATGTTCAATTAAATTAATAATTCACATTGAAGATATTTTCAGGTTTAGAGTTTTAGAGAATTAGTATATAATTACTACATCTCAAAAGATTACAAAGTCGAAACATCTACTCACTTTCCACTTTTTTCATAAAATAAAAAATCTTAAAAAAACATGTCTAGTTCCATGATTTAGATAGCATGTCTTTTGAAGATCCCATCCTTGACTATATTCATCTTTATGTCCTATGGAAAACATTCCAAAAATTTGGGATGATCATAAAAAGCTCAGTAAGGGATACACAAAGAAGGAAACTATTAGTATTTCAAAACAACAAGTTAACCATGAATACATAATCATAAGTAATACTATTTCTGTTTGTGAAGTAGTAAATACTATTCATTGAATAGAAGAATCATTTCTTACCCTTTTGTAACCAAAAGATCACCATAAAACCCATATAAATAAAACATATCATATAAAGGTAACATGGGAGATAAACAAACATAAATGGAATAACCATACGGTCGAATTCCACACATGTCACTAAATGGAATACCCATATAGCCAACATCGATACCCAATACATTTAAGGTTATAACGTAACCACCCATCTTGGTTTATCACGACACCACCTGTCATTTGGTTAATCACATAACCACCCGTCAAATGTCCAAGTACCATTAAAAAATCATAGAACAAAAAATATTTAAAATATAAACATTTCACTATTAACATTTCATTTTAAATCACAATATATCATTACATGTTATCGACAAAATTAATGATTTATCAAACTATTTTTCAAAACCATTTAATAAAGAGATTTTTGAATCAAAATGTACCATACCACATTGAAACTTTTAAAGGAATAACATTTAATCAAAACCTTATAATATCATGAGAATAAAGGTATTCTTGATATAATATTACAAAGGATAATATATACACCATATCAATGTAAATTGGCGCATAACAACAATGAAGTCTCAATAGAATGTAAATTGAGACGAAATCTCTTATAAAGATGGTATCCTTTGATTGAGGATAAATCAATTACATAATTATGTGTTAAAAATAAGAAAACACCCAGTATAAATGGAAATTAAGTGAAAACAAATCATAGGGACTTCATACATATTCATAGGATGACATATTCAGGAAGTACAAGATTAACCCAAAGAATTCAAATTGAGTTAAAAAGTTCCCTTGAAAAACATTTGATAGCCTAACAGCACCACTTTAAAATTAATAAAATGAGTTAATGATTGAGAAAATGGTATCTCATTACTTGGACATAAAATATAAATCAATAAGGATATAGAAGAACATATCCAGACATAATAAGATGTAAATTAAAAGACATAACAAAAGAAGTCTTTTAAAAGGAGGAGGATGAAAGGTTCCCTTACCAATTTGGGTAACTTTCGAAAGGTACACCCCATGAAAGAAGGATCAAACAATAAAGATATAAATACCCATAAATAAACTTATATTACAAAAAGAATACAATCATGGTCAGTACACACACCACACAAAAGGAAATAGTGGAAAATGTAACATGAATCTCACAGGAATAAAAGTGAGATGAAAACCCCTTACCTTATTGTAATCAATGGAGTCGTATGACCAAAAGATAATAACCACAAAATGAATTACAAAACACCATGAATATAAATATAATCCTAATAATATTTATCAATTTGAAGTATAAAATACACCACATGCCATTAATTAGGGGCGAACTATGGAAATCTCACGGAATTAAAAGTGAGATATGAAAGCCCTTACCACGTGTCCCACTTGACTCGCTCGTATGTTCCTTGTTCATCGTAAATGATAAAAATAAATTAATTTCTAATTTATTAAGAATATTTATCAAGTTTAATATTCCTTTTAGTTAACTTATTACCTTTCTATAACAATTATTCATTTGTTTGAGTTCTTAATAGACATTTTGTCGATGTTTTGAAAATGAGTAAAAAAATTGACTTCTTATAATTACATGATTCTCATGTGGTCCAATGATAATTAAATCCAGAATGATATTAATAATTTAGATGTAATATATATCATATATATCCATTATATATATGTACATATAATATTACATAACATATGGATATAAGAAATGAAATGCACCGTTCATGGAGAGGGGTAGCCATACGTATGCATGAACGATACTTTCATTTTTATTTCATATATTATTGAAATGAAAACATAACGATAAATATGTATATTATAATTAAATAATAATATAAATGGTATATATGTTTCATATGTTCATAAATTATATCCTTTATACATTCCACGTATGACATGAGCAAGTAATATCACATTTAGGGGGCGGTAGTCCGCACTTCCTAAAATGCAATTAGTGCGTTTACCCATAATGGAAACCCTAAAGGTAAACCATAAATGAAAAAAATAGAAGCTTAAGGAAAACATAAACAGAATATTTATCATATATAAGTACAGTGACATCTTAATGGCCACCATGAGAGGCGGTAGGAAGTAATTGAACAATCATCATTTCGTGAGGCAGTAGTTTGTCGTCCAAAGAAACAGTATGTTCTTCACCCATGAGACGGAGGTGTGTGTAAGTGTAGCTCGAATTCTTCTCATAAAAAATCCTAGTTTATTGAAGATACTGGTTTTGTTACAAAATAAAAGAATAAAAATAGTTTAGGGGTTTGGAGAAGCAGAATAAAACAAAATAACATAAGAGAGGTCATTACCATTAAATCGGGTAACTCCCCTTGGTTTGAACCAAAAGGGTTTCTGGATGTGCTTTCTGCCAATGGTAAGGATTCTAAGATGAATAGAGGGATCTTGGGAGCTTATTTTAGTATAGTATGTACGAACCAATGGTCTTTAGATGTGTGATAAATGGGTAGGAAGTGGGTTCTTTTTATAAGGGAGAGGAGGGGCTCTTTTGGAATGATTGAAAATATTATTTTATTATAAAATGAAATTCAGTTTTGAAAGAACACAAAATCATTAATGTCTAAGATAAGGTGTCCCATGTTAGAAATAAAATCATCCAATAAGAATTGTACAAGTTTTGGATATTATTTTAAACATTATCTTCTTATTAATTTAAATCATTCATTAATGACGTAAACACGACATCATCATTTTGTCATACATAATTTCATTTATTTGATGTCAAAAAATTATAAAAAAAATAAAATTATGTATTTTTATCTTTTTAATTAATATTTATATTCTAAAAGATAACTTATATAACCCCATGTAAAAAAATTTAGTGAAACAATACATGTTTGTGACATTTTTATTTTTATTTTAAATAAAAAGTTATTAATGTCATTATCATACCCAAGTGGCTCCATGGGGTCCCCAAATTGACCCATGGATTGTATTGGTCGGAAATTACTCATCAAATAATTTTAGGACTTCTTTAAAGGTAATTTCATATTATTTTAACATTATTTTTACCTTAAATTACACAAATTACTTTTAATCACAGTTAATAAAAGTAAAAATTTATTATTCACTAAAAATTATTTTCATTCCCTAGAACCACATTTTACATACTAATGAAAACCAAGTATTTTGGATTTTTTAAATCAGATTCACAGAAGTGGTAAAATTTCATTTAAATGAAAAATCAGTTTTTTAACTATCACTTAGAGGTTTCACTATTCCTCAATAATTAATGTTTTTAAGAAAAATACAAAAAAATTCCACCTAAGCTATATTTCATATTCTGAATTCAGAAATTATGTATATTTTTAAAATTAAAAACCTATAAATTTTATTAATGAATTTTATAATTAATTCTCTTTGTCAAAACAAATAGAGTGTTTATAAGAATCAATATCTACCGAACGATTGACACTTGTTTATGTCCAACTTCAAGGTGAAATTAATTCCAATGACCAATATTGGATTAAATAGTAAAAAAATATTCTAATTACACTGTAAAAAATATTAAAAATATAATCTATTCATATGAATAAATTAGATTAAAAGGTGTTTTTGAATTATAATACATCATTTTTCACTATTCACTAAAAAAATGAACTTTATCCAAAAAATTCCAAAAAATTTACACAATGTAAATTTTGATGTCTTGATTCTAAAGAAGGATTTTATTTTGTCAAATATAACATATAACAATGAAAAAAATAGTATTTAAAAAGGTTTCTCTATCAAAAGGCAGTTAATCAACCTTTTAATGAATATTAGTATATTTATGCTTGAAATTGGATACATTCACATTTCAAACCTCTATAATTTATTAGATAAATGTAAAAATATTTAACACACATATATAATAATTTTGTACTTAGTTCTATTCATTCCCACCATTACAACGACTATGAATTAACTACCATTTTAGATAATAATATTATATTTTTAGTGTACAACGTATGATTTCAAGGAAGCTCGTTGCTACGTAACATGTATGCTATCGAACATATAATCCCATTTAAAATAAAATTAATATTAATTTTTCAAATATTATTAAGTATGAAAATGTCATATTCATTATTTACCCAGGATGATACAATATTCCTTCATGTATCCTTCAAAACTGAGGAAGTAATAACACAATTATCCTTAATATAAAAATATATTATTTTTTTAAAAACATCACATATATATAAATCCACATCCATTAAATTGGAAAATAAATAATTTTTCATGCACACGTGTGAACTACAACCTCCAAAAACTGATATAATTCAATTTCCATAACCATCTCTCAAGAGTGGTTATAATGATAGGAATATTTTATATATGTGATATTAATTAAATATTTATCATTATAAGATAATAATATATCAATTACATTCCTACATTCCATGTGTAGAAAAAGATAATTTCGTTCGTGCATGTGTGTGAACTATAACCTCCATAAAGTGATGCGATTCTGTTTTAATAACCGCATAACATGGATAACATATATATGTATATTTAAATGATTAATATTATATTGGCTATATTATTGTCATTATATAATAACTAAATAACATTTACCTTATTTTCATAATGATCTTTGAAAAATGAAACGGATACATGTGCGTTCATACGGCTTACCATCTCTGTAATTATATCTTTTTTCATTTATCATATCCATATATTATGAATGTATTTAGAAGTATAACTCATATATAAAAGTTAATATTATTTCAGGAATATTATTCTAGAGATTATATACATATTACCACATGGACTATTGATGACATAACAAGTTCATTTTCGACTCAAGTACCAAATAACGACAAAAAGTTTGACAGGAACTTAAATAATTATTTAATTGTAATACATTATAAATAATTGATATAAAATAAATAAAATAATTATAATAGGTTATCATTAAATTATAAATTAACATATTTTTATTTTTTAGGAATATAACGAATGTATGTGATGAGTTGGACTCGAGGTAAGGGTTTTCATCTCAATATGCTTTTGTTGAGGCATATCTTAATGTTATGGTCAGTTGGTATCATATAAAGTGTATATATAGATCATTTGACATAAAATATTATGAATTAATATATTTTAATTATATTTAACTTATTATAATTGTTATTTATTAATTATTTTTATTCATGTGATTATCATGTATTAAGGGACTCTTTAACTAAAACATCGTTTTAAATGATTTAATGATTTATTCTTCAAAATGTTTTTCATTTGTTTCCATGTTTTAGAATATAATAATTTTTTTATATGTATATTAGGTATTTAATTTTCTAATTCCTTTCAAATGTTTCAAACTAGTGTGGTAAACGTTGATTCAATAATCTTCTATTTAAAAGTTTTACTTGTGTTTTAAAAATTGATTGATTATTTCAATGACATGGAATGTTTGTTAACATATAAATCATGAACCAAATTTCTATATTATATTCATCTTTAATGTTTTGATGTTTACTATACAAAATTTCCATTTTATTTAAGAATATTTTTTTTATCATTTATGTGTGTATGTCTTGTAAATAAGCAATGTTATTTAAAAGCGGATATGTTAGTTATTCCCTTATACTTATTTTATGTGTTCTGCATATGATACGGTTCGGGAGAAATATTTATGTATATAAGTTATTTATTGATAAACTAATGAAATTTAATCCCATTATAGATTAATAATGCATTGTTTGATGATATGTAGTTAACTGGTTGGGCTAATCTTAAGGGATTTTGGTAATATACCGTGAGGAATATTCCAAATGTAACCGTTAAGGTTACTCCCTATATAGTCAAGAATGAAATAATGTAAGAATGATATGGATTCCACAAGATACCATTAATATTTATGATTTATATTGAATTTTATAGGAATTTTATGATTTCATGAGGTAATCTAATGAGATTTTTGTTTATGGGGGAATGTATAACTTGGTGAAAATGATTTCATGGGATTAAGTTATTCATGTACTATCATTTTCATCCCATATTTAATGTCCAATAATAAGAATTTTTTTCTAATTCCATGTTTTAAAATGTTTTACATATAATATGATAATGGGTATGAGAATGGAAAATTCAAAATGAATGTTATGAATATTTTTATCATTAAAAATAATCCATGATTTATTATAGAAATCATTAGAATATTAAAAAATGTATAGTTATTTTTCTTGTGTAATTTGAAATATTTGGGGTGTTTTTTAATATTCATTTCCAAATTTTATAAAATAATAATAGTAATTTTTTTAAAAAATATTAGCAAATTTAAATTCATTAAATAACTAATGATTCTGTAGCATTTAATAATGAGTCCTTATAGCGTATATCCATGGATTATTTAAGAAACATTGGAGATAATGATTTCTCCGCAGAGTTGTGGATGTCATCATGGAGTTTTAATTCTCAGGTCATCACAATATCAGTGTCTTAGAATCCCTTTTTGGGCTTTATGTTCTAAAATTTTATGATTTTAAATGGTATTTTATGAGAAATTCATTTTTTTGGTAATTGTGGTTTATTAAATTTTGGGAGGAAAAATTAAAATTGTGGGATAAAATTAAATGTTAAAATATGTTATGGTTGTCTTATAGTATTTTATATCATTTTTGGAATGTTACAAGAGTTATATTTTTTTATAAAAAGTACATAATGCATGAATAATGGAAATCCATTTCCTCTAAAAAGTCTATGAGAATAAAACTTACAACATAAGTACGACAAAGCATTATCACCTACCAATGGCCTACGTGAAGTTGTTAGTTAGTATGAAATTTTATTTTTTTTGTTATATGAGTTTATGGATTTGGAATAAGTTTATTATTGGAATATATATTCAATTGAATACATTAACAATATATTAGAAAGGTGATTTGGTGACTAGGTGATAAATTTTATTTTGTAAGGCATTCAAAGTTTTATTATCTTTATGTAATAAAGTTAAATAGTTTACTATGGAATTTTAATTGAGTAGTAATTTCTGAATATTATATTTTTATTAATCTATGATTTAGTTATGGACTTATGGAGATTAACTTTATTTATGTAAATGATTAAACTATATTGGTGAATATTTGATTTTCTAAATAACATTATAGGTATGAGACATTAAGAGTGATTGATTTTATATGGAGATAAATGATACATTTTTTCATTGAATACTATGTAATAATTTTTTTATTTATTTTTGGTTTCAAAAATAGTTTTGTTTATTTTGAGGTATTCCAAGGGATGTTATTTTTTGAATGGATTAGGTTCATCAATTGGTATTGCAATTTAGTTTTGGATAATTGCTATATTTTTTCATTATAAAATAGTTTATTGATTTTGGGGAATTTTATTATATTATCATGACCATAATGGTTAGGGATAATGTTTCTTGATATTTGAAATAGATATTTAATATTTTGTGTTATTAAATTATTTAGAAGATGATTCTAGGGTGTTAGGTATGAAAATATCAAATTGAATAGTAATTTTTTAGACATAATTATTCGTTTTTGTGGATCTTGATTAAAGGATGAAACTCTTCTTTTCAAGTTAGTATATTTCCTTATTTTCATTGTATATGAATTAAAATAATTCCACACCATTATAAAAATGATATAATTTTTTTTCTATTTACATTCACTAATAAGAAATAAAAAACTATTTAATCCATCATAAATTTTATGGTTTATGATTTTTATCTTTCTCTTGAAAATGTTTTATATAACCCACCATCAGAACATTATCGTTAGTTTTTTCTTCCATTTAATTTAAAAAAAATTGAACAACAGTACTTCTTATGTCGGGTGAATTTTTTACTTCCCATTATTTATTTCAAATTAGAGCCATTATTGTTTCTTTTCCGGATGATGGATTTCAATGATGTAATTTGAAAAAGTGAAACCATAGTTACCAAGACCAAATTTAAAATTCTGGGGACAAATTTTCCAAAAGTGGTGGAAGGGGGTAACATCCTGGGTAATAATATAATAAATATTTTATATATATATTCATATTTATGAATTAGATTGTAATTTTACCTTAAAGGGACACTATGATTGATAGTATACCCGACACGCAATAATAAATTTCTAATAAATATTATGTTGCATCAAAGAATGAGTTACACTGATAAAATAATATACTAATATAGTTTATTTTATGTTTTAGTTATCACCAATCCATTATATTTAAATTAATGAAAAATGTTAACTTGATAGTTGAAATAATTTTTACTCATTTATGTATATTTATTTGTTGGTTACCAAATTATGTAGAAATGTGACAAACAATCAACTAAATATAATAGAATAATTTCTATGAAAGAACTATTTAAAAATGAATATTTCTATTTATAAATTAATAAAATAACTCATGTGGGATTAAATTGATGAATAATAAATTCAATATAATAATTAAAATACATCTAATGTTTTTTCTAGATGTTATATAAGAAAACGATTAATTTAATTGATAATAGTGGTATTTGTTTTTGAAAAAATGCAGTATTTCAAGCATTTGATTGAGTAATTATTATAAATATACTTTTTGATGATTTTATAACTTATATTTCCCAAAATTAACTTCTTTTTAGGATGTGGGAAATCAATATTCAATTTTGTTGAATTTTTAGATTTTTCAGATAAATTTCATATTTTTATGAATAAAAAATGTAATATTTTAATTCAAAACACCTTATTCATCTCGTATTTATATTGATATATTATCCTATTAATTGGTTTTAATATATAATAAGATTAATTTTTAATCATTTCAACAAATTTCGGGCAATGGAATAATTTTTTATTTGATATTAGATATTGAAACTAATTGATATTTTGAACGTCTCTTTTACTCTCCTTCCCACCATATTTTCATGATTTGTGTTAAAAATAATTTATCCACATATTTGAATTAAATTCTGAAAAATTCACCTAAATAGATGTAATTTGGATGAAAATTGTAATCTATTATAGTCAACTTAATTTTTTTGAAATGGAAACTTTTGTATTTTATTTACAACATCTTAGTGTAAATCTTTTAATTAAAGGTAAAATAATATTATAATAATATAAATTTAACCTAACAATTGTCCTAATTGCATTAGATAATTTTTTTGACCATAATTAACCATAGGATGAAATTATATTTATTTTAAGCCAATTCGATATTAATATTTCATTGATTCTATTTTATTTAATTTTATGTTAAAAATGTAATACTTATATTTTTAATAAGAAAATAAATTTCAATATAATATTATATAAAAGTTAAATTAGGCTATAAATATGAATATGAAATAAATATTATTATTTATATCATTATTATTTATTTATATCTTTTTCTATTAAATAATTTAATTTATTTATGACACAATGACGGTGTTGTATTTGATTTATTAAATAAGTAATAAAATAAATGATATTATTAATATTAATATAAATATTTTATTAAAATATTTTATGTCATCCAAAAAATTTATGGATGGCTATTAAATGTAATTGATGATTTAATTTGGTTTTTTATACAGATTATAGTTTTTTATGCTTTTTTAAAAAGTCAACTGAAGGATAGTAACAATATTGATATAATTCATATCCAAAAATATAAAATATTACATTAAATGATATAAAATTTAAAAAAATTGATTATTTTTCCAAAAACATGATACATTTCTAAAAATATCATTAATAAATAATTAATTAGTCATTTTCAAGTTATCATAATTAATATAACTCTCATTGTGTAAATTATTTTATGAAACGACAATAGTTAAAACAGGATAAAACTAAAAGATGATGTTAAACAAATAATCAACACATGTCTAAAATTCATTATATGATCATATTTTGACACATAATAATCTTAACTAGTAAATAAATAAATTATTAATCTTTTTTATTATCATATAAATTTATATTAATTTAATATTTTTGAATATTTCAAGAATCCCCTCCCAACTCATATAAAAGAGATCTATTTAATCTATGTTCTTATCAGTTAAAAAACTTTTAGATCAGAAAATATCCTCCTATAACCCTTCCTATAATCCATCCCCACTTTATTTAAGCCTTATTGTAGAAGTAACACCCTCTTTAGAGGTGTTATGGTGTTAAGAACGGTGATCATTTGAAGGAAATGTAATGTTTTAATTTAAGTGATTCTATTTTATTTCTTATTTATCTTCCATAAAATATAATTTAACAATTATATAATAATAAATATAGTATCTTCAATATAATATGATTTTATATCTTTAAATCATCACCAAAATCAATATCCTCTTTAATTAAATGGTAAAATAATTAGTCATTTGTGTGTACGTTTGAACTATCACCACAACAAACTAATATAATTCATTTTCCATAACAATATCTCTAAAATGGTTATAATAAAAAAATTAATTCTCATATGTGATATTAATGACACAATTATAAATATAATAGAACAATATATCAATTTCATTTTTACTTTTTATGTACATAAAACTTATAATATCGTTTGTGTGTATGTGTGAACTATAACCTCCACAAAGCGATGTGATTCATTTTTAATCAAAACAACATTTTAATAATTTATAGAAGTATATTTACAGATTAATATAATATTAAAGATGTTATTATCATTAAATAATGATAAAATTATATTTACCATCTTTCCATATTGATCATTGAACACTGAAACCATTACTCATGCGTATATACGACGTACTGTCTCCATGATTGTAACGTTGTTCATTTTTCATATCTGTATTTAATGACTTCATATAATAGTATTTTTGATGAATAAATGTTATTATTATTTCATTAATATTATTTTTGAGATTACTGACTTATGACCACATGGTTTATTGACATCATACCAAGGTCATTTTTGACTCAAGTACCGAATATTGACTAAATAGTATATATGAACATAAATAAAAATGTAATTATTATAACACCAAAATAAGTGATATAAAGTAAATAATAAACATTTTATTTAAAATAATGTATAATATAAATTAAATTTGTTAATTATGACGATTAAGAATGTACGAGATGAGTTGGACTCCATATAAGTGATTTCATCTCAATGTCCTTTCATTGAGGCATATCTTGATGTTATAAAACTTTATTATCCTATAAAGTGTATATAAAACCCTATTGACTCCTCATATCATGAGTTAATATATTTACATGACATTTAATGATTCATTAAATTTTAATCTATAATAATATTTATTCACGTGCTTATCATGGGGAATGGGACTCATTAACTAATACATCATTTTAAATGTTATAATGATTTATTCTTTCATTTATTTCTAATTAATGTCCATGGTTTAAAAATGTTTTTAACAATATATTTATATGTAAATTTATTTTTTAACATTTTAGTTCATTTCAAATGCATTAATGATTCATGGGACACTATGATTCAAAAATCATCATTCTTAAATTTTAAATTGTATTTTAAAAATGGATTTATTATTTCAATAAAATGGAATGTTTTTTAACCTATTAATAATGAATAAAATATATAAATTTTATATATCATTAATATTTTTATGTTTAAATTTCATGTTTACAATTTTATTTTAGAATAAGTTGTTTTCATTTACTTGTGTCTGGAATGTAAAAGAGAAATGTGATTTCAAATTGGAAATTTCCTTCTTCGTTTATGTGTGTTTTATGTGTTATAATTCTGTCATGGTTGTCATAAATTTTTTCTATATTTGGGTGGTTTCAAGATATTTTATGGGATTTTTAGCCTATTATATCTCTTCAATTAATTGAATAATAAGATAGAGTTTTCTGTATGGTATTCTCCTAAGAAATTCCCAGAATATACCATGATGGATATTCCAAATATAATCTTGAAGGTTTCCCACTATGTAGCCCTAAAATCAAAAAATTAAGAATGATCTGGATTCCAAAAATTACCTTTATTATTTATTATTTCTATGGATTTATACAGAAATATTATTATTTCATTTGATAAGCTAATGAATTTTTTTTTATGGGTTGAATGTATATTTTTGTGAAACTTTTTCATGGGATTATAGTATTCCTGGAAGAAACTAATATTTAATTATTTAATGTCCCTTACTTAGATTTTTGTGCACATATGATGTTTTCAAAGGTTTCTCAATGGTTATACGGATGGGTAAAATAATGACGGAAGTCTAGATGAATTTTTGTGAAGATTTTTAGAATGAAAAATAATTCAAGTTTAATTTTAAAATGTTTTAGATTATGAAAAAATGGATGGTTAGTAAACCTATCCACTTAGTAATTTTGAGATGTTATGTAATAGCTATTTAATAATTCTCAAAAACACCAATCCATAAAATATCCTCAATAATAATTATTGTATATTCTTGAAATAATTCATGATTATGTAACATTTAAGGTCATGGATTTATAACATAGATTTCTGTCCATACAATTAACACATAAATTAATCCATTTTTTACCGTAGTTGGTAGATAGTTTAGAATGTGTGTGTGGAAGAATGTAACACATATCCAATCATGAAAAATTGAAAATCCTCATGAATCATTATCTATATTACCATGTCGATAATGGTACATTTCCTCTTTTCACTAATCATATTCTACTCTTGTTTTTAAGATGGAGTGAGTTGAGATAGAATCAAAATCTACTGTGGAAAATAAATAAAATCATGGTTGAGATATTCAAAATCATAATTAGTTAAAAAGGAATTTATCATCTTGCCAATTTGATTCTCCAAATCATTATCGAATGAATTGGAATTCCAAAAGGACTCATACTTATACTTCATCAACTAGACATAGCTACATCTAGTCCAATCATCATTAAAAGTTATAATGTAAGAATAAACACCACTACCTTTTACTATAAATACCAACACACATAAGTGTATACCAATCCTTTTATATCTTTGGTTGTATCATCCAATCAACCAATTGGTGGTTTGGTTATTTTTCCTTGCACGCTTGTTTGAAATATTTCAAATTGAATTAGCTTAAATGAGTCTAAAAAACATCATGCTAGATATTTTTCAGACACTTCTTATTTACATTCCCAAGATAGTGATTCCAAAATATTTTTTTTGTGTGTCATGTTAAATATATTTTTTATCTATTTATAATACCTATTTTTTGAAATTTAATAATTAAATACCCTTATTTATTTGTTCCACACCATAAAAATTATATATTTACTAAATTTTCCCTAATTATTACTAAATTTAAAAATTAATCTATCCATGTCAATGGAAAAAAATAAATTATGTTCATAGTAACACTTCTAAAAAATTAATTGTTTTAAAAAATAGAAATATTTATAGTTTTCAATGGAATGTGGTAGTCTACAGTATCCCATGAAGTATGTTTCTCTTAATTGGATTCTTTAAGATCCATCTCTACTCAGTAAATAATTTTTAATCATCATTGTTTCCGTATTTGAATATATATTAGATAACCAAAATAAATATATAATACCCAATATGTAGAAATATAAATTTGGAAATAAACAATAGAAACACATTTAGAGAACACACCTAGAGCGATCACACCATTTACATCCCCTTTATTTTGGGTGAAATTATTCATCCAGTGTCTAGATTCAATTATAAAAAACATACTAAATATTTTTTCCTTCACAATACCTAGGATATTATTCTTTATGGAATTACAGTTCTTGAAAATTTAGACATAGTTTGTGTCTTATTCCCCTTTTCCTTATTCTCCATTTTTTATTCACCTCAAGACTGCAATATGTTCATTCAATATATCGTATATACCCGGTGAATAAGTTTAAGAAATTCCTAAATAGTGTTCTTTCATTTTATAATGAATTTATTCATAGTAAAACTGGAGAGGGATTTGGTTATTGAGAAATGGATGAGATCTTTTTACATGCAATTAAGAGATCCAATGCCTATGTTTTCTATACTCTCAATGTATTCAACAATATTTACTACACAAGGGCTAGTTAGCGTCGACCCTCCAAGATAGCAAACGAATAGTTAATTGGATATGACATATCTATGTAGCCTCACCAAATCATGATAAATATCATTAATAATATACATCATGTTATATATATCCATATCCACAGGAAGACTTAGATTCTCATTTTACATAAGAGATATCATGAAACATTGGACATTTGTGGCATAATCCAAATGTTTTTATTATAGAGATAGTTCTTTCCCACTAACATCTTTTCCAAGTTCTTAATGAATAGTTATTTCTAGAATATATTATTTCCATTCATAGAATAGAACAATATTAAATATCTTTTTTCATTCAGGAAAAATACTTCCACTAATAAGTTTTTCCATATCTAGTATGGATCAATGTGATATGTATGAATTTTTGTGAGTTGGTGTTTCTATAATTAATAAGAGCAGAATATTAGTACGTTATTTATTAACATTTACATAAAATATATTTATCTATTAATATCACACTATTTTTATCAAAACGTATAGAAATCACCATTGGTTTTCAATGAACATATTGTATTAATATTTTAGTTCCAAGGATATATATTCCATATAATGTGTCTTGGAAAGGGAATGTGATGTTATCCAAAGGAATTTTTGAAATATTTACTTTCCATATACATTATCATACATCTTCCTATACTGTTGAGTGGTCTCCCCAATCGAGGGTTTTTGAATTTGGATTTCTTCTACACTTCTCTTACTTGTTTTACTAAGTCATATTTGGATTATCAACCCTTAATTCTCTCTAGGATAAGTCAACATAAAAAATATGAAATAAATACCTAATTAATTGACATCACCCCCATAGAGGTTGGTCATGAAATTTGAATTATGGTTTGATTCCTACCCATGTAGTGTAAGGTTATTCTGAATTAATATTTATAGTTGAGGGATTCTAATATTCCTATTTAAATAGACCATTTATATTTATTAAATTTCATTTAATATTATGTGTAATTACATAAATGATTTAGAATGTTCTATCAAAAACTTCACACATAACCCACTTTTGTTTAAAACTATCTTTTGTGATTTTTAATTCATTAAATCATGTTATTTCTACAAACATACATAATTAATTGGACTTCTTATAATTACATGAGGCTCATGTGGTACAAATTTTTTTAAATATAGAATTATATTCATAATTTAGATGTAATATATATCATATATATCCATTATATATATGTACATATAATGTTACATAACATTTGGAGATAAGAAATGAAATGCACCGTTGATGGAGACGGTAAGTCGTACGTATGCATGAACGATTCTTTCATTTTTATTTCATACATTAATGGAATGAAAACATAATGATAAATAGGTATATTATAATTCAATAATAATATATATGGTATATATGTTTCATATGTTAATAAATTCTATCCTTTATACGTTCCAAGTATGGCATGAGTAAGTAATATCACATTTAGGGGGCGGAAGTCCGAACTTCCTAAAATGCAAATATTGTGTTTAATCATTATGGAAACACTAATGGTATACCATTAATGAAAAATAAATAATCTTAAGGAAAACATAAACACAATATATATCATATATAAATATAGTGTCATCTTAATGGCCACCATGAGAGGCGGTAGGAGATAATTGAACATTCATCATTTCGTGAGGTAGTAGTTTTCTGTCCACAGAAACAGTATGTTCTTCACCCATGAGATGGAGGTGTGTGTAAGTGTAGCTCGAATACATCTCATAAAAACATCATAGTATATTGAAGATACTTTTTTTTTACAAAATAAAGGAATAAAAAGAGTTTAGGGGTTTGGAGAAGCAGAATAAAACAAAAGAACATAAGAGAAGACATTACCATTAAATCGGGTAACTCCCCTTGGTTTGAACCAAAAGGGTTTCTGGATGTACTTTCTACCTATGGTAAGGATTCTAAGATAAATAGAGGGATATTTGGAGCTTATTTAAGTATAGTATGGACGAACCAAAGGACTTGAGAAGTGTGATAAAGGGGTAAGAAGTGGGTTTTTTTTATAAGGGAGTGGAGGGGCTCTTTTGGAATGATTAAAAATATTATTTTATTATAAAATTCCATTCAGTTTTGAAAGGACAAAAAAATCATTAAAGTATAATATATGGTGTCCCATTTTAGAAATAAAATAATCCAATAATAATTGGACAATTTTTGGATATTATTTTAAACATTATCTTCTTATTTATTTAAATTAGTCATTAATGACGTAAACACTGCATCATCGTTTTTTCATACATAATTTCTTTTATCTGATGTCAAAAAATTATATAAAAATTAAAATGATGTAGGAAATATTTTTATCTTTCTATTTAATATTTATATTCAAAAAGATAACTTATACAACCCCATGTAAAAAAATTTTTAGTTAAAAAATACATGTTTGTGACATTTTTATTTTTATTTTAAATAAAAAGTTATTAATGTCATTATCATACCCAAGAGGCTCCATGGGGTCCCCAAATTGTCCCATGTATTGTATTGGTCTGAAATGACTCATCCAATAAGGTTAGGACATGTTTAAAGGTAATTTCATGTTATTATAACATTATTTTTACCTTAAATTGCACAAATTACCTTTAATCGCGGTTAAAAAAAGTAAAAATATATTATTCACTAAAAATTATATTCATTCCATTGAACCAAATTTTACTTACTAATGACAACCATGTATGTTGGATTTTTGAAATCAGATTCACAGAAGTGGTAAAATTTTATTTAAAAGAAAAATCAGTTTTTTAACTACCACTTAGTGGTTTCACTATTCATCAAAAATTGAAGTTTTTCAGAAAAATACAAAAAAAATAATCCTAAGTTAATTTGATATTCTGAATTCAAAAATTATGTATAATTTACAAAATTAAGAACATATAAATTTTATTAATTAATTTTATAATTAATTCTCGTTGTCAAAACAAATAGCGTGTTTATAAGAATCAATATCTACCAAAAGATTGACACTTATTTATGTCCAACTTCAAAGTGAAATTAATTTAAATGACCAATATTGGATTAAATAGTAAAAAAATATTCCAATTAAACTTTAAAAACTATTAAAAATATAATATAATCATATGTATAAATTAGATTAAAATGTGTTTTTGAATTAGAATACATCATTTTTCACTATTCACTAAAAAATCAACTTTATCGGAAAAATACCAAAAAATTACACAAAGTAAATTTTGATATCTTGATTATAAAGATGGATTTTATTTTATCAAATATAACATATATAAGTGGAAAAAAAATATTTAAAAAGGTTTCTCTATCAAAAGGCGGTTAATCGACCTTTTAATAAATATTAGAATATTTATGCTTAAAATTGGATACATTCACATTTCAAGCCTCTATAATTTATTGGATAAATGTAAAAATATTTAACACACATATATAATCATTTTGTACTTAGTTCTATTCATTCCCGCTATTACAACGGCTAGACATTAACTACTATTTTAGATAATAATATTATATTTTTTGTGTGCAACGTAAGATTTCAAGGAAACTCATTTCTACATATCATGTATGATATCGAACATAGATTCCACTTTAAAATAAAATTAATATTTAATTTTCAAATATTATTAAATATGAAAATGTCATATTCATTATTTACCTGGGATGTTACAATATTCCTTCATGTATCCTTCAAAACTGAGGAAGTAATAACACAATTATCCTTAATATAAAAATATATTCTTTTGTTAATAACATCACATATATATAAATACACATCCATTAAATTGGAAAAGAAATAATTGTTCGTGCACACTTGTGAACTACAACCTCCACAAACTGATATAATTCAATTTCCATAACCATCTCTCAAGAGTGGTTATAATGATATGAATATTTTAAGTATGTGATATTAATTAAATATTTATCATTATAAGATAATAATATATCAATTACATTCCTATATTCCATGTATAGAAAAATGATAATTTCATTCGTGCATATGTGTGAACTATAACCTCCATAAAGTGATGCGATTCTTTTTTAATAACCGTATCACATGGATAATATATATAAGTATGTTTAAATGATTAATATTATATTGGTTATATTATTATCATTATATAATAACAAAATAACATTTACCTTATTTACATAATGATATTTCAAAAATGAAATGGATACACGTGCGTTCATACGGCTTACCATCTTTGTTATTGTATCTTTTTTAATTTATCATATCCATATATTATGAATGCATTTAGAAGTATAACTGATATATAAATGTTAATATAATTTCATGAATATTATTCTAGAGATTATATACATATTACCACATGGACTATTGAGTACATAACAATATCATTTTCGACTCAAGTACCAAATAACGACAAAAATTCTGACATGAACTTAAATAATTATATAATTGTAATACACTGTAAATGATTGATATAAAAGAAATAAGATAATTTTAATAGGTTATCATAAAAATATAAATTAACCTATTTTTATTTTTCAGGAATATAATGAATGTATGTGATGAGTTGGACTCGAGGTAAGGGTTTTCATCTCAATATGCTTTCGTTGAGGCATATCTTAATGTTATGGTATGTTGGCATCATATAAAGTGCATATATAGATCATTTGACATACAATATCATGAAATAATATATTGTAATGATATTTACTTTATTATAATTTTTATTAATTAATTATTTTTATTCATGTGTTTATTATGTAGTAAAGGACTCTTTAACTAAAACATTGTTTTAAATGATTTAATGATTGCTTCTTCAAAATATTTTCATTTATTTCCATGTTTTAAAAATGGATTTAATGATTTTTTATATGTATATTAAGGATTTAAATGGATAATTCCTTTCAAATGTTTCAAATTAGTGCGGGGAATATAGATTCAATAATCTTCTATTTAAATGTTTTACTTGTGTTTTAAAAATTGATTGATTATTTCAATGACATGGAATGTTTGTTAACATATTCCTCATGAACAAAATTTCTCTATTTTATGCATCTTTAATTTTTTGATGTTTACTATACATAATTACCATTTTATTTAAGAATATTGTTTTATCATTTATGAGTGTATGTATTGTAAATAAGAAATGTTATTTTAAAGCGGATATGTTAGTTATTCTCTTATACTTGTTTTATGTGTTCTGTATATGTTATGGTTTGGGGAAAATATTTATGTATATAGGTTATTTATTTATAAACTAAGGAAAATTAATCCTATTATAGATCTATAATGCAATGGTTGATGATATGTAATTAACTGGTTGGGTTAATCTTAAGAAATTTAGGTAATATACCGTGAGGAGTATTCCAAATGTAACCATTAAGGTTACTCCCTTTATAGTCAAGCACGAAACAATGTAATAATGATATGGATTCCACAATATACCATTAATATTCATGATTTATATTTAATTGTAGAGGAATTTTATGATTTTATGAGGTAAGATAATCAGATTATTGTTTATGGGGGGAATTTATAACTTGTTGAAAATTATTTCATGGGATTAAATTATTCATGGACTATTATTTTCTTCCCGTATTTAATGTCCATTACGAAGAATTTTTTTCTAATCCCATGTTTTAAAATGGTTTACATATATTATGATAATGGGTATGAGAATGGAAAATTCAAAATGAATGTTCTGATGATTTTTATCATGAAAAATAATCCATGATTTATTATAGAAATCATTAGAATATTAAAAAAGTTATAGTTATTTGGCTTGTGTAATTTGAAATATTTGGGGTGTTTTTTAATATTCATTTCCAAATTTTATAAAGTAATAAACCTAAAAAAATTTAAATAATAGTAAATTTAAATTCATTAAATAACTAATGATTCTGTAGTATTTAAAGACAAGTCCTTATAGCGGATATCCGGGAATTATTTAAGAAACATTGGAGATAATGATTTCTCCTTAGAGTTATGGATATCATCATGGAGTTTTAATTCTCAGGTTCATCACAATATCAGTGTCTTAGAAACCCTTTTTGGGATTTATGGTCTAATGTTTTTTGATTTTAAATTATATTTTATGAGACATTCATTTTTTGTGGTAATTGTGGGTTATTAAATTTTGGGAGGAAGAATTAAATTTTTGAGATAAAATTTAATGTTAAAATATGTTATGGTTGTCTTATAGTATTTTTAATCATTTTTGGAATATCACAAGAGTTATATATTTTTATAAAAAGGACATCATGCATGAATATTGGAAATCCATTTCTTCTGAAAAGGCTATGAGAATAAAACCCACATCATAAGGGAGGCAAAGCTTTATCACCTACCAACGGCCTACGTGATGTTGTTGGTTAGTATGAAATTTTAGTTTTTTGTTATACGAGTTTATGGATTTGGAATAAGTTTATTATGGGAATATATATTCAATTGAATATAATAACAAGATATTTGAAAGGGGATTTGGTGACTAAGTGATAATTGTTATTTTGTAAGGCGTTAAAAGTTTTATTATCATTATTTAATAAAGTTAGAAAGTTTACTATGGAATTTTAATTGAGTAGTAATTTCTGAATATTATTTTTTTATGAATCAATGATTTAGTTATGGACTTATGGAGATTAAATTTATTTATATAAATTATTAATCTATATTGGTGAATATTTTATTTTTTAAATTACATTATTGGTATGAGACATTAAAAGTGATTTATTTTATATGGAGATAAATGATACAATTTGTCTTTGAATACTATGTAATAAATTTTTTATTTTTGGTTTAAAAAATAGTTTGGTTTATTTTGAGTTATTCCAAGGGATGTTATTGTTTGAATGGTTTAGGTTCATCAGTTGGTATTTCAATTTATTTTGGGATAATGTTTCGTGATATTGGAAATAGATATTTAATATTTTGTGTTGTTATATTATTTAGAATATGATTCTAGTGTGTTAGGTATGAAAAGTTCAAATTGAATTGTAATTGTTTAGACATAATTATTTGATTTTGTGGATCTTTATTAAAGGATGAAACTCTTCTTTTCATGTTAGTATATTTACTTATTTTCTATTTATATGAATTAAAATAATTCCCCACATTTATAAAAAGGATATTAATTTTTTTTCTATTTACATTCCCTAATAAGAAATAAAAAAATATTTAACTCATCATAAATTTTATGGTTTTATGATAGTTATCTTTCTACTAAAAATGTTTTATATCACCCACCATCTGAACATGATTGTTAGTATTTTCTTCCATATCATTTTTTAAAAAACTATTGAACACTAGTACTTCTTATGTTGGGTGAAAATTGTACTTCCCATTATTTATTTTTAATTGGAACCATTATTGTATCTTTTCCCGCTGAGGGATTTCAATGATGTAATTTAAAAAAGTGAAACCATAGTTACCAATACCAAATTTAAAATTCCAGGGACACATTTTCAAAAAGGGGTAGAAGGGGGTAACATCCTGGGTAATTATATAACAAATATTTTTTATATATATGAATATTTATGAATTATATATTAATTTTACCTTAAAGGGACACTATGATTGGTAGTATACCCGACACACAATAATGGATTTCTAAGAAATATTATGTTGCATCAAAGAATGAGTTACACTGATAAAATAATATACTATTATAATTTGATTTTATGTTGTAGTTATCACCAATCCATTATAATTAAATTAATGAAAAATGTTAACTTGATAGTTGAAAAAAAATTTACACATTTTTGTAAAATTATTTGTTGGTTACCAAATTATGTAGAAATGTGAAAAAAAATCAACTGAATATAATAGAAGAATTTCTATGAAAAAAATATTTAATAATGAATATTTCAATTTATAAAATAATAAAATAACTCATGTGGGATTAAATTGATGAATAATAAATTCAATATAATAATTAAAATACATCTATTGGTTTTTCTAGATGTTATATAACAAAAAGTTTAGTTTTATTGATAATAGTGGTATTTTGTTTTTGAAAAAAATGCATTATTGCAAGCATTTGATTGAGTAACTATTATAAATGTACTTTTTGATAATCTTATAACTTATATTTCACAATATTAACTTCTTTTTTGGATGTGGGAAATCAATATTTTTTTTTTGAATTTTTAGATTTTTTAGATAAATTTCATATTTTAATGAATAAAAAAATATATTATTTTAATTCAAAACGCCTCATTCATCTAGTATTTATATTGATATATTATCCTATTAATTGGTTTTAATATATAATAAGATTAATTTTTAATAATTTAAACTAATTTAGGGAATTGGAATAATTTTTATTTGAAATTAGATATTGAAACTAATTGATATTTTGAACGTCTTTTTTACTCGCCTTCCCACCATATTTGCATGATTTGTGATAAACTTAATTTAGCTACATATTTGATTAATATTCTGAAAAATTCACCTAAATGGATGTAATTTGGATGAAAATTTTAATCTAGTATGGTCAACTTAATTTTTTTGAAATGGAAACTTTTGTATTTTATTTACCACATTTAGTGTAAATCGTTTAATTAAAGGTAAAATAATATTTTAATAATAAACATTTAACCTAAAAATTGTCCTAATTGCATTGGATAATTATTTTATGACTATAATTAACCCTAGTATGAAATTATATTTCATTTAAACCAATTCGGTATTAATATGTCATTTATTATATTTTATTTAATTTTACGTTAAAAATGTAATACTTATATTTTTAATAAGAAAATAAATTTCAATATAAGGTTATATAAAAGATAATTTAGAATATAAATATTAATATGAAATAAATATTATTATATATATCATTATTATTTATTTATATTTTTTTTCTATTAAATGATTTAATTTATTTATGACACAATGACGATGTTGTAATTGATTAATTAAATAAGCAATAAAATAAATGATATTATTAATATTAATATAAATATATTTTTAAAATATTTTATGTCATCCAAAAAATTTATGGATGACTATTAAATTTAATTGATGATTCAGTTTTGTTTTTTATATGGATTATAGTTTTTTATCCTTTTTTAAAAAGTCAACTAATGGATACTAACAATATTGACATAATTCATATCCCAAAATATAAAATATTTCATCAAATGATATAAAATATCAAAAAATTGATGATTTGTCGAAAAACATGATATATTTCTAAAAATATTATTAATGACTAATTAATTGGTCAATTTCAGGTTATCGTAATTAATTTAACTCTCATTATGTAAATTATTTTATGGAACGAAAATAGTTAAAACAGGATAAATAAAAAAGATGATGTTAAAAAATATTCAACACATGTCTAAAATTCATATATAATCATATTTTGACCCATAAGAATATGAACTTATGAATAAATAAATTATTAATCTTTTTTATTATAATATAAATTTATATTAATTTAATATTATTGAATATTTTTTGAATCCCCTCCCCACTCATATAAAATAGATCTAATTTATCTATGTTCCTATCAATTAAAAAACCTTTTATATCAGAAAATATCCTCACAGAACCCTTCCTATAATCCATTTCCACTTTATTTAAGCCCAATTTTAGGAGTAACACCCTCTTTAGAGGTGTTATGGTGTTAAGAACAGTGATCATTTGAAGGAAATGTAATGTTTTTATTTAAGTGATTCTATTTTATTTCTTATTTATCTTACATAAATTATAATTTAACAATTATATAAAAATAAATATAGTATCATCAATATAATATGATTTTATATCTTAAAATCATCACCTATATCAATCTCATCTTCTGTTAAATGGTTAAATAATTAATCATTTGTGTGTACGTCTGAACTGTCACCACCACAAACTAATATAATTCATTTTCCATAACCATATATCTAAAATGGTTATAATAACAAAATTAATTGTCATATGTGATATTGATGACCCAATTATAAATATATGATAACAATATATCAATTTCATTTTTACTTTCTATGTACATAAAACTTATAATATTGTTTGTGTGTATGTGTGAACTATAACCTCCACAAAGCGATGTGATTCATTTTTAATCGAAACATCATTTTAATAAATTATAGAAGTATATTTACTTATTAATATAATATTAAAGATGTTATTATCATTAAATAATGATAAAATTAGGTTACCATCTTTCCATATTGATCATTGAACACTGAAACCATTACTCATGCGTATATACAACATATTGTCTCTATGATTGTAACGTTGTTCGTTTTTCATATCTTTATTTAATTACTTCATTTAATGGTATATTTGACAAATAAATGTTATTATTATTTCATTAATATTATTTTGGAGATTATTGACTTATGACCACATGGTTTATTGACATCATACCAAGTTCATTTTTGACTCAAGTACCGAATATTGACTAAATAGTAGACATGAACATAAATAATAATGTAATTATTATAACACCAAAATAAGTGATATAAAGTAAATAATAAACATTTTATTTAAAATCGTTTATAATTTATCCTAAATTTGTTAATTATGATGATTAATAAATTACGAGATGTGTTGGACTCTATATAAGTGATTTCATATCAATGTCCTTTCATTGAGGTATATCTTGATCTTATAAAACATTATTATCCTATAAGGTGTATATAAAACCCTATTGACTCCTCATATCATGAATTAATATATTTACACGACATTTAATGATTTGTTAAATTTTATTCTATAATAATATTTATTCATGTGCTTCTCAAGGGGAATGAGACTTATTAACTAATACATCATTTTAATTGTTTTAATTATTTATTCTTTCTTTTATTTCTAATTTATGTCCATTGTTTAAAAATGGTTTTAAGAATTTATTTCTATGGAAATTTAATTTTTAACATTTTAATTCAATTCAAATTCTTCGAAGATTCATGGGACACTATGATTCAAAAATCATCATTCTAAAATTTAAAATTGTGTTTTAAAAATGGATTGATTATTTCAATAAAATGGAATGATTTTTAACCTATTAATCATGAAGAAAATATAAAAATTTTATGTATTATTAATATTTTTATGTTTAAATTTCATGTATACAATTTTATTTTAAAATAATTTGTTTTCATTTACTTGTGTTTGGAATGTAAAAAAGAAAAGTGATTTCAAACTGGAAATTGCATTCTTCATTTATGTGTTTTTTATGTGTTATAATTCTGTTATGGTTGTCGTAAATTTTTTATGTATTTGGGTGGTTTAAAGATATTTTATGGGATTTTTAGCCTATTATAGCTCTTCAATTAATTGGCTAATAAGACAGAGTTTTCTTGTTGGGATTCTCCTAAGAAATTCACAGAATATACCATGATGGATATTCCAAATATAATCGTGATGGTTTCTCACTATGTAGCCCTAAAATAAAAAAATTAATAATGATATGGATTCCAAAAATTACCATTATTATTTATTTTTTCTATGGAGTTATACAGAAATATTATTATTTCATTTGATAACCTAATGAGTTTATGTTTTATGGGTTGAATGTATATGTTTGTGAAACTTTTTCATGGGATTATAGTACTCCTGGAAGAACCAAATCTTTTATTATTTAATGTCCCTTACTGTGATTTTTGTGCCCATTCGATGTTTTAAAAGGTTTACCAATGCTTATAAGGATGGGTAAGACAAATAAGGAAGTATAGATGAATTTTTTTAAGATTTTAAGCATGAAAAAGAATTCATGTTTAATTTTAAAATGTTTTAGATTATGAAAAAATGGATGGTTAGTAAACCTATCTACTTAGTAATTTTGAGATGTTATGTAATATCTATTTACTAATTCTCTAAAACACTAATCCATAAAATATCCTCAATAATAATTATTGTATATTCTTGAAATAATTCATGATTATGTAACATTTAAGGTCAAGGATTTATAACATAGATTTCTGTCTATACATTAACACATAAATTAATCCATTTCTTTATCGTAGTTGGTAGATAGTTTAGAATGTGTGTGTGGAAGCATGTAATACATATTAAATCATGAAAAATTGGAAATCCTCATGACTCATTATCTATATTACCATTTCGATAAAGGTACATTTCCTCTTTTCAGTAATCCTATTCTACTCTTGTTTTTAAGATGGAGTGAGTTGAGATAGAATCACAATCTACTGTGGAAAATAAATAAAATCATGGTTGAGATATTCAAAATCAAAATTAGTTAAAACATTATTTATCATATTACCAATTTGATTCTCCAAATCATTAATGAATGAATTGGAATTCCTAAATGACTCCTACTTATACTTCATCAACTAGACGTAGCAACATATAGTCCAATCATCATTAAAAGTTTTAATATAAGAATGAACAACTCTACCTTTTACTATAAATACCAACACACATAAGTTTATACCAATTCTATGTATATATGGTTGTCTCATTCTATCCACTAATTGGTGGTTTGGTTATTTTTCCTTGCATGCTTGTTTGAAATATTTCAAATTGAATTAGCTTAAATGAGTTTAAAAAACATCATTCTAGATCTTTTTCAGTCACTTATTGTTTACCTTCCCAAGATAGTGATTCCAAAATCTTTTTTGTGTGTGTCATGTTAAATTTATTTCTTATCTATTTATAATACCTATTTTTTGAAATTTAATAAATAAATACCTTTATTTATTTGTTCCACACCATAAAAATTATATATTTTCTAAATTTTCTGTAATTATTAATAAATTTAAAAATTAATCTATCTATGTCAATGGAAAAAAAATAGATTATGTTCTTGGTAACACTTCTAAAAAATTAATAGTTTATAAAAATAGTAATATTTATTGATTGCAATGGAATGTGGTAGTCTACAGTATCACAGGTAGTATGTTTCTCTTAATTAGATTCTTTAAGATCAATCTCTAATCAGTAAATAATTTTTAATCTTCCTTGTTTCCATATTTTAATATATATTAGATAACCAAAAAATATATATAAAACCCAATATGTTTATATATAAATATGGAAATAAACAATAGAAGCAAATTTATAGATCACACCTATAGCAATCACACCATTTACATCTCCTTGATTTTGGGTGAAATTCTTCATCCAGTGTCTAGATTCCATTATAAAAAACATACTAAATATTTTTTCCTTCACCATACCTTGGATATTATTCTTTATGGAATGATAGTTTTTGAGAAATTTAGACATAGTTTTTGTATTATTCCCCTTATCCTTTTTCTCCCTTTTTTATTCACCTTAAGATAGTAATATTTTCATTCAATATGTCATATATACCCAGTGAATATGTTTATGAAATTCCTAAATAGTGTTCTTTCTTTTTATAATTAATTTATTCATAGTAAAACTTGAGAGGGATTTGGTTATTGGGAAATAGATGAGATCATTGTACATGTAATTAAGAGATCCAATGTCTATGTTTTCTATGCTCTCAATGTATCAAACAATATTAACTACATGAGGGCTAGTTAGCATCGACCCTCCAAGATAGCACATGAATAGTTAATTAGAGATGACATATCTATGTAGTCTCACCATATCATCATAAATATCATGAAGCTGAGACATCATGTTATATATATCCATATCCATTGGAAGATTTAGATTCTCATTTGACATAACAGATATCATGAAACATTGGACATTTGTGGCATAATCCAAATGTTTCTATTATAGTGATAGTTCTTTCCCACTAACATATTTTCCATGATCTTAATGAATAGTTATTTCTAGAATATATAATTTCCTTTCATAGAATAGAACAATATTAAATATCTTCTTTCATTCATGATAAATAGTTCCACTAATAAGTTTTTCCATATCAAGTATGGATCAATGTGATATGGATAAATTTTTGTGAGTTGGTGTTTCTAAAATTAATAAGAGCAGAATATTAGTATGTTATTTAATAACATTTACATAACATATATTTACTTATTAATATCACACTATTTTTATCAAAAACATATAGAAATCACTATTAGTATTCAATGAACATATTACATTGATATTTTAGTTCCAAGGATATATATTCCCTATCATGTGTCTTAGAAAAGGAATGTGATGCTATCCAAAGGGATTTTCGAAATATTTACTTTCTATATACATTATCATACATCTTCCTATACTATTTAGTGGTCTCCCCAATCCAGGGTTCTTGAATTTGGATTTCCTCTACACTTTTCTTACTTGTTTTACTAAGTCATATTTTGATGATCAACCCTTAATTTTCACTAGGATAAGTCAACATAAAACTTATGATAGAAATAACTAATTAATTGAAATCACCCCTATAGAGGTTGGTCATGAAATTTGAACTATGGTTTGATTCCTACCCATGTAGTGGAAGGTTATTCTGAATTAATATTTATAGTTGAGGGATTCTAATATTCCTATTTAAATAGACCATTTATATTTATTACATTTATTTTAATATTATGTGGAATTACATAAGTGATTTAGCAAGTTCTATAAAAAAGTTCACACATAACCCACTTTATTTTAAAACTATCTTTTTTTATTTTTAATTCATTAAATCATGTTATTTCTACATACATACTTAATTAAATTAATCATAAAACATGATAGAAATGAAATAATTAGAGTTGTATGATAAAAATATTTTTCTAATGGTCAGTGTGTATAGACAATGTTTATAAAAAACCATAAACCTTGGGTAAATCACCTTGAACCATGACTTATTTCATGTTATAACATTACCCATATCCTCACATTTATCTATTTGATTGTTTTCAACTAAGCTACAGACTTCAAGCACCTCTACTCACCAAGGATATGCATCCATTAAATAATCTTTCACTCACACATAGGTGACTGGAACCATTGGATTGGTTTAGTGTGTTAACATTGAAGAAAATCATGGGAATGAATTCCTTCACATAATTATTGGAGGTATGTTGCACAATCCATCAATTTAATTTCATAATAAAATTTTGGGAGACCAATCTCAACCAAGTTATAGAATATGATATTGATTATCCACTTACATGAAATGAATTTGGGAATTTAATAAACTATAATTTGTCCCCAATTATTAATATTTAAAATAAATTATTCCCAATAAATTAATTATATTCATAATTTATAAAAATACATTATCTAAATTCTCATACCATAATTTTTGAGATTCACTTCAATCATAATTTTAAATAAATTAAATAATTTACTTAAAATTGACCATGTACAAATCATGTGTCTCTGAGTCAACACAATATGAACAAATATAAACTACCTTTCATTTATGATATTAATAAGTTGTCTACTTATCTATAATGTATCATACAAGTATTATCACATAATTTCATGGAATTAACTATCAAACTAGTGAATCGAAAAAACTGGTTATTTACATAGTGTGTTATATTTTCATATGTGTAGAATAATAGAAGTATTGAAACATATATATGATATATAGTTCCGAATATTACATAGGAATTTAATAGATATTTAATATATATATATATATATAACCCATAACATGATGTGTACGAGTCAATCAAAATACAGACACACCACATTTTTGTAATGTATAAAAATTGTAATGAGTTAATTTTACATTATTCATAATTAAGGAATATACATGCCACAAAAAATCCAGGTACACATCATGAATACTTCATCGCCATCTATCCATGACGCATGCCAATGTAATAAGTGTGTCATCCTTTCATCGACATTAATGGAGTATACTATATGTACCATGGATACACATCATGGGGTCTTTGAGTTACATAGTTATGAGTCAAACATGCTATGTAAAACCACACAAATCATCTTTTACTAATGGACTTCATGTAATGTATAAAAGTTTCACATCATTGAGTACCCTAAACTGTGTGCTAGAAATGACCAATATTTAATCTTTTCCACTAAAACAACATGACTTCTACAATGATAAATATATTATTAGATAAAATATGTTGGTAGAAATGAGTAATTCCAATAAAAATTATTTTTTTATGAATTATAGACACTGATTGTTTTTTATACCAACAAATATATCTATCAATATTATGTTTCCTATACTCATGATATATTATCAAAAACTAAATCTGTTTTTATATCATATCAATAATAAAACTCTATTTCCCAACAAAAAAATCTATTATTTTTAGTTAAGAATACTAAAAAACCTCTCCTAATTAAAAAAATTTCAATAAATCATTCAATGAAAAAATTTAGTTAATCAATAATTGAATATATTGCTATTCATTAATTACTATCATTACATAATTCATCAAAATTATTATACAGTAATGAGTTCAATTAAAATATTTATAATTTGATAAGATTTTTTGAAATAATATATAAATACATATATATTATACAGTTGAATTAAAATATGTATAATTTAAAATTTAAAAATAATTCATGAAATTATATACAAATATATATACATATATATTACATAATAAAAAATTACTGATAAAAGAAGATATTTATATCTATACATGTCATGTTTAAATATTGTAGATGAGCTGAAACCAGATTGTGATAACCTCATTTATTAAAATAAAGAACAAATTGATATTTTTGGGAGGGAAACCATTACATGAAAATATAATCATCCATGAATCGCCTAAATTCATTGAAAATACCTAAAAATTATGATTTCACATTATTTCATTAATAAAAAGTCAAATAAATTACCCAAAGGTATTGTTGGATCAAAATAACATGAGAAAACAATTAAACATCATCACTCTAAACATATAGCACAACCAAAGTCCCATCTTTATGCACAAAATCCCTAATTGGATAAATTAAACCAAGTAATTTGTGTCACCTCTTGATGGTGTACCTTCATCCAACAAGACTCCTATGAGACATCACCATTAAAAAAACACAAACACCCACAAGTGACATCTCTCCATTACCAAAGGTCTGACTATCTACCTGATATCTCATTGAAAACTACCACACATGCCAACATCGTCTAACTCCTTGTGTCTTATAGTTATTCTCAATAGTTGTTTGGAACACCTATTTTAATTCTTAGTTTTTCTTGGCTTCCTAGGTTCATCACCCATTCATCATATCACATTCCTCCCCATTCCAATTATACCCATAATATCATTTTTTATTCATTCCAATCAAACTTTTTCTTCAATGTAAGGTAATTTTATTTTTACAGTTTAGTTTTCTCTAGTATAAGTAAGTTTTTTATAAAAGAAATTTATCTTCAGTTACTATTTCTTAAATCCAAATATAAATCCATATTTCATCCCAATGTGAATATGAGGCTCTAAAAAGATGTGAGAAATAATATTTGAGAATATCAGCCATTCATCGACAATAGAAACCAATTTTTTATTAGTAAAATGTTAATATACGATTAAATTTACAAAAGGATCATAGAATATAATTTATTATAAATATTGGTATTGTATAGTTCTTTATATTGATTATATGACCATACCATATAGTTTTATGTTAATATTAACAACCTTTTTTATATCTCTAGTTGATTGATCATTTAACTATAACACATTAAATAAGTATTTTAGGGGTTTTTTAAAAAAAATCTACTATATATTAAATTATCATCTTGAATATATTTATTTTTAATAATTTTATATTTCTGTTAAGGATCAATTTACAAAAAATAAATTTAAAACTACTTATGGCATATTCCAAATTATGATAAGTGATTATGTATATGTGTATTAAAAAAATTTCTATTGAAACTATATTGTTACAAAATGTATTGAATGTGATTTTGGAACTATTTTTTCATCGATGAGAATTTGGTGTCCAAACATTTGGGTCACGTTTTGTGATCCTAAGACAATTTCTCTATAATATTTTTCCTTGATATTGTTTACCCATAACATTATTTTGTAATTTTATTATAGTGTTTTAACGTTGATACTTTATTATTGAATTTAAAATATATATACCACATTCTAATATGATAGGTCAAATATACTATAATATGTTATAAAAGATAATAGTATATAAAATTAGGCACTGGTTGAGTATTTTATCATTATAAAATAGTATTCATACCACCATTGAAAATATTATTCCTGGGAATTTAGTAAACATTTATATTTTTTTAGATTTTAACATTTTTTATTTATTATAATTACATTAAGATGTAAAATCATTTTTTTATCATATTCCCCTGCAATACCTTCTTCTCAAACCTATTATAGGCAAAGGATGTGAATAGTCATTGTTTTATAAGTTTTTATAACATTGTCTTCACACCACTAAAAGTGAAATAATTTAATCCCATATAAGTTATTTGAAGTGATTCTATATATGAATTTTCAAATAAGTGTTTTCAAACACCATAAATAAATAAATTATCATATCAATTATAACAAAGGAAATGATTTTCTGTATATGTGTTTCCAGATTTATTATTGACATTTTACTAGAGACAATAATTTTACTGGACTTCTAATGGAATTCATGTGTAATGGGTTTGGATTTTAGAAAAAACATAAGCACGACTTATTTACATTAACTATATATCATATGATATAATATCCATAAGTATTTTCTAAATTTTTTTGTGGAACACGTCTATAATATATTTAGTTTCCCTCATTTGTGAAAATGTTACTGAAATGCTGCCAATAAGTAGTGTTTTTTCATGTATAAAATTATAATTGAATGTTATGAATATTTTTAATTGTTATTGTGGTAATATGTGTTCCTATAAAAAAAATTGGATGTAATCTATTATGGTTTCATAATTCTAACCATACACAATATTCTCAATAAATGTTCTACATAGTAGTTGGAAATAATGTTACTCAGGGTGTGTTTGGTGATAGAAAAATTTTCATAATTTTTATTTAATTTTATAAATTTTTTTGTCTATATAGATAATACAATAAATTTTAAAATACCTTTAGAGAAACTAAAAAAAATCCAACACAAAATTTTCCATTGGAACTTTTTTAAGGATTCATCTAGCGTGTAACCATAATCTTCTAATTTCTTATTTATAATTTTCACACAAATAATGAGATATAATTATTATTGTGTTGTATTATAACATTGTTATACAAATTTGTTTTTTATAGGAAAAAAGCCACATATTTTTATATGAGTTTTCTTTCTACATTTTTATTCTTTTTTAAAGATTTATTCTTACTGCATTAAAAATTTTATATTCAAAATAAAAAAGATCAAAATCCATAATTGTATTTTATGAATTAATTATCATACTTCTAATTCAAAATTACATTTTTGAACCACCATAGTTGTACTAGTATCCAACTTCACCTTAAAACCAACAATATTGCAGTTGTAACTTCTACATGATCATCACATTTACTATCACTATTACAATTATAAAAAATAGATCATGCATTAACCATACAGTTAATTGAAATTGACTTCCAAATGTATAATCAATGTATGAACAAGCGGAAGAAAATTGAAAGATCATAATAACCAAAACCATTTCTCAGATCTATCTTAAAACATGTCTATGTACATGTTAATGAAATCCGATAAACTAGATTCCAACATGGTCTAACTTAATTCATGACTCATCTTGTTGTTTTAAACTAGGGTACAAGGAA
Organism: Viscum album; assembly: GCA_963277665.1. Taxonomy (NCBI): domain Eukaryota; kingdom Viridiplantae; phylum Streptophyta; class Magnoliopsida; order Santalales; family Viscaceae; genus Viscum; species Viscum album. Next base: position 1,988,697,325 of record OY728121.1, on the reverse strand, counting down.
TATGCTTATATAATATAGATCGCGAACTCTTGTTATATATATCAATAATCATTGGAACCTATAGATGTTTTTTTCAATTTTTCAATCTAAAATTAATACATTTTTATTATCTTTTCATGAATAAAGTGGAAGATGGGAATTTATTATGATTAAAAAAAAATTAAATTCATGTTTAAAACTGGAAAGAAATTAATAATTCAATAAATGATATGAAAATAATTAACATTTTTATTCTGATCTCTCTAATACCACATGAGGGTTCAAGGTACATCAGATGCACTAGTATGGTATTCCCAACACATATTTTTTTCCTATAATTATTAATTAATCCATGACATACATCTATTAGGAATGTTGTTTCCAATGTAATTGAATGAATAATTAAAAGAAATGAGTATGTAGAACAACCATTTTGAATATTTTAGAAATACATACTTCTCACACATAGATATTACATATTATTAGATGAATTTTCAATCTGTAGCATTATGATCCCAAAGAAAATCCTATAGGTATAATATCATTAGAAACTTGTACACATAAAAACTAATTCATAAAGTTTATACATCTTTTCCCAATATATTATTCACAAATAGATCCCCTATTATTTTTATGATACTTACTATCATTCATTATAACCTGTCTAAATGGAAACATATAAAAGGGTGAGCTCAGATGATTAGTAAGTATAAATGAGGGAGAAATTAATGATCACATAAAAATCACACGATCATAAGGGTATAGGAACATGTGTATAAGAATACAAAAATAATAACGTGTATATCATAGATCATAATATTGAGTAATGGAATAAATTGTGGAATTTTATAAGACATGAATAATAATGGAATAAAATAACATGATCCATGAGATTATAATGTACACATATGTTTGTGGAAAACATATAAGAACAATAAATAAATTTTTATTATTTAAGGATCACTGTAAAGATTTTATTTATTGATTGGGTTTACTCCCAAATACCACATAGTATTCAGGGTTCACTCCCCAGACTATCGAATTGTATTGAGTTCACTCCACAAAACATCATCTTAGTCAATGTTCGCTCCCAAGGCAATCATAGTTGTTATGGTCCCATACAAAATTTGGTTCACTCTTCACTCCAATATAGTATTTCTAATGATATATCAGTATTTTCAAAATTCATTTGATATATATATAATTTCTATCTATTGATTATTTAAGACGTGAATAATGAATTTAAAATGCTCAATTAAAAAAATAACAATAGTAGAATAAAATTGTTTTGTTTCTCGAGATAACGATCATAAGAATTTATCATCAAAACATAACATAGAAAATCCCAATAGTTAATGATAGTGTAACATGAAAACATTGTCGCTTCGGTTACATTTGAATTATATGACCTGTGAAAGAAATAAACATATGTGGATATGTAATTCTGAATAAAATTTGTTATAATATTCATAAAATAAATTCATGGGTAGTATATACACCACATAATAGAAACAGTCGGTGAATATGGTACATGTTGCACATACGTAAAATTGAGACAAAAACACTATACCTTTGGTCTAACATCCTTAAAATGAAGAAAAACCTCCTTTATAAAAAAATATATTTATTATAAATCTTTTATAGAACTATAAAAATATATATAACTAAATTTGATTTATTTACTACCTTTTATAACTCGTTTATTGAAAATATTCCATTAAAAGCACTATTCTATGTGATGTCTGTTTCATTTTTCAAGTATGTTTTTGTATGTTAGTTTTGGTACATTAAAATTTATCCGAGTAAAATAATATAAATAATATAAATAATTATAAAAATAACATATATATATATATATACATTATATACATATATATAAGCATTCATAAGAGATAGAGTTAGAGAAATTAATTACACAATTTATTGAGATGGTATGCCATACAAACACGTAAATGTTGCTCTCAATTTTTGTTGGATGGATCAAATGAAATATAATTAATAATTAATTTATAATTATAATTATTATATTATATACATAATTTGTATTAATTAAATATTTCCTTATAAAAAAGAAATTAAATATGAAATGAAAAACAAATCATATCTCTTTTTGTAGGTGGTAGTTCCCTTATATGCATGAGGGACAATATTATTTTCCAATGGATCAGAAGATAGGAATTTATATGTGATATTATAATTATTATAGTTATAAATATTTCTTAATTATCATATATAAATATTAAACCATTCATAATAACCATCCATGAAATATGGTGATGGTAAATCAATTTTATCGCTATGTGGATACACTGAGCTGTACATATACAAGGGTAATACATTCAATTAACATTTGATGGGAAATAGGGTTAATAATGGTGATTTAAACAACATAATAACATTTAATTATATTTATTATAATATTAAATTAATTTAATGATAAATACTATATATTTATATGAGTTGAAGAATACGTAAAAGGAACATGGTTAGTTAGAGAAATTACATTTTCATGGGAAGAACTGTTTTTGTTAACCTCTTAAGGATCACAGTGTTAGTATTTTGGGAATTAAAGCATCTATGAATTGGGATAATAAATGTGAGAAGTTATTTTATTATGGTTTGGACAAGATGTATGGGGAAAAAGTTTAGCAAATGTAAGGGTAGGAAGTCCTCTTTTATATTTTAAGTGAGAGGGACTTTTGGAATTTCATAACATATTAGAAAATAATAAGGTGATTATCTATCCCAAATTCCTCCAAAATAAATTCATTTTATGATAGAATCTTATGGGTTTTAAATAACTTTAAAAAATTTAATAGGTTTTGGCTGGCCTTTAAACATTATCTTTTTGTTCAACGCCTTAGTCAACCGATTTTATCATTAACAACATTAACGACCATTTCATGGATAAATGTATATAATCATAGATGTAAGCTATAAATTAGATAATAAATGGATGAGGTGTGAAATTTTAGACCAATTATTTTCTTCCTTTTCCTCATAAATATATTTTTTTCATTTTAATATAATTTAATAAAATATTATTTAGATAAAATATCATTAATGTCATTTTTGACACTACTCAAATAATATAACATAAAAGAAGTAAAATTTCAAGTTTTAACTAAAATATAATCCATTAAAACCACAGTTTAATGTCATATTAATATATAAAATTATTTCATCACTATAAATCAATCATATTATATTACTTTTAATATGTCTGAATTGGGATTTTTATTTTTCTCTTAGTCGTATATATATTTTATTTGTGATGTACATGAATTTAAGGTAATTATTTAACTAAAAAACTATAAATAAATAAATAACATGAAAATTATTTCAATGTTATGAAAATTTACATTTATATTCCATCACAACTATCTGTTTATCCTTATGAGAACACATAAGAGTTATTTAAAACTATGTGTGTGTCATTTTGTAACTCTCTTCGCATAAAATAGATTGTAGGTCATTTTCCTAAATATGTGTTCATTAAAAAAATTAATTTCAAGAATAATCTAATAAGGCTCAAATAATATTAATATAATAATAATTAGTAAGAAAACTCATGTCCTTATCACTTAGTTTTATCATTTTTAACCCGATTTATGCTTTATTAAGGTAATAAATTTTCACAAAGTTACTATTCATATTGAAGAAATTAAAAGGTGCCTATTTACCAAATTTGGAAATTCTAATTACAAATATGGAATCAATTTTATGATATTAAATAACTATAAGGGGTATAAATTAATTTTAAAATATGTTTACAAAATCCAATTAAAAATATTTTCAGAAAAAATTGATTTGTTTATGAATATTAATTAATATATTATTATCTAATATATAAAAAAATATTAGATGAATTTTTAAAAAATTGATTCAAAATAGAATATATAATTTTAATTATAATTTATTACTAATTCTGATAACTTTAATTTAGTATGTGAAACAGACATTTGTTGCATAAAAATAGTTTTTTGAAGAAAAATAATTATTTTATAATGTTTATTATTATTATTACTAATTAATTGATAAAAAATGAGTTAATTTTTTAGATTTGTGACCACAATTTTTTTATAATTTATCTTATCCTATTCATTCAAACCAATCAAATGGATTTGGGATAAAATAATAATATTTTAACAGTATATCGTGGTTCGTTCAAATATAGTGGTTGTTGTAACAGAAGTAATATAGGAAATTATATTTATCTGAAAAATAAATCTTTCATAAATTATAAGGATGTAAAATTATTCTCCCATTAAAATTGATTTATACCTAAAAAATATTTAATCCATTACAGTAAAATGAGGATAACTGTATTTCCATACATCCTCAGGTTCTCATGTAACTTATTAACATTTCTGATTCATTAGAAGAATAGTCGCTATTTGAGCAGTCTTATTCTATAACCCTATATCTCAATGATACACAAATTATATTGAATTATCATCATAAGAAAATTTTTTCTAGTGGTATGAACAATGAGTTTAGTACCTATTATGTATCAGGTATCTACTTCCTCACGGGAGACACATGGAACACATAATGTTCTTTATAGAGGTTTGGTTCGACCACCAATCAATAAGATACCATTCCTAATAATTTAATAATTTCTATGGTATATAATACCTAGGTCTCAAAATTATATTATTTTCAAATCTCGAAACTATATTTCATAGAGAAATTCATATTAATAACTTCTCAATAACTTCAAAATCTTGATCATTTTCATGATTGTCAGTATGATTTTTTATCGACTCTGAGAAACATTGATGTGATCGTGAATGACTTTGACATTATAATTTGTTCCCTTGTCTATCCCAAATCCCAACTTCATTGTTTCTATATATTCATCCTATAATATTAGAGTTCTACACTTCCTACCATAGAGGTCTTCAAAATCATCTATCTAAATTTTTGAGGAAAATCTATTATTGTATGAAAACATGACTAAAGGATGGTGTGACCCCAACCACCTTTTAAATATGATGAAAAATATATCCACATATCATATAGGGTTTTAATGGTTATTTTATACTGGCCTTCTTTCTACAGATGATATGAAATAATGTAACTCAACATCATATTCTGATCCTACTGGTGAATTCACCACAAATTCATGGTAAACCTTATATCCTTATCAGATATAATAGAATGATGTACTTCATACCATAGTAACCCTTACATATTGTATATTCTATTAATGAGATAAAGATATAATTCTTCTATAATTTTAAGGAAGTTTGTTGAGTTTATGTGAGGATAAACTCTAACCAAAATATAATTATAGACCTTAATATTTTTGGGGTGACCCAAAACAAACACTATGTACAGAATATACGGTTTCCATTATATTATTAGTAATAGTTTTACATCCCGATATAATAATATTTCTAATACTTAAATTTCTGACAAAATATGTATTGAGATACATACTAGGATATGATTCCCTTTGGTTTTTCCCAACATAAATAATATTTATATCTATATACATATTTTAACATATAGGAAGAATAAATAATCATGATCTATGAACCTCATTTAACAGCTCCTTCAAATCTGGAATTGATGAAACATATTGATGATCCCTAAAACATCTCTTTCCATCAAAATGAATGTTAAAATCATGAAATGTTATAACCTTCTTCTATAGGTATGATTCTTCCTTTTATACCACTTTAATCCCCACATGGAGAAATTTATGAACACTCATATGAGAACAGTTATATTTCTCACCTTCCATCATGATTTAATGATCCATCCTTTTCAAATAATGAAATATTGGATCTTCTATTATCCTCGTAATAAATAATATTACATTATAATTTATAATAAGAGAATCTAACACATTTTTTTCTTTCCTATGGTGGTGATGTATTGAGAATTAATTATATTTAATTAACTCCAACAATCTCCTCTAGTGCATATTCAACTCTTTGTATGTGAATATATAATAAAAACGTTTATGATCAGTATATAGATCAGACCATTATCAATATGTTTAATTCCTCTATATCATTAAAAAAAATTATTTGAGAAAACTCTAAATCACAAGTTGGGTTATTTTTACCATGAAACTTAAATAGGCCTGAGGAATAATATATCATTATATCACCCTAAATGAGAACTAATCCCTTTACCATTTCAATTCATCATTGTGGATTAAAAACCCTTCTCTAATTTAAGGTACTTTAATCATTGGTGAACTAACTAAACTTATCTTTAGTTACTTGATATTATTATCACATTCATCCATATAAAGGATTTTAGCTCCATTACGAGTTAAAATGACGAGTAGATTAGAAGGTAAAAGGAATTTCTAAATAATGTGCAGATAATATATATATATATATATATATCAAAACTAAAAAACTATAGTTATGAGATATATTTGTTTTTACAGGTATAAATTCAATAAATCTTATCTTGGAAGTATCTTCTGATATAACCTCCATTGAGATTATATGACGCACGAACGGAACATTATGAATCCCAAATTCAATCTTGGTCAATTTCTCATAAATCATATCATTTATTAGGGACATCATTACAATTATAATATAATCCTAATGATATTCTTTTCTTATTAAATAATTAAGAATATAACCTATAAATACTAACAAAAACTGATCATGGTAATAACTAAAGACTATTTATTAAAACCCTAAAGATAGTAGGGGAATTTGAATGAACAAATGAAATCACTATAAATTTATAGTTTTTATACCTTATATAAGATTATTTCTTAGGAATATCCTCATTTTGACCTTTAATTGATGATATCCAGAATAAACAGTATTCGTGAAGAATTAGTGATAACTTTGTAGTTGATTAGAAATTTCATAACATGGGGTAGTAGATACATCATCTATATTACGAACTTGTTATCTTCACTTTAGTCAACACAGATTCACATTGATCCCTGATTTATTTATCAAAAAGATCAAGTTCACACCATGGTGACGCACTTGGATGGTTGAATCCATTCCCAAGGTTCTTTTATTGTTGCATATTTATTTTATATAACTCAAATTGGTCCATTCTATATAGATATATTATAAGAGTTGCAGAACTAGGTAAGAGTTATATTGAGAACTCAAATGCAAGATTTGGTATAAGACAATAAAATTATTTAGTAAAGGCATAAAAAAACAAAAAATAGGCCTATCATTGATGATATATATCTCCCTAATCATCTTAGAAAAACATCTATTTTGAATAGGAATCAAGACCCATATAATGTATTTGATATCTATCCTATGTACATATTTCTTATTGAACTGATAGAAAATCATTGGTTGGTTCATTATATAAAACGTTACTTATATTACCTGACATTTGATTTTAGATTTATTAGATCAATTGAATCCATGCCTAAAATAACATCAAATTCAACCAGGGGAAGAATAAGAAGATTTGATGGAATCACATTCCCACAAATTTCAACTAGAGTAGAATAATAGACTTGAGAATCGATCATTTTATATATAATGTTTTTCTCCACTTATTTAACATATTATTTTTAAGGTGGATGTTTTATACCATAATAAAATTCATCAAATATAAAAAGGTAGGTGGTTCTTGAGTAAAACAATACATTAGCAGTCATAGAGTAGATGATATGTGTATCTTTCACCGTGTTGTTATCGTACTCCACATTTCCTATAGTTATCTAATGTAATTTCCTATTCTATCTTAGCTTAATATTTTTTTGATTATTATTATCATTAGTAATCTTCATATTTGATCACTATTTATCATAATTCCTATTCTTCTTGTATTTGAAACAGTAAATTATATGTGGTGCATTGAAAGGTTCTTTTTCATTTTATGTTGAACTAAACGGTCTCTCCACATCATGTTTTAATATGATTGTCCAATGATCTTCCTTTCCACACTTAAAACATTTACCAATCCCCTTGATATTTTTAAAAAAATTTCCTTCCATAATTCATGAAATAATAAAATCCCATCTTCTTCTCTATAGGATTTTTATGATTTCCATTAAATTCCAAATTTCTTTACTTTTAAAAACCATGAGATAGATGGGTAAATCCAATCTCAATTTCCAACATGATATCACATATAATGATAAATTAATAGCAACCAAAGTATATTTTTAAAAATTTCTTCGAGAAACAAGTTTTTATGCCCCTTGACGCATGCATGTTGTAGGGTGTAGAAAAAGGAATTTAATTTTCCTAGTGTAGCATAGTGGCTAACTAAGGTCATCTCTCTTAAGGAGCCTTTTCAGCAATTCACTAACTTAATCTAATTTAAGTAAACTACTTCTTTTTTGTTTTTATTTTATCTAGGAATGGAATAAAATTTAATAAAAATAAAAGATAAAACTAACATGCAATGACAAAATGCAATTAATTGTGAAAGAACTTTCCCTTTATGGGTTGGTTTGTGGGTTTCATCATTCTCCTGGTCTGTATTTAAATTATGTTTGATAATTCAATTATGATATCTCATTCATAAATTACTATTATTTTATTTATTGGTGTGAAATCTTGAATACATTTATCAATCTTAACTTCACCTCCTCCTACAATCAAGGTTGATGGAACACCTCAATTGAGAGTGTGACGTCTACCAAGACCTGGCTCCATTGTATTCCATTTCAACCATTGAATGGCTCAACTCCATCTTATGAAGAGCTTGTATCCAGTATAAGGGAGGGAAAAGTTTTAATAAAAGAATAGAAATGAGTTTGAGATCAGTGTCATCCTGGACGATCACCAAACCCATGGACATCACTCTTGGTCATCACAAACATAATAAAACGTAGGAATTTAAGCAAAAAATATTTGAAATCGCCACATACCTCCCCCAGGACATGTCTCGGGTTAACCCCTAATTTTTTAGGGTAAGAGGTCACAGTGGGTAATATGAGAAGAATAAAATAATATATGAAGGGGAAAATATGAACAAGAAAATAGGATGGGTGGGTGGACATAGAAATAAATATAATGCATGAATTTTATTAGAAACCTAAATTACAATAGAAAACTAAAACAAAAATAAAGAATAGAAATAAATAAAAAAAATGAAATGGTGAAGTTTTGTGGCTGGCCTCTCTCAGTGGAGATCTCCTCATTGGTGCCTTTAAGTAATGGATGGCGAATTGGATGATTTTGGAAGGTGGTGAGAGCATCCTTTTATAGGCAGAATTCAAGACCCCGAATTATTTCGCATCCATGACCCATTAAATGGAATTTTCATGCATGTAACCCTTCTTCAATGTTGTTCATAAATATGTTTTCCGTTCACCCTCTAAATGGAAGCTCTTGTTGACTATGGAGGAATGAGTTAACAATTTTTCATTGGAAGTTCCTGATTCTAGACGAAGCTTCCAAGAAGGTTCCCCAAAAGGTATGTTGTTCAATGACCATCTTAATGAGTTCAAAAATCCCGAAAATTTATTGTAGAGCTGGAAACATCTGTCCTTGTTCTATCTCAGGTGGAAACACCTCTTTTTGATATGTGTAGGCCGAGTATGGGTTCCTTTACAGTGGTGGGGTCCACATCGTCCTCCTGGAAAAATCATCACTTTAATTGATTTTTTACGGCTTCTAGATGATTGATCTAGCCCCTAGTCCAATGGAAAAAATTGAAGGATGTAAAATAATGATTTGAAAAAAATTTGTATCAGAAAATTTGAAATTACATTTTTCAAGAAATGACCAAAATAAACGTGACCTAAAAATCTGACAAAAATCCAGAATTAAGATCTTTTCACAATTTAGTTCTTTTTTATTCTATAATCCAAATAACCCATTATTTTAATAAAACATTTAAATACATGGGTCTTATCATTTAAAAACATAAAAAATTTATTATTTTTAAATTAAAAATATTCACATAAATTTTCTTTGTCAAATTCTACCAAACATAAACTATGCTTGTCCTCAAGCATAAAATCTCAACATGGAATTCAATGGTCACCAATGTTATAAATATTAAAATTTCAATTAATTAAAAAAATTATCAATGTCTAATAAAATTTTCATGTTCCACAAAAAATATCAATTTAATTTCCAATTTTTTTCATAGAAACAATTAATTCATGCATTTTACATTTTCTCATTGAAAAAATAATGGAACTTATTCTTTAATTTATTCAAGAGTATTAATTCATTATTATTAAACATTCCATGTCATTATTTACCTCACCATTTAATTTTATCTCTCATATCTCATGATACAATTCATGTAGAGTTATGCTCATATCATGAGAACATTCACTTTATCCATATGCTTGTAAAGTAACTACATTTCCACATTGTAAGGACAAAACAATCATTCAATCACGAGGACTTCCAATAATGGTTCAAATGACTCTTTGCATTAGGTTTGGTGGTTAAATTATTGAAATAATTTAAGGCCAGAAATATGAGGTTTGACTCTTAAGTAAAATGCAAGATTAATCAAGTAAAGACATAGGATGAACCTCACTCAAATTAATTTGATAATGTGAAGCACAACACCACACATTTTAATGATATGGTACATGAGTCAATAAATTATTACAAAGAATGATATCATCCATGTTCTCACTCTTTTTAAATAATCTCCAAAAATGCACAATTTGTTTTTATTTTATCCCTTTTATTAGGAGAACCAGATGGAATGAACGAAATATAATGAAATTGTGACTCATGTCCAATTTTCTAATAATACATTGCCCAAAATGATTATTCACACCTCAAACTACCCAAAAAAATGATACACATCCCAATTAACAAACATGAAAGGCCCTTCCCCCATAAATAAACTTGAATAATCCATGGAAAAATACTAAAAGAGTGGGAAGGTAACGAAAAATTTTCCAGTAATGTGGCTTAGACCTATAAGGAAATTCATGGCTTCTATGCGATAAAGAAGGATAAATGTAAGTGTGGGTCTGAGGTAAATATGTGGCTAGCCACTGTAGTGCCTCAATGATTTTAATTGTGTTTTTGTACATTCATAGCTTTGAGAAGTTTCAATACAAGTTCTGGTAGATGGCATGTCCCAAGATCACATAAGAATTATGCTCAAGATAATATAGGAAATTTTTGTTCTAGAAATACTCTCGGGAATGGGAATATAACATTGGACAATCAATCGTGGCATAAATAATAATAACAAAATAATTCTCATGAACTTCTGATATTCAAAGCATAAAAGATGGTAGGGAAATTTCATTTACCTGAATTAGTAAATTCATTCAAATCATGAGTCAAAATTTCAATATTTATGCTTCATATATAAAAATTCAATTCTACATATCAATCATTTAATCATATAAACATTGAAATCTAAAACATGGAATCACTAGTTTCCTATGAAACTCATGTTTCTTAGATAATTTGAGTAAAACGTGAATTCAAGTGTGGGTATTCAATTTTATCATTAAAGCTAACAACATGTTTTGGACCAAAATGTGGAGAGTTTAAAAGATAAATCACTAAATTGAAATCCTTTTTTCCATGGAACATAGCCATTACCCTTCATTGTTTGGGGCTTCTTTCCACCATTATGAACCTACAAAAGAGAATTACTCATTTAAAAATTATGATCATATCATTAAAACTCAAAAAGATAAGAGGTAGTGGGATGCATGCTATAATTATTCCAAAAACTGAATTTTATATTTAAATTACTAATAATGAAAATGAAATTACTAAAAAACATTTAAAGGATAAATCATGGTATGATCCGCCAAGTGGGCCCCGAATTTATACTGGCACCTGAGGGTGGTACTAGTTGTTATCTAAAATTAGAGGGTGGATGATGCTTATTTGATTTGAACCACCACATGTGGCTTTTCCCAGCTTCCAGTTCTTTGTTCTTACTGAGGAGAATTCCATGGATAGATTACACTAGATCCACCCCATTCACAATTATATACTTCTTCCATGGTGGGGTAGGATGAAGTATGAATCCTCATCCTCTTCAGTTTCTACTTGTGCAATTCCTTCTTCAAAATCTAGTGGTTTCTCCAGATATGCTGCATGAAAATAATTATCAAAGGGAGATTAAATATTAAAATTTGAAATATTAATTTCAAAATCATCCATTTTAATTTATGTAACTTGTAGATTTTGTTCTTCAGGCATAGCCACGTGTATATCTTCATGGACATCCTCATGTAGATGATCAATATCGTCAGGGAGCTCAAGGTGTTCCTCAATAGGTGAAATTTATTCTTCATCCTCCAAGGCATAGAAAATACTATCTGATTCTGTAAAACATGATGGAGTGACATAAAAATTAATATTCAATAAAACAAAAAGGGATAGAGTCAATGAAAGCTTCAACTCCATGAGTTGGTTCAGCTTTAATCTCCTCTTGATTTGAATGTGCCTCTTGGAGTTGATTATCGCTAGATGGAGGTAGGTAGTCATGATCCTCTACCTCTAGTTTGTATTCAATTTCATGGATTTCATCAGTGAAATTAGGGAGGGCATGGTTATATTTCTTCTTAGAATTGAATATTTCAATGTCAGTCTTAATATCATCGGCCATGGATATCAAATCTTCAAGTGAGATCCATGTTGCAAGTCCTCTTTCCTTCTATCTGAACTTTATCATTAGAGAATCAGCCCTTCGTTGGAGGTCCTCCTCAGTGTAGTCATTTTTATCCTCCTTCACCGGTGAGTCATTATTCCATGCATAATAATTTAAATTTTAACGAAAAATGGAAAAACTAATTTTTTTGCGATTTTTTTAAACAATAATGAAAACTATCTAAAATTTTAAAATAGAAAATGTAAAGTAAACAATTGATTAGCTCCCTCGAAACGGCGTAAGTTTTGACACCCGCCTATCCTACTCCATGGAAATGGAAATTTAATTTTCCTAGTGCAGCACAGTGGCTGACCAGGGTCGTCTTTCTTGAGGATCATTTTCAAAAATTCACTCACATAATCTAATTTAACTAAACTACTTCTTTTGGTTGTTTTTATTTTATCTTAGAATGGAATAAAATTTAATTAAAATAAAAGATAAAAATAACATGCAATGAAAAAATTCAATTAATTGAGAATGAACTTGGCCTTTATGTGTTGGTTTGTGGGTTTCATCATTCTCCTTGTTTGTATTTAAATTTTGTTTGATAATTATATTATGAGATATTATTCATGAATTACAATTTTTTTATTTATTGATGTGAAATCTTGAATGCATTTAACAATATTAACTTCACCTCCTCCTATAATCAAAGTTTATGCCACACCTCGATCGTGAGTGTGACGTCTACCAAGACTTGTCTCTATCGTTTTCCATTTCAACAACTGAATGGATCAACTCCATCGTGTGAAGAGATTTTATTCAGTATAAGGTACGGAAAAGATTTAATAAAATAATAGAAATTATTTTGAGATTAGTTTCATGGTGGACGATCTCTACACCTATGTACATCACTCTTGGTCATCACAAACATAATGAAACATAGGAATTTAAGCACAAAATAATTGAAATTTCCACATACCTCCCCCATGACAAGTCTCAGGTTAACCCTCATTTTTTAGGGTATGTGGTCATGGTGGATAATATGGGAAAATAAAATAAGATAAGATGAAGAAAATATGAAGAAGTAAATAGGGTGGATGGGTGGACCCTGAAATAAAAATAATGCATGAATTTTATTAGAAATCAAAATTACAATTGAAAACTAAAACAAAAATGAAGAAAAGAAATAAATTAGAAAAATTAAATGGGAATGATTGGTGGTTGACCTCCCTCGGTGGAGCTCTCCTCCATGGTGCCTTGAAGGAATGGATGGAGAATGGAATGATTTTGGAAGGAGGTGAGGGAATCCTTTTATAGGCAGAATTCAGGACCCCGAAATATTGTGCGTCCTTGAACCATTAAATAGAAGTTTCACATGTGGACCCCTTATTCAAATTTGTCCATAAATATTTTTTCTGTTCAGCATCCAAATTGAATCTCTTTGGGACAACGGAGGAAGGAGTTATGAGTTTTTCATTAGACTTTTCTGATTCTCGACGAAGATTCCAGGAAGGTTCCTCCTAAAGTATGTTGTTCAATGGCCGCCTTAATGAAATCAAGACTCCAAAAAATTTATTGTAGAGCTGTCCATATCTGTCTTCGTTCTATCCTAGGTGGATACACCGCTCTTTGATATGTGTAGGCCAAGTTGGAGTTCAGTTACAGTGGTGGGGTCCATGCTGTCTGACGGAAAAACTCTTCAATTTCATTGATTTTTTACGGCCGTTAGATGATTGATTCAATACCAAGTATAGAAGACAAAAATTAAGGAAATAAAATAAACATCCTGAAATATTTTATTCATAAAATTTAGAATTATATTTTTCAGGAAATGACCAAAATACCCTTTATGTAAAAATATGTCCAAAATCCAGAATTAAGCACTTGTCACAATTTATCTCATTTTTATTCTATAATCCTAATTTCCCATTATTTTAATAAAACATTTAAATACATGGGTTTTATCATTTAAAAAAATAAACAATTAATTATTAGTAAATTAAAACTATGCACCTAAATTTTCTCTATCACCCTTCAATATTTGACCAACCATAATTTCATGATTGATTATAATACCAGGAGAGTATTTCACATGTCTTAGAAATAAATTCATCATTTTTTCCAACAAATTCATCATAGTTATTATTTATCTCATTGAATTCATTATTTATATTAATATTAATAATAGGAGGAATCTATTTATTAAATTAAATGATCTTAAACTCATCGCACTCATTGGAGTCAGTTTCTTAAAGTTGCCTCTAATAAATGATATGATTTCACCCTTTGATCATATTCACCTTCCAAATAATAGTATACTAGAATGATTTTATTCATTACCTAAAAACAGGTGAATGGAATATATATTTTAATTGTTTTATTTTCACTGATAAGAAACTAGTAGGTCAATGTAACATTGAAAAAAGGGTAGACATTGCTTAATGAAGGACACACTAGAAAATAGATCCCCCATTTATATTTTTAAACATTAGCATGATTCATAACTTGTGAATGTTTTGGGAAAATATAAATGAGATTTTTCTTTCCATATCTTTTAACATTTGGTTTCATAGGATAATAGTCATTGTGTTATATTTGACTTTCTTAATTAACATGATTCATTTAGGTTCAATCCATTGACTAAAACCAAAAAACCAAGTCTAAACATAATAATCATAATTGAATTCCATATAATCAAGAAAAAAAATTATAATATATCTAAATAAAAAATTTATTTTAAATATATGACACCTTAGGCTTAACCTAGAACATTTTTTGTCATTTAAAAGACATTAGGACGTTATCCTATGTGTAATCATATCCCCCTAGTTAAAACTAATATTCTCTTATCCTAGTTTGAAAACGATAACATAATCTTACTCTGATAAAAACGATCATAACCAATCATTTCAATAAAAATATATTAAATCTAATTAGATCAACATTCATTTATATCATAATGTTCTAGGACAAAATCGCAGTGTTGAAGTATCGTTAAAAATTTAGTCACATGATCAATTCTTTCATAAAAAATATACATATTATCGCTCTATGTTCTTCCTAACTAGATCCATTATTATACATAAAATACTTAATTCCACTCATAATAATCAAGAGAACATGAATCAAAAGAAAGGTTGATCCTATATGATCAGTAAGTAAAAACATGGGAGAAATCAATGATCATGAAAACATAACATGAGAAGAAGGTAAAAAGAACATCATAATAACATTTGAAAAGAATACCCTGAATATCATAGATCATAATTTTGAGTCATTACATAAATCATGGAATTTGATAAGATCTGAATAAAAAATAAATCAAAGAAAATTTCCATGATTCTAGAATAGATATATATATATATTTTTGGTATAAATAAAATTATAGGAAATCATTTCCATAATAGTAAAGTAATAATGTGAAAACTATAAAAGTGGTTTCGGTTCACTCCCCAACCTATCCTTATAGTCAAGGTTAACTCACAAGACTATAATAGTGGATTTGGTTCACTCCATGAACCATATTAGTAGTCATGCTTGACTCCCATGACTATTATAGTAAAAATATTCACTTACTGAATTGGGACACTCCCCATTCCAGTCCTATTTATCCCATGTAAAATCAAAACTTTTCTAATGCATAAGTGTGTTTTATAATTTTTGTACCACCCATCAAATAATTAAAACTATAAATACTTGTTCCACATGATCACAAAACATTCATTATATTTTTACCCCTAAAATGAAGTGGGTTTCTTAAAATTTTCATCATAAAATAACCCATGGAGAAAATTAGGTTTCATAAACATCTTTTCACTATAAACATAATCCTTCTAGAAAATGAACAATTATGTTATCCATGGAACATATCCTCATTAATGAATAAACAACATTAATGTATGTTATCTAAGATGAAATATAATTTTAGGGATCTCTTGGAACATTTCATGATAAAAATATCATTTTTTTATTTGAAATCAATAATTTACTATCTAAAAATATCACAATTATTAAATAAATAAAGCTATTTTAAAATAAATTAAAAAAACATACAAGGAGTTCAGTTTTTATGATTGAATAAAATTCTCTTCATGTTGTACACATTAAAAAAATATTATATTCATGTTGTAAAAAATATCAACAATAACACTTTCAGAAATAAAAAAAAGATTCACATTAATCAATTAAATAAATCATAAAAAATGGATAAAAATATGTTTAATAAATCATTAGAGTTTGTAAAAAAAATTAATAACATTTTTTGAAAACATGGACATGGATGGGAAAGGTTTTTTGACTGAAGAGTGAGATAAAGTTGTTCTTTCAAAGAAACAATCATTTAATATAAACGATACCTAAAGGGAGGAAAATGAAATAAAAAATTAATTTAATGAAATCACCCTATAAGAATAAAATTATTGAGTTTTTTGGGACATATTTTATAAAATTCAATCTTTTCCTAGGGACATCATTTTTTGAGTATGTCATTTGAGCCTTGGTGGCTAAGTTATGATCAGAGTTAGTAAGTCCTGATAGGGTATAATTACCTAATGATAGGTGACATATTTTTGATTGAATTAGTGGAATCTAAGAATAAATTTATTAAATGAGTTTAATAAGGGTTTCCATGCTTGTATGCATTCAGATCTAGTTTTAATTCTTTCAATATGAAATTTGTTGAAGGATGTCTGTAGAGAAACTAAATGAAATGTAATGACATTACATGATGTGTAACTAATGTCAGGAAAACATCATGTTCTTGGATTATGACATGAAATGAATACATGTGGTAAAGTAATTTCATTTCATGTAATGTTTTGGATAATTAAATATTACGTTGCGGTGAACCGTTTTTCGGAATATCCCTATTAAAATAAATACATGAGGTGTAACTAAATGAAATGGAATGAAATTCCCCCATATGGATTTTAAAAGGTTCTATGTGGTTGTTTTTCATCCATATTCCATGAATAACTCTCATCTCAATGTTAGGGAAGTATCCATGTCGTTTTGGGAAACCTATCATGTTTTTTGGGTATCCTTTTTGTGAGATCAATCCCTAGTATGTCAATTTGTTTGTTTTTTTCCTTCTCTCATGTTGTTCTCTTGCCATTGCAGTGTAATTATCATGAACACTAATTTTTTTTGGTTTTGATCATGATCAGTTTTGATCTTGAATCATTCTTACAATGATTTGAAAAGTTTTCCTCATGTGATTTTTCACTTCATATCATTTTTGGTCTCCAGATAAAGGTAGGGGTCCTATTAATTAACATTATGGTTCCATAATTATCAAGAATTTGAGATATTGAAATTTGTAGAGAACATATTGTGATCTTGAATTTATTAAATTATGAAATTGATTATTCCATGGAGTCCTTTTAGATATAATTGGTTATTGATCATGATTGTGGCTACCATTTGGGTTACTGAACCCTTAGTTAAAAATATATTTTTAATGGATTAATGTGTTCTTATAATGACATGATTTTTGAGTGATTAGATGATAATGATTAACATTGGCTTGGATGGATTATTTATTTGATTGACATGTTACTGGTTTACAACCCAATGATAAATGAAATGTGTAATTTGTAATAACATAGTTATTCTTTAAGGTGCAGATACATTACCTTATGTCTAATTTAATTTTAAATGTTTAAATATAGCAGAATGTGAATTTAGATTTAGGTCATGGAGGTATTGGAGTTGTTTGGGATTGGTTAAGAGCCCAAAACCCATGTTTTTAGTTCAAATAAGTCTATAGCATGGTTAAAAAAATCATAATTTAAAGTTTTTATGATTAGATATAACCTTATGATGAAGGGTAATTAGTAAGGGAATGACGCGTGAATATGCCAAACAATGAAATTTGGAGAAGCATGGCCACACGTCCACGTCTTCAAATTTTATAGTGGAATTTGACATGGATTTCACTTGGTTAGTCAAAATATGTGGACAAACCATGCTATGTTCTCATACCTATAACTAAGCCAGCATTTTTGGTGCACGATTTGGCCAAACCATGAAGCTGAACTGTAAGACCACATAAATTTTGGGTAAAATTACAAAAAATTACCCTAATTAAATATATTTCTATACATACAACTCATTTCATATAACATAGAGTTGTGAATCCGATATTCAAGCTAGCTTTGAGCTTTTTTTTGGAATTTTCATCATCTCATCATTCGATCTCTAATTCAAACACCACCTGAATCATTATATCTGCATCGATGAGTAATCAATTCCTTTGCTGATGTTATTTGATTAGTTTTGTATCGTCTATAATAAATTTGTGCAATATAATTTTAATTATTAATAGGTTTTTTATATATTCTTTTATTTTATCTCTATTTGGGTTGGAGGAGGAGTTATTACTGGATGATCTACCCTCTAAGGACCTATAGTAGGTGGTCTCATGCATTTTGATAATTTTATATGTGTTTCTATATTATCATTGTTCAATTATTCAGATTCCTTAGTGTCCCCAAGAAATGAATTGAGGTCCTTGAAATAAATTTAAATTCATGACCTAAATATTTAAATTGACCTATTAGTGAATTAATATAGGTTAAGAACCCTGAATGGAACCACCCATTTGGGTGTTTTTGCTTTTTAATGTGAACTTTTTTATGTATTATAAAATAGGACTACATTTAGGTGTGTCATTTACCCATTCCATGGGAAGTTAATATTCAATTGTTAAATGTGATGTAAAATTTGAAATTTTATTTGAGTTCAATTTTGATATAAATTTTAATTGAATTGACTAATGGGAAGAGATAATATGACCATGTCCTTGTATATTAAATGTTATTGTTTTTTGAGCATGATATGCATGTTTAAATGAATTTACCACAAGTGTAAAATAATGGTAAGACATCTACACATATACCATTACTTTAGACACAATTTTAGTAGAGTTTGAATTAAATTGGTTATGGTGATGTCCCTTAGTGTAATTGTTTTTATTCAATGATATTGAATTGATAAAATATTTAAATTTATTCAGTGACACATGGATTAAATTAATTAATTACATGAAAGAACTCAATTAGAATGAACCTTTCTTATGATCAAGTGTAACATGGACTCCTTATATGGACTACTAAGGACATACTCAATGGGTTCGACAATCAAATGTGAAGTGTTGCAAAGATTCACATGAGAATTACATGGATATAATCAATGTTACATTGATCATATATTCAATGGGTGATACATAGTCTCTAATAGAGAACCTCTAAGTATAGACATGATTGGAATAAAAGTTATACGATAAATAGAGAAATACATGGGTTTTTAGGATCCCTATGAATGATCTTGTAGGGAGTTGGTTTATATTATATATGGTACAATTCGTAGATTCAAAATTTTGAATTCCAGGGATTGGTATCAGATTAAAAAATTAATAATGAATGAAAAATATTATATGAAACATCTTATAAAACAAAACTCATCCTTGGATTTGGTCTTTGTATTACAATTTATAGAGGTCTTGTTTAAGAGACAATGAAAATATCACTATAAGTGACGTGAGACTATGTGTCGGGTCTTGATACTTATTAATTAAATGATGTTGAATTATTAAATTAACATGATTGTAGATGTAATGTGACAAAATATTTATTCAGGGATATTTTTTAATGAAATTGATTAAATTATTATGATCATAATTAAGAAAACGGGTGTTATATGATGTTTACTTCCAGTACTTCCATGCTTATTCAATTAAATCCTACACAATGATATATATAATAACTGACTGTATAGAACATGAACATGGGTTGTTTCCTACTGTAATTATGTATCACACCCTATTCTGTCAATATTGGGTACCCGAACAGATAATACATTTTTATGTATGGATTGGGAAAACACATTTCTATAGGTTCATGATGATTTCTTCGGTGTAGGGGGCATGTGACATAGATAAGGATCACGATTATGGATGGGATATTATTTCCTTGTTATAATTTCATTCGAAATATTTTACACATACAATGTATACATTTTTTTAGATTCATTATATGAGATATATGTCATGTATTTTCATCATCATTGTATGGGACCTTCCTTTTTATATTTTTATCTATTCCATCTGAGTATTAATTTTCAATATTATTATCTTCATTTACTATATGATTTTTCTTTCTATTCTATTAGTATACACTCTAGTTAGATGGAATAATCCTCCAATGGACAAACCCTTGGCCCTATCTACATTTCAGAATCCTCTAGTGTTTTGGGAGACGCGCTTGAGGCCATGTGACCAACTTGGCTCGAGGCACCTTTTAGTGAAATCTAGGCTTGGTATATTATAAAGTTGTTTCAAAGAGATTATTTTCTCGTTAAATTCAGTATCTAAGAAAAATTGAATAGTATTTGAAGGGAATGGTGTTTGGTAATGAGTTCTTCATGGATGTATCTAACCAACATAAATGAAAAATCCAAATTTCCTCATATTAAATTTTAATTTTATAGAAATTGACTATTACATTTTATTTTTTTCATCATTGGGTGATGAACATGATTTGTGAGGTTATTTTTGAAATGATTTTAGGTTTTATTTTTCAATAACATGATTATATGAGGGTATTCCATACAATTCATCATTTCATAAAAATTATAGGAATCCAATTTCATGTATTATTCCATGCCATTTACGTTGAATTAATTGATTAATTATTTTTTAAAATGTTCCATGAGAGAAATATCTTGTACTATTATAATTATTATATAATGTGTTATTATATGAATTTTATGGATCCATATTTTAGTTTCAGAGGAGTATGGGCCCTCATGGATTGTAATTTAGAGAAAAATTTGGTTCAACCAATTTAAATTCAGAGTGGAATAAATATGAAATGAATATATGTATCCAAGTGAAAAGGAAATGGAAACTGAATTTCTTATTGCATAGAACATGACCCAAACCGAACCATTATAGTGGGATTTCGGTAGTACCACTTTCTTTTACAAATGTTTTTGGATTCTCAAAACTGACTCTATGACCAATAAGTTGGTTGTTTTCTTATAAAGGATGGATTTTACCAATAATATTTCATTATATTTTCTTTTAAAATAAAATACATGATAAATATCATGATTTAAGGAATGTGGTTGGAATTAGTAGAGTTATTTCACTGTGACGTCCTCCTATTATATGCCAAGAGGGTGGTGAAAACCACACCCCAAAGGTGGTGGGAAATTGGATATCGATGGTCCTCCAAAACTGTGGTTGGTGAAACTGTAGTTTTAGTGGACGCAACAACTAAAGGATAATTCCATGAAAACCTTTTTTGATTCATGTTGACCAATCAGGGAGCACCACCACCTAACCAAATATGGTAGAGTTGATGTGTGAGTTCCAACAGTGTCATCCACCCATCTTTTATGGGGTTGGATGACCATAGGCTATAGAATCATGTCTAGAGCCCATTCTATCTATCATTGAAAATCAATATATTACTCCAGAGAGGAGGTTAATGATCACTATGATTATATTGTGTTATACATCCAATAGATGGTGGGATTTTATAACTCAAATGGAACATCATTGGGACATTGCCTTTAGTGATTTTCATATACACTTCTATGATTACTTCTATCCCCATAAATTGAGGGAGGAGAGAGCTCATGATTTCATGCACCTAGAGTTGGGAGCAGTCTCTGTAATGGATTTCTTGGCCTATTTTACAGAGCTCTAGCACATCACATATCTTCTGATGGGTGAGGATTTTTCTAAAGCTTTGCAATTTCAAGATCCTCAAATTTATTTAATTTGTCCAGAATAAATTTTATTTTAGATAAATACCATTTTAGGAATATTGAATCACATGCTTATCACAGATTATAAAATAAGAGATGCTAATGGTCTGAGCTACAGTTTTTTAACACAAATATCTAGTACTACATCGACCACTAGTATGAATCATGATCTGGATCATCCAAGTTGTCATATTAGTTATTGGAACACATACTCATTTATCTATTTGATGTTTTACTAGTGTATTTGGCTGGTATATACGATGCCATGCTGTATGAGGGACCCAATAGAGTACTGATCAGGTGTCGTGTTGGGTCATCTATAGTACTTATGCAGATCATTTCCATTGGAACTAGTGTGAGGGTGACTTCAGTAACACAAAATTCTAGATAGGGGACAATAGCTTTTCATTGGGTAAGGATCTGAAGTATAGCTCTTCAATTAGGCTAAGGTTGTGGTCATGGTTAGGGTTGGCATACCCCAGTTTTACAGTGACAATAATGATAATCTTATCATTGTATATAGCTAGTATCATAGGGCCTCGACTCAATCTAGATATATATTGTGTGATGGAACCTTGGGGAGCATGATCCCATAACTTCTATTGTCAGAGTGACTATTATAGTTTCATCTACTTTAGATTCATTAATTTTTAATATAGGGAGTCTCAATAGCTCATATGTTTTCTATTGGGGAGATCCTTGGGTGTGTTTTTAGTTATTTGATTGTGTTATGAAGGTTTTCACTTAGTAAGGGGCTACAACGGAGTGTATACATTAGTCTAGGGAGTTCTCCCATGAGGTTTCATGTTGTCACATTGCATGATACCTATTTTTCCATGATATCACATATTTTGACAATATTCATTGTATGGAATGGTTGGTTCCCATCTATTATTTAGTTGATCTATATCACTGAAGGGTGAATTTCATATCTCCATAAGGTTGTGAGTTCATTCACAAGGGTGAATGGCATGTCCTAGCGATCTAAGTTATAGCTGAGCATCATGGGTTGTGCAGGATGATAACCCAGATTGTGAGTCTATATCTAGATGATTAGAGAACAATTTAGGTTAATTTCCTTCCAACTATTGATCATTTTAGGGAAATATTTTCTGAAGACTTTTTGTTATTACTACAAGTGATATAGGTAGTGTTCTGTATCGAGAAAATTCTTGGATATGCATTGGTATCCATTCCTATTTTTATGATAACTACTAAATTTATGAAAATTATCAAGAGGAATCTAGATGATTTAAATTCAATGGGTTTTATTAATCCTGATACATTATAGAGGGGTTCACTATACCATTTTTGGAAAAAAGTTATATCGTGCCCTTAGTTTAAGAATGGTTTATCAGAAATTTAATTGGGTGATAGTTAAGGACTGATATCCCTTTTCATGGATTGATAACATATTTTATTAGTTTATAGGAGATTGGTAAATCTTGGTAATTTATTTGAGGTCAATATTTCATCAGGCATGTATTATAGAACTATACATACCATCCACAAAATTTCTTAGTAGGTATAATGTATAATAATATTTGTATATTTTGTTCGGCCACATGAACACATCATCGGCCTCAATGGCTCAGATGAACCAAACTTCCATCCTTATATTGATTCATTCTTAGTTGTATTTGTGGATGTTATATTGGTGTGTTTTCACAATCGACATTTCTAGGAGAATCATCTTGAGATCATATTGAATACACTAAGAGAGAAGAATTTATATGATGGAATCAAAAAGTTACAATTTTGGATGGATCATATTCACTTACTAGGTCTCATTATCTTATAGATATGAAGCCGAGTTTACACTGAGAAGGTGAGATATGTGGATTCATGGAAGAATCCCAATAACTTCTTTATGGTGAAAGGTCTCTTATGAAATGGCGTATATTAAATGAATTTCATACAATAATTCTTACACATAAGGGAATCTATTATGGGCTTGAATAATAATGGAGTGATGTTTTTATGATTATATTCCTATGAGATGGCTTCTCAGGAGCTAAAACGGAGATAGACATATGCACAAAAACTTATTTTTCCCAAACTAGACCTGACCTGAAAATTACTTTTTATTATTAAAACACTTTTTAATGGGAAAGTGAGAAACCAAATACAACCAAAACAAAAAATTGGTCCACTCCAACCCAACAAGTGTGCCAATAAAAAATCTTCACCAACACAGCACCCCTCGGCAAGCAGACCCATGCAGAAGCAAGGGCACAAAAACGATGGTGAAGCCATACCCTCTCAAGCATCCAATTCCAAGTGACCTGCATCAATGAAGACTTAGTGCCCCAATCCTCATCCGGAGCAGTCCAAAAGCATACTGGAAACAAGAAAACTGAACTACAAGGAACCCGAAGCAACTACGGCTAACACAGACCAAACACTCACACGAGCCAACCAAACCCACAAGCTTAAACAACATCGCTAACATAAAATTTAATATTACCTGTCTCTGTTTCCCTAAAAATATTCCATGTTAAGGATGATAGGATTAATTCTGCATCTTCCAATAGCCGCTTCTCAAAATCTGACACAAGTTGATCCCAAGTCTGGATGTATTCCTCAACACTGATCTTCCCATGATTGAGTCCACCTACCAGAATTGAGTCCTGTTTGTCAATCCAAGAATATTGATCCTCAAAAAGGGGAACCTCAAGAGATATCCCCATCATCCTGGAAGCATCCTCCTCAGTAGCCTTTAGCAATAGTACATGTTCAATCACTTATTCTTCGTAGCTTAAGATCAAGACCAAGGGTTGACAATCTTGTTCCCTCGGTATCAAATGACTCAAAGGTTCTACCAGAGTTCTCATGTCATCCATATTCTTCGCTGAGCGAGTCTTCATAGGAGGAGGTAGTGAGGCGTAATCCTTCCTCCCCTTTTTTCTTCTGGGACCCCTAGTTCTCTTCGGGCTTAGAGCCTCATCATCAGAGTGTCGGTTAATACTCCAGTTGAGAGCCATCCCATTAGCTCTTTTCTTCCTCTCCTCCACTAACGAGCTCAGAACACTCCTCTGAAAGGCCTTCGAATCTGTTCCTCAAGGTAAGTGCACTCGGTTATACTTCTTTCCTACCTCTATCTAGAATAGCGTCATTGAATTTAGACCCCTGCCTCGCCTTTCTTATCTTGGCAACAGTTGCTCGTGTATTGCATTGTTGTAAACATTACATACACGGAGAGAATTTTGGGGTGTACACATATGATAAAAACCCCATGTTCTTATTTACAAACCACGATTTGAATCAGAGGAAATGAAACTAGGTGGAATACCTATATTCATACAATTTTGAGATTTCTTACATTCCCAGTAAAAGAAATGTAGTGGATGGGTCACTAATTAGGAAGACCCAGATACATCTAGTGCACCATTCCAGTAGTGAGTAGGATCTTATAAATGTTTTCTCATATATTTACATGTGGGTGATGGAATGTCATGGGGATAATTTTCTATCATCCTTATATGTGACCTCTACCCTACTGAATAGGAAAAGTATGAGGTTGAAATCAAAAAACAAGGGACTATTCCTATAGGTTAGTGTGGAAGGTGAGGAACCTACTATTGGTTGGACTATATGTGCACATGAAATTCATTGTTTTCATGGTTGTGTGTGGGTTTTAGAAGACATTCATGAAGAGTTGATCCGAAATTTGCATTCTCTTGCATGGGAAACACATCCTTGCATCACTAGGATTTATCGGGATTTATATCTCTAGTAGATGTTACATGGTATGGAATGAGATGTAGTTGTTTTATTCATGATAAGTCCCACATGTTTGTGAGGGAAATGGGATTAAAATACATGGTTAGATTTTTTTTCATGTCACACCGATGATGGGACATAGGAGGATCTAGAGAGAGGGTAAGATTTCCCCGTGATAAATTAGGCCATTTTAGATTCCAAAGAATATAGGGATGATATCTTATCATTTGTAGTTACCTCACATGTATCGATCCATTCATGACGTATTCCATGTTTCTTAGACAATATGTTATTATTTATACCCATCTCATGCCTTTTATCATATGGATGTAAATTTACAGTTAGTCATATAATTTTAGAAGCATCCTATATGCATTGTGGATCATAGCCTGATGGTTCCTCTAAGGCCAGTTTATTTCTCTAGTATGGGTGTTATAGAAGCAATGCCGACTATATGTTGTGACCTATGAGTTGGAGTCTGATGTACGATCATACTTGTCGTAGTTATTCTCTAAAAAATTCGACAACCCTTGGGAGGGAAATGTGGGAATATATTTTTTTAAGGGGAGATGCTTATAAGAACAACTACAGAAAATATGTCCTTTATCAGTGCTAGAAAAGGGCATTACCAGTTCTATAAAAGAGATGTTATTTGAGGTGAAGATAGGGGGTCCCTTTTATCAGTGCCTAATAAATGCACTGATAAAAGGGTTTTTTATCATTCCAAAAAAAAGTACAGATAAAAAGGTTCACTGTCATCAATTTTTTAGCGCTGATAATGACACCTTTTAGCAGCACTTTTTTAAGTGCTGGTTAAAGTCCTAAATATAAAAAAATTAAAAAGAATATATAATTCGGGGGGGATCTTTTAACAGTTGTTGACCCCCCCCCCCCTCTTTTATCAGTGCTGGGTAGAGCCCCCTCCCTCTCATTGCATGCTTCCTTTGCCTGTGTAACCCCCACCCACATGCTCCTGCGGCCCTTTAGTAGACCATAACATGAACTCGAGACCTCCCTCCTTGTGCACTCCACCTTTACCACTAGTCCATTTAGTTTTTTTCTCCATTTAATGATATATCTATTTATATATATATAGTTATATTTGTTCATATATTAATATAATTTCATATTAATATAAATATTTGAAGTTAAATTACAACAAATATATTTCTTCATATATTAATATATATATTTATTCATATATTAATATCTATTTATATATAATTATATATATATATATATATTAATTATAATTTTTTATTAATATATTTATTTATATATTAATATATATTTATAAGGTTAGTTTTAAATACATTTATAAAATGTGTTTTTTTATGTTTGTTTATAAATAAATAAAAAATACATACATACATACATATATACAATACAAACACAAACACAGACATGCACAGACAAAGAGACACACACACATATATATTTATGAATAAATACGTATATATATATATATATATATATATATATTTGTGTGTATATGAAAAGACATAGAGTGTTAAAACGACCATAACAACTAATCTAGAAGTCCAATTCAACTCTACAACTAGTAAAATCAAAGAAAACAAATCAATATTCGATATATATATATATATATATGTTACATGCACAACAAACATCCATATCAGAAGATATACCTGCTCAAATGATAACAAATCGAGGTATCCTGACTAAAAAATCAGTTATAGAGACCTTTTGGACAATTTTAGGCCTTAAAAAATGTGACAGAAGTTTCCGTTCAGTCACTTGAGTTTATATATCATCATAAGATTCCATTTTATATGCATTGTATCTCAAACGGACACCAGGATTAAAATTAATGGCCGTTTGATTCTCGAGATACGTTTTCAACTTATTTTAGATATTTTTTTTATTTGTTGTGTCTTCAAATTGTTATTAAATTATTATTAATCACTGATAATTATAAAATAAATAATTAATAAATTTTTTAAAATATTTTATATAAATTTTCAATCAATTTCCTATATATTAAATATAATAGTTTATTTTTACTTATCTAAAACATATTTAAAAATACATATTATATTTATATCAATATAAATACACTTGTATAACAATATATTATTTCTCAGGAATTTGTTTTAAATTTATTAGCACTATGAAAAAGCACTACAAAATTCCCTCTTTATCAGTGCTACTAAAAAGACCAGATAAAGGCTTCCCCATTTAAGACACTAAAAAAAAGCGCTGATAAAGGGTCACTATTAACATAATTTTTTAGTTCTCCTAAATTATCCTTTTATAATTTCTTTTTTTAGTGCTGATAAAGGGTGGCACTGTGGAATCCTTGTTTTGTAGCTGTGACCCCATTTCTTCCATGACGTTTGGATCGTTTAACTTCCATAAAATATATTTTTAAATATTTAAATATGCCATAACTTCAATTATATTTGATTTAATCGATTTATCGTCATTGTCAGGGGATAGTTCGAATCCCATAACACAATTACTAGGAGAAATAATGTATACATGGGGTTATAGATTACTATGTAGGGTGGACCACATGGTTAGATATAACCATGTGATGTTGGAAATTGAGTTAGGGAAATATTCCTGGTTAGGAAAAATTGTGAGATTTGGGTTACAGGGCCATGGATAAATCTCCAATATTGATAGTGGATTTTCAAACAGTATTTTGTGGTAAACCATGGAGTAAAATAGTGAAATATTACCATCACTACTATTCTGCATTTATGTGGGGTGCATTGTTTTCCCAACCATGAAACCAAAAATTGTGGCCCTGTAATTTTTCCTAAAATTAAAAAATTAACTCTAATTAAATATATTTCTAAATGTAACTTACTTTTCTTCTCCCTTGTAGGATGTGCTCCCATTTTGAAGCCCTCATTGAGCCTATTCTAGGAATTTTCATCATATCTCCTTCTGATCTATGATTCAATTTCCCCTCATTACGTTGTATATGAATTAGTGAGTTTTTTTTATTATTTATTTATTTATCATTTTATTTTGTATTGGGTGTTCTATTTTGGTGAAATATATATTTATCTATTAAAATGGTCTTCATCCTTTATTTGATTTTCACCTGATATAACTTGAATCAGTTGATGAGACTAGATGAGCTATACTCTGTTGATCTATAATAGGTGGTCTCATGCCTTTCATTAATGGTTGATGTGTTTATATATTTTCCTGGTGTCAGATTCCCCATTCATGGGAATCACCTTGAAATGAATTTAGATATTTTAATTAAATTTCCAGGCATGGCCTATATAATTAATGTGGCCCATTAATGAATTAATATTGGTTCAGAATCAAGAATGGAACCACCCTGATTTGTGTGCTATGTATTAAAATGGACTATTTTTTGAAAATATGTAATTATAATCCGTTTTGGTGTGACCTTTACCCTTTTCTGGGGAAGTTAATATTTATTTGTAAAATATTAAGTAAATTGTGAAATGAAATGTGTGTTGGATTGTGATATCAATAGTAATGGAATTGACTAATAGGAAGGATGATATGATCATGTTGAGGGCTCTTCTATGTTTTGGTTTGTTAAGCCTGCTATGCTAGTGTAAATGAATTTCCCACATAAGAAAATTAAAGGTAATATATCTACCTATAGCTCATGAATTGAGTCACATTTTTAGGTGAGGGTGAAATAAACTCATTATGGTGATAACCGTTTATGTACATGAACTAATTAAATGATACTAAAATACATATATTCCTTGGATTAAACAAGGATTCCAATGAAAAATTACATTGATGGAATCAATTTTATTGAGCATTGTGTATGCCTTGGTGACACATGGAATTCCAATTTGGACTACCTAAGATGGAATCAATGAGGCCTACTATAGTATAGAGGGTGATACTTGAATAAAAATGAGAATTAAATGGATATACTCAAAGGGACTTTGATCCTATATGAAATGTGTGATACTTGGGCTCCCTTAGTGCATTGCCAAGTATGGATTCAAATGACAGATATGTTATAGCATATGTAGAGTTATAGCTGGGTTCTTGCACATCACCATGGGTAGGCTTATTGGATGTTGGTTTATATAATACATTTATAGATACGTGGATTACCAATTAGGAATTATAAGGATGGGCTTAGGTTAAAAAACTAATAATGAATTAAATTAGTTATACGATGTGTATTTCAGGCCAAAGCAGAAGCATGGATTTAGTATTTGTCATTGACTTCATGTATGGCCTATATTGGTTCATCTGAGAATATCATTGTGTGGGGAGTTAGGATACACATCTAGTCTCAATAATTATTAATTTTTTGGATATTAATGATTAAATGATCTTGTTTTTAGATGAAAAGGGACTTACTGTTTTCTTAGGTACATTTTTCATTAATAAATCTTATTAAATGATTTTGATCATATACGTTAACCGTAAAAGATGTTTACATTTAATGCTTTCATGCTTATTCTATTACACCCTGCACTAAGTTATATATATTCATTGACTGGATGGAACATGAATTGGGTGTTTTCATACAAGTATTATGTCACACACCATTTTCGATCTGACTTGGTTAGACAAAGTGATTATATTATTGTAGACTTGGATAAGGGAACACCCCCTACTTAAGGTTCTTCATTGTTACATATGTTTGGGGTGTTATGGGACTGAGATGAGGCTCGTGATGATAGCTAGGATATTTTTGGACTTTCTGTACTTTGGATCCACATATTTTACTCCTTATAAGTATACATCATTTGGATTCTTTATTATATATGTATGACATGAATCATCATCATCGTTTTATTTGAACTTCTTTTGGTTATTGTTATCAATTCCCAAAAATTATCTATTGTATATATGATTTACGTCTTGTGTTATTTGACTGATATTCCTATTCTGTTTTGTTATAATCTGGTAAGAGAGAATATTCTCCCAATGGAGACACCCTAATACACCACTTCTATTCAGAATCCTCTATCATTTGAGGAGATTATGTTGAGGCCTTATGACTATCTAGGATAAGGTCACCTTCTAGTGGAATCCAGGTCGAGGAGGTTACATAATTAAATGATTAATGGTAATTTTCATAATTAACTATTGATCCTGATGATGTGAGATTATAATATCCTTGTAATTATACCTTGTATTGTGATTTATATGTTGAAATAATTATATAGTGAATTGTACCAATATACATGTAGAAAATATTATATACTGGTCTATGCACTTAAACATGATGAAATGCTTAAATAAAATGCTATTCTCAGAGACACATGACGGAATGATTATATAGTACGATATCACTATGAAACATTCCAAAATTTATATATACTATAATTGGCCATAATACATGATGAAATTATTATATATAGGGATAATATCTGCTAAAATAGATAAATACATATATAGTGAGTTTTGACATAATTTTTTGTGATTTATACCTTAGTTATAAGGATACGGTTGTTATGGTTATGAGAGACTCTCATATACATTCTGGCATGTCATGGAGGAAGGAAATGTTTACCATGTTTATATGTTTATTGTTAGTCTATTTGTGATACACGATCAGAGACATTCTCTCTTTGTGTTGATGGAGGTTTTGTTGTATTAAATTTAATTGTGTAGTTAATTAATAAACATGTTTATTGCATTATTGATTTAACATTTTATCATATTTCTTATATTTAGAAATGGTGGTGTCAATATAAGTTGTTATACTCAATCACTATTTGTTCCATAATTTGGTATAGGACCATATTACCTGGATACAAGTTTATACAATGGAAAAGGACATATTTGTTGAGTATAGCCTATTGGATGGGCTGGGGTTTGGAGATGGAACCAACATGGGGTTCAGAAACATGGAAATTTGAGTCTTATACATGTTTAAATGTCCTTCCGGTATGTATGATTAGTTATCCTAGAAGGACATTTAGATTATGTTCCTAGACTATTATTATATCTATACATGGAAGGATGAGGAAGCTCGTGAGTTCATTCACTTGAAATGGGAGAGAATGTACATACTATTTTAAACCAATCATTTTCCCTACCTTTAATGCATTGGGAGATTTTGGTATCTAATGAGACCTCTAGAGAGGGCCATTTTATGGATGGAATTCAATATAGTATTAGGTCATAGATGAACATTTTATGTCTGAGTAATTATTTGGACGTGGTGAATCAAGAATCCATTATGGTATAGAATCTGAAATAGGCCTCAAGAATAATCTAAGTTGATTTTTTAGGGGAAACTATTATAAAATATTCTAGTTGATTGAGGCATCACTATGACAACTTTTTTCATGGTATAATTGGTTAGAACAATCAACATAGTGGACAACCATCTACAAAAAATGTTCCATTGTAGTGATATCAATGTGGAAAGATGGTTTAAAAAATGCCTTAGTGTTTATAACCCACTTTTTAGTTTTGTTATTTTGGATGACTGGGCCACTCATAGAGATTTTATAGGTTCTGGTAGAGGAAAAGATTAAAAGGTGATCCCAATAGGCACCTATGTCTGGGAACGACAAAGCTACTCGTCATCAAGTTGGTAGGTGGAGTTCCATGAGATTTTATAGTCAAGGTAGGGAATGAGGTACCCTAGTATAGTAATTATAGTTATAGGAGGAGGATATAAATACTTGGATTCTAGTTATATCCTTGGGTAAAAGGGATTGTTAGCTACATGTTATGTGGACTACTTTAACTATTATGGATGCAGGACCATCTACTGTTAGAGGGATGACTATTGTATTGTATGCATGTTATTATGTCTTTTAGTAAAGGAACATCACACACAATTTTACACACTATTTTATTAATTGATTTGCGATTGGATGATGAAATCATGGATTGTGTTTTGACCATTGATTCATCACTGGGAGTGATGTCAAATAATATCAAACTTTGTAAGGTGTGTTCTCTAGAGATTCACTATTACCATTTCTTTAGAGAACCGTTCGAGCTTGAAATTACATGTTTCAATTTTATTATTTTTATGGATTGGTTTGTTCTATACCAGGATCATATTGACGATTACCATATAAGATACACCTTTTTAATCTCTTGAATGAGGAAACTATTCTGACCATGTTGAGTGGGAAAGTTTGGTAGGTCATGCCTGACCAATTCAGTGTAGGTAGGATTGCCTCCTTGCTCCGATAGTCAGTCATTACCTAGATGATGGTGGAATACAACAAGAATATATTACTCCTGTAGTAGATAATATTCATCATGCCATCCGTGATGTCTTCTATATCTTTCTTCCTATACAAGTGATTGAGTTCCTGATCATGTTTCTGACCAGAGAAGATCAAGTTTATCTCACGCATTATAGAATGGAACTTGTAGAGTTTCAAGAGTTGAAATTTCATTTAGAATATATGGAATCTAGTGGTTTAATATGAACTAGTATATGTCCTTGGGGTTCTCCATTTCTCTTCACCGAGAAGTATGATGGGACTCCGTGCTTATGTTTGGAATACTGTAGATTGAAACAAATGAGGGTCAGGAACAACTATCATTTTCCATGAATCAATGACATATTTGATCTATTTGGGGGAGATAATATCTTTTACAAGATCAATCATTGATCTAGATACCATTAGTTGAGGGTGAGACCATCAGAAATACCTCACACTACATTTGTAAGTGGGTTTGACTTCTATGAGTTCATAGGGATGCCTTTTGGATTGACCAAAGCATTGATGTTATTTTTGGACCTGTTGAATTGAATCTTTCATCAATTTTTGAACTATTTTTGGGTGTTTTTCAACAATATATTTGTCCATTACCAGTATGTAGACAGACATGCCAAATATCTTGACATCGTTCAGAGTAAATTGTGTGAGCATCAAATTTACACCAAGATAACGAAATAATGTTTATGGTTTGATAAATTTCACGTATTCGTCCATGTCATATCAATGTAAGGAGAGTTGGTAGCAATGATAAAATTTTTAGCCATTGAATCATGTGAAAAATTATATAATATCATTTAGATTTAAATCTTTCAATGTTTTAATGGTAATATCAATTGTTCATCTCAGACTTATACCATTTTGCATCATTGATTTCTAGGCTAACCATGAAAGGGGTTATTTTGTTTTTTATGTGTGTAACATCATTACCCTGGTTCCACATGGTTTCTCCCAGAGGCAGTTTTCTATGTGACCTTAGGAATGCATCCCCATACAATAGAAGCTTCAAACTAGAATAAAGGGTCAAATATATAACCTCAGGAGACTATACAATTTTTATCCATTAAAATAAATTGTTTAAATAAATAATAAATAACCAATTGGTAATAAACATTACTATAATAATTCAAATATCACATGATCCTGAAAATTTGAATATAATATCCAAACAAAAATAGAACATATTGCATTCTATATGTGTGTCAAGTGTCAATATTAAAACCCAAAAATAACCACACTGGAAAATCCTTGGTGGTTCCTAACACCCATTCTGGTTCCATCATCTGATATCCATCCCAACACAACCATCTACTATATTTAGTTTTCCTTTATCTCATAATGTTGACATGAATTTATTCGGGTACTGATGACGTATCCTTAGTAGGGTATGATAACGACTTAGTTGGCCACCACCAATAATGTGTAAAACAATATACAGTCTATAACAATGTTTGAAGTTGTATAATGAAAAATGTAAAATAAATTAAATATTTATCACATTTTATAATTTATTAATTAACTTCATAAATCACTCGGGTTCATGTTGACACCTAAATCATCAATACATTCTTTGGCCCATGCGAGAGTGTGAACTATATTACATCTCATAGTTTTCATTTTTCATTTAAATTAAATTTCATATTCAATAAATTTGTACCTAGAGCGTCATTTTGGAAACCCATTGGAATTTGGAGCCATTGTCCCTGTCCCACAACTCAGTGATCTCATGTAATCTCATAAATAAATTAGGGTTCATGAGAGGCAATCTAGAACCCCATGGGTATTTGTAGTAGTAGTTCATACACCAAAACTCATTTCAATCATACCATACCACCTTAGGCTTTTCTAGAACGTCCACAATATCCATTTATTAAAAGATCACAATTCACAATTTAATAACTTAAATATATCGACACATGTCATGCATGGAAACTTGTTCCACCATTCCCTAATGTTCCCTTTTCACAATTTCCATTATTATCCATTAAATATCCCCATGATTGAGCAATTCCATAATCACAATTCCCTGCAATAGTTATTATCAATGCATTTTACAATTCCATTATCAAAAACCCCATGTTCAAATAATTTAATTTTTTTATTGAAATTCAAATAATGAACTCAATTTAGAATGTAATTTCCTAATGTGGGGATTTCAATTTCATAATTACATTCACTCAATTTCAATATATATTACTTAAATTGATAATAGGTAACCTATGTAGTTATTTTTTTCGGTGTTTCCCCAATAAAAATTATACAAATATAAACAAAACGATCAATTTGACAATAAATAATAAGATATAGAACACAAAATGAGATCAACATTAAAAAATTAAGATCATTAATAAATTAGATGATGATCAAACAAATTATGATTTATCAAAACCTTGAAAAAATCCATTTAAAAAAGATGATAAAACAATCATATATATCTAGAAATATAGAAGGTAGAGGGAGGGATCCTCATAGGAAAATAATTCATAATAAAAAGGTGTAGATATATCAATTAGTTGTTTAATTTAATAAGTATAGTGTTTGTGGAGACTTATAATCCATATTAGAGATTCAATCATTAATAGAAATATGCTTATGTCTATGTAGGGGTGATTAGGTAATATTACTGGGGGTTCATATGTTTTTTATAAAGCTTCTAGGGATTAAAATCTCATTTACAAGGTTTACATTACGGGGCGAATTTTCTCCCCAAACCATGTACATTAACCAAGACTCTCTCTTTAGGGTTGAATAGTTTATCCTAATAGGGGGAATTATTTGAAAAACAATGATCCAACCATGAAACCACCCTCAATTTTGTTATTCAAGGTTTACTGTGGGGTCAGCACATGGTTTGGGGAAACCATTTGCCTACTGTTCACTACCCCTTTTCTTCATAAATTGTAAAATCTTCACCCAAAATACACAAAAACTAAAACCTACCCAAGGTATAAAAATGTAATAGTTAAATGGTACCTATAAAGTAACTTTTAAAATATAAATAATTAGTTGGAATTTATAATCTCCACACCTTATTGCATTTCATCCTCATGTTATACTCCCCAGCATCTCTAAGATTGCTAGATAAAAATATCAGGCCACTAAGCCCATCTATATGCTTCTATCTCCCATGTTTCTTCATAAACATGACCAATTTTACAAAGTAAAAAAACTCATGGCATAGTCTTAACCCACAATACTTCCCCATTTAGATCTAAAACATGTATCATTGGCTCCTCAATGGATTCACTCGTCTCATGATCAACATCATCAACATCATTCATATGATAAGGGTAGGGATGATGTAGCTGAAGTTATCGCACAATAAATAATCATTCATTATAGTATTCCTATGTTAAATAACAAATTGTTACAACACCATAAATAATATCTCCACTAGATAATAAATTCCAACAATTTTGGGTGCTAACATTCCTTGTCTCGGAATCATATGGTACTCAATCTAGGTGACACCTGAAGGATAACAAGACGACCCCAATGGAGACTCAAAGGTTCAAAAATGTTTATCAGTATACAAATTAATCCTACTCTGATCAATATGCATATGTATATAAATCACAAAACCCCAATATAATGTGTCATGAATCATACATAATCCCAATTTCTCAATCACACCTACCTTTATCAAGCATAGTGGTGATCTACATGTTCTACCATAAAGAGTCTAATATGGTTCCATGTGAATAATAACCTGATAAACATTGTTATAGGATAAAAAAAAGATTCTATGAAATTCTCTCAATAACCACCAATTTATAGGACAATTTCTCATAGTGTATCCTAGAAATCCAGTATTGTATGTTATAACATCTTATAAGTTTATTGGTGGAAAGACATAGATAGTAATACCTATATTGAAAGTGCCTTCTGAATAATAAATCATATGCATGATGTGTTACATTAGTCATGATATGAAAATATTCTCCACGGAACCACATGAGTATATAGTATCTTCTGAAAATACATGTCTCCTAAATAATCCATAGAGAAAATCTACAATATATGAATGAAAGGGGCATCATACATCAGTCAATACACAACCAATAAAATATCTTCATTCCTTCATGAAGTCCTTGGGAGACCCATAATAAAATGCATGGTAACATCATCCAACATCCATTATATTATGGGAAATGGTTTCAGTAAACCAAAACGATGTTGATGTTCAACATTTACCTATTGAGATGTGTAGTATAATGTCTCAAACCCTACCATCTCCATTTTCATGCCCAATCACCAATAATATCATCATTGGTCACCGTACATTTTAATCAAACGAGGATGCACCACAATCTTTTATGGATGAAATTCAGGTATCAAATTCTATCATATACACATAGGAATAACAACCCAATTCCAAACATAGATTATATCATCTTCATCTATAGTCAAATATAAAGATGACTCCCCAACTTCAAGGTGTTCCCTCAAGGCTAGCTACTCCAGATCCTCATATTACCTCTCCATGATCCTTCTCATAAAGTTTGCAATCTACTAAAAGTAATATAAGGGATTTCTTTTCCAAATCCTATAGGATACAAACTCGAATATCATCAAAATATTCATCATCTTCCACTCAAAATTGTACTCATAGAGAACCTAAGGCTGATTTTTCCTATTTATGGAGTTGAAAAAATTGTTTTGGTTCCCTTGTGTATATATCAATTCAAATAAAATAAATTCATATACTAAAAACATCTCCACTGTTTGAGATTCAAATATCATTTTTATTTATATTCCTTGATAATGTTTAATCATAATACCTATTAAACTTTTCACGTAATAAATAATGCTAGTAATAATTTAAATCGTTAACCAAGGCAACTAATTCGATGTCATGCATAGATAAATTTTATTCTGGGGCCCCAATTTCCATGACCTATAAACCATAACTCAATCCAGAAACATCAATAATACTCCAAAAACTTTTAATGATGTACCACAACACATTGTGTACTCATCACCATGGATCGGTAGGATCAAAATTGGTTTGGTAGCCAACCACTTCTTTGAGTCCTGTAAAGCATTCTCACATCATCCAGATCATTCAAAATAAATTCCCTTCATGTTCAATCACAAAAGTTTGGTTCTTATGTGGAAATGTATTATATGAACCTCAAATAATTTACCTATAAACCCATAAATATATGGATATCAAAGTCATTATTTTCAATTGATGATACCCTAAGCTCATGTCAAACTTGGAAAAAACACAGTCTCTTCAAAATGGATCAAAAATATAATCGATATGTAAAACCGGATATAAGTTCCTCACCATCATAAAGTTTAACATTTGATTGTCAAATCAAAATTACAAAGTCACATTATCCTTATTTATAAACAAAATTGGAGAAACCCAATTTGCATAATCTGACAGATAAACCCTTTATACAGCAATTCTTCTAGTTGAGTCAAATGTTCTTGATGCTCTGTTTGAGTCATCCTATATGGTGGAATAGAAATTGGTTTATCATTTGGAATGAGTTCAATCGTAAAAGAAACATCCCATTAAGGTGGAATCCCTAATAATTCTTGGGAAACACTTCCTAGAAACTATCCATTATGGTTGGAACGATTCCATGCTTCACGAACTCATTATCCAGTAATATTCTTACAATATGGGTGGTATGCACCCCTAGTGACTGATGAAATGGACCAAAACAACCAACATGGATATCCCAATATCCATGATGAGAAAATTTTTAACCATTATGAGATGAAATGGCCACTCGTCAATGTTAAATATTTATGGGGTCTTGATATATTACTAAATAGTCCCTACCCAACATTAATTCAAATCCTTACGTGTCAATATTATTAAGATCCCATAAGAAATGATACACCCAAACATTAAGAGAACACCCCCTGCATTACAGATGTGTCTCATCCATACCCCAAGTGGTGTATCGAACATCATAACCCCATGAAAAAACACAACTTATAGACATAAACTATTCATAAGTAGTATAGAAATAAATAAATAAGAGGAACCGGTATCAAATAAGGCACTAGAATGTGTATAAGCTTCATGAATATTAAATGTTCCTATCAATGGTCTAGCCTTGTTATGAATATGTTTAGGCTGTAATGAAGGAAACAATCCTACCATTATTCTATATTATGTATCCTGAGCCTCCTGAGCTACACCACTTTGTTGATGTGGGAACACTTTCCCATGATTACAATTTCCACTTCGACAACCTCAATGACCAGTAGATATCCAAATACCCGACTAATAAGGGGTAGAAGATCACCTTCCATCTCTCTGATTCTTCTGAGCATCCCCAAGACCACATATTTGTCGAGGGTTTTAGAAATACTAATTCATTTTACCCATAAATCCATAATCTAACCACTATTATGATGGTCTGTGACAATAGTCACAAATATGCCCCGACATACTACACCTTTGAAGGTATATATAGTTGCTACTCTATCTAACTAATCCTTATCATTGACCACCATATTTTCCATCTCCCTAAATGATGTTTTCAAATAGATTCTTCCAACTCTCACAATACATAACTCCTCATCATCTATAATATTTCACTAACATTCCATTGGATGACTCTTTTAGTTTCCCCTTAGATATGAGAGCTCAATTCGCCACTTCTAAAAAACTTTTGTGACAAAATATGTTATGCTGGGACATTATCCTTCATTTAAGAATATCCAAAAAATTTCTCTATGTGATCCTCATACCCTTATAATGATGGACCAATGTTATGTAAATTAATAAAACATATTTCATAGTCCATCACTAACATACTCCCCTGGGTTAATATCATGAACTATATTACACTCTCATGCCTAAGTGTACTAGGGTAAAAATTCTCAAAAAACAACTCAGGAATGTCCTTCCAAATGATATTCTCCAACACCCCACCATGATTATGGATGTCCCAAAATCAATTCATTATACAACATAACATCTAATTAGCCTGATTGAATCTCCTCTCAATGTTATTATTTATGTGGTAAAGGATCATAAGGATAGAATAAATCTAGAACTGAAATTATTAAATCCCACCATATCTGGAGAATGTAAGATAGTGGTTCCATTGGAACTCGTTTGTCAATTTTGAAAAACACTTCATAACCTATAATTTGACTCTTTCAATAAACATCATAATCCAAGAAATTTTATCCCAAAAATTCTCTCCAAATTCCTTGTTTGAAACTATCAAAGCCTATGGTTCCACTATGGAAGGAATCATTTCTAGTCATGTCCCCTTGTCATATTATCAACAAGAATTGTCAGAGAGGCATATTTTTACTATTACAAACACACATATTATGATCCATAACACAATTATAT
This sequence comes from Viscum album, assembly GCA_963277665.1. Classification (NCBI taxonomy): domain Eukaryota; kingdom Viridiplantae; phylum Streptophyta; class Magnoliopsida; order Santalales; family Viscaceae; genus Viscum; species Viscum album. The sequence goes on along the minus strand of OY728121.1, from coordinate 1,988,656,819 downwards.
CATATTTAAATATTCAGATTAACTTTAATCTCTAACAATTCATTCCCCCATACCCTTCCAGATGGACAAAATAGAGGCATCATCACAACCCTCCACCAACCCCAACTAGGCCATGGCTCACCTAGGGTAATAACATTCACCATTCAAGATTCACATTGGATACAAATTTTATCAATTTCATTTAACATATTTTTTATTATTTAATATTTATTAATTTTATATTAGTCACATTTTCATTTAACTAACAAAATCATGAAAATAATTTTTCATTTCAACAATTAACAAAAAAACTTCTATTATGTGTGTTCATAAAATGAGTCATGTCACATAATGATCATGATTACCCAAATGATTCATATATAAAAAAATCTCAGGAAATAATTTTCCTTGAAGATAAATGTAAAATAATAACAAAATAACACCAAAAGTGTATCACTCAATGTGTAATAACATTCAACTATAACATAAAACATCAATAACAATTATCCCACCATGGGAACATGTATTTTCATGGATACATGTGTAAGATTCACCAATGCATGAGCTCATGGACAAGGCATGAATCAACCAAATAACCTATATACCTTTCATAAATAGTAATAATTAGTAAAAGAAAAATCCAATCCCTCTAATACGATGTTGTAACATCCTTACCCCAATGCCACATGCTAGTGCCCTGAGTCGATGGGCTAAGTGACCTCAGAAAAACCTCCTCGTATACTAGAGGCATCCAACTAGAATAATGTTTAAAATATATAATGTGCGGATCTTGTACGATATTTACAAAAGTAACAGAATATTTTAAATAATTAAATAATAACAAAATGATAATAACCACAACTGGAATAATACATTTATAAAATGATGATCAAAACCGGAATACAATATCCAATCTAAAAAATAGATTTTTCATTACATATATATGTCATGTTTCAATATGAAAAATAAAAAATAAACAAACTATAAAACACTAACCAAGTCCTGAATCCAAGTAGGGTTCGCTCACACGCGCATCATCCCAACCCATCCATCTGACATAACTCTTTTTCCACTATCCTTTCTTACAATCACGTTGATTATTTGGGTACTATTTAGGAAGCCTCATTATAATATATGTAAAATATAATATGAAACCACAAATAGAGTATAATAAAATATCCAATTTATAATAGTGTATTTATTTGTATGGATAAAAAATTTAAATAATATAAACATCAATAAAATTTAATTATTCTTTATTTATCCCAAATAATCACTTTATTTCATGATGACATCCAAACAATCTATACTCACATCATCCAAAGATAGAGTCTGAATCATATTATATCTTAATGTTTACATTTATCATTTCATTTAAATTTCACATTCAAAAAAATTGAAAATAGAGAGATAGTCTTGAAACCCATGGGTATTTGTATAAACAATCCATATCTCACAACACATTGATCAAATATAAATTCATAAATATAATGGGGGGTTATAGTAGCAATATAGAACCCAATGGGTATTTGGAAAAGAATTTCATGTCCCACAACTCATTTCAATCATATCACCACACACCATGAGTAGATAAAATGTTCAAAATTTCAATTTATCAACAAAACACAATTAAAAATGTAACACTTTATGTGTATATACACACCCCATTGGTGGATACCCATTTTATAATTACATGAATCAACCATTTCACAATTCCCATTATTTTTAATTGCATATCCACATGATTCTCCAATTCCATAATAAGAGTTCCATCTAATAGTCATTATAACAATATTTAACACTTCCAATTTCATTTACCTCAAGTTCATCTCATTTCATTATAACATGGAAATTAAATTAAACAAATAAATGTAGAATGAAACTTAAATACGTGGTGATTGAAATCTCACAATTACATACACATAATTTACACATAGAATATGTGAATTAATAATGATATTACCTATCTCCATATTGTTGATGTAATTCTTCCAAATGAAAATCCCCAAATTGAAATAAAATGGTATGTTTCACAAATTATAATGAGATATATAATAAAAGCACAGATAAAGATCAAATAGATTATGATAAATCAAAACATGTTCAAGGTCAAATAAATTATGACCTATCAAATACTAGATAAAAATCCATGGAAAACAGAGGAAAAAAGAATTCCTCTTAATACAAAAGTAGAGGAAGGAGAGAGTGAGAAAACCATATGGGAAGAGATTACATACTAGAAGGGGTGTAGATCCTTCATTCAGATATTCTATAAAACAAAAATGGAGTTATATGGGCCTTATAATCCATCTTGGAGTTTCAAAATTCAATGGAATGTATTAAGGTCTATGTAGGGGTAATTATTTATTATTACAGGGGGGTTTTGGATTATATAATAAATTTTAAGGGGATTAAAGTACCACATGTTTTTATTCATTCTTGGGATCATGGATTTACCCAACCAGGAAATTTATGTGAGTGGATATCCTTAGGGGAACATAGTTTCTCCTTAGAGAGGGAATTATTCGACATACATTACGCTAACCATCTAATCGTCCAATGTCTTGGGTTGCACAGTTTAATGAGGGTAGGAACATGGTTTGGGAAAACACTTCTCTAATCATGTACTACCCCTTTTCATCCAATATTCTAAAATAATCACCCAAAATACCTTAAAAATACCCACACAAGTTATAACAAAATATGGTTAAAAGAGTACCTAAGAATGAGAATGATACATATTCAGAAAAGGTCAAAATCATAAAAGATTTCAATGAGCATTATTTGATGGAGCTGAAATAAAGGATGATCACATCACTTATCCTCACATTACCTATTTCAGGTAAGGAATATGGAAATTACTATAATGCAACAAATGATGGAATCATAATAGTTATAATGCAGGAGGATGAAATAGTCTCTTATGGATCTAAATAGTTGATAACACATAAACAAAATTATCCTACTCATGAATTGGAGTTAGTGAAATTGGTATATACCTTGAGAAATTGTAGTTATTATCTCATTATTGAGAGGACTTTGGTATACATGGAACAAAAGAGCCTCACGAAATTCATTTCTACGTAGGTCATGAACCATTTTAAGTGGAGAATGATTGAGTATTAGTTGTATTTCGACATTGAGTTGGATTATACCCCAGGAAATGAAAACAACACTACTCATGGGAAGGGTAGATTGATGCAAACATAGGAAATGAGGGAGTATTGTGATGAGTGTAGATTGATGTCACTCTATGCAGACATTAATCATCAGGTTCAGGAGTCTCATTGATGAGCATCTCTGACTTCGACATCTATTAAAACTATTCTTTTGGATGACAACAAGAAATAGTAGTTATCTGATCCATAGGGGATAGTTTTGAGAGAAAACATATATAGTATGAAGAAATCAATGCCATGGTATCATGGAAGTGTAAATTAAATTTTTCCCATGGTTTACAATGGGTTATTATGAATTTCTATGAGGAATTGATGATATTTTTTTATTATTCTAGATGGGTGGTATATCCTAGTCTGAAAAAAACATTTTCTGATCATTATAGACAATACTGGTGGTTGTGATTGAGTAAAGAGGTTGCAGAATTTGTTGTGGGATGTTTCACATATTTGTAGGCGAATGTCATGAAATAGATGGTAGATGGGATTTTTCATCCTTTTTCCATTCTTCGGTGGAGATTATATGGTGTCGTAATGTATTTTTTGATAGGATTACCCTAGGGAACTGATATGAATGAATTTGTATGGGTGATTGGGGATAGACTATTGAAGGTATCTTAGTTCATAGCTTTTAGGGAGAAATTCAAATTTTATGACCTGGGTAGTATTTATGTGCATGATGTAATTTCATTGTATAGTGTTGTGAGGATTATCATTTTTCATAGGGATACTCATTTTAGATTGTGTCACTTTAAGGGTCTTGAAAAGGATCTTTGAATTTAGGTTTTTTTTATTATAGCCTTACATCATCAGACTGATGGTAAAAATGAGCAAATTATTTAGGTTTTGGAGGATGTGTTAAGATCCAATGGTTTTTATTTTGATGGTTCATGGGTGATTAATATGGAACTCAAATATTTTTCATATAATAATAGCTTACATTATGCATTACAAATGGTACCTTTTGGGGAAATGTATCGCAGGCCCTGACATTTTCCTCTTTGTAGAATATAGGAAGGTGAGTCAGTTCTTGATAGGCCAAGTCACTTGAAAATTATGTCTTAGTATATTTAGTTGATCAGGTAGTGGGTGTAGACTGTGAAGAGTATGAAAAATTCATATGATGACCATCATAGATGAGCTCTAATGTTCATGGTTGGTCATCTTGTTTTCAATTGGGTGCCACCTAGTTTTTGGAAAGGCCATATTAGGAAACAAGTAATGCTTGTTCATATGTTTGTGATACCAATTGAGATCACTAATGGGGTCAGTCTATTAGAATATTGATGATCCATTTCATAGTGTTTTAGCTCTATTTGTGATGGGTTCATTGTGTCTCAGATTTGGATATAATATTCACACCCTTATCATATGATAAACATAGTAGGAATCAAGTGTAGGGTTGTTTCTTAATATAAAGACCACTAGATATGTATTGTGGACCATCATGAGAACTTTCTTTGATGAATGGTGATTTTGTTGGTTCATGTGTAGTGGCCACATGGGAGAGTTCAATATGATACCCTGGAGAGGGAGTCTAATATTATAGAATCGTGGGAAGGATTCTTCACTGGAACCCATTATGATTCTTTGAACATCTCAGGGATAAGATGTTATATAGTGTGGATGTTTAAAGATCCATTCTTTTTCTTGGTATGTCCCACATTGAGTATTTTATTTGACCCTTGTTCAGTGAGTGATATTCGAATACAGAGAGCCTTATTGAGAAAAAATGACCAAAATCCTAAGAATCTATGTTGTTTGGATTAATGTGTCACAACCCGTCCTCGGGGCCCGTGCCGTGACTACCCCAAGCCCGCCTTCCATAGGCCAGGGGCTGGCGACTAGCAACAAGGCGTAAATCCCAACAAAAGGGAAGGCATTGACTTTGAAAAGTAAACACGCACCACAGAGTAAGCAAGTGGAAAAGTAAACACTAAGTAAAAACTGTAACAAACTGTGCTGAAAGTAAAAGGGGCCGGAAATACAAGCCCAACTGTAAAGTACAACTGAAAGGGAAAAATAGCAACTGAAATGAAAAGCCATAGTGTCGAGCCGTCCTCTGGAAGTCCCACCTGAAGGGTGGTTACAGATAGCCTCCACTGCTCCTCGGGTCCACCTGACCGCTCCGAGTACGTCCCGCCCAGTGGTCCACCTCCAGGTATCGTCCTCCTCCGCATGCCTCCACCACGATCAGTGTTGTCCATCGTCTGCAACCAACACCACCATGTGCGGGCATAGCCCGTGCAGGGGTGAGTATAAGCTACTCAGTAGGGACCCCGAGACCCATGAAGGTCTCCCGATATCCGCAAGGATAATCCACAAACGAAAGATACAATCACGAAGTAACATCTGACACGGCTTTGGTATATGCCCATACATATACCTAAGTCGTCAATTCCCGTTCGACTCCAATGTCCGAGCCCAAGCACAACCCAGTCCACACAGGAAAGCAAAACGTATACCCACACAGGATAGCTCAACACAACCCACAAAGGAGAGTAAACAGTAAATCCACACAGGATAGCTCAACACAATCCACAAAGGAGAGTAAACAGTAAATCCACACAGGATAGCTCAACACAATCCACAAAAGAGTGTAACACAAGATTCATCTCACACAGGATACTTTGTCGAAAAGGTGAAAGGAATGATCATGTATAGATACTGAATCATCTAAGCTGGGACCCACATAGGATACAAGACCAGCACGGCTGGGACCCACATAGGATACAGGACCAGCACAGCTAGGACCCACATAGGATACAATACCAGCTGTCTACATTGATTCATCTATACCGGGACCCACATAGGATACAAGACCAGTATTGAATCATCCCAGCTGGGACCCACATAGGATACAAGACCAGCTGTCTTCATCGATTTATCTATACTGAGACCCACATAGGATACAAGACCAATATTGAATCATCCAAGCTCGGACCCACATAGGATACAAGACCAACACACCTAGGACCCACATAGGATACAAGACCAGTATTGAATCATCCAAGCTAGGACCCACATAGGATACAAGACCAGCACAGCTAGGACCCACATAGGATACAAGACCAGCTGTCTTCATCGATTCATATATACTAGGACCCACATAGGATACAAGACCAGTATTGAATCATCCAAGCTGGGACCCACATAGGATACAAGACCAGCATAGCTAGGACCCACATAGGATACATGACCAGCTGTCTTCATCGTCGCAGTCCACTGAGGATCTCTGCACAGTCGTCGCTGTCGAAGTAGCAGTCGCAGGCAGCTCTAGGGTTCCCGCACACAGCAAGCTCGTTCAGGAGGGTCCGCTCCACGAGCCGAGAGGCCGATACATCAACTGTAACAAAGACCGAAGTTGATGTATCCAAAAGTTCTGTATCGTCAACAGGAACTCAATGTCGCAGATGGCGCGTCAATCGGACGCCCGGTCTGAGAGTTATTGGCTTTTTCGTCCCAGGGGCCCGGTTGGTTTTTAAGGAAAAACAAACCCAACCATACTCCACCTGCGTCCAAACCTCAGGGGGAGTGTTCCAAAATATCCGTCTCACTTAGATAAACTCAACAAAGCTGACGGCACGTCAATAAGACATTCGTAGCTCAAGATGTGAGCGTTTCCGCTCCGAAGGCCCGGTTGGTTTCGTGTACGAACCAACCTGACCATACTCCACCTGCGTCCAAACCTCGGGCGGAGTATGAAAAAATATCTGTCTCACTTAGAGGAAAACAACAAAGCTGATGGCGCGTCATTGGGACATCCGTAGCTCAAGATATGAGCGTTTCCGCTCCGAGGGCTCGGTTGGTTTCGTGTACGAACCAACCCGGCCGAACTCAAAGTATTCTGAAACCTTGAGTGCAATATACCGAAACGACCATCTCGATGCAAGGATCGCATTGCCGCTAACGGTGGGTCATTTGGAGGCTCGTAGCTCAGGATAAGACCATTTGAATGAAAATCGTCCGAAGACGGGGGGTCCGGGCCCGGGCTGACCCGACCCGACACCCCCCCCCCCTTAGTCGGTCGAACCCGGTACGACCCGGTCGGACCGGTCTGGCTCAGCCAACCCGGTTCGGCCCAGCCGAGCGACCGAGCGGTCGACGTGGGGGGAGCCGCCGCCCCGCGTGACACCCCCGCGGCACCCGCGGGGTGTCAGCCAGACAACAGGACGCGGGGGAGGAGCCGCCGCCCCCGCGTGACACCCACGGGGTGTCTCCCTGGCGCCAGACGCGGCTTCAGCCGCGTCCCGTGAGCGCCGACGCCGCGGCCGGTGCCGCGGAGGTCTCGTCCGGCGGCGCGCCGGGCGCCGCCACCGGCTTCCGCAGGCCGCCGGAGTCGCTCCTGTGGCCCTATTTTCTTCTCGTCTGTGCCGTTGCCCCTCCCGGGTTCCGTTCTTCACTGCGGGATCGTCAAACATCTGTTGCGGCACATTCCGTCGTCGCCCGTCAAATCCGCACAAGAACGAAGAACGGCGAAGGGTCGTCGGGCCGTGTTCGTTTGGCCCGCACCCTCCGCGTTAGAGATAAACAATGGGAGGAATAAAGTTCAACACATGAACGCATATCCAAAACAATTTTTAATGAAATAAATTTCTTTCATAAAACGGGTTCCTCATTTGAACGGAAACAAAAATTTTAATAAATTTAAAATTGTTCAAAAATCCAGTTCTTTATCTTTTTACAGAAACATTTATGGGAATATAAAAATGGTTAATTCCAAAAATAAAATCCCTACCTCGTAGTCGCGCGTGAGCGTTCTTCGCGGAATTGTTCGTCGTGGAAGAAGGGGTTCGTCGCGTCGTCGCGGAAGGATGTCGCATCGTCGCGGAAACCGACATTGAGTCGGCGAACTCAACGAACCAAGAACAACAGATTTAATTTAATTATAATTAAATCTGTGTTTCGGTAAAAACCACAAATGAGATTTAAAAAAGAAAAACCGAGACTCTTACCTCAAGCAGCTGATCGAAGATCCGTCATGGAGGAAGAGACGTCGTAGAAGAACGTTGCAGGAAGGGAACGTCGGCGTCGCGGATCACGGCGTCGCGTCGTCTACTTCCAGGTTCGGCGTTCTTCGTGTTCTTCGCGTTCTTCACGAAGAAGGTTGAAGGTTCAAGGATTCTGTCAAGCCTCTCAACGAGTAATCCTCCAAAAAGACTGGTTGGTCTTATTTTATTATTATTCCAACCAAAAAAGGGGTAATTAACGACCCATCAATTCGTTGTATTAAATCAACGAAAGAAACAACTCATTTAATTTACGAAATAAACCGCACAATTAAATGTTCTGTTAAGAATTTAAGAAAACACGTCAGTTGACTTTCATAATGACGGGTTTTCACGGGTGCATTACTTAGCGGAATGAAACGGCGGGGCTCGTGCGGGCACCACCTCGCAAATATCCTACCATGAGGGTAGGATATTTCTGGATAGTACCCTATCCGGTTCAACACAGATTAATCCGCTTTTAAGTGGCTTCAAGTGGCTTCCAAGTGGCTTAAGCGAAATATAATAAAGTTGTCGTAAAAATTATTTTATTTCTTAACTTTAAGCCCGAAAATTAAAAACCACACCCGAGAAAACGCAACTCCTGATGAGGCGTTTCTAAGCGAACACCGGCGCTGCGATTTCATCGGTGCCCTCAGAATTCGATTCCGGGCACCGGTTCAAAAGTTAGAAAAACCCGCTCGTCCGTTCACTGAACGTACCCGAGCCAAACTTCGGAAAATGATTCCGAGCACACCGGGCCTCGGAATCAGGTGCCGTCAGAAACTACGCTCTTGTAAAATTCCAAAGAAAATTAAGGAAAAAAAATTCCCTGAAATTTACGGGTCTTTACATAATGGAGTCTCAGTATAAATTTTTTAAATGGGATTATGAGAGTTTTCCAAGATTTTATGGTTTCATACATGGTTTGGGATATTTCTATGTGAAATAGGCTTAATTCTATTTGTAGAGGAATTAAATTCCATGTGATGAAATTACACAACATGTATCTATTGTCACGATCATTCCATGTTCCTAGTTCATGACATAAAATAAATAAACACACTAAATTTATTACACATCTTGTAATGTTTAGGATTATTATATATTTTGTTGAGGAGAATAGTTTTTTTCCATATCCCTCTAAAAATATGTTCTTATAACTAAACTAAAAACCATGTAATTTCTAAAAATGTATATTGAAAGGTGTTAGTTAGCCGATTTTTCTTTCATCATGCACACATATCATTCATGATGAAACTAGGATAGATTTCATGTCATTTTGGAGAACTTTTCTTGTATCTAGAAATCCAATTTCTTCAACAAATCACCAGCAAGTCATTTTTTATGTTTTTTATTATCCCCCATTATTCTCTATACATGCTGGGGTAATTATCTTTATTGTAAATTGTTATAGGGTTTGATATTGATTGCTTTTTGATATAGGATCTTTCTTGATATCATTTAAACCTTCATACTAATGGGTGTTGTCCTTTGAAATCATTTTTCGATCATTAGATAAAGCTACTATGTCAAAACTTTAACCCCACAATTTGATAATTTTCATGTATGTGAAATTTAAAAATTGTACTAACACAGTGAGTACATTAATTAATTAAATGAATATATGGATTATTCCCTAGATTACCATTTAAATCCTATTGTTTAATTACCTGGGTTGTGGGATTTATTTAGGTGAGCAAACCCTTTCTTAAATATTAAATTATTAATAGCTTCAATTGACTTTAGAATTTCTTGGATTGTGGATGATTTATTTATATCAATTGACCATGACTTGTCCTAATTATTGAAGTGACTAATATGTTATTTGTTTAATACCAAATGATAAATGAAAAGTGTAATTAAATGATGATGTCTAATTTTCATAATTATCTATTTCTCCTGATGATTTTATATCACAATATCCTTATTACAATGAAATTTCTTGTGATTTAAATGTTATAAGGAATATATGTGGATTTCAAAAAGTTTACATTCTAAAATTCATATATTATATGGTATGCCTTGAGGCTGCCGAAATGAATATATATTGGTATATGTATAGAGACACATGCTAAAATTCTTATATATATGGCCTGGCCCTAAGGCGAATGATGAATAGATTATATACTATGATTAACTCTATACAATAAACAAATGTTTTTATACTAGTATTATCCCTAATAAAATGATTGAGTGATTATGTAGTGTGTTTTGACAACAATTTTTGTGATTTTTAGATTGGTTATATGGTTATGGTTGTAATTTCTGTAAGACATGCTTAGAGAAATTCAAAAATGGCACCAAGGTAGATTATATTTTACCATGGATATATTATTATAGTTAGAATGAATGTTAGATGTGCCTAGAGAAATATTGGTATGGTGTTGAAGAAGTTTGATCTGGAATTATTTTTAATTTTTTTATTAATTACTATACTTTTTTGCTTCATTTTTTAATTCACTTTTTATCAAATTGGTTATGTTTATAAATGGTGGTTCCAACTTACTGAGTCATACACACACCCTATATGGAAAGTCATTTTCATCCCTAGTTAATTACATGGTTGTAAATTTGGAAAATGTAAAAGGAATATATTTTTTAGTATTTCTTGCTAGACAGGATAGAGTTTAGAGATGGGAACAACATGGGGTTTGGTACTATGGAGTTGTTTATCTTTATTTGAGTGTCTATTATTTTATTTGAATTACATGTATAATGAAGTTAAAATGCATTATTTCACATCATTACATTATTAATTTATCATTTATGGAATTATTCAGTTGAATTTTATTATGGGTTTTCTGGTGTATTATATTGTTTCCATTATTTCTGTAATTTGAAATTTATTTATTGTTATCAGATTATTCTTCAATGTTGCAACTCTGTGACTATGGGGTATAGTGTGCCCACAATACTTATCAAACCCCCACTACATATTGGTAGCCTCTGGAATATCGGGAGGATCACTTGATGTCTCATAAAAACATTATTCATCTACGTGTGAGAGTTTCATATTATGGTACTTTAAAAGATTAAAATATTTAATCAGCACAGGTTAGTTATAAAAAATCTTGATAGTTAAGGAGATAGTAACATAAAACCCTTATCACCTTAGAAATTTTTTGATCATAAGCCCCATGAATGTGAGAAACATATATTGATATGTAAATACCAATAAAACTCATAATAAGAATCTGGAAACACATTCATGGAAATTATATACATCACATTAAAGAAAATAGTGGTGAATATGGAATTCATCTAACTAAAGTAAAAGTGAGATAAAATCACATATTGTGGGTCAAAATTCCATTATATGTGTTAAAACCTCCATTATATTAATTATTTAGTTATTATAAAACTATTATATAATCATATTCTTATATATCATTCCATTAATTATTTACTTATATCATTTTATAACTCATTTAATAATAATTATTCATAAAAATCAATCTTTTGGGTGATATCTTCATGGTTTTTCATTTATGATTTGATTCAGTAGTTTTGGTTCATCTACATTGATCATTATTCCATAAGATATATAATATTAAAATGATTTAAATTTTTATATCTCCATTATTTAATTTTTTTCCAAATCATTCATAAAATATAGAAAATGAAAAATGAATTACATTTTTCATGGAGGTGGTAGGTCATACGTCTGGATGAACACTATTTCCCTTTTTCAAATATATGGATGAGAATAACGGTAAAAAATAATCCACCATTAAAAATCATTGTTATATCATATCAATAATTTATATAAATTTAATATATTTTTATTATGATCTAATTAAAATACAAATTAAAAACAAATCACATTGCTCAGTTGTAGTCCACACAACATTCATGAATGATGTTATTGTATTATAGTGGATTGAAAAGTAATAGGGTAGATGTGATATCATAATTAATGAAGTATAATTATGTAATAATTATAATATATAATAATTAAAAACAAAATAATTATCATCTATGAAATATGATGGTGGAAAATGAATTGCATCACTATATGGAGATGATAAGCTATACATACAGACAAGCAATACATTCAGTTCCAATATTCTATGAAATATGATGGAATATGGTGATTTAATAATCAAAATAAAATTAATTTTCATTTAGGATATATAATTTATTATTTTATTATATCTAGCATATATTTATGGAAGCTAAAGAATATTTAAAAAAGAATGTGATATGTTAAGGCGATTAACACTTATATAAAAAAACTCATTTTGATCTCCACTTAAGGATTATACAGTTTGTATTTTGGAAATAAAAACATATATAATGTTGATAATTATTTTTAAAATTGATTTTGGTAGCTTATAGCGGGCATATATTTCTCAAAAGGTGATATAATGTGAGAAAATGAGGTGTCGTTTTATTATTCTATTGAGGGAAAATTTTGAAATTTATAAAAAGATTAAAATATTATAAAGTACATCTATATCCCAAATGCCTATAGAATACCAGGTATTAAATGATATAATATTATGGTGTTGGAATACTATCAAATTATAAAATTATTATATGTTTCTATGGTGTTTTAAAACATATATCTCGGTTTAACCCCTAGTTAACCCATTTTAACATCAACTATGGTAGCATATTTTTCATAGTTTAAATGTTATAATTTAATATATATGGTGAAATTTCGATCATAAATAATTTAGCGATAAAATTGGAGATCATATCTTACCCAAAATTTCCTTTAACAAGTTTCTTATTATTTTTAAATAATTTGATAAAATATTATTTTGATATATTGTCATTAATTTCAATTTTGACATTATTCACATAGTTTGATTTAAAATTCATTTATAAAATGTCAGAAATAAAATAAAATCCTTTAAAAACACTAAAATTTATTATTAATTTACATAAATAATGCAACACTAAAAATAAGTAAAATTATATTACTTTTAAATTTTTTAAATCATTTATTTTATTATTATATTGGTATAATAAATAATATTATTGTGTGGTTCTCGAATTTAAGGTAATTATTTAAATAATAAATTTTAGATATACCTTTCTATTAATATAATAATTTAATTATCTTCAAAATTGAAATTAGATTAATTCATAACATTATTTTCCCCCAATGTGGACACCTTAGAGATGCGTAAAATGACGAGGGAGTAATATTGTAACAACCATTCTTTTACATAAAATATAGTCTGTTTTCATTGGAGTGACTATTACAGAATCTTTTTTGAGCATAATGTGATAAGGATCAATATTTATTCATCCAATAAGAATTATAATGAAAAATTATGCATTTATCACTCTTTTATTTTTTGTTACCAAGAATTACCCTTTTCCTTGGTAAAATATTTTACCATGGTTAGTATCCATTATGACCAAAAAATAAAAGTGGATTATTTACCGAATTTTCAACCCCTAATTATAAATATGGAACCAAATTTATCAAATTCTATTACTATAATTTTTCGAAATTAATTTTTAAAAAAGTTAAAAAAACATGTTGGGAAACTATATTATAAAAATATAGTTTTTAAGAATAAAACATGATTTATTTATCCCATTATAATAAAAATATAAAATGAATTTTAATAAGTTATTCACTATATATTATATAATTTTATTAAAATCATTCACCAATATGGATTAATTTAATTTATTACAACAAAAATACATTTCATACATAAAATACATTTTCCATAAAAAACATTTTTATTTTAAAATATTTTTTAATTTTAATTTTAATTAATTTATAACTAGTGAATAACATTTATACATATTTTTCCATAAATATTTTATTAATTATTTAGTCATATTAATTAAAACCATTAAAATGACTAGGTGATAGGATAGATATATTTTTATTGTATCTCATGGTTCATTTATACACAGTGATGCAAGTAGTGAAAGATATCGATAAAATTAAATTTATTTGAATAAAATGACATAAAATAGAAGGGTGATAAAATAAAAACAAAATGATTTATAAATAATTTAATAAATCGTTGATTATTTTTGATGTTATGTCAGAACCCGGGTGCCACCTAGAGGTTCCCTGAATCAGTGGACCACATGGCCTCAAACATGCCTCCCTGTATACCAAAGGCTACCAACTTCAAATGAAATCCATGGGTGTATCCGTGGGGAGACTATGATTTCATGTTTTATTAAAAAAACATTAAAATCAATAGGTAAGTAGTTGAAGCATTTTAATAATTGAAAATATATCATAGGCACAAATAAATATCCAATTAGTAAATAATAATCAAAAGTAGTAATATAATTGATTTACAAAAAATAATAGTGTCATGTGTCTAAAAAAATAGGTAAAACATTTATATATGGAAGTATATAGTCAGTAGAGTAAATAAAAAAAAATCAAAAAGTCTAAAATCTATCCAAGAATGTAGATATCTGGCCTAGTCATCATCTATTATGATCCCACCAATGGTCATGCATGAAGTCCCACATCCATAATTGGATGTTTTCCCTTATATTCACATGAAATAATATAGTGTACCCAGCTACCTTCAGTGACCAAGATAGTGTTTGTTATAATCATAGTAGGCTACCACTAATGGTTCATAATGACATCTAGTTATTGTATATAATATGGAAGTGTGCTAGTAATAATGGAAAGCAATAATAAAAACTATAAAGGGTCATCTCTGGTTCATGATGGATGCTAGGATGATGCCACTTGCTTCAGCCTATGTCAAATGGTCTCTAAGCATATAACAAGATGCACACACATATATCTATTATATATGTAATGACATATATAATGATATATGTGGCTACTATCACTAGCAACGACTGATGGATTAACTCATACATACATAGATTGTAGCAAGAGTATCTCTTGTATCATGGGACATCATTCCTAGTATCATTATTATACGGTTCACCATGCGCAGTATCAATACAGTATGTGTCATGATGCCTAGTATCATAATGATAAGGGACTTCATTACCATGTTACATTTCATAAGGTTCTTCATGTCCAGTAACATTTTAAAAAGATTCACCATGACCGTATCACATTTAAAAAGGGCCGGTTTTCCCATATTGTAAATACAAAGGACATCCATGATCGTATCTCATTTATAAAGGATCTCAGGACAATATAAAATATATAAAAGGTTTTCATTACCATGTATCAAAATATAATAAAGGAAATTGTGCCCATATATATATACAAAATATCTCCATACATATTTACCAAAATTAATATTTGTAAGTAAATCATTGTATTTAATATGAGTCCATAGATAATGCCTAACACATTAATATTAAATATTAACAATGGTATAAAATGTTTTCTATTTAACTAGGTGACATGGTTATATAAATCACCTCCATTATATTTATCATAAAATGATATATGTTATTGTAATTACATGAAACAACTATTATCCATTTCATTTATGATATTCCCATATAAATGTAATGTCAAATCCATTTAGATAGTTTTTTGATCTTTTGGTCTGTTATAGTCACATTGGAAATATTATAATAATCAAAAAGTGTTGTACATTGTTGAACGGGGCCTAAGAAGGTCATAAGGTTCTCAATCTTTTTTTTTCATTTTAAGGATGACAAAATTAAGGGGAACCATATAGTGAATTTGACATGAGGAACATTGGAACATATTATTAAACAGCACATAATTGATGGACTAGAACAAAACCACCTAAATTATAACAATAATTGATTACTCATCCAGTATAAACCTTTATTATGATATATATAATGATAATATTTATGAATAGATGAACACAATGAAAATTGGGCATAATATCATAGACCTAAGTAACTTCATCAAGATAAAGGAAAATGAATAATGGAACATGTTAGATAAATATATTATCAGTGTGAATACAATGAGATGAATAATGATAAAATTGTGGAATTGACTGGAATTGTATCCAGTAACCAAGGTTTAGTGTGGAAGGAGCTCAAAAGGGAGAAAAAACATCTTGTCAATTTAAAAATATAGAAAATGAAAGATGGTTGTACGTTATTACATTTTATGGATTTTTGGTAAAGTCACCAAAAAATTCCTGGTGCTCATTGTTTAGAAGCTTGGTATCCACACTGTGCTCGAACTGTTGGAAAGAAACATCCTTAAGAGGATACCCACATGGTTTTTCGTATGGTTTGCTGATCCATGGCACACTATGCTATCAAGATCTATCAAAAATAGAAAATGTTCATTACATGCATGTATCCCTAGTAGAATAGTTATAGAAAACTATAATCCCATCCTAGCCGTATTAAAATACATACATAGTTAAGAGAAATTTTTTTGATTGGATAACATGATTTTTACTAACCATGCATCCCAATTCATTTCTCCATCATTCAGTGTTACATGCTCCGAACAAGACCCAGACACCCCAAAAATATCTATGAAATCATTTTTCAATAAAACTGGGGGATACCGAGGGAGTTGAAAATAATTTTAATGGATATGTACATTGTATAAAAATTGAGTTTGCACAATATCCCCCTCATAAAGAAATTCATCCCCTACTTTACCTTTCAATGGAGGTTAAATGTTTTTTGAGAATAACTCCAGCCACTATAGATTTACATCGGCCTCCCGCTACAAGGTCTTATCTTTTCCAAAGTCATGAAACCATATTACTTATACTAATGGGACATGATATCATCCAAGACCATTGGTTCTCTAATTGACAGTTCATATATGATACTCCTTATAATAATTGTTTACATCTAGTTCAACTTCCACTTGAAAAAATCTATGAGATAGGTTTACATGATGATAGTGAAGATGTAAAATATGGAAGATGTCATGAATGGTGTAGTAATTATGAGGTAATATAAACCAATAGACTATAATCTCTAATCTCTCCATGATCTCAAATGGAAAAACATAATGAGGAAAAAACTTCTCTTACTTCCATATCCATCTATGATTTATTATCGGTGATACCCATAGAAACCATGTTCCCCAACTTCATACTCTACAGGTCATCGATGGTAATTAATATAATATTTTTGTTTACACTAAATGTTAGAATTATGTTTCTTGGTCAGATAAACCATATATGTTGTCTCCTAAATGATATGACAACCCAGTAATATGGAATATCCTATCTCTAACCATCACCGGGATGAACAACACAACCTACCATATAGGGAATTAGGAGGATCCATCTTTATCTTCTCCTAAAAAATATTATTGAAGGTTGGAAAAAATGAGATGAATATAGTTCTCCTACAAAACATAAAATCATTTAAACATGATATAACATTTATATCATTTATCTTGACTACCCTTCAGCTTCATGGTTAAAGGATATGCTTATAATTACATGTGCACCAATAACAATCTGTGAGTCAAACCCAAACCACAATGTGAAATGTGATACCCTATCTATCATAATAATATCAGGGACCTCATGTAGTATTAAGGTCTCATTGATGTACAATTTTCTAATATCATAAAATAATAATTTCTTGCAAATATGAATAAAGAGGGCTACATTAGTAAGATGATCCATGATTACCCAAACCACATCAATACCTCAATATTACCATTACAATATTATGAAAAATTTAGTAGCAACATCATCTTATTCCTATTATGGAAATGATAACAATTTTGGCAACCCATTAGGCCCCTAGTTTTTTACCTTTACCATTTTATAGGATGAACACCTGGTAATACAACCTTCTATTTGATGTTTTATATTTGGACACCAATACTATCAGTAAATATCAAGACCAGTCATAGAGATACATAGGTCAACTGCCCAATAATAATCATGTGACTCATGAATTAGCTCCTCTCTCATATATGTGGGAACCCAGGTACATCCATGTATACACAAGAGGTTGTTATAATTGATAGGACAATCAAGATGTAGGTCCCCACTATAAATAAAATATTGTATAACCAATCTATAAAGATCTAAAAAACTATCTCATATTCACTTTTAGAAGAAGTAAAGCATTTACTGATTGTGATTCAAGTATATAAATTCCATTATGGTCCAGAACTGCATTGTTCTTCTAATAAAATTAAGCCTTATGTGGCCACTCGATACTGCCCTCTTGAACTCTAAGTGTCTAAGACCACAAACATAGAGAACTAAAAACAACATTACATTTCCCATGAAAATAGGATATATCGATATCAATTAACTATATAAATTCATTAATTTTCATTATATGAAATTCAAGTCACACTGCATGAAATTACACCTGAGGATTTTTTAGTCTATAAACCACAAAAAACACTCTTGAAGAAGGTAATGACTCAAACAATACAAGTAATTAACCATAACGTTCAACTCAAGAGTGTGCATTTGGTTATTCTTTTCATGAGGCCTCAGCTTCTGCAACTCTTATATAATGACTCAAACTTCCTACATTTAACAAGCATATATCCTTATATCTATTGAATCATAATAAAATGTAAAAAATATGCCCATCCCTTTTATAATCAAGATCAACACAGATGTATATATTCATTCTAGCTACATAAAGGATACCTCAAGGAATTATAACCATATAAACATCACAATCTTCGTATTAAAGCCCATATGAGTTTCCTATAAACAAGGAATTTCAAATATAAAATTCATGTAGTAACTATAATTCCACAAATTTAATCCATATATCCAAGTCATTGTTGGGATACACCCACATGATTATAGCTCTCACCTTCTCTTGGACTACATAAACCAGTACTATTAAGTAATTATGTCCAATTAATTGATCATTTCCAATCTAGAAGTGGAATTTACTAATCATAACATACATTTGGTTATCTCTCAATGTATTCAAAATGATATCAAGATGATTGTCTTGGTCAGTTATAGTATGCAAATACACCTAGATTTCATCAACGAAAAACACAAATAATGAATCAGGATTGGGATAGACAAAACTACTCATCCAATCCCTAAATATTTATATATCATTTGTATGATATAACGATAATAAAATATAATCATATAATCCATGTCGACTATAGAAAGTAATATGTAGAATATCTTACGGCCTAACATGAACCTGATGATAGCCTGATCATAGTATTATCATTGAGAACACCACCATTCATCTATGATGGATGAAAATATCATCTATTTGAGCTATAAGATACTAGTTCTTCATAGTAATATTATTAATTTTCTAGTAATCTATGAAAATAAATATGGTTACATCTGTCTTGATGGAGAAAAGGAACGATGAACCCAAAGGGAGAAATACTGGGCCATATAAAACCCTTGGCCACTAAATCCACTAACAACGTCTTGAGATACTATAACTCATTATTATCCACACTATAGGGATGAATGGATATTGGTGAAACTCCACACACTATATTGATAGTACAATATACCTCTCTCTCAGAAGGTAGTCCAGATGTATCTTTGGGGAAAACATCCCCGAATCGATAGAATATAGGTGGTAATTGAATATTATCTAATGCCTTCACATTCAGGTAATGTATTCCAATATAGGTGGTCGCTCCACCATGCTGAAGATTCTCCAGTCTATCTCTACCAAACTTGACATCGCACATATCATTGTGAACATATGTACTACCCTATGGTGATGTGAATGACACCCTATGGTCATATAAATCTACATATTCTTGATAAAGAACTATCCAATTCTTCCCAAGAAAGAAATATAAGTTCATCATATTATGGATTATGTGGTCCCATAAGAAACAATGGATGCCTACCTCAAGTGGAATGTATCTATATTGGCATACACTTTTTATTTGTAAAACTAGTGATGTTTCATATTTCATAATGACATATGAGTACTGATCCTGAAGTTGGAGGATTTCCTCAATACCCACAAATATAAAAGAGTGTGATTAACCATTATCAAATAAATAAGGCTCTATAGTAGAGGATTCTAAAATAATACCTTTAATAGTAGATGGTCTATCACAATGGTCTTATAATATATGATATAATGAATAAATATGGAATGATCATGGACCCAATTATCTGCACTAACAAACTAGAGATGCTTCACTATACTAGAAGTATATATCAAAAGCTTGGTTTCCAAGTCCATAACCTCATCCCCTTCATCATATTCTAGTAGTACTCCTGCTAACGGCCTAGTGAGGTTCCACTAATCCTTCCCTTGAAGGTATAAATCATAAGGATCCTCTCCCAGTACAAATATATTGGAAGTTCCATTAGAAATTCAAAATGTGATCAAATTTTCCATATAATTGGTACTCAATGCAGTATCTATTTCACTAAGGCTTATTCTTCCAAGTATTCCAAATATGGTGACAAACAACATAAATATCTGCAGGTGTCACCTTGATGTCATTTCTAACACACATAATCTCTATGAGTCACTTCAGATAGCTATTTAAACCACTACCCCTTATAGGTTCTGAATAATCCTAGCTCACACCATCTTCATCCTTCATGTTCTTCTTAGTGAATATTGATTGGTTCACTATATCACATATTGTTTTCAACTTGGAAAAATTAAACATATAATGAATATGAATCCAATGTCCATCCTCGAATCATATTGCTTTTACTGGATCATCAGCAGTAATGTTGGGCACAATGCACTGATTCTATATAAAATGTAATGAATAGGTCATAAATATCATAGAACCATGTGTACGATTCATGAATTCACTATAAAAACTATCCCTTAGGGTCTCTGGGATGAATTTTTGATTTAAATTGAAATATAAATCTCTCAATATCACTTCCCAATGCAGACCCACCTGATTCCGAATATCCCACAAATGATTGGCGGATCCACAAATTATATAAGTGGATAGCATTACACTCTTCTCAATATGTGTCTTTAGATTGTCGAATATAGACATAACCATCTTGAGGAACAAATATAAATCCCTTGGTCTACCATCCATTGAAAACATTAGTAGATGATGGTGTTAAAACCCATAAGTCAACTTTCTCAGAGAAAGGTTATAGCATGAATCTCCATATATAGTCTGCGTAAGATATTGAAAATATCCATAAAATGGTGGATGATTAATGATATTATGAATATAAAGAGGGTATATAGGTTCCAGTAATAGAGGTATATGTCGAGACATAGTGCCATCTGCATCATGATCAAGGTTGTCACCACCCTTTGGGAGAACAACTGGTGGACATCATGTTGTAATAACTCTACATATGCTAGGTACACACCTCTAAAAGGATTTAATATTGATAAAATTACACATGAAAGAATAGGATAGGTATAATACTTATTATAAAACGTTCATACCCCTCTTCATTCTAAAATATCTAGGTATGTGTAATAGGAAAATTATAAAGAGTGCAATAGTTTATACCTAATGACCACTTCTAAGGTCAGGTGTTGGTCATGATCTATGTTTTTCTACGTGAGTCTATGTATAAAGAGATCGAATAAAAATTTATATAGGAAGGAACCCTTTAAATTTAAATTGACATCCCCCTTTAAATATGACCATTTAATTTTAAATTTTAAATTATTTTATGTTGATTCAAGTTATAACATTTATCATTAATGGTTTAACTATATGGATTACAACATCCAAAATACAAGGGCCCACACACCTCAAAAACTAAAATCAAGAATTTGTTAATTCAAAACCACTCATTTATCAGGTCCTTGAATGAAAATTTTGTTTAATTAACATTTAAATAATATAATACACATAAAATAATGTCATGAAATTAAGAAATTATCCAATATGACATTTCATAATGCATGACATGTGAATTCATATAGGTTCTTAAAATGCTTCATGAGATGGAATGGCCTAATATTATTAGTCTTTGATAGATTAAAATCCTAAAACATAGCAATAATAACATTATAATTCATGTGTGTCACCCAACTAAAGAATCATATCAACTATAATATTATAAATATAGAACAACAAGTCGTGTCTCATGTAATTTGGTCTTTCCCTATGATTATGTTAGCTACTCCAAGACATAACTAATTAAAAAATCCCTATACATTCCTAATATATTTTATAATATTCCCAAACCAAAATTCAAAAGAAAATAATGATGATCTGATACCACATTGTGAAATCCAAACCAGAGTACCACTAAGAGGTCACCCAAACTAGTTGTCCACAATTACTCAAGCATGCCTCTACATAGGCTACATGAAACCTACAAACAGTAAGGGACTAGATTGGAATGTGGGGAAACTATTCCCTCTAGTCAGAGTAATATAGTGGTATAAATAATTGGTAAATAGGAGAAGCTAATTAATAATTTAAAAATACAATAGAAGCATGTATAGACATCTGAGCACTAAATAATAATATAAATTAGTAATATAAATCATTCATATAAGATGATGATTTCATGTCTCTGTAAAATTTCAAAACCATGTATATATTGGGGCATGCAATCAATATAGTACATAATATACTGATGGAAAAAACTAAAAAATAATTCCAAGAAGCTAGAACTCTTTCCCAGACATCTGCAACCAAAATCAGATTTTATGTCATAAAATAAGCCACAAATCCAAAAGTGGTTGTTTCCATTTATTGAAAATTGAAAGCATATAGTCTGATGAGGTACCTTCAATGACCCAGATATTGTGTGATATTAACATAGTATGTCCCGCCTACAATTTTTATAAATATCAAGTCAATATATATATTATGAAAGGGAGTAGGAAAAAATGGAATGAATTAATAAAAAATATAACGGTAACCTTTGTTTCATATAGTAGACTAGGCTGATGCTACGTACATAGGCCTAAGATGGATGGTCTCTGAACAAGTAACCAAATTTATATAGATATATTGAATGTATATATAGTAAAATTAACAACCAAATATGTGGATACTACCACTATACTAGGAATGAGGCATAACTCCGACATCTATAAGATAGAGCAGGATTATTACAATTGTCAAGGGATTCTATGCCTAGTATCAAATGTATAGAGGACTCAATTCCCAATAAACATTAGTAAGGGTCATTATTCCCAATATCATAATCATAAGAGTATTAATTCCAATGTATCATGTCATAAGGGTCATCATTAACAATATCATGTTATAAAGGGTCACCATGCATCTATCACATTTATAAAGGGTGGCCATGGCCGTATCACATTTATAATGGGTCTCCATGCTCAGATCAAACTTATAAATGGTCTCCGTGCTGGAATAAAATTTATTAATTGTATCTATGACAATGTATCACAATATCATATGGAACTCCAAGCCCATATTTATATAATTTGTAAGGATCATCAAGCCAATTAACCATTATTAACAATGGTAAGTAAATCATTGTCTTTAATATGATCCTATGGAAAATCTATAACACATTATTATTCTATAATAACAAGGGTTATTTTTTTCCTTATAACTGGGTGAAGTGGTCATACTACTCAACTCCATTCAACTCATCTTAAAATGATAAGTGTGTTAGTCATGTTATACCACAAAACCTATCAATTTCACTAATGATTTCAAAAATAATATGTCATGACAAAACCAATTAGATGATGGATTGGTTATTTAGTCATTTATAGCCACATTGGTAGTTTGATTGGAACAATGCAAGGGGTATAAAAATGTGACGGGGACCTATGAAGGACATTATGTTTTCAATTTAGGAAACCTTATAAAGGTGGATTAAATTTAGGAGAAATTAATTATGAAACCATCTTGTGGAATAATGGTACATGATATAAAAAAACTCAACATTGATCTAAAAAAACTAAACCACCAACAATATTACAATAGAGGATAACTTTTCTAGTGTCATCCTTGGGATTGGTCCATATCGAGAGAAAATGGAAAAAATTGAATTCCATGAAAATAGGTTGTATAATCCATCACCAAAATGATTCCATGCATAAATGGTCAACCAGTGAAAGGTGGATGATGAATAGAGATCTTACCGGCACACATCCAATAATAAAAACAAGGATTGATTCTTATTTCAAATTATAAATATGTACATGAGCCTAGGTTAAGTGTGGAAGGATCACAAAAGGGACATAAAACCTATTGTCCAATATAAAAAATGAAAATGAGATGTTGCCTATTATTATAAAATTGATTGTAACTTCGGTAAAATCAACAATAAATTAAGGGGGGACATGGTCTGGTCATATGGTAGGACAAACCATGCACCAACAATGTAATGACTACTATCTTAAAAAGAGACCATCATGTTCATGAAAATGGTATTAAAAACCATGCACAAACTGTGCTCTATGACTCTGGTAAAAACTGAAAATAGTCATCACTGGTGTGCAATAATAGGATCAAGGTTTGGGAAACCGTACGCCCTTCTTTGACCTCTGAAAAGCATTGAACAGTATGGATAAATTGTGCCTACCAAATCACTTGTTCTCTATTATCCATGTGGCCTAGTTCTTTTCTCCTCCTACTAGGGTTCTGATCTCTAAACAATACCCTAACAACCTTTAAACGTCCATGAACTCATTAGTCACTCAAATTAGGTCAAAACCAAGGAGTTAAACCAATATAGCATATTCATGGCTTGTACAAAAATATTATCTTATAGAAATTTTATTTCTTCATTGAATAATATCACACTATCTCTATGTCATAATGTCATTTCATCATTTGAATGAAATATAGATTCCTACCACTAGTGGTCCATGTGTGTAATAGAAACCACCAAGTGTCACCATAGGAATCTTAATATTTTTGCATCAAAAAACCAAATTCTAATATCATTATATTATATCTCAATGAAATTATATTATAATAAGTATTCACATAGATATTTAAGGAATTATGAGGGGTGCTTGAGGATGATCATTCACTATTATTGAGATATATTTTAAAGAGGGGACTACTAGGTATTAAGAGAATTATCTATAGTCATTTTAATAAACCAAAAAATGGTTGGCTTTAGGGTTGGAAATAATATAATTGGGTCTAAATAGTATAAGTGTTAGAATATAATTATTGCATGTGTTCTATTATTATTTACTTAATGGTCATAGAACCACACTTCTAAAAAATAATAATATTTTTATTTTTATTATTTTTATTTCTTGATACATGTAAAACTAGGGAATTAACTAAATATTATTTTTGAATTAAACATAATTATTTTATATAAATAATATTTAATATAACTTATTTCTCACAGGACCATTTAACTAATTCCATGATTCCTTCAATATATTTATCATACCTTTAATATAGAATTTTCATTTAAAAATAATAATATCACAAAATTTTACGATAACAAATAAATTATATTATTACAGAATTAAAAATTGATATCTATTAAATATTTGGATCAGAAATATTCTCTCATCAAAATAGAGACTAAATATATGTGATCATTAAAAAATAAATAATTATTAAACCGTTCTTGTGAAAAATATTTATTCTACTTGTTATACAATAAATAATATTTAATATTTAAACTGGGATCTAGATAGACTTATTGGGTCACCTTCTAGGCCTCTTTCTCATGGGCATTATGAAGAGCCACCAAAAGTCCCTAGTCAGTGTCCAGAAACCATCCAAGGTACCCATAGAGAAAGAAGATAATATAACAATTAAATAAGACCATATAAAGACACGGAAATATAGAAAACCCTTTATTGTGATATATCTAATTAAAAAGGATTCATGCTAGTGTCATCAACCTATGCCCTCAATGTTTCCCTATTTGACTTTCTTGAAATGACATAATCAATAGAACAAAATGCACATGGATTTATTTAGTATTATTCATTCCCATAAAAATGGTTTAGATATAAAATCTTGTTAAAGAACATTTGTGAAATCCTTTTATTTATTTATTTAATAATACAATATTACTCATGATTTACTAAATATATCTTAAATCATCATGATCATTTGTTGAACTGGTCATCATCAATAAATTAATGAAATTATCTACTAATACTCAATAAAATTATTATTAACCTCTATGTATCATAAAATACATCCAAAAATAATTACATCTGATGACATATATTTAATTTGGATTTCCTTCTAGATGGTCACATTCTCCTAATCAGTTGCACTATAAATTATCAATGGTATAAACATGAGAATGTTGATCAAATACCTATTATATTCCACCCATGATATCCTATATAATTTTTAAAATCATGTTACCTCATTTAATTATAGAGAAAATATTTAATAATAAAATCATAGAACTTATTGGTTGTCATCATAATATGGAAGTTCTTTTACCCTTAACTGAAACAAAGTCTCTAATGACATTATCAAATGCACTGTCATGCTGAAAAAAAAAATCAAAATGTGATCATGATTTTATTAACATCTAAAACAATGAATACATTTAATCATAATGTATACAAAGATTGGATTTTGGGAAAAAACTTCATCATCTTGTGGCATATTCTTTACTACAAATATGATCCTTTGATGTTTTCCATATTCTTTATCATGATGGTTTATGATTGTGATCATAAGGTCTTCCTGAAACCAATTTTATTTTCTATGAGTTATTATTTTATTAAATGATAACTTTTTTATAGATCTTGTATCATATATATTAATGTAATATGTTTATGAAATGGGTGAGATCATTATAGACCTCCAATGTATTGGTTAAATATTAATTTTTTATAAGATTAAGGGATACAAATGACGTTATCCCATGCCCAAAAAGTGTATACACCAGAAGATATTCCATTCCATAAAAGAGGGTATATAAGATGCTATCATATTCTCTAAGAAATCTAATAGGTGGTTATCGCATGTATAATATATGAATAAAGTTCTTTTGATTAGCCTTTATAAAATATTTATATGATTATGATTACTCAACAAAAAATGGAAGGATCTGATTACATAATCTTATTCCAATGTTATGATCTAATTGATAATGTTTTTTTATTCCTTTATAATACCATTTTAATTATATATCGTGATTTATTCCATGGCTCATAATTATGATCAATGAATTAGTCAATATGATTTTCAAACGTTGAGATAGTGTTCTATTACCCTTATGATCATGTAATTCGTAAATGATCAGGTTTATATCCCCGTTTTCCCTTACTGCGTAAATGATCTCACCCTTTATTAGGTTTCATTTTCCCCACAGTATGAAGAATGGATTTCTGTATGATATTTCTAAGATAGGTTCTAGTTGAAAATAACTTAATTATAGATATTTTATATCATATATATACTTGTTATTTATATATCCAGGTTTCTTTGGACACTAAACCACTATTATATATGTCTGTATAATCATCATATTTAATGAATATTCATCTAAGAAGATGTAATATGTTGGTTCGAAATTATTTTATTTCCTCATTTGGAATATAAATTGGGTTTAGTTATTTTTGTAAACTAGTATGATAAAATATTAGTGTGAACCCTTTGAGTAAGCCTATGTATAGAGGAGCATCCTATGTTATTTTAGAGAATGAAGTGTGGTATTACCTAGAAATTTCATCCACATATTGATAATAGATTATGGATATGGAAGTCCACAATATATCTTATTTTCAATAACATTAAATGGGGCATAGGGGGTATTAACCTGATCATCACAATTGCATGATTAGTGGTTATAAGATTAATCACCATGATATACAATCTTGAGTAATATGATCTGGTTAATTCAAATTTTCTTTATGAACCATTTTGGAGGATTGGAATAAATGATTACCATCGAGGGAATAAGTTAATCCTAAGGATTCATATATTGAAAATAATGTGTCATTATTTATAAATCATATTAATTATTTTTCCTGGTTATATGCTTTCTCACATTGATTATTTTTTATCATAGTATCTTTTACATTTTAGTAAATTGTTGGAACCCAAAGGCAGCACATAAACATTGAATATGAAGGAAAATGAAATTACAGTCCACCTATGTAGCCATATGTTATTGGAGATAGAATGAAAAATATAATTTGTATTCTTATAAATTGTTATCAATTAAATTAATAATGTTGAGATTCCAGATGGAGGAGATAAATGTTTGATTGATTCTATAATGAGGCATCATCCATATTCTATTAGTAGTTTCATAGATCCAAAAGTTATTGTTAATTGTATTGGTAACACTAAAATGATATTTTTCATTCTATTGTTTTTAGAACATGAATATGTTATTTTTGTTTCATATCATTTGGAAGTCCAATCATGTCTGTGGTGGAATCTTTTCAAGAAGGCAAGGTATCATAAAGACTCTTACTCTATCAAATTGTTAATGTTTTGGATGTTATTTTTAATGAGTAATTTACTCATAATAATTTTTTGAAAAATAGATATGTATTAAATTAGATAAAGTAAAAGCATAATGAATCCATTGGTAGATATTAATTATATTTTAAACATCTTGTGAGGTATGATTCTAGTATTATCATCTAACCTCAAATTAATATCGATCGAATCTTCTAAGGAGTAAAACCATGTTTTTATGGGAACTAGACATAAGATACATTATTAAATATTGTTAAAAATGTGATGTTATATCAATGTATAATTGGAAATGGTATTCACCCATCAATATAATGGTTTTGATAATAAATGAAATATGTAATTTATAGAATGTATAATAAACAAACAAAAAAGAAAGAAGTCGATTTGTCCTTTATGAAAAATGAAACAAACAAAAACAAAGAAGAAATATTCATAAGGGGTATAGTATATATTTTAATTTTATAATGTAATTTCATTTGGAAATTTAATCTGATGTGATGGGATGAATTTAGTAAATGATGAGAATGTTGAGAAAGCACTATAAAATGCACCACCCACTCTCTAATGCTTCAAATCCAAAGAATATGGACATTATTTTAATCAATTATTGAATACAACTTTTAATGATGATGATCAATGATATAAACCTATTACGACTATATACAATGGGAAATATCATGCTATAACTGTTTCCAATGTCGTGTACTATAATGGGGTAATTTAAGGTAAACCAACCATCAACTCTATATCAAATAATGTCTTATCTGATTCCATATATACTAAATATTTTATATCTAAATATTTAATAACTATATAATATTACCTCCACAATGATTATATGTTCTGTTATCATTGAAAACTCATATTTTAATGAAGAATGCATCTCATTTCTGGGATTCTTCTCTGATTGATGTTTGTGGGAATGTGCTTCCTCTATGTCTTATTATTATCCCCATAGTTTAATTTGATGTTATTTTGGTCATATATATTTTTTATTAAAATTATTTCCGTATCTATTTTCATGGAAGGGAATTCATATTAGAAATTCTGAACCAACATATGACCGTCTATTTGTGTGAGGAAAACTATTATCTTACAAATCAGACTACATATATTTTATTGGCCTTGATTCTTATTCAAAAAGGGTACTTATTTCAAATAGTTGGGGTGAAACTCAACATAAAAGATATGCCTATTGTATGGGAGTATAATAATGTCTTTCTAGAATATTTTCCTAGTCATCCCATGAATATTGAATTTTAGTTTTTTAAAGAATCCATGAGAGGTTCTACAACTATTTCAAAGAATCCATATAGAATGGAACCAATTATTTAACGAATTGAATAAGAAACAATTAGAGATTATTGATGAGGTATTTATTCAGTAAAGTCCATCCCCAAGTAGTGAAATTATTTTTTGTTAAAAGAGATATTGATCAATGAAATTATTCATAGATTATCCGGAACTGAAGTAGATAACATTCAAGAGTATGTATAGTCTTACCAAAAGAATATTTGTTTGATCATTTATGAGTAGGTCAATATTTCTCCAAAATATATCTTTGATGTGGATTCATATAATTGTGGGTATAATGTGAATACATTCCCATGACAACTTTCTGTACATGTATTGGATTGTATGAATCAATATATATTCCATTTTTTCATTCTAATTCCCCTAATATTCTCATGGAATTAATGAATAAAGTATCTGGATATTACCATGAATAGTTTTTTGTTGTATTGATATAAAATATTAATTTATATTACATCATAAAGTAATAACATTAATAACACTTAAAT
Source organism: Viscum album (assembly GCA_963277665.1). Classification (NCBI taxonomy): domain Eukaryota; kingdom Viridiplantae; phylum Streptophyta; class Magnoliopsida; order Santalales; family Viscaceae; genus Viscum; species Viscum album. Next base: position 1,988,626,674 of record OY728121.1, on the reverse strand, counting down.
ATTGTATGAGAGACCATAATGATGGATAATTTCAATGAAATCTTTACAATGTGCTAATTTTATCTAGAAAATGTTTCATTTTTGGATCATATAATGTAAACTTTAGGTACATTAGTTTATCCAAAAAATATGTATGTTATTAATTATTATCCCATAGTAACTGCAATGATTGAGGTCTATAGTTTTTGTGTTATTACATAGATATTGTTGACACTTGGTGAATAATTTCATACCACTATATAAACCACTAACCAAGTAAACCGGGAAGGGAGTCATATTCCTTTGGATAATGAATCTGAGGAAATTTTGAATGGGATGAAAATATGTTTGGTTATAGAACCTAGACTCACACCACCCTTCTATGGATAATGATTTTGTAACTACAATGATTCAATGAATTGGGTAATGATATGTTCTCTTATATATAATTATATGGTGGTATATTATGACACACCTTAATTTCTTGTTCATGAGAAAAACTACCCAACTCATGATTTGTAATTCACTATGGTAATATATTCCATTAAGATATGGATCCATTATATTGACAAAAAATGGTGTTACATATATATAGATCATAATAGTTTAATGATTTTATTATCCATTAAATAGATGAATATGGCCAATAGATTATGGTTGAATTTGGAAAAATATTATGAATTATCAATACATTACCACCCTATGAAATCCAAAAAGTTAGATGATTATTCGAGTTGAAAAGATAATAGTAGTTTATCTATGATGTGAATAAAAACGGATCTAATATTTCTATGTTTACAAATTATGGATCTTGAAAATTGAAGAAAGGAGTGAAATATTATCATTCAAAAGTGGGTATTCAACCATATATTAATAGAATAAATAAATGGGAAATAAATAAAGATGTATATATGTAAATGAATGTGGGATGTATTCCCAAGTACAATATTTAATATGATGTAATTATAAATTTTAATAATTGACTATGTGTCACACAAAAAAAAGAATCGACGAAGGATCTATTGGAAGAAGCTCATAACTTGTCATTTATTTTTCATCATTTGAGTATAAAGATGTATAAATATTTGAAATAGTATTTTTTGTGGTACAATATAAATATTGATATTACAGAGTATGTATCTTGGGGGATGGTATTTTATAATGTTAAATCATATAGATATATGTTTATGGGGATTTTACAACCATTACCCATACCATAATGGAAATATGAAACCATCCCCATTAGTTTTATCATCAGAATCCCAAAAATGACTAAATGACATAATGATATATGGGTTGTAGTTGATCACCTTATGATGTCAGCTGATATCATTTCTATCAGAGAATATTTCTATGTTGATAAAATTTCCATGATATACAATAAGGAAGTGTAAGGGATTCATGTAGTATAGATTTATATTATATTTGATCCAGATTTCAGGATTAACATGATTTTCTATAAATGACATCAATGAGATTTGGATACAGAGATGTGTTTTAATACTTACTATAATTTTCATAAATATTCATTTTTGAGAGAATAATATAAAACATAGAGGATATTTTGAGATAATATTATCTAGATTTTTAATGATTTTGGGATAAATACCTTCTTCTAGTCTAGTTTTCATACAGAAATAAATTTCAATCATGAATTCATATGTCTCCTTATGTTCACATATATGGAAGAAATTGTAGAACTATAACATGATGGGTTGAATTTGGAGAAAAAAAGTTATTGGGAACTAAACATGATGAGGAAATGGTAGTGAAAATCAGAGCCATTCAATATCACATCAATGTAGCAATGAGTCGACAAAAATGTTGTGTTAATAGTCATAAACTTGATCCTAAATTTAATGTGGGAGTGAATTTATTCCTATGAATTTAACTATAGAAGATGGTCATGAGATTCAAAAAAAAATTAAATTTGAATAATATGTATATTAGTCCCTTAAATATTCTTTATTGAGTAGGTATTGTAGCTTATCTCATGACGCTTCTACCAAGTTTTACTCAAGATCGTGATATGTTCCACGTATATATCTTGAGGAAGTAGATAGAGGATTATTCCCATAACTAAACTAAGTGGTTGTACCAATGGAGCATGATCATTCCAATGAAGATAAATTGGTAGAAATATTTTTTCATAGAGATAAATTTCAATGAAACATGACTACTAACCAAGTTAGTGTTCATTGGAGGAATAAAAAATTTCAATAAGATACATGGGAACCCAAAAACGTAATGAAACATAGATTTCGTCATTTCCATTTATTAGTGTAGACAAAATTATATGTAGAAATTCATTTTAATAGGGGTAGAATGTACACCCCATTATTTTATATATTTATTATTCCTCTTTCAAAAAAACCCAATGTATTTGATTTCTTTTGTCTACATGAATCTGGGATTCAAAATGAAATTTGATATAGTATAATATTAAAAACTATACATTAAATTGGTGGTATTATTAATAATAACTAAATTATTAAAAATTAGTATAATGGTTTTGTATTATGAAAATTTACTAATTGATTCATAATAAATAACTAAAAAAAATTCAATAATGTCATTATATGATTCAAAAATATATTTTTATTAAAAATAGTTTTTTATTGCATTTAATGTGTGTATATTAATATTAAATTCTACTAAATTTATAAATTTTAATTTGAAAAAAGGATATCAAATTTTAAATATATTTATTTAAAATATTTGTTTGTAAAATTTTGGGATTTTCCTGAAAAGTAATTTTTTAGTGAATAACAAAAAATACCAATTTTTTAGAAAGGTATATTTTCTATTAAAATATTTACAGTGTCCTATTTTTTTAAAAAGTAATGTTTTTCATGTATAATTTTGATAGAAAAATTCAAATTAATTTTATTAGAATCCACATTATCCATAATTTTGATATAATAACATTTTTATATATAGAAATTCATTTTTTGGGGAAAGCTATTTTTGATGATTTTTGAAGGATTATGATAAAATTAATTTCAATCAATTATGGAAATTTAATTTTATAAAATTATTCCATAATAATAATCAGCACATTAAATATTCATAATTAGGATACTTTCATTTTTTATCATAATGAATTGTAAAAATAGTATCATTTTGATAACGCTATTAAGAATAAAATGTGATTACCATGGGGGGAATAAACTAAGAGATAAGGGAGATAAAGCCAAAAAATGTGTATAAATACTATTTTATAGAAATATTATTTATTTATTGAATATGATATTATTATATTTTAATCTTTTATGAAATTTTTACTATGTCCTCTCCCCCACTTAAAAAAGGATACCCCCTCTCCTCTCATATCCACAGTTTCTGAACCTCTTACATCATCCAAGATCTAAACAAATACCTTCATAATTTCCCTCTACACATCATATTTACTATTTTTTAACTACAATTTCATCCTTTCAAGTATTTTTGTTTAATCAAAAGGACGTTCCTCAATAAATCTGTATAGTTCTTAATTGAGATCATTCTGTTTTATTTCATCGTAATCCATTTATCAAACATTGTTATCAATTAAAATATGATTAATAATAAATAATAAATATTAAGAGAGGTTCTTATTATTATGTATAATCCTTTTTCAACCTATTTTTCATTTACTGTAAAATGAATGTATCTCTCAAGTGTATGTTTGGAACTGCACTTCCACATAACGATATGAACTATTTCCCATCACCACCTAAAATGGATATCTATAATGATGGATTTAATATATACATATGATATATAGGATGATATATTCTTTCTAAAATTATAAAATATAATATATATTTTGTTCTTTCTTTTCATTATATAATGATTTTTGCATTCATGCGTACATACAGATTCTCTTCTTCATGAATGATGTAAATCATATTTCTATATTTAAATTTTATGTAGAGTTTTTAATATGTATTTATTGAATATATATTATATTTATATCAATATTAACATTATATATATGGTGAAATTTTGATCATTGTATATGGACTGGAACATTCAAAAATAATCATTCATAAAAATTAAATAGTTAACTCCCACAAACATCAATTTTGATAAATAATTAATCATTAATGGGTGACATAATGTTATAAGTAGATCATATATGTTATTATAATTATGTTTTTTATTTTTTATATAAGTATAAAATTTAAATTTTTTATACACGACTTCTCAATAATGATGAATATTGTTGAAAATGAGGTAAGTGTTTTCTGTTATATTATGATTTCAACTTAATTTTTTATGAATATATTTATGATAATTAAATTATATGGTATATCACACTAAAATAATATGAACTTTAATACTTTTTCATATTATTTGATTATCATTTTTACTTTTATTTTCGACTCTTTATGTTCACAAGAGTCCAAATGAATGTTTTTAATGATAATTTTCCATGTTTTTTCTTTCAGTAGATACAGTTTTTTATCCATCCCTTTATTTTATTAAAATTTTATTATTAGAGTTTTTATCCATTAACCATTGATGTATCAAATTAATTTTTTCACATGATTCAATTTTTTTAAAATATTTAAAAGTAATATTATTGTTATTTTCCAAACAAGGAAAATTTGAATATGGCAAAGAAAATATGAATGGAATAATATTTTTATCATATAGGACATGAATACCACTTTCTACCAACATTACCAATCAATACATTTTATATTCCACTGAAAGTGACCACGTAATTTTTCAATGATCCCTTTTCCATAATATTTTTTTATTTTATTTATTTTAATTATCATATTTTTAAATGAAAAGGTTATTTTCCTAATGATATGTATCAAGGATAATTTTAAAAAATTTACATTATTATAACATACTTGGATGTTAATTATTCTACACAATGTATATTATCCAATTATACTATCTATATTTTTTCAATATATGGTTTATTATTATTATGAAGATTTATTTCTAAAACAATTTTCCGTTTCCATGTGTTAAGCAGTAATCAAGTTATAAATGATTTTGTGATCATGTTGAAAAAATGAATGGATTTTTATTTCGCAGTGGATGGGTCATTTATAGAACTCTAATTTATTGTGTATATATTTATGTTTTATGAGCTAAATGGTACATCTGGGGTTGTCCCAAAATATGGGTATACAAGATATTATTCAATTTTTAAATTGTGTTTCACACACATTTACCCTGAACCCAAAGCATGTGCATGGTTGGTTAGCCTAATCATAATATATGAAAAAAATGTGGGTTTCTTTGAAATAATATTTCTATGATTATTATTATGATACACTATATGGAACTGTTTTCTATCATGGTATTTTTCTAATATTATTCCCTTATGGATAATAACCTTTGATTCCATTATCAATATTGTCGTATGAAATACCATGATTTATGCCATGTCTCATTATTGTCATATATGAATTGATGGGTATGATTTTCAAATGTTAATCAGATGTTATTTTACTTTTGTCAATTTTATCCTAAATGATCATTGTTATCTACCGTTTATACATTTAATGAGAATATATACTCACTCTTTATTATATTTTATTTTCCCTGTTATATGGGGAATTATTTTCAGCATTATATGACAATGAAGGGAACATGTTATGAATAACATAATGGGAGTTTTTTAGATCTTCTATGTATATGTTTTTTATGTATTCTTGATTATAAATATGCTATACCTTTATAGGTTTGGCAAAGATCACAATGAAATATAATATCTATTTATATAATAAGATGTTAGATTTATGTGTGAAATTCTTGGGTCACCTCATTTGAACATAAAATATTGAAATTGTATAATTCTATTTTTTGTGATATAATTACTAGAAATTATTTCACACTCATGCATCCCCTATCGATATATAATTTGACACCATATCTAAAAAATTAGTCAAAAATTAAAACTCCAATTATGGTATTTTGTTCCATTGGTATAAGGGCATAATTTCATTTCGAAATGTTTCTATATATACTAGAGTTAGTGGTTTTGAAATTCTCTTCAGTATTAATTAGTGTGTCCTTGAAAAAATGTTATTAAAACGATAATTGAATGAATTTAATGTTCATGGTCAAGGTAAAACCGTAATGAACGAATTATTAAACATTGGAAAATTTCCAAACTATATCATGGTGAAATGATCCAAAAAAAGGGATGATGAAATTATTTCAGAGATAATGTTGATACATCATTGAGGAAATAAAAAATGGAATAACCAACATGAATTTTTATTTCAATTGGATACCCTGCAAGGGTTTCTAATCCCCTCAAGCCATTTTGAAGATAATTTCGAAAATTTGTGATAGTTATCACTCTCTTATATTTAATGATTTTAAGTACAATTTTTAGGACTATTTTATGTTGTAGTTTTATATATTTAGAAAAAATTCTTTAAAGTGTTTTACATGGATAATATGTAATGAATTTGTCTATAAAAAGTGGCACCTTCATCAATTTTTTAATAGATATTTCCCAAAGGATCACTGTTGTAGTTCTTGAATGGGTGTTCAAAGGCAAGAGGTTATAGTTTGTTTTCTTTTTATCCTTATTAGGTCATGAATGAGAGGTTAATTTTCTATTTTTGAGTTTTCCTATGATGAGTAATTAGGTATTTAATTTTAACTTATTTTTATAGTATTTTTTGGGTTTTTGTTTAATGAATCATTCATAAATATTCCTATTTATTTAAGAATTATTCTTTCATTTTGATTAAAAAACATTGATTTTAATGGATCATCATGTGTATTACTTCTTCTGTAAAGATATGTTATTTTATTTTATATGTTAAAACTTGTTTTGGATCACCTTATTTCTAAATGCACATATGTACATGACCAAAATAAAATGGGATATTTGTCATGAATGAATAGATAATTGATCATGTTTTTTATTAAAATTTTTTGAATTCCATAAAAAGAATATTTCAATATTTTAAAACAAGACACTTTACATATGTGAAATATGAAATGTTGATGCCAAGAAATATTTTTCTGTCAAATAATCAACAACCCAAATTGGCCAAAATAAGAAAATAAACTAAAAATTGCAACCCTTTAGAAAAATGATTCCAACCATTTATAACAACATAGATGATTGAAATAATATCCAACTGGTGTTGTGTGTTTATCCCAAATATGAATTCCATCATAGAGTGGTGTCATGTTTTATTTTTAATCAATGTATAGTAAAGTCGATACAACACTAGTGGAAAAATAATTAGAAAAGGAAGAATAATGAATATGTCATCACTAATGGGACTTCAATCACGAGTTCAATGAGATCATAAAACAAGTAAAAAATAACATGTACCTAGATGAAAAGAAAACATTATAGATGAGATGGAATTAAATATAAGAGGGTCATATTGAGGACAAATCACAAATTGCGAAAATTATTTGTATAGATCTAATTCTAAAATTGGCATGACTATACATTATACCATTTTTGGCATAAATATCTCTTGATCTTGGATATTAAATGTCTCTCTTATATTTGAAATTATAGATCTCTCATGATTATTTAATATTTATTTTCTATTATTTTAATCTTTCATCTTAACTTTTGATCTAGGGTTTTCGATATTGTGTACCTATATCTGTCAGTTCAACCTCAATATTTCCACTTTATGTGACATTATTGTCTTTAATTATAAATTTATATAATATAATTTTATAAACATGACACCACATAAGAATTAATGACACCCTATTGGAAGATCATTAATGATTACTCAGAAACATAATAATATTACTCTATTATTTGAAATTTTTTTGAACTGGTTCTATTTGATGATGTTGAGTGTGGCTATTTCAGAACCTTTTCAGAAAACATGGTCATGTACAAATATGTGTTTGGGTTTATTGATGATACAATCCTTGTTCAAAATTCATCTTACATTTACTTTTATCATGAGTTTTTTTGGAGTGATCTACAAATTCATATTTCATATAGGTATGTTCCTTTTTATGTTCCTCCATGAACATAAGTGATATAATGAATGTGATGGTAACTGAAAATTATTAGTTAGATGTCATCCTGGGATATGACTGGTTAGTTATTTCCAATATTTTGGAAGGTTATTTTCGTGGATGGACCTCCTGGTTAAAGGAATCTTAAATATTAGATGATTTATTATTATAGTTTATGTCACCTTTAGGGAGGTGGTGTTGGTAGAATAATTGATGTTATATGAGTATCTAGATATGGGGATAACATTAGAACATATATATCAAACATTTAAACAATCCTTATTAGAAAAAGTGTGTTAATAGTTTAGCTTTTTATTGTGATGTGTGGTGGAAAACATTGGATAGGTGGTAGCTGATAAGGATTTAGGAATAATTTATCACTTATTAATGACAACTCGTATTGGATAATGTTGTTATGAGTCACCAACTTTCCTTTGGAGTTATTGTCTAGAAATTAGATATTTTCGTGGAATTCATATCCTTAATTCATTATTTATTTTTCATATTGGTGGTTATCCTCTCTTTGTTTATAGTTAATGAAAATGTGAACTTCTACTGTAGTGATAAGTGAGCTTATGTGAGTCCTTAATAATGAGATAATACCATATTTTAACAACATTTTTGTGGGTTGGATAGTTCATGATTATTACGAGGTAATTATTAGTTGAATGTATGGGTAAATGTTCACCTTAATTGGTGAGTGTGACCCATATTTTGAATATTTTTTGGTATCCTTATAGATAAAATTAGTAACATATTACTTGTGGATAAGCAAATATATATTATACTATTTATTAAGTACACATCAAAGCTTGAGGATATATTACTTTAACATATATTACTATTATAGAAATAGTTTTTCAAGATTAATGAAACTATATGAAAACTTATATATGACGAAAGGGTATCCTAATGATCAATATTAGGTATTTTATGGTATCATATTCATTTTTAGTGGAATAAAATTTGTGGCAATTATTCAAGAATCACTATGTAAAGTGTTAAATTATAGTAATGAAACTTTTATTAATGAATAACATTATTTTGATTACATGACCGATTATTTTTATTTAGTAATATTCATTGATTCTCCCCTCATATGAGCTAAAAAAGGGTGCACTCACATGTGATTATAAGCATTTTTTGCATACTTCAAGAGATCTAATAGTATGGTTGACTCATGAAGTGTGAATGTGGGGTGTGTGTAATCCATCCCATTCATAATGATTTTTAATATGGTTGGACAATTATTATTTATGTATATCAGGAATATAAGATGTATTTTTTGACACTAAGGTAGTAGTGGTGGTGTAGTAGTTGACACCATTATCATTAATTTCATTCATAGTATATGAGGAATAATTATAAGCTACTAACTGTAGTGCGGTTAATTCTAATGAAATATGAGTAAGTGGTATATATTTAATCTATTTCAGTTTCCCCTATCTCAACAAGTATGGGAGGTCTAATATGGATGTATAAATGATGGGATCAATTTAGAATTTTTTTTATAATTACACCAAACAAGTTATTTTAATTGTCAATAGTATTCCATCATTCATTAAATTTGGATAATACTGTTTCAATACAATTAAATTGTGTTTCTTGATTTTTTTTAAACAACATTCACTATGTGGGTAATAGAAACCTTTTTGTGTTGTTATAATTACAAATTGGTGATAATTGTATTGAAAATATTATTTTACAACAAAGGATGATTATTCATAGGTTGGTTTTTCGGTATCTCGTGTTTTTGTTGGAGTATCATAGGGACTAGATTCAACAATATAAGGTCAATTGAAATATTTAGGACCATTTGAATTATATTTTGATTGATTTTGTCACATATATGTTAGATATTGGTTTCATGATATTTTATGATCATAGTTATATTTATTATCTTTATTTTCATTCTCTTATATTAAGAGTGACCAAAAACTCAACTAGGTTTGATTTAGTGTTAAGTGAATGTTTCTTATGGTTATAAAATCAGTTTCATAGTTTACATGGATGGAATAGAAGGGTTAGATAATTAGGATCACTAGTATCCTTATTCATTGTGTTAGAAATTTTGGGACATGTTCCTTGTTATGTTGTAATGATATATGAAAGAGTAACATAAATAAAATCACCTCATTTGTTATTATATGTTCAATGTAAAAACATTTGTTAAATCACCCTAAAGAATTTTTTATTTAATGTGATGGTTTCCTAAAAGGGATTTTGAGTAGTATATTAATTGTGGGTTTCATAAATATCCTAAAATTTGGTATCTATAATATCAATCATTTATAAAGACGATGTTAATTTTTTGTGGTTTTCACTTTATGTTATGAATATATGACGATATTGAAGTGGATTCTTGAGAAGATTTATAAAATGGGAGTTTATTATTTAACACATGATTTTTTTGAAAATGATTGAGCTAGATTATTCTTGTAAAATGGTACAACATATTTTATCAGTGATGTTGAGTTTTGATTTAACTTAGAGCCCAGGCCTCAAGATGAAAATCATATGTTTCTGTGAATGATTTATTTTTATACCTTAAGATATTTTATAAGATTCATTCATTAGTATTTCAATATTAATATCCAATGATGAATTAGTTTAAATGTAAGGAGGATGTAGTGACATAGGATTTTTATTCCAAAATTAAATCATTTATTTTTAAAGTAAAACACCATATAAAATGATAAAAATGTAAAATTTATCAAAATTAATGATATTAAAAATATATTATGATTGTTTTATTAATTTTCTGATGTAGTGTTTATCATCGGGTTAGGATTTAATCATAATCTTGAATGAAAAATTATTATTTGAGTGTTCCCCTATAATGAGGTTTTATTCCAAGTATTGTTATAATTAACTTTCTTGGTTGATGCATCTTTAACTAATCCTTTTTCAAGTGATTTTAACATTTAACTATATATAATTTTCTAATATTATAAAATTCATGTTTAACCATTTCTCAAAATATGACTATTATATTATTAATAACTCTAGATAGAGTGTGATATTAATATTATTCAAGGAGTGGCTGAATTGATACAAAACTCAAATGGTAAATATATTAAAGGAATGTGGAATTGATAAATATTATGTATTTTTCATAATTACCATAATATATGAAATTATTTATTTCACCATGCTATTATTTTCATGTTATTATATCCAATTTCCTCTATAAAAATCATTAATTTTATGGTGGATTCATTATACAGTCCACTAATGATTAACATTAATAATTATTCATTAAAGATTTTATTATGTTTTAAATTGAAGATTATTCGTAGTTTTCGAACCAAGATATAAATCATGGGAATTAAAAAAATTATAAATGGTATTATTTGATTTACTTTCATAAATGTTATTTTTATCCAATTATTAAATTAATGGGTTATCAGTTATTAATGAATAATATTTTCATGAAGTAGAAATATCTTTGATAACTCATGTTAAATGGGTTTAAATTAATTATTTAAACTAACAAGTCTATTTTATAATGTTTAAATGGTCAAATATTATATTTTTTATGTGTCATCTTTCGTAATGACACCATTGCATCCTCATTGCATTTTCGTGGATTTTTTTTATTTTCTTAATAATTTAGGGTGTGTATTTGTGGAAAAATACTTTTCTATTTATAAATCCTCTCTAACCCTTATTATTTCTTATTTCATCCCTTTTCATGTTATTTTACAACCAATAACATTCTCCTTTATCGGGGGTTTGATGCTTCAGGACCAAGATGATAAAATAGGGATAAATTAACGAAATAGTAGTGGATGTCACACATGGTAGTATTTTTGGGTGGTAGCTTTCATAGGTTTTCATTAGTGAATGATAGTTGTTCGTATTTGGGGAATATTTGTGTGGTATTTCATAGAGGAAAGTCCAATAAAGTGATGATTTGTGGTAATTTTTTTTCATTACAATTTACAAGAGATAAATAATATGTAGCAACAAAAATCATTGAGGAGAAAGCTTTTGATTAGATTTTCTAACTACATGAGAAGGTGTACTCTAATCCCATAGTGTGTATTATATTCCACAATCGAAACAAGGGTTTATTGAAAATAAATATAACACAACATGTATTTTCCAGATTCATTTCATATCTCTCTTGGTGTCTAGGGTTATCATAGTGACATTAGTATTAAATAGTGGGTCACTACTGATCACACAAAATGTATTTCAAGATTTATAACGTTGTTGTGTACCATAAAAAAGACATTATGACTATATGACCCAACATATCACATTAGAGATTATAAAAATCATGTATAATGGGGATATGACTCGGATAGTTTTTGATGTATTTGTCCATGAGTTATGTGTTCCCAATCATCATGTATCCTATTGGGAAGATAATATTGTTCAGTCCTATAGATATATTAAACGACAGCCCATATTCCATGTAATTATGAGTAAATTCCATGTATAAATACTTTAAGTATGGACATGTTTTGGAACTGCATTATAGAGTGGTGCAGGAATCCCCACATTTTATATACTATATTGGACACACCATGTCTGTGGAATCCTAAAATTTTGAACAATAAAAAACACACCCGGAAATATCTTAGGGATTACACACTATAAACCCATTAGGTATATTCTATTTATATTAAGTTTTTAAATATCATTAAAATCATATCACATGGATATTAGAACAAGACACATGAATAGTCAATTATGAGTGACATTCCTCATTTAATTAAATAGTTCATGGTTCATCAATAGTATGGATTGATTCCAAAGAGTTTATGGTATATCGTAATCCTTATTATCATTGAGATTTCATTTAAATTAGTTTGATTTGTCCAGAAAAGACATGATGTTAGTTATCCACTGGATATATTCTATGGATTGTTCATGGATCCAATATTTATATTTTAGATTTATACATCTCATGTGGATATAAAATAATATATATTCTATTCATTGGGTGTAGTTCCTTTGATTAAGGACGAGTCCAGTACACCCTTTATGATGATTAGGTATGGGTAACCCATATGATAAGTGAATTTAGTACCTCCCTCGCCCCACAGGATTGGGGTACAAGTCCTTTACATGTATAAGTTGGTATTTCATATAGATAGTTTATAGGTTTTCATCTATTTTGGGGTTGGTACCCACTTGATAAATGCACACACTAAGATGTGGTAGGGGACGATAACTATGGATATAGTGAGGTATCATGGCAGTCTTGAGGTATCATTTGTGTTGATGATGTCTAATATTGATGTTATATTTCTTGTGATGGATCAACTGCTGTAGATTATTTTAGGATAAGGCTTACATATTAGATGGTGACTTTGGGAATTTTGAGTCTTTATGTATAACATTTATCACTATATTATTTTAATATATTCTCTTTCATAGAGATGAGAAAATAAAGATATTTTCTTCCTCCTTCTATTGTTGACATGTACTAAGATCATATCTTGAACCTTTAGATTACTCCACATCTCTCATGGTATACTATTTCATTTTATTTTTTAAATATTTAAATTACTTTTTAGGGGGAATCCTACAATGTATATTTATAATCTCCCCTATATTCGAGTTTTTCAAATACATATTTTGTTTTTTGCATATATTAAATAGTTTTGTGGTGAATGTTTCATACACTGCACTAATAGAGGTGATTGAGCTACTACATTTTTGCATATAGTGGTACATTTTAGAGATGCTTCAACTATAGTCTTCTACCAAAGATATCTTACAATGTGCTATTTTTTACCCAATTTCATTCTTGTTGAGCATGTTTATGTCATCTATTTTATTTAAACCATTAAGTCATTTATTTTTTGAAGTTCTACTAAATATAAATTTACCCATGCAGTAATTATGATATAAATTTGAGGTTCAAATTTATACATGGATTTTTTATGTTTAATTTAAAAATTGTAATGGAGATAAATTTTTATTAGGGTTTAATATAGGATAATACCTCCATTGATTATTATGTATATCTGGTTCTAGTATAAAACCACTATTATATTGGAGGTGGTATTGAGGTGGCACACAACACTAACTAAAATATCAAGTGGTCCCTTATAGTATTGGTTCATGTAATTTCAGTTGACAAATAATTAGTTTTCTAAGATAACTGATTGTGGCAAGAGGAATTATTCATGAAAGAATCATTTACATATATAGTATCTAGAGTAAAAATATATAGTCATTTAGTTGAAGAAAATACATATGAAATTGATGGACACATGAAGAAGGATAAGGATGGTTAATCTTATTTTATTTATCAAGAAACAAAACATCAAGTGTTGAAAAAATCTTGAACGAATATAATAGGGTTGGTTTCCGATAAAAAACATTATATTATGGAGTTTTGATTAATTCTTTATATATATAATATAATATAAAAAATATTCTTATTCTTATCACATATTAGTTATAACTATAATTTCAATATAAAATAACAATTGATACTTTATATTATGGTTAATGATATGTTCTTTTGTCCAGAAACAATATTTTCATAGAACTAATTTTATGTTTGACTATTAATAATTAAGGGATAATAATAATTGATACAGTATCTCATGAGTTCCATAAATTTTGATATCTAAGTAGGGAGGTCACAAGGACAGACCATCCATTAGAACACCACATACCACTAGTAAAATTGGATATTCTTATCAAAAATCTTGTGTACTGGTCATTATAGTATGGTCATTATTAATGTATATCAGTGAGTGTGAACAATGATATATAATCAATACATTTACTTACATTCTCTTAGAGAATTTTATTTAGTTGTGTTTGTTGTGCATGGTAAGGGTATTCATTGATTGATCATGAATGGTTTTGACTCTTCTAGGTTATGATGGAAGATATATTTGACTCATTGAATATGACGAAAATATCATAGGTAAATATATGGATGTGAACATTTTTTGGAAGTTTCATCCAAAAATGTTTAATAATTATAAATCAATAATTAATGTATTATGAAATGAGTAACAGTAACACTTGATGATATATCTATTTAAAATTGGAATTATGTTACATAGTGTTTTGAGGAATGTTGTTTTGATAAAACAATATTTCTTTCTCTTTAGGGGGGTATTATTTATTTCATGATACATCTATAGTCTTATAGGTTGGAACTACTTCCATTAATAATGGGTTACAGAGTGTTTCACATTATTTTGATATATAATCTAGAGAGATTCAAATGAAAATGAAAATATGAATAGAGTCGGACAATGTTTTAGAACTGATTTATATTTACATTATGTTGATCATAACTAAATATTGAAATAGACATGAACTAAAAATTGTAATTGAATTTTATTTTTTAAAAATTCATAAGTTATTTGACATAATTAATAAAGAAAATATTTATTGGATAATTCATGTCACAATAATGATTTAGTTCAATGTGATTAATGAATGGATTAATTATTTAATAATATAACAATATTATTTAATATATGTCTTAAAAAATAGAGTTATATAAGATGTAATATATTAAATAATAGTAATAAATGGTATAAATTATTTAATTAAATGGTTAATTGTCACATGGGGTTTATTTTATGTATGGTAAAATAGAGGCGGACATTTTACAAGTTTCCATATCCAAAACCCTAAATTAAAACTCTTAATTATTCCCTAGATTAGAGTATGAGAAAAATTTCTTCCTAATATGCCAATTAATATAGTTATCCCAATTACCACAAAATCCTATAGAGGAATTAAAAAAATTGGTTGTGATCAGTAACATACATTGGAAGCAATATAGATCAATCAAGATAGCACCCACCACCTTGAGACCAGTATCTTGAGATTTGTGGATTCCCGTGTGGATTTCTCTATAAGGATTGTTGTTTTGATTCTATTTAAATTCTGAAAAAAAAAATTGATTGGGAATATAAAAATCATTTGTAATTATTTTTTCACAATTAAATCTAATTATATATCTATACACAAATAATATTCTAGAATTTATGATAAGAATGTATATATGTCATAGTTTTTAATTATTTATAAATGATAAACAAAAATTGATAGATTTATTAATCTATAACCATGTTCCTAAATCCATTAATTTGTGTCATTGTGGCCTCAATAATTTTATAAATAATTTTAGATTTCATTAAGTGTATTTTATTTGTTTAATTAAACTTCTCCAACCAATAATGTAATTTACCTATATAATTGGAACGGATTTGTTTGTTCTTGGTAGAGGTTGATCTAGATCATTTGTTATTGTGTCTCAATTTGATTATTTCTATATTTCACTCATAGATAAGTGAAAATCTTGAACAAATAGTATGAATCATGTTTGTTCTATGAATTATTTATTAGTTCTAGATACACCAGATGAACATGGGTCATCGTAGGAAAAAACATAACATTACTAAAGGAGGCCATGATTGACACCTAGAAAGGCACCATGACGCCCTCTGGATTTGTATCAAGTGGTGATTCCACAATATTATTTGTTATTATTAATCTTTGTATCCTGATAGGGCTATTCTCCTAGTTATGTCCCCCATGGGGTTTAATGTCACACATTGTATGATGGCCCAACAATGAATTTTCCTGAATGAATACTTATAAGGTTGAGTAGGTGGGATTACTTTTCTAGATCTAGATTATGGTAGGTCTATTCCTCATTAGGGGCCTCTGCTATAATGGTGGTGCACCAAGGCATCATAATGGCACTTCCGGAGAAAACTCATGCCCTTCCATAGACTGAGAGTGGATTTCCTCACCCCACAATATGCATGTTCTGTTACCCAACCTACTACATGTCTTGGATGTTCTAATGAGAATACTATCGATTCTTAGGGGTAGTAGAACCTAATATTTAAAAACTCTATACCATTAATGATTATTTTCACCAAGATATATATATATTTATATATGCACATGGTAACTTCTTTGTGGTCGAGCAAGTGGTTGGTCCATGTCTTCACCAACTTGCCTAATGAAACATCGGAAACACATTGATAATTATTGTGAATAAAATAATATGACTTATTAATAATTTTAGTTTTAGTTAAGTATTGTTTCTTTTTTATTTGAAATATAAATTAAATAAAGGGGATTAAATCTAATTTAATAAAATTTTATTAAATTGGTATTTAAGAATCATAATTGAAAAAATGAAAACAAAATCATTATTTATTCAATTATATTTATTCAATGTGATTGAATGTGATAATATTAGATTTTTATTGTATGGTTGCATGGTTGATGATCAGGAATAATAAAATAACTTTTTTATTTTTTGGTATTTATTTAATTTAATTAATTTTTCATTTTTTGTGATTATAATTTTTGAGATAAAGATGATTTTTTATGGTATCCCAATTTTTATGATGAGTGGGAAAGTGTGTGAATGAATGATTTTAAATAACCCCTTACGAATGGACCCATTAATTGTAGTAATGTATCATTGAAAAATAGGTGATATTATGAGGATATGGGTCAAGAGGTCTGATGGAGGAGATCCTATCAAGAATAACCTTGGGAGAATACTAGATGTTTCCACTGAAGTCATGCCTAACTCCTTAAATAATTATCCTTTGGTCCGGATTTTTTATAACCAATCGATAAACCGATCACATGTTCAAATATCATTATCATTACATGTTTAGTCTTATTGATGCATGGTTAACTATATATTTATGTGATCATTTAGAATATGTAAATTATCTATAATGATTAGATAAAAATGGAATATGGGTATGTTTGTTTTATTCTGATTGGTCAATTATTCATATAAGTGATAACATTGAACAACTAATGATAATAGACAAAAACAAATTTCATTACATAAGAAAAAAATTTATATGAACGAATAATATTATTGTTAAATGTCATTAGACAATTGGATGAGATATAACTTTATCTTGAGGAGTTGTTTTCCCATAATCAAGTGTAATTTGAGTTATCAATGAGTTCTAATCAATTTGTTGGGACAAATTAAAAAAATTGGAATAATTGGAACTATTTATAACTAACATGGTATAATTTGGTGGAAATATTTGAGAAAATATTATGTGAATATTTATTTTTTGGGGAGTCCAGTCAGTATATAAAGTTGTTATGAACCAATGATGTTTTTATATAGTCACATAAATGACCACCATAATGTAGTATCAATTCTTTATTCCTTACTACAATAAAAAACTATAGATTGTTTCCATTATAATAATTAGTAATTGGATGTTTCAATAATCATAGTAACGATTCATAAGAGCTGATAAAACAATTGGGGACATGTTTAATTAATTATTAATTAATATAAAATGAATTCAATATAATGTAATAATATTTTATTTCTTATTTAAATCGATGTAAACATATACAATTCATTAATGTTGTGATGTATATCATACGATGAAAACACCCTTGCATGAACAATACTCTTGGTGTGATGTAGGCACGTGTATATAATTTTATTCTAAGAGTAAAAATCATATATTTTCGAATACCATAAACCTATGGAGGTAGATTAAAGATTAAATTGGTCAGATGAAGATTTATATAAGTTTAATATATAATATGAAGTAGATATTTAGTATATCATGTTAATATCTATGTCAGGTTTGTAATAGAGGTAGTTTGATTACATGCATGCATACACCATATTATCTACACATAAGGATATTCTACAACAAAATTATAGGAAATAAAATTATGATATCTCGAATGTACTACTTATATGAAATATACATACAACCCCAAAATAGACCACAATTAATTATGATGATCTTGTATAATGATATACAAGAGAACCATGGATTGAATCAATATAATAAATATTCCAAAAAATATTATACATTAATTAATTTTTCCTATATTATAAAGTTTCAGAGACAATATTAACATGGATAGTTTATATAAATCACTCACAAATATATTCTAAATGGGTTTTTAAATTGATAATGATATAATTTGGGATAAATCAACAATTTTCCTTGTGAACTAGAAGAATGGAATGGAAAAGAGATCAAAGAATGGATTTACGAATAAGGGACAAAAATAATTTCAATTTGTGAAGCCATATATTATATGAGAGGTAAATAATTACTAGTTTTTTTTCCTTTACGGTCACAAGAATGTCCATTGAAATAATAACATCAAGTACATAAGTGGAAATAAAACAATAATTAAGGTGATTTATTTCTGTAAGCATGTTGTTCATTGTTTATAATCATTTAGGTTCCTTATTATATGTATTAGAAACATATTATTTGTGAATATTTTAACCAATTGTATTTGTTGTTTATTTTTATATAATTCCTTCGAGTCAAAAGGGTTTTAAATTGAATA
Organism: Viscum album; assembly: GCA_963277665.1. Lineage (NCBI taxonomy): Eukaryota > Viridiplantae > Streptophyta > Magnoliopsida > Santalales > Viscaceae > Viscum > Viscum album. The sequence goes on along the minus strand of OY728121.1, from coordinate 1,988,607,405 downwards.
TAAAGATACCAAAACAACATTTTTCATTGTTCAAGACACACATTTACATAATGGCTTAGTTATGTGTGGATGATCACTGATTATTTGGATAAGAGCTTCACAAGGATGATCTTCTAAATGAATACATTTTGAGACCATGATATATATATTATTCTAGACCATGACATTGAAAAAAAATTCACTCAAATGAAAAGGTTAACATTTCTGGATTAGGAGTTTCCAGAGGAGTTGAATGAATATTTAAGAGGCATGATGTGTGTTAATAACATTGATTATATAGATTATATATCTATAATGTGTCTATATACATCACACTAGGAATGATTTTTAATTTTTGGAATACAAAAAAAATATAGTTAATAAGTGTCATAGAATCACATTGTAACATTGATTGAGATATTTTAAAAGTGTCAACCACAAAAAATTAACTATATGCATAGTGCTATGATTTTTAGAGGATTCTCATGCCACGAACTCACAAATCACACCAAGATAAGAGTTTAAAATAATAAATTGGTAATTTCCCAATATATGTTACATAAATGAGGTGTTGAAAAATATTTTCATTGGTGTTTTTATTATTATTTTCATTACATTTTTAAAAGAAAGTTTCCATCCAAGCCATGTGGTAATATTTTCACCAAAAAAAGGAGTTTAGGAATATCATGTTCCCTTGATAATGGAAGAATAATCCATTATTCAAGTCATAGTCACACCAAAATGAGATTGTTTTGAGAAAATAGAAATGTATTAAAGATAAATGTGATATGTATGATGCATAAGGAAAGGATGATATAAATTCATATGAAGAAACTCTTAATATATCTTATTTTTCTAAATTTAGAGTTATGTGGGAGTAAATTTAGTGTTATAGGAGGCCATACTACAGTGTTGGTAAGGAATATTTTTGGGATTCTAGATTTTTGAGGATTATTTCAAATTGGAGAAAATATCAACCCATAAGAGTCCATTCATAAAATATGATTTACATTGACAACACCATGAGGTAATGGTTTCATAACAATGTAGTATTAAATTATTTTAAGTCTGAATACATCCAAATCATGAAGTATTGTTTCAAGAAACCATATTAAGAGAAAAATGTGGTTAAATTTTAGTTTAGTAGACCACATTTTTATTGTTTTTGTGGAGTGGATGATATTTTAATATCATTCAACGAACAAAGGAAATATAAAAGGTATATATTAAGACATTTAAAAAGGAGTTATTTTAGTGAATTATGGATCAATTATTTGTTAAATAATCTTATTGTTTTGTAGATGTCTATGATATGAATGCTTAGAAGATGTTGAATCCATATCATGAAAAAGTCGATCATGTGGGGAAGGGGTGGTTTCTATATTAACTAGAAGTCGCAGTTACAGTTAAAAAGTTGGAGATCTAACATGATATTCCATGTGTTAATTAAAATTTATTAGAACATAATGAAAACATTCTAGGTGAATATCTCTTGGGTACAAAATACTAACAAAACATTCTAGGTGAATATCTCTTAGGGGGATACTTTTTCACCCAAAGAAGACCACGAATAGAATAATGTACTGACATAAATACCCAAATAAATTAATGGGACCTATCATAAACCTAATATGGATGTTTCTAGGTACCATTAAATAATTTGGAAGTCATACTCTAACAAGATGTTTGGGTGGGTTTCCAATTACAACTTCTTATTAGAAGGATTTTATGGGATGGATTAGGGATTTCTCTTCCTGGTATAATTCATTGATTCTAAATTCACTATGGAGATGTATAAAATTGGGATATACAAGGATATTTTGATATCTCATACATTTGAATATTTCAACTAGGTTCTAAAGATGTAATTGTTCACTCATTGGATATAGGACACATACACATTCCACATTATGCATGGAGAGGATGGAATCAACCTTCAGGATGTTCAAGAAAATATGGGGTTCACCTATAATTGGCAGGATTAATGATGAATTTCTTTCCCCGTTGTCCACATGGGATAAAATAATGAGGACTCATCCTCTCACCCAGGAACTGAACAGGCTGTTCAAAATGGATCTTCAAAAGAAGCCAATCCCATGAGAGGAAATCCTATTCAAGATGTGTATAGTATAGTTAATATAGAAGGCCTGATATAATATAGAATCTAAGAAGGAAAAGGCATGTCTTTTAGAGGACTCCTATAGTGCACCATGTTCATGCTATCTTGTGGTTGAAGGAGGTAAATTTATAGAATAGGGATAGGAAGTTATCCTAAGTGTTGATCAGGCTATCCAACTAGTATGTTTCCTCTCCATGTACCTAAGTGGGTAGTAACATCCAATGTATGATAAAGGTGGAGTTATAGTTTCCACATTCATGAAGGAGACCTCCATTGAAGGGGGACAGATTCGGGAAATTTTCCTTGTACTTTCTAATATTTTACCATCTTCAGCATGATGTTTACAATAGAAAATCCCCTTACAGGATCATGAGACCCTACCATATATTATGGGGTTGGATGAGAGCTTATATATGATTTTTTTTCTTATCATAACATCTATGGAATCATCAATGTTAACTTAAAAACTATATCTATAATTTATTACTGGGGTAAGACCTATTATAATGAAGTATTAGGATATCAAGAATTATATAATCTTATATGAGCATTAATCATACAGACATTATAGATTGTATGAATGGGGGGTATTCATGATACTAATGAGGATATTCATGATGTATAAGATTATATGTAATGTCTTTAAGATAAATTTCATTTAACATATGTTGAAAGGGATCTCTTATGTGAATGGTATGCACCCTTCCAATTTATCCATAATTTCTTATATGTTTAGTCTATATATCATTACATTGTTTTGTTTTGATTCTATGGGAATTAAATGGCGGCATGCCAAATTTGGAAGATGTTCTCCAAGGAGGAGACTCGGGAAGAGATAAACCTTCCTTCCATGGATGTATAAATTGGTTTAACTAATAACATAGATGCTGTTTGGATTTACTCATATATGAATGGGAAATTAACAAAATTGGTAAGAGTGGCTTCCCAATTTATACTAGTTACTCAGAACTATCTGATTCTTGGACAAAAACTTGTTTTTAGAAGGATCAATAGATCTAGATGCAACATTTACTTATATAAGTCATTTACCATCAAATTATTTTCCATCATAAGTGTCAAATTATGTGACTAAAGTTACTTTGGAATCATAATTTGTTGTATTATTTGATTTATTATTTCTTATTGCATCTCAATTGTGGATGGATATGAAGTTGTAGATATAAAATGATGACCTCTTTGGTATCGTGCACCAATCCGAGTTAACATTTAAGGTTTTATCAATATCACCCCCTTTGGGTATCACATTCAATGGCTGACCTTAGGTGTTCAAGTCCTTCATCTAAGACCATTATGCAATGATGTAATGTTTTAAGAGTCTAGTTTTTTATTCTCCGTTTGTTCAAAAAATGGGGGTTTAGGGAACATTACAAACGGCCATAGATGAACATGGTTATCCCATTGTAGAGGCAATGGTATTGTTGATATCACTGCTATGTTTAAAGGGTTTGGGTTTTGTTGAAACAACCCTAGAATCTATTTTTTATGGAATTGATGGACATTTTGGAGTACTGGCCAATTCATCCATCCCTTTTATATTTTTCCCATGTTACATCAATGAATGATGATATTGGAAGTGAAAAGGAGACCGATTATGATGGATCCCATAGTTGAATGGACCATTTGAGGGCATAAATTTAAGATTCTACAGTGACAACATAGTCTTCTATTCCTTCAATATTGCGATCCCCTGAAGGAAATAGGAAAATGATGTGATCTACATTGTCGGGTTATTCTCCCCCAAAATACCCAAGAAAGTGTTCCATTTAACTCCATTATTATTTTAGACTATTCAATAAACACATCCTGATTTTTAAAAGTGTTATTTTGCCTACTGGAATATCTTTTAAATGAATTTATCCACTTTTGAGGATTTGGGAAAGTGTTCAGTTTCCTTGAAGGGCCCTTCTTATCTGGCATGAACCATAAAAAGAAGATGTGGGGTAGGAACCAGTTGAATCATTCCTATTGCATGTGGGAAAATATCGGCAATTACACCACTTGATCCATTGTGGGTGGATGTTATTTTGGAGGATACTGATAAATGTATCTATTCTTTTATCATATTATCTTTTATAGAATATAATTTTGGAGTAGTTGAATAATTCTTCATGATTGGACACTTTTTCTATTTGTGTATTTACAACAAATATTATCTTTTATTTATGTAGTCATCAATGTTAGTGAGTGATGAAAATCATCGAGAAATTCACTGAAAGTACCATGAAGCTACTCATAATAGGATGTTGTAACTTCTTCACCTAAGGATGTGGTTGGGGAATTTGATATCGCTTGCAATGTGATGAAGAATGGTATGTTCCAAACATTGTCATACACATTTATTACCATGGGATAATATATTATTTAACCTATGAATAATAACCCCATATACCATTTTCTACTTTTTCTTCACACTGATATTTGGAGACACTTGTCTCTACTCCCTTGGAGGATTGTCTGACTATATCAACCTATATTGTGGCTGGTTCTCTCTGAAATTCATCCTAGACCATGTGCACGACACTTTCTCTGAGGGACCTCATCCCAAAATATGTTCTCATTACTAATATTTTTATTGATATATTCTTAGGGGATATATAATTCTACAAGTTGGTTCAATAAATAACATGGAGGGATATTTTTTCCTTGTTTTCATAGACCCCCATGGAAGAGTTGAAGAGTCTGTTGGGCCACTGACTACTTTTTTTCAACCCTTGGTTATGATATCATTGATTATACCTCTATACTTTACTATGTGAAGGAGGTGGTATCTAGGAGATATAAGAATATGTCCCTAGATTCAAGGGTGTTAGTTGTATACGCATCCTTTTTAGCAAAGATGAATATGGAGAAGGCTGTAAATGAAGCTTCCTGACATGTAGTGGAGATGACTGCTCAATGGGATGTGGGGAATTACAAGAATGTTGAAATTGGCCATTTTTAGTAAATGATCTATCATATTCTGTAATTGATCATCCATATTTACATATATATATTCTAATTTCAACAAGGAATCTAAATATCTGAGAAGACTGTGTTACAGAAACATGTAATTTTTAATATGGTGAACAATGCGAAGCTTGTAGTTATTGCAACGATGGAGGTGTTGTAGAGTGCTGTGGAAGAAGGAATAGTGTCTGTTGACAATTTAATACAATTGTAAATCCCCCAAGAAAAGATTTTATTGAGTTCAATGATTATTATAGGAACATGATGTGATGAAGTGGTTATTTTTTCACATTTCATTGGGTAACATGTTTTTGGGAGAGACTCCTCTATTTGAATATTCCTCATGTTGTACTTTAACAATGTATTGATTCGATGAAACATTTATGTTTTTATACAATTTTTCATTTATTCATGTTTTTCATGATATATCATTTATTTGGTGTTATATGAGTCTCTAATTATACCCATCCTTTTCATAATGTTAATTAAACATAAATCTATATACATTAAATGTTATAATTTTATTACATCCTTCTCGATACTTATTCATAAATTCCCACTAACATTAGATTCTGTAATGATATATCCCCTCCAATTATCATGAGATGACATTATTAATATATGGATAATTTGGTAGAATATATGACCTAGAGGGTGATTGAATTATCATTTGCTAATTATTATAGGCTTGGTGTGCGTAGTGTGATTTTTACCAATGTTTTATGGTGATACATAGATTAATTTCTGTTTTTTGAAGACTAAATAACTATTGTGTTGTAGTTTAGGTTTTTTTTTCTCATACCTTATATCATTTTTGTTTAAGGTCTCTTAGCATGGACCTTAGGATCCCATGTGGTTTAAGGTATTGCTGCACATACTTGAATGATGATCATGGAATATGGTGTCAACATTCTTGGAATGACCCAAAACACTTTTGGGTGTTGAGATATGTTCTTCTATAGTTGAGACTCAAGAGGATAATAGCTTGTTTCTTACAAGTAGGATATTCCACTATATGGTAGGTTAAAGCCCTTTTGTGTCCATTTATATTACAAAAAGAGGTGTATCAACTCTTTTATCCAGGTTTTTGATGATTCATGGGGTAAAATATGTTGAGGGAGAAATACTATGGATGAATGGTCCTCTTAAATAGTTTGTATATGGGTGTCATAATTCCTAACTCAATAGTCTGTGTCCACGAAAATTTTGTGGGGTAGTCTTTCTGGGGATGACCCTTAACACTCTGAGATGTCATCTTCCACTGTAGTGTTTCTAGGGATCAAAAGGATTGAGTCTTCCAAAAATATATAGCGGTATAATGTTCCCTTGGATGATATCATTATAATCCTCATCAACGATCATGATAGATACATTGAATTCTAAGGGCACGATATACACTCAAAAAACTTCTAATGTAGTAAATTTTCTCTTGAACTCCCTTGGGATTTGAAGTGAATCAATGATTTATAACAATATTTATAATCAAAATTAATCACATCTTGGATTTATATATTAGAATGGAAAACATATTGATATTTCACAATGTCGTAATATTGTGCTATTGGTCAGCTCTAATTAAGGTGGGCTCTATCGCCAAATTCTGGTTGATGAATCAAGGAACTTGAGGTAGATGGGAATAGTTCTTGTGAAAAACTTTTGGTTGAATCTACTACAAGTGGTGTTGGTTTCTCCAGAAATCCACATTGACTTAGCTGATTAGATAGTCACACCCCCACTAGGTGGTCATATAAGTCAACTAGAAATTGGAAACTATTGAAGGGTTTTAGGTCTTCTATATACCTCTCTTGGGAGAACTCATTTGCTTTCCCATGGGTCATATCTACATATATGTCCTACATTGGGATCTGAGTGATGTATTATGTCTGACCATTCCCATGCTATACCATGTTTCATTAGTTCCAATGTATGTGGCCTCTTGTTCCACATTCTGGTGTGGGGAAATCATAATTGGAGGCTTATTCATTGTCAAAGAAGGCATATGTCAAGGTTATCATGTTGATAGAACCAACTATGAGATCTTCATCTAATTAGGGTATCATTTTCGGTGGTGGTTCCCATGATTCAGATATTGCAGATTAGTTGTCTGTAATAGGTGGACCTCGCATAAGACCATAATATGACTCATCCTTTTCTATTTCATATTGCTATTGATGTTCGCATTCACCTTTGATAGCTAGTCCTGGTGTTACCTCCCTATGTATAGAATCTATTGTGGGTTTTTGTAGTTGATCTATTAGGGTTTCATTACCACATTCAAATATCATTCAATTCATCATGTTGTTAAACCCCATCTCACGCATGGTAATAAATTTATAGAAACCACCATCAACTTCTTCTTGGGAATCAGTTATGCTGACCATCTACTCTAGGGAGTTATTTGGCACAATCGTTCTATAATTGGCCATTCATTAATGGATGTCTTTGAATATGAAGACGTCCTAGATATTGTGACCCATCCTTCTATAAAAAGGTTAGTATTTTGGATTGTCGGTGTTGTTGACCTCATCGATCATCCATTTCTACTGTATCTTGATCAGGTTATTGTCTATGGTTTCCAAAAAACTAATCTAGGACTTTTAAATTTACAATGGAGTATGATTTATTCCTCAATTACTCAAACCCATGGAATTTTTATATTCTCTATTCCATTGGAAGAGGGAAATATTTTTTTGTTGTTGCTTGATAAGAGGTGTTGGGTAGTTTAGGACCTTCCTTGCTGGTTGGATGGGCACTGCGGATAGCTTGAGTGTGACAACATCAACTTCCAATTTTCTCAGTCGTTTCATTGTGCTGAGTGAATTATTTGATATTTGGATCACGTTCACTAAATGATGTACTTGATACATTTTGAATTTTTTTTAAATCAAGAAACTCATCTAGATACTTCATTGGGATCATAGGTGTTTATAACTCATCTAGAAGATTTCTAGCATAGTGATCTGATAGATTCTTCTTTGAGAGTAGGGAGCTAAGTAAATAGGTTAAAATGTTCCATCAAGGTATAAACCTGGAAACACTATAATTTTAACATTTATTGTTGTTTTTCGGGATGATGTTTTAAATTTCTTCAACATGGTAATGAACAAAAAAATTAATTGACAACGACGGTCTTCCCATCCTGTAATGGATCCTACTTCCTGAATCTTGTACCAAACAATGGTTGGACCTGATATAGTCTATATAAAATCACAGTAACTTTTTCACCACATTTTCATCTAGAGGGCCCATTATCAACCCACATTAGGATGTATAATTTTTGAGATGTTGTATAGGGTATCTTACACCATTAAAGGTAGATAAAGTAGGATTTCCAAAATTGAGTAGGGGAAAAGTTTCATCAACTCACTTTGGATTTGGCTTCCTCTCTAGTTGAACTGGTGAGAATCTCCCATTCATGGATTCTATTTGAGTAATCAGGGAGTTGATGATGTTGTGTAGCTCTTGGGACAAACCATTTATAGAAAAAAAATCATCTACCCGAATAGTTAGGTTTCAATATGGTGGCCCCACCTTTTTCTCCCACTTATTACCGATTCATCCTATGATTTGATGATTACCATGACAGGAGAGATTTTTCTTCAAATGGAAGTATGTCATGATAATTTAAAAATTATTCATTTTATTGAAAAGATAACTAGATCTAGAGATATTTTGATGCTCAGATACCTCACATTCTTGTCAATTGGCTATGGGATGGATAATATTCATCTATTCATAAAGACATTAAATGGTAGGAATATTTCCCCTGATTAGTTCCTCATTCAGTTGTCTGATGTTTTTTATCTCGTTCTCATGTTTTCAAAATTATTCCCATTTTAAAGGAACATAATTTTTTTAGTGGTGATAGGTAGTTATACATTCCTTTAATTTGTTCATTAGTAGTGTTCTTCCATTGTGGTGGAAAGTCAATATTAGGATGTGATGGATTTTGGAGCCATCTCTAGTTATTGGTGCATACATCATTAGTTAGTATATCCAAATCACTATCCTCTCAGGGTAGATTATACAGGTTGTGCCCCTTATCATTTTTTCTATATCCACCATACCTATTATGTTTATAGGGATGAAATTAGTAAATTTATATCAAGAAATGGTGTTTTCCCCATTATTTTTTATGAAACCTGATGATTCTACAGTACCTTCATTTGGATGCTTCTTCAACCCCCTATAAAAATTGGGACATATTGTCTTCCAACCACAGTGAGGCCAAATTAACATCACCACATGCTCCTCACATCTTGGTATATTAATAGAGACATTGAATGAATTTCTGGTCTAGTTTTTTGAATGGTCCTTGAATAGTAGAGGTTTTTCGGGATGGTATGTCGACAATCGATTTTTACCTCCCAAAAAATAAATGACTGGTTCACATTGTGGTCATTATGATGATAATTATTCCCATATCCCATATGAGCCAGGGGTTATTTAGGGACACAATTTTCATTTATTGATCTTGTTGTTGAAGACCCAGTGATTCATGTCATGGATTTTGATGATTCATAGGACAAACATTGAGGAATAAATTCAGTCATTTCATTTGATTGTTGTTGATCGAGAATCACCATTTATTTCCCCAAGACCCTCTCCTAGGGTGATTAACATGGGGATGGTGATTGAGATATAAATTCCCCTAGCCCTGTGGGATTTGGTTTTTTTGTAGCTACTAGTTTTATTTCCAAAATCCTATAGCTAATTTTTAACCAAGGGTTGGAAGTGGTGGATGATATTCCTCTAACCTAAAAGATTTAGTTTTCTCCTATATTGTTTCTATAGAGACTTCTAGAACTCCTCCTTTAATAGGGTATGGCTATGTCCACATATGATATGGGTGTGATGGAAGCCCATGATGCAAATCATTCTTTATGTGTACATTCTTAATTGATTGAAATGATATATTCCATATTTGAAAATAAATTATATTTCTTTGAGGGGTCTAGTTAAACAATTTTATAATTGACCTCTCTATTCATTCATGGTGTATGGGAAATGTTGAAGTGGTTGAATTCTGTTGTAGTGACCAAATATCACACTCTTTATCCAGTTTCCTTATTTATCCAGAGGCTATGACATTAATGTATTTCATATTTGAAGGGTTCTGTTATTCTAGGTACATAGTGAAGTGAAATGATCAATATTTCCCCAACCATTAGATACGAATATCTAGTGATTCTCTGAAAATTAATTAGTAGTGTGTTGTCAGCATAAAGGTAAAAACAATTCATAAGCATTTGTTCTGACCCTCCATAACTACATCCCAGGATACCTAAAATGAGGACATATCCAGCAAACGACATAGTGAATTTATGATATTAATGTGATACTAATACCTTGGTTGAGGGATATGTCTAGACATTAGTATCTTAGGATTAGAAGTAATATTTTATTATAGATAATCTTGGCACTCCTTTTCTATATCTTCTGGGCCCACATATTCATATGTTGAGATGGCTAGAACATGGTGTAAATGTTGTTTCTAGATACATTTATCTATATATATATATATATCAAGTATGACCTCCTCTTCACAAGAAATTCATTCCTCTATCCAATAATATCATAGAATATCCTTCTTGGGGTGGCCTACTGACCCAAGTGGAGTGCTAATAGAAGCTGAAGGGGAACTATATATGGTTTCCTCTATCATTTAAAACACCTCACTATATGAAGGAGTCTGATATTTTACCACCTCTTTATGTGGAGGTTTTAGATAAATTGGGGGATTTCCTTTTTCATGGGAGGTATTATCCTGGAGAGTTTGACCATTGTGGATGTCAATATTTGAGTCCCTATGATCCAAATCCACACTCCCATTTGCATGACTATCATGGTAATGATCACCTTCTTCTTCGGTTGAATAGTTGATGGACCCATGGCGTGTATAGAATGTGTTTCAAAAATCCTTAATGACCGTGGAATTAAGTAGATTTAGAATATGGGTCTCAGTATGAAACTTGATTTAAAAATGTTGACCTACAATTTGGAATTGTGAAGGGATATGACCATGTTGTATGACAGTTTCTATTTATTTTTTATAACCATCTAGGGGTGTGATCATATTCTCCTACTTTGTAGAAGGTGACGAAATATACCAGTGATATTCTTCATTGATAAAATGAATATGACATTGTCCAAAGGAATGATCCATTTTCACATGTTGAGCCTTATATTGGTTGGGAATATAATCCCGATACTAATCATATGGAATATTTTATATGTATTGTTTTTGTGGGGACATGATCCTTCCAATAGGCTTGTTTCACTATCAAATCATGATCCCTAGTTTTAACCAGAATAAAATCTTGGTATGATTATAGATTCCCCGCTAGAATATGCCGAGGGACATCCATAATGGGAGAAGTGATATGATACATCTCCTATATTTCCATGGAAGGACGTTGGTGTAGCCTTCCTTAAATTAAGTAGTAATATGCTCATAGCTTCCATGATCTAGTGGAATATGAATAGTAGATTCACTAATATGAATGTGTGACTATAATGAGGAATCTCCCATTCTAACATGGTGAGCCTTGTCCATAATGGGTCACACAATCCCGATCCTAAGCCTTTGGAATATGTTTCTAGTCTTCTTTGACCTAAATATTAGCTTTTCCCAAGGCATGTTCCACTCTCACATGGTGATCCCATACTAGAACGAGGATATGATCCCAATCATAGGACTTTATAAAATTCTTCTAGAAATTTCTGATAGGAATGTTTCACTATCCCAAGGCATGTGCCACTTCGACTTGGTGGGCATAATTGGAAAGGAAATATGATCCATATCTGGAGAATCTTCCTTTACCAGAATATGATCATAATCCTCTTGTATGGGAATAAGAATGTGTTCTTACTTTATAGAAACATGTTTTTCTAATGATAAAACTGTTGATCTATCGTCGACAAAATTTTTATTATGAGTGAGGGGGGTTAAATGTAATGCACAATCATTTACATCAGGTTAAAATTATTTTTGAAAATAAAGAATCCCAATGATTTCCAAATCCATAATGCGGTACCTACCATATTTACAATGGTAGGGGTCATTTGGGGTTTCATACCCAATGACACTAAAAAACATACATTGGGGGAATTGATGGTAGGTCAGGCTTTTATCAACCTTTTGGGGTGAAGTTTTTCCTTCTCAGATACTCTCATATTGATATAATATATGTTCTCAAATATCTTCTTAATCCCAATATGGGACTGATTAAACTAACAAAATGGTCATATATTAACCACTTTTATGTGAAGAAGATGAAGCAAACTCATTAGTGAAAACATAAGTATGCATATGAGGTTATTCATCTGCTTCCAAGTATAGAATAACTATTTATATTCTACTTTTTCATAACCATGGACATTATAATTTTCTACCATCCATGGATATATTTAATATTATAAGGATGGGATTGATCCATTCTAAAGTTTCCATCATTTCATCTTTATTACTAGAATAAAATCCTATGGAGTTCATTAAACCAATTTTTTTAACATCATATAGAATGGACATATGTTATGGAACAAAAGAAAAAATATCTGGGCACTAATCATGAAGATATTTCCTATGTATTCTATGAGTAGGAGGAATCTGATTCATCATTATTTTTTCACTCTCTTAGGATTGGACCTAAGATATATACCCTCATATGAGGTTATTTATATCATTCCACTCATTAGGGATTATATGTTGAGATTTCTCTGGAAAGTGGAGATCCATAAAAAAATTTTGTGACCATCATAACTCCATAATCCCACATGATCCATGAACAATTTTAGAGGTAAGATATAAAAAGTTATATTTCTCACTACATATAGAGGCATGGAATGTGTTGAGGTACTATCATTGGGATGATTTAATATAGAGATTAGGCCTCAGGGAGGCACCATACATATTCTAGTTATCATAGGAATAATATTCATCATAGTATTGTTGGCTTCTTAGTCGACTTATGGATTTGAGTGATGATCATCCAACAGGACTTATTGTGTATCAATGGATGAAATGTTGGAGACTAGAAGAGAACTATTTTGAATTGGGTTCCTATTTGAATTTGAGGTCATGACTTAATAAGGTGTCCAACATATCTTTGTTATAGATGGAAATTGAGTACTTATGGTTCAACGGGTTGGGACTAACACACTATGGATTCCATTATATGAAAGACATATCAAACTATACCACTAATTGGGGAACACACACTATGGTTTCCCTTTCTAGACATAGCCTTTTAACATAAATGATATGATCATTTTAATCACAAATCCCACTTGATCTAGGCTCGGTGTGAGAATAAAATGAATTAATAATAATCAGTGTCATTGCTTGGAGATACGAGGCTTATGTGTTGGAACTTCCCTGTGGATATTTTAATATAGATATCAGGTCTTAGAGAGGTTTCCTACGAATCCTTGTTATGCGAGGAATCAAGGTAATCATATTTCCATTGAAAGTACTTACAAACTAATGTTTCCCTTTTAATAGAAGATTACAAATTTATGGTGTAAAAGGATATAAATTCATGAAATTTCTATTTGACCTGGCTTGAATGTCTTCCAAACAATTTTTGATTGTCCTCTCAACACACCTTGATTGTCAGCTTTGAAAAGTGTGAGGATATCTGGATGAAATTTCCATAGATGATTTCATGATCCAGTTGACTTGTCCAAAGGACATCATATAACTTAGATTACATGTTGGAATAGAATCACATGACCATGTATGACTTTTCCGCAGGACATTGATCAACCTGAATGTCCTATACTTGAAACCATCGCATGATCCCAAATGACATTTTTAGAGGGTGTCGCACAATCTAGGTGACATGACTTTCTACCATCAAGAATGTTGGATGGAATTCATTGACGTTGTTTTAATATAATATGTGACATTTCTGGATGCAGACACATGACCCTGATTGACATGTCTGGTGGTTATCATGAGATATGGGAGGCATGCAAGGAGAGCATCACAATAGCCAGTAGAAATGACTTGGTTCAATAAAATGACTCTGGTAACATGTGTTGGTTCCATCATATGACATAGGAAACAAGTCTGAAGGACACCACAATGTTTTATGGTGATAATATAGTGCTATGCCTGACATGGGTGGAATTCTAGTAGGGAACCATATGACATTATTTGAAATGTAATGAAAAAATTTCATGATCAAAATAGAATATTGAGGTAGTTTCATGAGATCTAAGTGACATATCTCGGTGCTTTATCATATCATCGTTGGTTTATGTGATGTGAATGAGAATCGACAAATATGTTATTAATTCATGTATCCAATATTTTATTCACTATTTGGGCCAAACATTTAAAATTTCATAGATATTTAATGTGATACCTTTGTTTTAGTTTCTTGTGATTCAGAATACATGATGAATTCTCATTCAGTTTCCCACTAAAAGAAATTCAAGTGAAATATGAGTTATCAAGAAAATTTTTTATGTATTATTTATGATTTCCCCTATTGTTCACTATATGTTAAATGATTGAAATACTTTCTAGCCACATATTCTGCTGATTTGAGAAATCCTCTCTTGTTATTGGGTGCGCCGGTGCGAGTTTCAAAGAAAAATTACGTCTATGTAACGATTCCCCCATTATTATTCATTCGAGGGTAGGGTATTTATATGCCTCGCCACTCCAGTTATTCACCAATTTTTTCTAATCGTAGAATTTGATTCTCAGCTAGAGTCAGTGGAGGGATTCCACATCATGAATTTTGCAAGTTCCATCAGTTATCCATTTTGGGGGAACCAAAATTTTTCCAGTGACCATGATATTATCCCATCAATTCCTACTTTATTAGAAATGTAAAAATTAAGTGGGTATTTCCAAATCATATGGACATGAAAATGGAAAATTATACTATCTGGACAATACTTCTACATGATTTTGTAAGATCATGATGCATGTAAAAATCCCTTCAAATTATCATTAGGTGACTTTGCTGGAACCATTTATGAGACAAGGATGGCTTGTAAAGAATCCTTTCTAGAATCAAGAAACCATGAGGAAAATCTTTTGAGACCATGTTAAGAATAAATTACATGTGTCATGATATATTTATGACCACATCAGGCTCCCTCCATACCCTATCATTATTATTCTTATTTAATTTATAAGGGCCTAGGATCCTATGAGTTTTCTTGAGTTTTTTTAAGAACAATTGATTTAACTCTTGGAGATGCATATTATGACCTATAAAATGACATGTGGAGATTCTTGTGTATCTGATGGAAAATTTTATATAGTTTTACTTTAATATTAAAAGGTGGAGCACAAGGTTACCTGGAAACCTTTTAGGCCATTTTCATGGAAATGTTGATTTCCTAGTGGGGTTTCTCGACACTAAGAAGATATTTCCCTAGGTTCTTGCAGTAACTATTGAATTTATAAGGGTGTGTAGCATGTTTTTTATAACCATAAGAGGATCCCACATTCTCCAATTTTTTTCATTTTCTTCATTTACAATATCTTGGGATAATTCTAGTATTTCTTATATGTTGTTATAGAAAATAATTATCCACATTGTTGATGCATCACGTGTGTTTTACAATGTCCAGAGGCTCCCACCTTTTAGATATTTTCCTCCATTTTACTATGGAATTTTGGATGGTTCATTGGTAATTCACCAGCTAACAAGATGTGTGACCAAGGGGGAGCCTATCTAGATGACTCAGTTTGATCAGTTCTTATCCTTGGCACCTTCATAAGAGCTGAAGTACATGTCGAAGGGACATCACATGGCCTTTCACAAGATATGTGTTATGTGTGACCATTTGTATGACCTCATTCAAGTAATTTTATTGTGTGTCACTTATAGGATTATGTGATATATGTGATCATGGCCACCTTCAACGTCCATTTTTATTGGAAAAATAATACCCATATTTACTTATTTTTCATACCCTTGAATTTACTCATGCTCATTTGGTTGGTGTAAACAATGGATTATATGATCAATTAAGTTAATTCTATTAATATTATTAATGGTTTTTTTATCTATCTTAAAATAAGATTAATGGTATCTAATAATTTCTACATATACTTGTCTCAATAAATATTTTATTGTTTATTCATGAAAAAAAGAAAATAATGGAATACATTCAAGGTATTTTTTCGCATTATAATGTACTTTTACAACATTTCAAATCCTTCAATGGTGGAAAACCCACCCTTTAAGGGATTAAAATTTTCAATCATCAATTTCATTTATTCATTTGTTTCCTCTCTTTATATCTTATAAATCATTTTATATCTATTTAAATCTATTTTTTCTCATATAATCCTTTTTCACATTCCCTAATCTCTCTCATAAATTCATTAAAGGGGACCATGGAAACATAGATATATTGAAAATTTATATTTTGATAATGTATTTTTAACTCATTAATGTTCTCTTGAAATTCAATTTGAATCTCTAAGTTTATTTTTAGAAATATATTTTTAATTTACATCGAGTTTTTCATTAAATATTTATTTTTATGTTTTTTCGTACCTCTCCTAGTTAATATTTTTTTAATTAGGAAGGGAGATATCTCATTCATTAAAATTCAATCGGGTGGGGGAACCTTTTCAAATATATTTTTACATGTTTTATTGATTATTTTTTCCCAAATGGTGAGTTAAACGGTATTCTATTGTTTAAACTATTGATTTTTATATGTATTTACTTATTAATCATATTCAGTATGTTTTTTGATTTATTTTATACATTGATATATTAAATAAAAAGATATACATTTAAATATTGACATACACTTGGTATATCAATTTAGCCTATGTGTTTATGATCATAAAAAGGAGGGGATTATTGTATCTACTTCCCTCTCACTATGCATTAATGATCAGAAACAAAAAATTATGTGTTATGAAGTCTCAGTTTGGTGAATTTTATTCTATTTATTTGTAATTATATTCATAACTTTAGTAGACATAATGTTATTATCTAGACTATTAAATGTTATCATGATGATATTTTTAAAGTCTTAAACAATAATGTATCTTATTTTGAGATTTTTCAATTAATTTGGAGAATCATTCCTTGGAATACTAAAGAATCTAGGAAAGTCATAGTTGAAGGTGAACCACTACTCAGAATAGTGACCAACCAATTCCATAAGGACAATATTGAAAAAATTTAGGATGTACACAAAATTTAGTGGAGTATCATGGGATATCTAGTGATTGTTCTAGAGCCATGTGTTTTCAAAAACAATACCACCATCCAACCACTAGAAGTAGTAGATTGTTATGGGTGTATTTATAGGATTAGTGAGATATAGGTGAATCATTGGGTAGTTATTAAAGGATATTGGGTACATAGTGTTGTTGATGTAGTTATACAGAGGATGCATTAATTATAGCCAAAAAATGATTTATTTTTTTTTGTTTTTAATCCCCAATGACCCTATAAAAATTCTAGAATATTCCATATGCCATTGGTGGTTATCAATTGGTCTCCTTAGTGGGTTGAAGGATCCATCAGTTAATGAAAACCCTTTAATGTTTATATATAATCATTCATCAATATTTTTACCTCCAATTAAGAATCTCTAGAGGATTCATTCCAATATAAATTTTCTTTTGAGAGCTAACTATAGCTGTTCACAAATATTTTAGGCTCTCACCATCAATAATTTATTTATCTCTCATATCAATTTTACAAATCCATATATGATGTTAAGAAGTAGATTTAAAATGGGGTTTCTCTCAGAAAACTTCCCCTTTTATGTCCTTCTAAAATTGGTTCGTGCTACTATAAATTTGATGGATAGGTTTTATGGATACTAATGAATTTCAACAGGGTTCTCACAACCATAATCGTGAGTGAATATTATTGTGATCGCCAAAAATAACTAGTTTGAAATAACAAAAAACATTCAACATTAGGGTAAGAGATTTAGAGTGTTATATTGAGTTAAATATAACCACATTAATCAACCCCTATTTGATTCCTCATTTTTTTTCTACAAAGATTATTTATTTTATCCTAAACATCAATCATTATATACCTAATTTCATAAATATGATACATACATTTTTATTGCATAGAATAACTGCATTCATTTTGAAATTAACTTCTAAATTTGTATCCAAATTATAGATATATAATATCAATATTTTTTTAAATATTTTCTGTTTTTTTAATTTATTTGGAAATTAACACCTTCTATTTCCATCTAACTCCAACCAACAATCCCACCAGAATTCCCACTAAAATAATATATGAACTCCATCAAAAAAATTAACAAAAAAAGTTTTTGGAAATATTTGATCCCTATATCAAATAACAATATATTCATTCTCATCCTCAAAAAGTAAATACATACTTAGAAAGGAATTTGATTAATTAATATTCATAAAAAATATCCTACAAGATTCCTACCTAATAGAAATAAATAGATCCGTTATGAATAATGAGGTTCATGAGATCAGTAAACTCACAAAATTCACAACACCATTTTCAATATCTCATAAAAATAAAAATTTATACAAATCATAAATAACAAATCAATTTTCATAAAACTATTAATATTGACAGCACATTTGTAACACACATTCCTAATGATTACTATACATATAAAAAAATATCTAGCATGCTCTTACCAAAATATACTCTATAAAGTTTCCAATACACCAGCCTTGTTTATATGGGGGAGATCCCAAATACATTAAAACCACATTAGATACCTCTCAAATAATAACTTTTCCATTAATGAACGTAATTACAACGAGAAAAGAAAATGTCTACCATTTTATCAAAAAACACAAATACTTCTTAATAAATATTCATAACATTCTTAATTTGTAATGTTTATTATCAAATTAATCATTCCAATAAATCTATTCCCAAAATCACGACTTCATGTTTCCAAACATTTCCACACAATTATGTAAAGACAAAAAATGTATCCATTCTTTCTAATGACACACTCAATTATAAATAAACAGGCTCACCCAATTAGTTAAATGTAAATTTATAGAACCATATTAAAAGAAATAAAATAATATAATTCAACGCCAAACATATTAATCTAAACTATTAATGAAATTTTAAAAATAAATAATTGATTATGAAAGGAATAATTTTATTCACTTATAATTCACTCACTCGTTGATTTATAAAACAAAATCACTTCACCCATATCATCGAATCACTAAAAACAAACAATCCATCAAAAAAACGAGACATTCTATAAATAATGATAACAAAAATTAACAAGGAACTCAACCATTAGTTCCACACCATATCCTAATGAAAATAAATTTTTTTATAGTTATTGGATTACTAGATATACTCATATCTTGGGAAATAATCCATCAAAAACCTCAATAGATCACCTCACATATTACTTCTCCTTTTGAATATGCAAATACATAAGGCACCATCTTCAACCACTTCAAAAACCTAGTGTAAATTCTTATATTTCTCTAAAAAAAATTTCTCACATCCAACCAACATTTAAACCAAAACCACTCCAATATCATTTGAATACTTATCTTTATGTTAGAGTCATAATTTTTTTCTTATGTGTATTATTTAGAAAATTGGTATGGGAACTGGACCATTAATGCATATAAGTGAACATTGAGATGGAATACATTAGATTATCCTATTGGAACACCATGAGATAATTTATATGTTCATCCCTATTCACTTTTTGAAAACATTACCCCTCAACCATAGTAATTAATTGCCCTAAATAATCCTCTAATAGAATAAAATGAATCAAATTCAACCATAGTGAAGTCACATTTTAGTGAAAACCCACAATTGAAGAATGTTGTAATTGTGATAGAGTCCTTGTCATTTTTAATAAAACCTCATACTTTTTTATGAACCCTAACCTCATGGATCAATTCTACACCATTGATATTTATAATTTTATGATATTAAATATTGGAGTTATCATATCACATTACTAGTTTTTAAACTTTTATAGTTGAATGACCTACGAATTCTTTTCTAACATGTATTTTCCAAAAAAAATTAAAATATGTTATGTTAGTCCAAAAAATTAAATCAATCACCTGTATAATGGAAATAATAGGCACACCACAAGAGTCAAATCTACTCCAACACACATGAGTTATTAAATTAATCCACCCTTAATAGAAAAATCACCATCTATATAACTACATTTTCACTCCCATGTTACCATCCATTAAACCATAATGTAATAAAAACAACATTATTTTTCTTAATAATCATGTATACCACCAAAAAAAGAGAAACCTCCAAGTTAAAGAAACCATATCAACAATGATCCTTTAGAAAACAATAATTTCCCTCGTGAAATTATATTTATTTAGAGTATTCTTATGTGTATTTAAAAAAATAGTTTTAATAATGAATATTTTTCCGTAAAACCGACACATTGTAAACAATTTAATGTAATAAAAAAAATTGACACTAAAAATCGATGTAAAATAAAATATAACACTTATTTATCAAAAAATATTTCCATACAGAATATAATGATTCAAAATAATCAACCATTCGCCACTAATCATCTATACAAAAACTACTACACATGTTGGATTATGTTCTCGAAATGAACATTATAAAATTTAAAATAGTTTCCTAGAAACATATCATAACAAAAATTTTGAGATTTGATTGCCCAATGTTACCAAAAATTGATATTATCAAGAATTACCTAATATTTAGAACTCAACAATTTTTTCACAAAATTATTAACATGATTTCATTAAACACAACAGAAAACCCTCCATAATTTAAGGTGTACTAAACATGGTGACTATATGTTATTAAAAATACTCTTATTAATAACTCAAATTTCATGAATTATGGATGGTTTAATTGTCACTTTATATTCTTTTCATTCAAATAAAACAACATAATAATGATATTTTTCAAATCATTATCAATATGTTTAACTACAAAACTAAGAAAACCATGATTAAAAAATTACTTGGTTTCTAAAATTTGAGGATAAAAATATATATTTTAACCATTTCAAATGTCCTTTAGTATTATAATATATTATAATTTGTTAATAATAATCCATGGTAAACTAATAATATATTAAAATTATATAGTTTATCTTAATATTTACAATGTTTTAATTTATCATTTAATCAACATTAAATTCATCACTCATTAGAGTATTAAGTTGAAACACATCTTTTCTTCCTATAAAAAATATACATTCTTAATATTAAAATATATTAAGACACAGATTCCCAAAACCAAAACTCAATGATAAAAAAGATACATTCATGAAAATAGGAAAAATTCAACAAAAAATTCCCTACATACTAGATGCATCAATAATAAGAATTATAATAACCCCTTAAAATATCTAAATCTATAGAACATGTGACTAGTGTGAAATGAATCCATAATCCTATGTCATGGAATCTCACATGAGTTTTTTTAATTCTATTCTTTTTAACTCTTTAATTATAATAACCCCAATTAAATCGTATGATAAATTAAGTATCATGTATGTACCATACCTTGGTATCTACACCTCAAAAAGTTGTATCATTTGTAGGATATTCATCAAGATTATGTTCCATGAATTAGATCACAAGGGGACCTAATCTACTATTTCCTAGCTAGTATCCCAGTATACATCACACACATAGTTAGAATAACATTGTTTCCCTACCAATCTTCAGAATACCTCACTAGGGATTAAAACCAGTCTCTATTTTAACTCACTTAAAAAGATATGATAGATATTTGTCATGACTTATTGATCCCAATTTTCATTTATTGTATAATAGTTTTTTAATAAATGAAGTAGAAATGAATGAAGAACTATTATAAGCATCCTTGATGAAATTAGATGTCATACATGACTAGTTATCTATTTACAGATTGTGATAATTAGAATGTTTATATTCAAAATAATTTATGAAAATTTTTTATGGAGAAGGAACGTTGTATACCATATTCAATAAGAGAAATTCCAAGAAAATATTTATTTTCATGAAGAGAAGTAGTGAAATTAAGGAAGGTTAAGTGAGAATATATATTTATTTTTTCATAAAGAATTATTGAAGGTGATATCAATATATGGATATTACATTGTTGAGAATGACTTATTTTCTTAGATTTATTGTTTTATGGACCTTACTAAAAATATATGACCAACAAAAACAACTAAGAGCTAGTCAACCTACATTATGGGAGGAGGATCATGCCCATGAAGTGGCGTTGGTTCATATAGACTACATGTTATAAGAGGTATGGGTTGGTCATGTATAGGCCCACATGAGTGTTCTGGTCTGTAGGCGATTGGGTAGGCCTGATTGGGATAGGATATATAGTGGGAAAAGGTTGTTTGGTGCTGCTTGAGAGGAATTTTTTGTGGCTATTATAGGTGTTGTCCCCCATTGCAATATTGAATATTTTTTGGTATCCTTTATTAAAAAAGTAATATCCCAAATATGAGAATAACCAATGTGGGATGTGATTTGCACTACATTCATCACTCATATTAAAACATGTGGATATTTCAATCACCATCATATATTAAACATATTATCTTTTTGACCATAATAGTTTATTTTATTTCCAAAAGCGGATGTCAATGGATTCCAACTCACATGATACTCATGTATGGGAATTCATGAACATAAATAAAAAATCCTTGATAGAACCTGAGGCTACTGGGTTCCTTGGATGAGTAAAAATCTTTATTAATGCTCATTTTCAATCGAAGTATAATATTTATACATCTCTACTTGTATGAATATATATATATATATTTATATATATTAGGATTAATGAGGATTAAAGTAGTTTTTTACTATGTAAATGTTCATAAATGACTATATGAGAAATATTATGTATCCATTCTCAAAACTGGACCATGTCGACATTTAACTATGCCCCAATTTCAAAAGAGATTCATATAGCCACATAAAGTTGTGAGTTTTCACATAATTAATTTATACATTAGGGTACTATATAGAAAATTATATATGTTATATAATTACATAATGGACCAGATTCATTCATCCACATGTTTTCTCAATATCTGATTCCCTTGGTTTTTTTACATTGCCTATTTCTACAGGGTTGTTTATCAATGAATGAAAAATTGACTTAAAAAATTTATAGAGTTGTTAAATAATATGTGGAAAAATTTGATAACATCTATGACATTTGGGAGGTTAATTTAATAATTATATAAAATATATTAAACCAGATTTGATTTAGTCTACTAATCAGAAATTAACTCATCTGGAATAACGAAGGAGTAGTAATGATGTGTCACTGATATAAAATATACAATTTTTCTGGGAGAAGAGCTAATAACATTGAGAATATTGATATATATTTTTATACATATAATCATATAAACTTGTTCTTGTGAAGGAGATATGAAAATATTTGTGTTTTTAAATTTTCAACCACAAACTTCCTTGGATATACAAAGGTGTCCCATTAGATTCCTAAGTATTTCGAAGAGATATCCCATAGAAAACCCTTGTTTCATTAATTAGAAACCTACAAGACATCAAATTATTGAAAGTTAAATGACATTATACCACTGAGACATACAAATCTTTGAAATGAGAGGAATGTGATCATGTACCACACTAACTGAAATTCAATTATATTGTGTGTTACGAGAATGTATGAGTATTCACTTATACTATATGTGTAATGTATATATGTAAAAATGTAATTCATCCATTCTAACTAATACCATTGAAATCTATAGAGATGGCGGTATTCCATAATGAATCTTATAGGTACCCATATCATTATATGAAATGGTAGTTGGTGTTACATAAGTTCATATAATTATGGGTGGAGATGAAGACATGAGATAATTCACTTTTACTATGAATTTATAAATAAATAATTAATATTTAGATTTTAAAATTAACATTCTTTGTAAATATAATTAAGAAAACATATTAACACTTCTCACGCACATTGATTGAGTTCAAGAATTTAGAGAAGGGACTAATTTCATGATCAGAGCTAAACTAAGGAAACTAATCAAATGAAAGTGATCAGATATATTTTAACAACAACTAGAAAATCATCCAAGGATCGTGAAGTGAACATAAGAAATTATTATCCAAAAATCTCACGGATGAAGAGAGAAGATCATTGTATAGTTGATACAGACATAACTGAAGAATAATCTTGTCATTGTTGGGTATAACCAGTTTCTAATGAGGCATGAGGAGAAGAAGATGGTTGGGGAGTATAACAACTAAGTAAGAATGGTTTCATTTGGGGGGTATAAATATATGCATATTGAGTAATGAATAATTGGTCGAATAACATGTTTCTTCATAATCCATAATAATCATTGATAATATTATAGTTCATAATTAATGTTGGGGGGACTAACCAATAGGATAAGGAGTAATTTCTGTAAAAACTCTTTTAAATCCATATATTTTGTTACTTTGTTTACAAAATTATTTGAGGTTAAGATGGGATACACAAGAAGAGTGAATTATGGTTTAAACCATCTGTAGAAGTTGAATTTAAAATTAAAATAAAATGAAAAATGGATTAGTGATCCCTCCCACACCCTCTCAGTGAACAAAATATAATACATGTACTATAAAATCTATTTGATATATGCTATCCATAAAAAATACAGTAGACTACAGAGTATCGAGAAAATAAATTCAATATATATAATGGGGGTTTCTATTTTAAATTTTTAGAGCTATGATGGTTAAAAAAAAGATGATACCATATTTCAAATAACCATGGGTGTATGTGATAGATGTACCTATACAACTACTTCCAAAATATGACGTGAATGTTCCTATGAATTTGGAAGTTAATAGGAACATGGATATGGATATAATGGTTCAAAATAAAATGATGATGGATTATTCATACAATTTATACAATAAAGTGATGGGTCTATAAACTTCCTAGGATAACTGTGATAAATTGAGAAACAACTATAAAAGAAATCATAAAGTCGAAGAATCAATGTTACACATATGTAGAAGTAGATATGATCATATCATAAGTAGTAATGAAGAAATTATTTATGTCTACATAATATGGGTAAATTATATTATTAGTTTCTTTAGAGGATTTAGAGAAAATATGAATGACCCAACCATATTGAAGAAGATGATGGAAAACATTTTAGGTAGGATTGATATAAAATCTTCCATATTTGAAGACCAAGAAGTTATGTCAACAAATGAAAATCCTAAAATTTTCATAGCATATTAAACAATAAAAATAATAGAACATTATATGGCCTTTGATGAAATGATAAATAGAAAACAATTGAGTTAAAGAAGAAAGAAAATCAAGTGATTTTGATGATGACTAAGCTGAAGATAACTTTTTTCAATTTATGTACTTATCCTCATGAATGTTTAAAAGCGGGAAGTGGAATGGAAAAGAAAAAATCATTTAAATTCATGAATTTCCAAATTAGTGGTAATTTTTAAATTAATTTTCAAATAAAAGATGACATTGACACTAACATGGATGAAGAATATAATAAGTCCTATAAAAGGAAATATAAGAATCATAAGAAGATGTTTGATTATAATAAAAGAAATTTGATTAGTAGGGAAATGAATGAATTATCATAAAAAAGTAGTGAGAAAAAAAATGTATGATCATCAAAGAATAATAAGTTTTTAATGGAAAAATTAAAACAATATAAGGAATTATTTGATGTAAATGAAGATGATTATAAAATTGGAATAAAAATGAAAACATTATAAAATTAGAATATTTTAATGTGAAAAATAAACAACTCAATAAGGAAAATAAAATTATAAATAAAGATCTTGGTAAGATAAACATTGTGAATAAAGAATGTGTCCAGAAGTAAAAGACACATATTAATTAAATAAAAGAAAATAAGAACAAGTTATATGATCTATATGGGAATATAAAAACTGTTGAAGAAAAAAAGTTGAATAAGATGATCTAGATACGAAAGAAACAAATGTTCTCTAAGAGAGTAAAAAACCATAATGAATTCATCAAAATTTGATAATATGGAGCGATATAAAATATAAAATATTTCTGAGAAAAATTAAGAATTATGTAATTATAGATTTATTAACATTCATATTAAATTTATTTGATGATGATAATATAATACATTAGAAAATTTGTTTCTATTAAGGGTGAATCTTCTGATGTTGCTAAATGAAGGGTCCACAAAAATGTGTTTTTTCCATACCTAATGAATCTCAAAGTTATTTTTATTATTCCAAATAATTAAGGGTTAAAAAAATTCTAAATACATCTTAACCAAAACAAAAATAGATAAAACATATTCTACAAATTATGTGTGGGATAATTCATCCATAATTTTTCTTCCAAATCAGAAACACCCAAAATCTTTGAAAATTCAACAACAATAATCTTTAGTGAAAAAACTATTATTATTTTTGAAGATAATGATTCTATATATATTGCTATAGTCATAGTGTGTTTTGTTATAGAGCATTTTAATGCTAGTATAACATATCACTACTATGATTGAGGAATGAATAAAGGGGTGGAAATGAAAAATAGTTGAAATTATATTATTAAAAAGATAATACCATGACCAATACATCTTTCGAACAATCAAAATAGTAAAAAATTGAATTAATGAATGAATTTTGTTATATATTTATCAATGCTGGAAAACAATATGTGAAATTTATAGTAATCGCTCAATGTGTTATATCTCACAATGTAAATTTGTGGAGAAAATATATTGTGAAGAATGATAAAACATTTCTGAATTATATGACAATCACAATTAATTGGATAAAATTATGATATAATGAATAGTTATTTAGACTAATAAAGTAAACATTGTTACAAAAATAGATAGAGATCAAAAAAATTTGAGGAAAAAGGAAAAAATTGAGGAAATTGCGTAAGTAAAAGTTGATGAGAATTCATCTATAAATTATTATTTGAACAACCTTAGGGAAGAAAGTTGTGAACAAAATGGCAATGAGAAAAAACATTTAATGAAAATTATACCATATCAAAATGAAATCTTGTAAAATGTGCGGAAATCTGAAATTAATTATCTTGGATATATTGGGAAATAGATATCGACATAAAAATATCTAACCGATGAGGAAGAATCATTTAGTCACTTTAAAACACCAAAAAGGCAACACATATCATGTAAATCTAAGAAGAGGATAAATTCATATTTAGGGTAAGCTAATGTTCTGAATGATATTTATATTACTTCATAGAGTCTTTTGAAAACTATTAAATGGATGAAAATGTCTTATCTCTTAAAGAGAAAAAACATCAGAAGAATCTTCCATTTTAATACATTTTAGTGAATCTGAAAATTATAGAAAAATTTAAAATTGAAATATGTGGCATACCAATAAAACATTCCCACAACCTTTGTAATTATATTAATCATAAAAATTTATTATAATTTTTTGGTTAATTAAAATATGAGAAAAAGATGGATTTTTTTCTCTCCAACTGATATTTTAATATTGTTTATTAATGTGTTCAAGATTATGCATTTCATTGAAAAATATGATTTTTGTAATCCTTGTTAAATTAGAATTGGGACTTTCTGAGCATGGTTTCACAGTCTTGGATGTTTATGGATATCATAGAAAACCATGTATTTATCTCTATGATATTAAATATTGGGTTATCCCTCATTGATATAGAGTTGATTAACTAATCTATATCTTCTATGAGATCCATGTTATATCATCAATCTCGTAGAAGTGTTCAATAAATAATATTCAAGTATTGGAGAACTTGTTTTTGAAAAATAAATATGATATGAATAGATCCCACACTCACACAATGATGTTTTTACAATATGTTTGAGAAAATAATGAACCCCATATTTTCTTGAAGGATATGTGTTTATATTCAAAACAATATACAAAGGGGTTGATTACTGATCCCATATTGCATTTTTTCAATGAAACAATATTCTATGATGAATTAAGTTGTAATTCATGGAGTATATTTAGGGATTCATTTATGAAATTGTATTTCATGAATTGTAATATCTCCCTTTATAAAATGTGATGATTAGTGTACAAAACAATAAAGTAATTCAAGACAAGGGTTTATTGTGAAGGGGTTTTGTTTTCCACATTTAATATGTGAAATACCAAGAAATTATTAATTTTAATGAAGATAATATTTGGAATTAATGATATCCATGAAAAATATATTTATACATTTTTCATAATAAATTCATGACCAATATTTTTGCATATTGGTTTTACATTGTTTTGAATGGATTAGTTTATTATAGATATTGTATGTTTTCCTTTAATAAAAAAATATGACAAAAAATGAGATAGGTGATAGATCAACCCAAAAATATCTAAAGAGTACATCAATCACACATTGGATATGGATCATAGAGCTCGAGTGGTGTAATATGTATGGTTGGATCATGTAAAGGCCCATATGAGGGTTCCAGTTCAAAGGAACCTAGGTAGTCTACATTGGGCCAGGAGTGCCGGTGGTCTAGCGCAAGTTGGTTTAGCTTGTGAGGCATGGTGTGTGGGTGTTATAGATTCCAATACCCAATCATAAGCATTAAAATTATATTATACTAGTTGTTATAAATGGAATTTCCCAGGTGAGTAGACAATCAACGTGGGATATACAATGCTCTTCACTATTCACTTTTATTAAACCTTAATGATATTTCATGTCAGGACCCAACTCCTATTTCAAAAAGTAGATTCCTTATTTTATACCATTGGAATATAAATAAGGAATTTTTATCTCAATGTATCTAATATTTTAGTATCTTTTTAGAACTATATACATACAAAATTTCACCATTACTACATGAAAAAAAATACAACATATCAAATTTTTTGAATCGCTCTAAAACTCTTTGATTATCCATTAATGTGATTCATAATATTCATCTTCGCACCAAGTAAAAAAATAAAACATAAAAAATGTTTGATCTTTGATTTTCAATAATCTTATGTAATAAATCAAAATTTATCATAAACATAAACACTAGACATGGTTAATAACTATAAACAAAGGCCTTTAAAAATTGTACTAGAGAATAATACCAAAGGAATGGAAGCTAATTAAATAAGGCCTTCTAAATGATCATGAGAGAATGAAACATTACCACTGATATTATAATACTCAAATAATTACCATGTTTTTCAATTTCTAATATCGTAATGAGGGAATTCATAATTCTAAACATCTGAAACATATTGTGAAGGCTCGACCATGATGTCTTAAAATACAAGGGTAATTCCTTGCACAAAACTAGATTATGTTTTATCTCGTGAGACCTACCCATGCATCGATATAATATAGGGGGCCCTGAAAATCACTTCTTGTGAACAATGCATTCCTATTATGAAAGGGTATTAATATAAACCACATGAACATATGTAATAACTTTCCCAAATATGTACTCATAAACACTAACCATTTTGAGTAGTATAGTTAATGGTATCAAGATTGAACATCCATAGTAAAACTAATAATTACCCACTTAATAAAATATTTTACATTATGTAGATAATATTTTAACCTCAAAATGTCATAAAATTCAATAGAGGTGTTGAGTTAGACAAAAATACTTTCATAAAATCATCAAGTAATTTTTGAGTGAAATACTCTATTACATTGACTTGAATATATTTTTGGGAAAAATAATTTCCCAAAACCACAAGTGAACTATTTTTTTCAATGTTTAAATTATTTTTTTATGATATATAATTGTTCCGTAAATCATATTAAAAAGTTCACTTGGAAATAGGTAATAATTTGAGACGTTCACATGAATTGGGCTTGTTTATCGAATGGAATTGAGAAATATCATTATAAAACATATAAATCCCCAAAATATAATGAAAGATTTTTATTGGTACACATATATATAACATTAAAACCGAATCTATTAGTAGTGCATAATAATAATTAATTATTTAATTGGTATTATGTGAAACAAAGTGTATGTCATAAGGAAATGGATATTCGTGTAGAAAATCATTACCAAATTTCCGAATGCATTCTAAATTTTTCCAAAATTTCTTGGATAATCAAATTACATCAACTAATTAATTATTTAATAAAAATATCTACATATATTTTATTCATTGTAGTTTTATTATTGTCATATATTTTCTTATTGATAAGTTATAATATTGTATTTAATCGTTCCGGGGTGTTTAATTATTTGAAATCAAGTTTGATTCAATTGATTATAATTAATGGAGTTTATGGGGAATGGATATAATTCTACAAAATAGAACTTATATATAATTAATTAAAATCCATTATTTTAAATGGTTATATATATAAATTTGTTAAATGGTATGAGGATGATTAATAATATATAAGATTAGTGATAACCATTTAGATTATTTTGATAACGTTTCGATTTTTACAAACGTATTGGTCAAATGACTTATTATTATGTATAAATACAAGATACAGAAAATTGAATTTGTTATAAAAAATATATTATATTCTCATTTATACATAAAAATGGTTTCATGACCTTTCATGATGACGAAAATAGAAATTGAAAACACGTCATCCGTGAATGAGATAAATTAACAAATCTCAGATGGTGTTTTCCTTTTTATATATAAGATGAGGGGAAATGAGAGATAATGATGAATTATTCTGTTATCATAACAAAATTATAGTATACATAATTTAATGGGGTTGTCGGTCCTTTTTTATTAGGGGGCTGATGAGGGAAAAATAAATGAAATGTACTTGAAAAAAAAGAAGATGGTAAGAAATCACTTTCGAAAATTCAGAAAACTAATGGTGTCACATAAAAATTCATAAAATATGATGATGAGTGGAAATGGGGTAGCATATAATTTTGTAAATAATATTTACATTAAGGGGCATATAGAATGACATATCCCAAAATAATTAAATAGAAATTAAAAATGAATAACATAAATGTAGTGCTTGAAAAAGAGAAGGGTGGTAGATTGCTAACTATGTAGAGTAACTCCAAGAACATGAAGTTTGAGACCTTGAAGGAATGAGGACACCTTGGGAGGACTAAAAGGTAGTTAAAAATACTATAAATTAGTGGATAATGAAATTTTAAATAATGGAATGTAATAAATGAGTGGGAATTTATAGAAAACGTGAGATAGTAGTTTATTATTTTATGGGGACACCTTAGTTGTTTTATATGAAAACCCATGGTCTTTCCCATTGTATTGGGAACATGGGGAACCTGATATAATATATTAATTTTAACAAGAATACAATAATTTTATATTAATTATTATATCATTATGTTATAATTAAACATACCGAAATCTCAAAACTGTATTTTCACTATTCATGACAGAAAAATGTATATTATAAAATTCTCATGAATATAGAGTAACAAAATATCAACACTATGAAATCAAAAAATAATTTCTTTTATAATAATTTACAAAAAAATTATTTTATCTATGAAAATACGATTTTAATAAAACTAATATAATACATTAAATGTTATATAAAATGCAATGTAAAATTTATGACACATAAGAAAAATATATTTTTTTTATCATTTTTAATTAAATATCTATTTCTTGATAAGACTATTTCATTAGAATAAACATTAATAAATATTTAGTTTGATATAATAATGTACATATCTCAATAATGTAAAATTTTTACCCAAAAAATAAATTCATCAACACTCCCATGTTTTTATGATAAACTAAACTCAAAATTGTAATGACGAAAGAGGAATTAAATTTATAATTTATTAGGTGATGTTACTATTCCATTAGTCAAATTACGTTTTATAAGGGTGACATTACTATTCTAAAAGGGCATGTTACTATAAACAATAATATTATGTCGATCCTATCAGACCCAAAATATCATACTAACCCAAAATGTTTATGTACATTTTTCAAAATCCAAAACACATATGTGGAAAAAATTTGTTTAACGACTACAATATAACAATATACTACAAATAAAGTAGTGATTTTTTTATAGAGACTCAATGATTCATGAATTCTATGTTATATATTTTTTGTAAACCTTTGGCTGTTATATTCTCCCCCCCCCCTCCAAAAAAAATTCATCCCTGAAATTACTATAATGATACCTCATAAAAATATTTGTGTAGTTATTTATCATATGATCGACAGAATCCCAAGCCGCCTCTTCAATTCTATATTTTATCCAAATTTCCTTCACCATTCAAGTCTTCGGATTCCTCAGCAACTGTTCCTTAGAGTCCCGAATCTAGATAGGCACTTCACAATGAGAAAAGTAAGGTTCTAATTTTATACTTTTTAAATTGAGTAAATGTATTTTTTCTGGCATATACATTCTCAAAAATGAGATTTGAAACACATTTTATACCTTATAGTTTCATGGAAGAATTTCCAAAATATAACCAATATCTCTGATTCTATCTATAATTTTGAAAGGGACAACGTACCTCGGTCTCAATATCACTTTTTTTAATATTTTATAACACCCATACATGGAGATAATTTTATTAAAATGGGGTCTCCCACTTGAAATTCCATTACCTTCCTTCAATAATAATCATAAATATTTTTTCATACATTGGTATTTTTCATTATGGGTTTAAATATTCATTCAATTTTTTGTATGTCCCACTTTCTCTGGGACCATAAGATTCAACTTCCTAGCTTCATCCCAACATGTTGGTGTATGACATCTAATTCAGTACAATGCTTCATGTGTGGCCATTTGAATACAAGAATATAATCTATTGTTCTAGAAAATTCCACCAAAAGAATATAATGACCCCACATACATTGAAATTCAGGTGAACATTATCTCAACAGCACTTTTAATGTTTGGATTGTCTTTTCTGGTTGACCATCAAATTGAGGGTGATTAGAAGTACACGAATGAAGTTCACTATCCAATACTTTTTGAAGACTTTTCTAGATTTTAAATGTGAATCAGGGATAAAAATCAAAGGCAATTGAGAGAGGTGATCCATCATGTCCACAACATCGTCAATATAGAGTTGTATAGGGAACCCTTGTAGGAAATACTCCGTTATTGAGTGAAAATGTTAATATTTCGTATGTCGATCTAAAATTACCCATATTATATCATTCATTCATATTGTTTTGGATAATCCAATGATAAAATCCATGGTGATTTCACCTAATTTCCACGTAGTAACATGTAGTGTTTTCATTAACCCTCTATGATGATGTCCTTTGGCCTTAACTTATTGATAGACTAAACATCTTGATATATAATCACCAATTTCTCTCTCCATGTTGTCCCACAAGAAATTTTCATTCAAATCCATATACATTTTAGTGCTACAATGGTGTATAGAGAAATTTTATCTATTGTAAAAATAATATAAATCCATTTTAATATCGGGTATAGAGGGAACACGTAACCTCTTCATAAATTTCATAATTCTATCCTCACACATGATGTCTTCCAACTTCCCATCATTCACACCTCAAATTTTCTATTGAAGATTATTAACATCAGAGAGAGAAGTTTTAATCATTTCAAATAATGATGGTTGGGAATCCAACTGTAAATTTTAGGATGTGTCACTATCTTTGATAAATTCTATTTTGAATCCTCACTAGTTCCAGGTATAGAGGATCCCTTTCAATCCCAATTTTGTTTAAAACTCCATGATCTATCCTCCTCGACGCATTAGTATCATTACTTTCTTTTCTGATGGGGTACTGTATGTATCAATCATGATCCTTGAGAACCTTAGGCAATCACCTTTTCCTCATGCTGCGATATTTTTGTGAGAAGATATATTTTTATCTCTTTTCATCAATATATATCTCACATCATTAACTATAGAGATAATGCCTCCATATTTTCAGTGAAAATATTACAGCTAGTAACTCAGGATCATGAGTTGGGTAGTTGAGTTTTCCTATTTTTAACTACCGTAATGCTTAGGTGACATCTCTATTATTTTAAATAAGGAAAAAATCAACTCCTTTCATGGATGAATCACTATAGATCACAGATCCACCATTTTGCGTTAGTAGTGTGAGGATTAGAGCATTCACGATCCTCTTCATCCATTAATAAAATCATTCTTCACGTTATTATTTATATAGAAAATTAACCCCCTTACGAGTAATCTTGTTTAATGGTTTATCTAGTTGGTTTATGGTTGGAACGAAACACCAATAATAATCTGCTAAACCGATAAAACTGTGTACCATAGTTATGTTCATTGGAGAGGCAGTTACAGAACCTCAATTTTTTTTTGTACGATCAACTAACATTCCTCCATTAGATAAAATATGGCGATGAAAATAAAATGATTGATGCTGGAATGCAAACTTTCAAAACATATAATATAACTCATTTCTTCAAAGAGTCTTCAGAATAATGCATAAGTGATTCTAATGATCTTAGAATCTTTTCTAGTATACCATGATTTGATCAATAAATAACAGAATAAAGTCATTAAGATATTCCTTGAGAAACTTATTAATTATATCCATAAAACAAAGAGTTCATTTGTTAGTCCAAAAGGTTTTACTATTATCTCGTAATTCCCATACCTTGTTTCAAATTTTGTCTATCGACTATAATCCTTTCTCACAGACATTACATGATATCCATATAGAAGGTCAATCTTTTAAATATATTGTTTTCTATGATTTTCAACAAATAATTCTTCAATATAAGTCCAGGGATAATTTTTCTATATTATAATTTCATTGATTTCTCTATAGTTAATGCACTACCTTAGGGATCTATCTTTCTTCTTGACAAAGAGAACAAGGGCTCACCATGGAGAAACACACAGGTGGATAAATTTTTATCACTAAATCTATCTAGCTATTTCATTAGTCCCACTAATTACATTTTATCCACTATATATATGGCCATTCATATAGTTCTAGAATAATGACTTAAATTAATAGAGACCTCGACATCCTACACTGGAGTATTTCCATGTAAATCCTCTAGAAATAAATCAGAATATTCCTTCATAATAAGTACATCCTTAATTTGAAGATTTCATCTGTCACCCATAGATATTGTATTATCTTCCTCCCCAAGAATAGAATTTATTATATCTACATTGGGTAGATCTTGATAATAATTAGATGGTGATGTTTTTTCTCTATAGATATTGGATTCTATAACCTCTTCACAAATTCATAATTTCATTATTCTTGTAATAGATTTTTGAAATATTTTTTAATATATAGTCCATGCTGCGTATTATTTGAAAGTAGACCATAGGTATAATGACAATATCATAAAATTAAGCACTTTTTCATAACATAATTTGGTTTACCTAATAGATTTTTATTGTAATGAGATTTCCCTTGGTGGATTGAACAGATAACTCCCTTGGTATAGAGAATTGGAAATATGTAATTTTTAATGAAAAATAATTGGATATAAAGGAATGTGATGATCTAGAATCAAATAAATAATTTGATAAGATTGATTAAATTATTATAGTACCTGCTACCACATCATTAGAACTTCATCTCTAGTAGTTGTGATTGAATAAGCTTGTCATCTTTCCCTTGGCCGTCTCTAGGGAATGTTTCCTCAACACCTTTAAAATTCAGTATCACAATGTCCCATATTCTTAAAATTATAGAGTCAAATATTTGTAGCATCATTCATTCCCATTAAATCTATATAATGGGGGAATCATTCTCCAGATTTCTAATAGACTCCATTTAAATTTAAGCAGGTTGCAGGGTGTTTTTTCACATAGGTATCTGATGTTTGAAAACATCCATTTTTTATTTTTACCTTTGTCCATTTTTTCATCTTCCACAATCTTTGTCTCTAAATTTATATTAAATAAATAATACATAGAGAATTCTTTCAAATTCATGATGTCGGCTGAGACAATATCATTGTATATTGAAATATTTTGGGACACCAGTTACCTTCAGATGAATGGTTTTTAACCTTAAATAATCGATCAATATTTCTCCTTGGATTATGCATGTAGTCAACGAAATGACTTGCAGGACTTGTAAAATTGGTATCATACATGGAAAAATATTCATCATATTTTTTTATTCAAACTCAATAGTTTCCTCTCCATATCTGCCCATTGTTCTCAAGGAAATTATATTTTTAATAATATTTCGTTAAATTCTGTCTATCACAATTCTTATATTTCATCCTATTCCATTATGTTTTCATTCAATGATGACCATTGAACTACATTTCATGATAGATGATAAAATCCAATGGTAACTTTCCCCCTTTTGATCCATCTCAATGCGAGAAATATCTTCTCTATTGAACTTATCAATTTCTCAACTACAAATGGGTTTGTATCCCTATTGAATGAGGGAGGTTTTTTTAACCTAAATAGGTCAAACATTGCACATCCACATTGTGGTTCAGGATCCCCCATACAGGTATGTTTTTTTTATAACCTGAGTGAGCTATCCCAGTATAGTTATAATATTTTCAGCACCAGTTGCATCTCCAATACTAATATCATTATCTTTTAGAGGGGAAATCCCTACATTGGATATGTGTGTTGATTTGGTTTATATTACTTCAACTATTCATCATTTTTATATTATGATATAAACTAAATTTTGTTTTGAATCAAAATGTATACTGTCGAACTAGAATACAAATTACATAAGCTAAAATTTTATGAAGGTCTAATCTCATATCCGATAGTATAGTTACATGGGAAACCTATTAAAATTTAAATCCTTCATAATGTTTTGTAATTAAGATTGAAATTATTCTAGTCATATCCATTGGGAGTGTCAACCCAGGTTCATCGTTAGGCCAATTGTCATATACTAGGATACATTGAGTAAAACCCAACACTCCTCATCGGTGTATTTACACCTAGGTACATATGTTCCAAAACCACATCCACCTGTAGTATCCTGACACAAATGTATTTGATATAAATATCCACATAATCCATATATTAAAAAAATTCTAGGATTTTCATTTATATTTAACCTTAACTACTACCTTCCGTTTTTTCTCCCTATTCTACCCTTTTTTATATAGTTTATATTTTTATTAATATACATTCGCTAATTCCAACTATAAAGATGTGGCCCCAATTTCCTATGTTGGTGCCTTATTTTATAACATTATCATATAAACAAGGAATTCATATCTTGAAGGAATGATTATTTTAATAGCATTGGAAAACAAGATAAATATATAAGTTCAACACCACAACATGAAAGGGAATAAAACATATCAACTAATTATAAATCATACATAAACTCTAGGATTATCCTTTCACGTCACTCAAAATATTTATCTCCATCACCTCAGGAAAAATAAAAAATACGAAAAGGGTGAGCTCAAATGATTGAATGTGTATGTAATATAGTATAATTTATTATAAACATAATCACTTAGTATGGTTAATAACTAAAAACACATTCCTTTAAAAAATATATTTGAGCATAACTTTGAAGGAATGAAATATTCTTAAATATGGACATATAAATGATCAAGAGAGAATAAAACATAAACACTAATATTATACTAGTATAATAATCACATGGATTGTCAATATCTAATACCATTGTCAGGGAATGCATAATTCCAGTCATCTAAAACATACTTTCAAGCCCTCGACCAAAATGATTGAAAATACTAGTTTAAGTCCTCAACCAAAAACAAATTCTATTTTGTCTCAATAGACATACCGATTCACCGAGGGGTAATTGTATGCCCCACCCACCACTTTCATTCCCCAATACATTCCTCATCTAAATGGGGAAAACATAAACCACATGATAATATTGAAAAATGTTCCCCAATCTGTACACATAATCACTAACCATTCTGAGTTGTATGGTGAATGGTATCAAGATAGAACATCCACAGTCAAAATGATCTTACAAAAATTAATACAGTATGGTAGATTATAAAAATAATATATTAACCTCAATAAGTCACAAAATTAAATAGAGTTGTTGACTTATAAAAAATACTCAAATAAAATTCATGAGGAATTTTTCGGAGAAATAATCTTTTACTTTGAAAAAAAGAGTTATTTTTGAAAAATATTTTCATACAACCATAAGTGAACTAATTTATTTCTTCCATGATGAAATGAGTGGATTTAGAAAAATTATTTTTCCATAAATATGATTATATAGTGAGCATGAATATATTTAAGAATTTGAGATGTTCCTATGAATCATGATTGTTTGTCAAAATTTTTGAGAATGATCATTATAAAACATTTAACTCCCCATAAAATATAAATATTCTGAATGTTACACATATATATAACACTCACACAGAATATATGGGGAGTAAATAATAATAATTAAGAACATAATTGAGATCATGTGATACAAAGAGTATCTAAAATATAAATGGAGGTTCACATAGAAAACCCTAACCTTATGTCTGAATGTATTTTGTACTTGTCCTTAATATCCAGGATAATCAAATTAAATCCATTAATTAAAAAATTAAAAACCATAAATAATTATATTTTATTTATTATAGTTTTATTATGTTTATTTATGTTTTTATTTATAAGATATAAGATTCAATTCCATCGTTCTAGAGTGTTTGTTTCCATGAATTCAGGATCGGTTCTTTTGATTATATTTAATGGAGTTCAAAAGGAATAGATATAATTCTCCATAATTGAACATATATATAATTAATGAACATAAAGAAGAGTAAATATTTATATATATCATTTGTTTACTATTGAGTAAATAAGGATTCTTTATGACTTTTCCATTACTCTATGTTTTGAAAAAAAAGAAACACATTATCTTATAGAAAATTATTTTTTCCCGATTGATTATTTTCAAAAAGAAAATTTCCATTTTATAAGGAAATTTTTATCCATACATTTATTTCCTTATTTAATTATATAATATCCCTAAATTAAACTCATTTTATTATTATGCCAATAAATTCAGTTTCTTATGTATAACCTAATCATTTTATAGTTTCTTGGATATATAGTGTTCTGTTTTCAGATTCTGAATTATCTGAAATTATGTTTTTGAATTCACTAAAATTAAAATTTTGAGTTTTCCAAAATTCAGAATGTGAATTTATGAAATTAATATTACTAATTCAATGAAATTCCGATTCTGAAATCTCTAAAATTCATATTCCAAATTCACTGAAATTCAGAATCTGAATTCTCTAATAATCATATTCTGAATTCTCTGAAATTCAGATTCTCAATCCTCTAAAATTAAGATTCTGAATTCTCTGAAATTCATATTCAAAATACTCTAAAATTCAGACTCATAATTATTTAAAATTCAGACTACAAATTATTTAGAATTCAAACGGTAAATTCCCATAATTCAGTCTTTGATTTCCTTATATTCCAACCTCTGAATTATTCAGAATTTAGACTCTGAATTCCTTAGAATTTATACTCAGAATTCAACAGAATTATGAATTCCGATACATTAAAATTAGGGCTTCTAATTCCTCAGAATTAAGACTATGAATTATTTAAAATATATAAACTGAATTCCCCATAATTTATATTATGTATTCTTTGGAATTCAGAATTTGGAATCTATAGAATTATGATTCGGAATTCTTGGTAAAATAAAAAATGAATATTTGTGTCTTATATGTTCTGATTGTTTATTCGATTGGACTATGAGCATTATTTTTCCTTAGTCTTTATATTTTCATATTTGGTTAAGAAATTTCATATTAAATAAAAATTCTATATTTTTAAATAATGTCGTACAATCTGTTTATATGTAACCATTGGTTGAGGGACACGTGTATAGGTCCCTATAAGATTAAAGAAAAAATATAACTATTAGATGAGGGATCCAACCATTGGTGTTGTGTCTATAAATAGAATATTTTTTGAAATCTCTAAAAAGAGATGTTTTACTAATCCATCAATCTATATATTTCCCTCTATGAAGAGATTTCCAGATAGAGATGCTCACATTGCATGTGTATTCTGAACTCCTTGTTCTACTTGTTTGTGAGAATATGATTGTTGCTGAGTACAATCAAGGTCTTCAGGGATAAGAAAACTGAGGTTCAGACTACAATAATGTTCGAGGACCTCCGGGGATAGGAATACAGACAGACCGAATACATTAATCATTGAGGTATTTTGGGGATAATAATACATATTCCAATGTTCATTTCAAGGGATCACCCTAGTATAGGTAAGATAGTCTTTCTTGAATGTATACATCATGTTACCTTGATCCAATGTTTTTAGATATCCTAATCTTTGGATTAAAAGATATTATGTTTGTTACTTGTTCTGTTTCATGTTTTATTTCTTCTACATTTTGATCATGGAATAATGTTTAACATTCATATAATTTCTCCTAATTTTGTATACTCTGATAAAAAATACTCTATATGATTTAATGTAGATACTTTTCCGGTGTAAATTTTCTTATGTTTCATTTACGGAACAATAGTTATAGAACAAAATAATCATTTTTTAGTAGAACTAATGAAAGGTTTGTGAATTTACCTAATTTAACATTGTTAAACATAGTTAAATTATAGTTAAAAACTGATGTTTTTAAACCTACAATTCAATCACTCTTGTAATTGTGCATTTACATATACTATATGGATCCTACAATTGGTATCATAGGAGGTATTTGAATTACTAATATTCACATTTATGTTTTCTTACTCATGTTTTCCTTGTTCTAAATTATTCTTGTGTATATTTTCTTTCTTATGTTTTGTTTAGAGTTTTTTATCTTCATTTATAACTTTATCTGTTAACAATTAATTTTGGAAAGGTATTTTCGTATAGAATGGAAGGAAGGAATGTTTTTTCTAGTGATAATCTAAATCCTACTAGACCACTTATTTTTTATTGTAATGATTATATGTACCGGAGATATCGAGTGAAAAATTTTGGTATTAGCACTAGAGTAGACAACATTTTCGTGCTTACTGGAGAATAAAAAATTCATGACAAGGAAGTCAAAACCTTCAACAACAATGAAAAATAAAAATATCCACTAAATTACAAGGTAATCAATACTTTGTTTTGTTCCATGTACAAGAATATATATAGTCTAATTTCTTCTTGTGAATCTACCAACTGCATCTGGATGAAATATGAGGTTACTAATTTTGGGACTTCAAAAGTGAAATAGACTAGAAGGGAAATGTTTAGAGTAGAATATCATGGATTTCTATTTCCCTATAGAGAAAATATTTGAAAATTAAAACAATGATTTATTGCTATCACCTATAGTGTTCAATATAAGGGAGAGAAATGCTTTCCGGATGAAGCTATTGTGGACATGATAACTGATATTATGCCAAATGAGTGAGAATCAAAAAGAAAAGTTATTGTTCAGAATTTGAAATTATCTTCAACTACTCTTCATGAGTAATTTGTAAATCTACTATTGTATGAAACCATAATGAAGAGAGATGTAGATTTGAATAAGAAGATGAATGGAAATGGAAGTTTATATTTTACTACTACTAAAGCAAAGACTCCAAAAAGTGGTACAATATCGATGTATAAGAAAGTAACTAATACATATGAGTCTAAAGAAAGTGAACATTAAAATAATTAGTTATTTAATATTCACCGAATGATGAACAAGATAGTGGAAAAGAAAAAATTTTAGAACAGAAATATGAAGAAATATAGAAAAGAAAAGAAAGATTCTGATGTAACTTGTTATGAATATAAAATGGCTGAACATATCAGACCTGGTTTTCATATTCTTAAGAGAAAATATATAAAATAAAAACATGCTGAGAGAAATTGGAACAAGTAATACAATACTAAATCTATAAATTTCATGAAGCCTAATGATACATAGAGTGATAGTGGTGGTGACTCATCTAATGAATCATCAGAGTATGAATCTTCTTGGATAGAAGAATATTGGTTTTATAGCCCAAGTACCTAATGAAAATCATTGTCTTATGGATAAGGTACATAATAATGAATCCTTATAAAATATGTCTTTAAATGAAACTTTTTCTCATGAAGAATATTATTAATCATTAAATGATGAATATTTCTCACTGGTAGATAATATCGTACCTTTATTTGATGATGATTCTATATTTTCTAAACATCTTCAGAATGTTAATTGTAAGGTAAAAATAAGTTAGAGGAGGAAAATTATATAATTTCAATTTTTACCAAAGTAGTATTTGATCTTTTTAAAGTTGTTGATCAGAAAACATTTGATTTTGAAAATATTTATAAAACCCATATGGAAGATAATTTTTATAAGGATAAACTTTCTAAGGATATTGAAAATATTATTTCCATGAAAATTATTTTATATTTTATCTCTATATCTAAAACTAATAATCTGAAGGATATGAACTTGGTTATTAAACTAAAGTCTAAAATGTTTTCCCTAATGAAATTCTTATCAAACATTACATAATGTAATGATATCATTGAAAAGATGTATTCCCAAGTTTATATTTTAAGGAATAGTTATGGATTTCCTTATACTCAATAGAAACTTGTTTTTAGTAAAAGTAATTTTGTTCCCCAAAGTGCTCCATTTTGTACTAAATTTCTGTGTGGTACATATTGGGAGAAAATTGTTTGTTAAAAAAATCAAATCAATAGGTTTTCATAAAGAGTTTTTTTTTCTATGAAAATATGGAATCCTAACATAATACTTTATAAAAATTTTGGTTCCATGAATTTTTGGATTTTTAACCTATAACTCATTTATTTTTAGGAAAAAATGAATGCACCAACAACAATAAATTATACACGGATATTGGATATTCCTGATATGTGACTAATAACAAAAAATCCTTTGAAAATATTATCATGACAAAAGGGGGAAAAGTAACATTCAAAGATAATTCTAAAGATGAAATTGTCAATATATGTAACATTGTTCTTTTTAGAAAAACATTTATTTAAATTGTTTTATTTATTAAAGGTGTTAATCAAAACTTCATTAGCATAAGATAATTTTGTGATGAATGATACATTTTGAATTTTAGGAATGATAAATTCATAATAAACAATTCAAGAATGAGTTTATTCTTTCTACCCATAGGCAATAGAATGTATATACACTAAACATAGAAGACCTTAGGATTTGTGATATTCCATGCCATAGTGAAATGGAAGATCAATCATAGTTATGAAGTAAATGGTTAAGACATTTTAACCTAAGGAACCTATGAAAACACACAAAGAAAATACTTGTTATGGATTTAATGGAGCTTAGATTTGATTCATCAAAAGTTCTTTTATCCTTTTCAATATGGAAGGCAACATAAATCATGTTTTAAATAAATTAGTGAAGTCTAAACATCTAATTTAATTCAGTTAGTGCATATGTATCTTTTCGGTCCATCTAAAACTAGATGTACTTGAGGAAAATATTTTCTATTTGTCTTTGTTGCGGATTATAGTATATTTACATGGGTTTATTTTCTAGCAAAGAAATATAAGTCTTTTTATTAAATAAAATAATTTTAGAACCTATGTTAAAAATGATAAAAACCATCATTTGATAACTATTCATAGTGATCTTGGAGGAGAAATTTAAAATTTGTATTTTCAAACCTTTTGTGAAAAAAAAGGCATTACTCATATCTTCTCATCTACAAGAACTCCTCAAGAGAATGGTTTGGTTGAAAACATAAATAAATTTCTTCAAGAGATAACTAGAACCATGTTGAGTGAATATTCAATAGCTAAACATGTTTGGGATGAAGCAGTAAGTACTACTTGTTATACTATAAATTGGGTTTTAATCAAACATGTTCTTAAGAAAACACATTTTGTATTATGGTATGGTATAAAACATATACTTTATTACTTAAAATTATTTGGTTTCAATGTATTAATATTTAATATTAATGATAACATTCATAAATTTTCACCCTAGTATGATGAAGGAATTTTTATATGCTACTCCACTGCTTCTAGGTCTTATAGATTTTTTAATTATAACACTTGTACTATTGAAAAAACAATGCATAATAAATTTAATGAAATAGATCCTTTTGTTTTTAAATAATCCCAACATACATATTTAGATGTGTTTTCAAAAACCAATGTTCATCCTTTGATATAAGATTATTCTAATAAATAAAATGTTAAAGAAAATATTTCTGAAGTATTTACCCAAAAATATGTCCTTCTATATGTTGATAAATATTTTTAAAAAAAGCAAAATCAGTTGTTTCTTAAGAATTATCCCAGTGATAGTATCATTGTTAATGTAAATCAACCTGTTAGGACTATAGGATCCTTAATAATTGAAGTAGAATATATAGCATTATTTTCCCAATTAGAACCATAAAGCACTCATGAAGATTTAGGTTATGATTACTGGATTTAATCTATGAAATATGAGTTGATTGAATTTGAAAAGAACAATGTCATGACCATAGTTGAATGAACTAAGGAAACTTCTATAATTATAGTAAA
The DNA here is from genome assembly GCA_963277665.1 of Viscum album. Taxonomy (NCBI): domain Eukaryota; kingdom Viridiplantae; phylum Streptophyta; class Magnoliopsida; order Santalales; family Viscaceae; genus Viscum; species Viscum album. The sequence continues at coordinate 1,988,562,941 of OY728121.1, read as the reverse complement.
TGGTTCTTCAGAAAAAAGTTTGATGAAAATAGAATCATAGTAATAAATAATGACAGATGAGTTACTAAAGGCTATAATCAATAAGAGAGAATATACTTTGAATAAACCTATGATTCAGTAGCAATGTATGAATTTATTCGCATATTACATGCCTTTGGAACATTCACTAATTTTAATATTTTTCAAATGGATGTAATGTTTTCTTTTCATCACATATATGTTAAAGAGGATGTTTATGTTGATAAACCTCTTGGATTTGAAGACACAAAACATCTGAAACATGATTTCAAACATACCATTGCTTTATATGGACATAAAAATCCACAACAGCTTGGCATGATAGACTGACATGATTTTTGTTACATAACAATTATGTTAAGGGAAATGTTGATCCAACCCTTTTTATAAATAATGATAATAAATTTATTTTGATTGTTCAAATTTATGCTGATGACATTATATTTGTTACAAGTAAGTAATCTTTAATAGATTTTTTTGTGAATGTAATGAAATATGGGTTTGAAATGAGTATGATGGGTGAGTTAACATTTTCCTAGGTATTAACATTTCTCAAAAACCATAAGTAACTTATATACCTTAACATAAGTTTATAAAACATCGTATTAAAAAGTATAGACATGAAAACTCTGAAAGTATAAGTACTCCAATCGTTACATCAAAATCTTTTGATCTTCATGAAACTGAGAAACTAGTATATCAAACATCATTTAGAGGTATTATATAATGTTTATTATAATTTTATAGAAATTCATTCAGACGTAAGGTTTTTAGTATGCTTATGTGAAAGATATCAATTTAATACAAACAAATCACATTTAAAAGCAGTTGATTGAATTTTTCACTACATTAATAGAACCCTAGATTTAGGACATTTTTATACTTATAGAAATTATTTTGATTTCAAAAAAAATTCGGATGCTGATTTTGGTGGATTCATAATGTATAGGAATGTATATCTAAAACAAGTAATTTCTTAAGAGATTCATTCGTTTCTTGGTAATGCAAGATTCTACACTCAGTAACACTCTCCACTACTTAAGCAAAATATGTAACAGTTGGATGTGGTTGTGCTAAAGTGTTTTGGATGCAACACACAGTCATAGACTATGGAATATGATTTACTAAAACATAGATATTGTGTGATAATACTAGTTCCATTACACGAAGTTAAAACCTTGCACATCACTCTCATGCAAAAAACATAGATATTAGGCATCACTTTCTTTGTGACCACAAACTAAAAGTTGTTATCATTCTTCAATTTATTGGAACGCAAATTCATGTTGCTTATATTTTAAGAAAATCATTATTCTCTAATATATTTGAATTAATAAAACAAAATTTAGGAATGATAACCATAAGATAATATTCCATATTAAATTTTTATTAAATCCAATATAAATAAATTAAGTTACTCATTTTCATAGGGGGTGTACATTTTCTTTATTGACAAAATTTTTCATGATTAAAATTTTCATAATGAGGATTTTAACTTTAAAGAAATTTTTTGTAACCAATTTTGTTTTTAGAACTCAAAATTATGGAATCTAAAATTTTACTTCTTTAAGAAAATTTTCAAGAATCTAAATTTATTCAAGAATAATTTTCTTCATTAGTGAAAATTTTCCATGCAATATGGAATGTATTATTCCTTATTTAAATAATCATTATTGAATATTTTACTAATTTTTATCTTTATCATGTTTTAGGAAACAAATTTCGGATTCATTTTCCTTAATTCTGATTTTTTAACTTAAATAACTCAAATGATCAGAACCTACCAAATTATTCAATAGATTTCATCTCATCTATCAGATCAGATCATTCAGATTTCAGCCATTAGATAAATTTGGGAATAAGAATCATCACTTCAACTCCTATATACAGAACCCCTGTTCTTTTTCCCACATCTGTTTTCAAGCATTTTTATGCTGAAGCACTGCTTTTCAAAATAAGGGTCATTCGAAAAATTTGGTTTTCTTAAATATGAATTACTTTTGAATCATCTCCCCAGAGGAAAATATAATTAGTTAAGGATGGAAACTCTGTACAGAAAGGTTATAAAATCTGATGTTATTTGCAACGTATAATTCAATCGTTGTGAAAAATATTATTTAGAATGGATGGGAAAATCTCTATGAAGCTAATCCAAAATGATAGGATCTGGTTTATCTAGAGTTTATTGTAGAGTTTTATGAGTCTTCATGTTTTTCAATGATGGTGGGAAAGATAAGCTTTCATTCATAAGTTATAAAAAATCATATTCCCTTTCCTTTAGTATGGCTGCAATCGTCATTGGAAATCCATATGAGGGTGAATCTGTTTTCTATACCTATAAATTTCATGATGAATCAGGATGTTTTCATAATGATAAGTCTTTAGAGCTCCTTAGCTTTACGAGAGTTAAGACACGAAATGTCAATAATCTCTCGATTCTTAGGAACCAAGAATTATGAGTTCAGGTATTACTCATTCTGATAAAAGGTGATAAGGAATCATCGATGAAAATGATATTATTATAATAGATTTCTTAGTAAACTTGTGGAAGATAAATTTATTATGGAATATCTTGTTGATTATCACCAACATCAATAACGAGACCCTCAAGTACCAAATTATCATATATCCACCAATGACATAAATTATTATAGTCCTTTTGCTAGAGTTGTTTAAAATCCCATTCAGTTCTATGAGAAAAAATTCTAAGGGCTTTTTACTTAGTGATGATACCCTGAGGAGGATGAAAGTTGGCTTTAATATAGAATCCAGAAGATTTTATGACTTATTTTAATGTAAATTTGAATCCTTATCCAAGAATTTTTAAGTAGCAGAGTCATATAAGAACGGTCAAAAGAAGATAAACTCTAAGGAACTGGTAGTCGTTGAAAAACCTACAGTTTAGGAAACTCAGTTAGCACCCGCAATGTCTAAGAAAAAAACATACCCTGATGAAGTGGGTTCTAAGTGGAGGGAAGAGAATAATAACAATAAAGAAGAAGATCCTATATTTGTCCAGGATCCTGCTGATGGACTGGTAATTAAAATTAATGATAATGATGAATTTTAATGGAAAGAAAATTAGAAGAATCAAAAGAAGAAGATGTCTGAGGAAGAAATAGTTCAAGATCGTTGTTAATATACTAAAAAGGATTCTAAGAGATTTATGTTACCAAAAACCTTTTTACCTAAATTAGTTCTAGTGGATCGAGGAAAGAAGGAGGTAATTATATTACCTAAAGAAGAAGAATAGATTGTTCAAGGAGAGGAAGTGGAAGAAGAAGAAGTCGAAGAAGGAGATGACATTGACGATGTGATAAGGAAAGATCAATAATATTCTGAGAATGAATTTCCTTCTGAAATTTTTTTGATATGAATTTTCAAGGATTAATCTACAAAATATTCTTCCCTATGAAATGAAGATGGGGGTTAGGAAGAATTTAATAAACCATCTGATGACAAAAGAAACAATCATGATCATATTCAATCAGATGATCTTGTTTTAGATGCTGAGAAGTAAAATGTTGATGAAGATAGAATTGTTCAAGTATCAGATTGTGATCATGAATATCCAAAACCTGCGTAGACCATTTCTATAGTTTATAAGGGAAAAAATGTGATAGTTGATACACATAATAAAGCACTGGTATCAAAGAAATATGTTGGTGGGTCAAAACAAGAAAAGATGTAGAGGTATAGAAATAATCATCACCAATGAGGGAATAAGATATTGAATCAACCTCCATGGGATGGGACATTTTGGTTTAGTCCCTAAAGAAATTAGTTGATACCATTCCCTTCATTCTGAGTATTGACTCATGGTGTCAGATGCTTCAGCACTCATTCAATCAGAAATAGGATTCATTTATCCTTCTTATGGAGAAATTCATCGGGTATGAGGCCAAATTGAAAACCATCTACATTGGTAATGATTCTCACAGGAGGTCATACAAGCAAATCACTATCTGGTCTAAGAAGGTGATTGATAATATGATACTTATTGAATATATTCAAGACTCTATGAACGATTTTTTTGATATAATTTATAAGAGAATGATGGAGCTTATAAAATATTTTTCAGAAATGATGAAACTAGAACAATCACCCTAGAAGAAAGATGTAAAAGATGTGAATGGGAAGCTCAATTTAGTTTCATTAAATTTAATGTGGGAACGAGATCACATAATCTAGTTCTAAGAGAATTTTAGGGGGAAAGAAGATATTTTAAAGTCTTAAGAAAAAATCCTAAAGTATCGGGATGAAAAGATCAAAGCCTTGGAGAATAAAAATGAGGATCAAGATCAGCTGCTCAAGCACTTTGTAAATTATCATAAGGATCTTGAGAATCTAAAGAGCATCTTGAAGAAGTTCACACCGAAAAAAATTAATGATAAATATTTTTCCATTCAAATTTTATATTTTGGTGTACCTTTATTTGATCAATATGTCCAATATTAATGAAAATTCATGTTGTGCATTATTTTTTTTGTTGCATATAGTTATAAAGATTCAGGTACCATGTTTTTTCCATTATCTTTATTTCTTTTTGAAAATCACAAAGGGGAAGAAATGAATGATAAAAAATAATACTATGTAAACAAGAGAATTCACTAATTAAGGGGGAGTCTATCTAAGGGGGAGTTTACTCATACAAGATTTCATTATGCAAGAAAAATTAAAATCACTTTAATGAATTCAATAATACGATCCTTAGGGATTTCAAAACTAAAGGGGGAGTTAGTCGTAATCACCAGGATTCATAATTAAATAGATATAATTTTTTATTTTATTTCCATTAAGAAAAATTATTAATCCTTATATTATTTTTGGTAAGGATGTTTGTGCATTCCAAAAAGGTGGGGATTGTTGAGTTAGTAAGGTTTCCTTATAAAATTTACATTCTTAAATATTTTAAAAATCACAAACACATTATCTTATGGAAAATTATTTTTTCCCTAAGTATTATTTTCATAAGGAAAATTTCCTTTCTTTATGAGAATTTATATCCTTACCTTCATTTTTGTTGTTACATTTTATAATATCATTAAAACCAAATAATTTTTTTACTAAGTAAAAAATTCATATTCTTATCTAAAACCTCGGAATTTTATAGTTACTTGGATATAGAGTGTTATGTTTTCATATTCTGAATTCTATGAAATTAATATTCCAAATTCTCTAAAATTCATTTTCATAATTTCTATAAAATTCCAATTTTGAATTCTCAAACACTTTAATTTTGAATTATTAGAAATTTAGAATATAAATTCTTCAGAATTCAGACTCCAAATTACTCATAATTCAGACTCAAAATTACTCTTAAATCATAATCCGAATTTCTCAAAATTCAGACTCTGGATTCCACTTAATTTAGACTCTGGATTCATCTATATTTCGGATATCAATTCACCCAAATTCAGACACCTAATTCTTCTTAATTCAGACTCATAATTTCACAGAATTAAGATTCGGAATTCATTGGAATTCAGACTCTAGAATCTATAGAACTTAGATTCAGAATTCATTGTAAAATAGAAACCAAATATCCATGTCTTATAGATTCTCGTTATTTATATGAATAGACTCTGGACATTATTTTAACATAGAATCGGCATTTTAATTTTCCGTTAATCAATTTCATATTCCTTACACTTTCTATTATTATGAAAAAATTTCATAAAATATGTTTCTAACTAACCATTGGTTGAGTGAGACGTGAGCATGTCCCTCTGAGATTCAAAGAAAAATATGACCATTGTAGGAAGGAGTTGACTGTTGAGTATTTCCTATAAATTAGATCTCATTTGAACTATCTCAAAATGGATGTTTCATTATTCCATAAATATGAAGACTACATGTTGTGAAGTGATTTCAAGAGAGAGAGTCTCTCATGCCTTCTGTGTTATGAAATCATTATTCAGATTGCTTCATGCAACTCCTCTTATTGCTGAGTATAATAGATGGCTTCTAGGGACAGGAAGACAGAGGTTCTGACTAATTTAATTTATGAGGACTTCTAGGGATAGGAAGATAGAGGTACTGACTACCTTAATGATTGAGGGCTTGAGGGGATAACATGACAGATTCTAATATTCTTATAGAGGGCTTATTCAGGTGTGGGTAAGATAGAAATTCATGAAATTATATATCAAGGGATTTTTATCCAAGGTAGTTTGATACCCTACAATTTTTGTTAAAAATATTTTCTACTTGTTACTTGTTCTGTTTCATGTTTTATTTCTACTGCATATTGATAAATGAATAAAGTTTAACTTTCTTATACTTGTAATTTTTTATACTCTGATAAATAAGGTTCTATACACTTTCTGTTATAATACTTTACTAAGAAAAAGTTTCATAATTTTTATTTCTATAACCATATTTCTGAAACCAAATCATGTTTGTCTAGTATAACAAAAAATGGGTTTGTGATTTTAAATTATTTAACATTGTTAAACACAGTATTCCTTAAGGATAAAAACTAAATCTTTGAAACATAAATTTCACCCCCTCTTGTAATTGAATATATACATATAATATTTTTACCTTATATTAACATTTTATGAGGATGATTTATTACATAAAACATTAGTTAAAACCATTTATATTATTTTGGAAATATTTTGATTGTTACAAACTAGTTTGTCGTATTAATTATTGTTAAGTATTTATAATGGATCAAAAATATTTAATAGGTTATAATACAAAAATTATAATATGATTCAACTATAATAATGGTTTCATGAACATCATTGATGATAGTAATAGAAATTGAAATCGCGTCATCCTTGAATGAGTTAAATTAAAACATCTCGGATGGTGTTTTAATTGTGTTTGATAAAAATATTATCATAAAAACATTCCAATATATTTATGGTACAAGATTAATCAAAACATTTTGATAAGTTTTCATAATGATAGAAAATCATATAATGTAACTTGAATTAAAAAGAGAAGTTGACATATCCCTTACAAAAATTCGAGAGCAAAACGATGTCACATTAAAATCATAAAATATGTTGATAAGAGAAAAGGGGGTATCACATAACTCTATACATAATATGTTCAGTAAGGGGGATATTTAATGACATATCCCTACATCAGAGAATGGAAATTAAATAGTAATAACAAAAAAAGGACTACCTAAAAATGTAAGGGAGGTCAATTCCCTAACCTTGTAGAGTAACTTCAAGAACATTATGGTTACGAACTTGGGGGCTTGATGAAACATTGGGAGGAATCCTTATGAGGACACTATGGGAGATAAAACTACTAGATCTTAGAGAATGATGGATTTTGAATGAACAGAATGTAATAAATTGCTGGGTATTTATAGAAAAAGTTAGTGAATGTTTATATTAATTTCTGAGAACACATTACTAGTGGTACATGAAAAACTATGGGCTTCCCTGAGGAATTTAACCATGGAATTGGCCAAATGAGACACCTCATATAATATTTTAATATACACATGTCCACCATAATTTTATTTTCATTATGAAATCATTTTGATGTCATTATACATATCAAAAACTCAAAATCGAATTTTTATTATCCATGAAAAACTAAAGTATTTTATAAAATATTCATAAATTTGGCATTACTTAATATTGATGTTATTAATTAAAAAATTACATTTATTTTCTCAAAATAGTTTTCTAAATATGAAAATTTACACTTTTATCTATGAAAATACTTATTTATTAAAAATAATAGCTAACTAAAATAAATAGAAAAATTTCGGTCACATAATAAGAATATAATTATTTTATCATTTGTAATTAATGAAGAGTGTTTTGATAAGACTATTTCATTATAATAAACAATAATAAAACCTTATTTTGATATAATTATTTAAATCTCTCTAAAATTTATAATTTTACCCAAAAAATAAATTTATCATATTTTCCATATTTTAGAGGAAAACTAAACTCAAAATAGAATTGATGAAACAAACATTTTATGTATACATTCATTGATAATGTTAATATTCCATTTTTCATATTATTATTCATAAGGTTAACATTACTATCGTAAATTATAAAGTTACTATCCACAAAAAAATTATGTTGATCCTATCAGACCACAAATATCTTACTGATTGTAACCATGTATGTCTATTTTTCCAAATTCAAAACAAAGAAGCCTAAAAAATATGTATAATAGCTTGGTTAAAACTATTTGCTCTAAATTAAAAAAATGTTTGACTCATAATGACATAGTTATTCATAGATTCTATATTAGTGTTTTTAATAAAACCTCAAGGTGTTACATTCCACTCGTCGTTAATCTGGTGCATCTAAGTCATTCAATCCCCAATTTTGATTGTCGGTAACATTCATATGTAAAACGATACCTATGTAAATGATACTATTTTATAGTAATGGATGAACAGAAGTCACCTATCCATGATTGATCCTAATGAATATTAGTTCATTATTTGATTATAAATCTTGATTAATGCACAAAATGTACCAAATTATAATATTCATGAAGGTACACATATAGGATTATATATATTGGATGTGTAATGAAGATTCACAGAGTTGTTCCCCATGTTAAAACAAATAGTTTAATTTTATAGATATACTATGTATCCATTTTTATAACTGGACCACATAGACATTATTCTACATACTTGTTTCAATATAGGACCAAGTAACCAGATTAAAAATTTATGTTTCAAATAACTGATTTCTATGTAAAATATTTTTTAGAAGATCTTCTATATACTCAAATTGATTCATTAAGAAGATTCATTCATGTACACATTTTCTCTGTGTAGCTGATTCTATGTGTTTTTTCGCATATCTCATTTCTATACTTTTGTTCTTGAAAAATTGAAATAAATGTTTGTAAATTATATATATCATTTAAATACCATATGAACCAACATAAGAATATCCAAGATCTTCATGTAGTAAAAGTTATATAATTATTAGAGATATGAAACCATCATTGACGTGTCATGATAATTGTAATTTAACTTGGAAAAAATAATGGAAGAGAAGTGAAGGAGAATCAATGATATGAAACAGAGGACGATCATGTGAGAATAGATTCCTTAAGTAATAATAGTTGTTGATATTTTGATATAGTTATTTTTTTGTGACTTCATTAAATGATGTAGATCCTCAAACCGTTGATTTTTTTAAGGAGATCCCATGTGAAACCTGATTATTTTAATGAAATATCATACATAAAACCCATATCTCACAAAATAGAAACCTATGACCCTTAAATTTCATACAATAAAAAGCATAAGATACCAATGAGACATACCTAGATTTCATGAAGGTGGAATGTGATATTGCAACACACCAATTGAAATTCTATTATAATTTGATTTATGAGAATGTTTTAAGATTCACATATATTGTAAGTGTAGTGTATACATGATAACATGAAATATGTATATGTACACTGTGATCTTGGTAATATACATTAAGTTAATATTGCACGAAGAATTTTAAAGGTATTTATATCTTGTTATTAAATGTTAGTTGAAGTACCATATGCTAATATTATTTTCTGATGGGAATAAGACACAAGATATTTCATTCATATATTTGATTTAGAATATAATATGTAATATTGTTATTGTGTAAGTATTATTATATCATATAATATTTTAGAATACTTTTGAGAACATCTGGCACACATTGATTGAGTCTGGGACATCTGGAGAGGGAATAATCCCCTAATAACGGTTACCCTATTTCAAATGATTGTATACAGTTGAATATATATATTTTACCAAGAATATAATCTTTTAAAATGATCATTATGTGTACATGAGATATAGTGAAATAGAATGATCATTGTGGAAGATCAAGAGATCATCCTATAGTGGATCAAGATACGAGAGAAGTTTCTTGTGGCAATGGGTATAACTAGTTTCCAATGATTCTCTAAGAGAAGAAGATGGTTGGCGGGTATAACCAACATAGGCAGAATAGTGGCATTACCTAGGTGTTTAATAAGGTCAAACTGGAGGAATGGATACTAGGGTGTATAACTAGTTTCTTCTTAAACAATTGTTAAAATTGATAATATTGTAGTGGAGAATCTATGTCAGGGGGGACTAACCAACACGATAAAGAGTGGGTGTCTGTACCAAACAATGTAAATCCTTGTATTTTGTACCTTTATTATAATGATATTAGAGATAAGGATAAGTCACACAAGAAGGGTGGGTCGAGGCTTTATCCAGCATGTGATGTTGCATGAAAAAAATTGTAAAATGTCAAAGGATCATTTATCTACCCCCCCCCCCTACTTTCAGTGATCTCACCATAATTCAGAGACTAAATGAGCTTCCCACACTAAGAACCTAGCTTGGGACAACAGTGAAGATAAAGGTACCCCCACACCCCCCTCCAATAGTACATTGGTTAATGACTATGACCAGGTGTATAAATAATTGAAAGTATAGGCATTTCACATAAAATCCATGAATATTGAAATAAAAACACTAATTCAATCGACAATATAAACAAAAAAATATTCAAAAATGAATACATGAATACATTTTTCGTAAAAATACAAGTACCTCTACATAAAATACAAAAATTATGATATTTAGGAAGCAAATATGACCTCAACTCCTACCACAGATCTAGTAATTTTCTTATTGATCTCCAAATAACTCTTCGTAACTTATAAAACATATATATATATATATACATCAGTATGAGACCACATGTATACTTAGTAGATTCCTCTTTAAATCTGATCATACATTTGTGGAATAAGAATATTGATATCCTAGTTAAAAAATAATATAACCAACATGCACTTATACCGAGTCAATTAAACAAACACCATCAAGGGTCTATCAAAAAACATTGCATCCATGAATGATAGAATAATATCCAATAATAAACAAATAACGTACCCATAATGAATTCCCTACAAATTTTCCTCTCTCATGCCCCAATAATAAATGTGATGGTGCTCCAATCCCATCAACAAAATTATGGTCATATTCACACACCCACATATCACATAACCACATCATAATCCTGAAACCATGTTTTTAAAACCACATACCACATATCCATTATTCAAAATCACATCACAATCCTACCAAAAATAAGTTTTTCTGAATATGAATGTCATTAACCTCATGCATCACAATTCCAAGCATGACCCCCACTATATAGACCATGTAATGGTCCAAAATTCATAAATGATATTTTATTTCTGAATAAATATGTTTTATATTGAACATAATTTTACACATATAATAAAAAACAACAAAAAATACTTCATTTCATTATTTTAGGTCATTGAATTAATTAATAATTAATTACATGAAAATGTAAATTAATGTAATGGGGGAAAATATGGAAACTAGAATGTGAAAATTCATATAATCCAAACCGCTAGAATTATTTATCCCACAGAAAACATTATGGGAAAAAATATATTAATTTTAAACAAATATACATTTCAAAAAATAATAATATATAACCTTGGAATCAATTGTAGAAACTGAAATCTGTATGAAGAGGTGTTTATAGAAATTAGTATGAAAATTGGAATTGTAACATAAGACTTATGAATAATAATATTAATGCTAGAATAATAATTTTGAAAATAAATTTTTTTTCTATTATATAAATTATTTTATCTAATATAAATTAATTTAATAACAATTTTAGAGTTCCATTAAATTATTATAAAAGATAATGTTTGTGATGAGTATATTTTAATGTATATTTTTTTGAAACCATAATTTTATATTAAAAATATAAATTATATATATTAGAGAATAATTTTGATAAAGAAACTATGTTTAATAATTAACCACATAGAAATTGAATAGTGTTTATTTTTTCATAATTTTCTTACAATTCTTCAATTTTTATGTGAATCGTTAAAAATTGAAATTTTTTACAAAACCAGTGTTTTTTAATTACATTGCCTTTGTTAAAATACTAAAATAATAAATTATGTAACTTTTGCGTACAACATTAATATTAAATAATATAATTTAATCATTTAAAAAAATAAATTTAAATCTAAAACCTAAAAAGTTGTTTCTAATGTCTAAAATTATAATGTATTCCATTTAAATAAAAATATGTCATTTTTTCACATTCCATTTTAATAATCCAATGAATATTGTTTTAGAACAATATAAAAGTCCTATAATAATTTTAAATTATTCTAATATGAAATAAAACTCTAATAATATCACAAGTGCATTGATTAAAATATTAATAGTATTTTACTAAATATTTTAACTCAATATTCTCCTCTCCTCATGTATAAATATTTTCACTTTTCCCCCTTGAAAAAAAATTCTCTCTCACTTAAAAAATATAATAATCCACCAAAATTCCATATATTAATAATTTTAGAATCCTTGGAGTCCTTATATATTCCTTCAACTAAAATAATTCTAGAATTTTAGTTCTATATAAAAAATAATCATTTATAAGTGAGTAAGGATTCATCATTTTTATTCTCATTTTCTTCTTCTCTTCCTAAATTTCTCTATTCCTTTTAAACAAAAACCTTATAAAATTTTTTAACCGGTATCTTATTGTTTTATTAATTATTTATATTTATATATTTTTTATATATATGACAGATTTATATTTTATAATTCTATTTCCTCATCATTTATCAATGTCTAGATCATAGTCAGTTAATCACCTATGAGGATCTTTCCCACTCTATGAAAAAAACAAATAGTGAAATGTTCTTCTTTATTATATATAATATATAATATGTAATTACATTTATTTTATAATTTTATTAATTTAATTTAATAATGTAAAAATTACCCTGATCAAAGATAATGATGTAAAAAATGGAATAATTTTATGTTAAGTTGATATCAAAACATTTGATATTTAAGAATGGGGTTTATAAAGTAGAATAAAACAATTATAATTGATAAATAGTGGAAGAAATTAATCTAATTAACTTATGGGGTTATGTGTTAATAAAAAAATTAAATATATAAGAGGGGAAAATGAGATAAAACATAACGAGTTTTAATGTTAGGGGATTCTCAAACCCAACTCATTATTTATTGGTTATCAACTCATTCACATTATTTTTAGAATGAATATTTATATAATGTATATAATGAATAATTTAACTATTGATTCCATTTTCCTTCTATGTATATACATGGTCATACCTTATTGATATTTTTTAAGAGAAATATAAATATTTTTAAGAAATAAACTAATTTAAAAAACATCACATTGACTCCTCTGGAGTTGTTTATTCTCCTCCAAATAATAATTATATTTTTATGCAAAATATAATTTACCTTATTAATTTTTAATCCCAAAATGTAATTTAGAAAAGTATGGGTTATTAAAGTGTTTTCAATTCGTTTTTTTCATAATTATAATGTTTACATGTTTACTTCTATTGTTGAATATAGGACTATGAACATTTCATGATGTGATAGGTGGGACCATAATGATATAGATATAAAATCATTTAGATAATGTGATATATTTATTTATATTATATTCAATATCGATGAACATGATTCTATGTTTTTTCATAATTATGATGTTATGATTTATTCACATCTATTATATGAGAATATGTTGTTATATTTATTAACACCTATGTGTGGTATTTGACCACTATGTTATGATGTTTCATTATTTTTCAAATGCCACATTCAATGAAATTTTAGATAATAAATACCTTATGATTTTTATGATGATGTATTTCACACTGTATGAAGATGATGATATTTTAATACATGTTCCAAACTATTTATTGTCTTATGTTCCTTCCCTTTTATTCCTCCCTATATTGGGCTTTTATCTCACCCTTTCATTAATTTATTTTTGTAAGTGATTACATTTAACAACCTATGATTTTGTTAAATATATATATTACATTAAAATAAATTTGAAAATGTAGATATTTTTTTGTTAAATACAACACCTGTTTTAGCTTTCATTACACACAACAATGATTTTATCTTCTGTTACATGAAACACAATCTATAGATTTTCTTACATTCAACACAAAGTTTAAAAGAAAACATAACATTAAGTTAAAAAAAGTATATTTTCTAATATGATTATCTCCTGGCAGATGGAATGGTGGGTATGAATTTGATAAACTAAATTATGAAAATATGTTGCTTACATATATATATATATACTAAATTCCTTGGTGAATAATTAATTAGATATCAAAATAAACCCCATTTTAAAACAAAGGAAATCTTTTTCGGAATTGTTTTTTAATGAAAAAAAATATATATTTTAACTAAATAATTTTAAAATATAACTTTTTAATAATTATTTTATAAAAATTTATATATTATATTTTCAATAAAAAGTTTAAAATTCATATATTTTATTTGTATAAAATTGATAAGAATAAATAAAATTTTATGCTTAGAAGTAGAATCTATCAAAAAAGAAGTTTCGTCACTTCATGCGTACTTATTTCAATATACATTTTTAGAATTTTAGATTATAAAATTTAAAAAGTCAACCTCATTTAATATATAATCATTTATAAAATATCATGGAGTGATATTTTTTGAATTTTCTGAAAATATAATTCTTTTACTGAATAGGGAAAATAATGATTTGTGTAGAAAAATTGTGCATTTTCATTCAATCCATTTAAAATATTTTTTTATAAATATTTTTTAAAATGAAAAATTGGATGAAATATATATATATATTAATCCATTTTATTTCATTGAAATCAATTTCATATTGATTTTCTTATAAATTCTTTTTAAAAATTTGAAACATTTCTCTTTGGATAACTACCTTTTAATCGTGTTAGTGTTATTAAATTTAAATTAAATATTGAAAAATATGTGAATGGAATTTAGGAAAATTTATTCCATATTTTTAATTATAATAATTTATATTATCTTATATGTTTATATTAATTTTTTATAATCATGAATATTAAAAAAAATAAAAATTATTTCTAGTGATTAAGGTAAAAAATGGTTTTTGGCAGTGTTAAACTAAAAATATAAGAGTATAAAAATACCCAAAACATGTAAAACAACAATTTTATGTCTTTATTTAGACTATATAACCTATAAGTATTGATAATTACCCATTTATTATCTTTTTTAAATGTAAAAAACATGGGATAACCATTTTGATTCAATAATTATTAGTATGCCACTCACCTAACTTATAAATGGGGACCCATATACAATCTTCATTGTACATAAAAAAATACCTGAAATGGAAAATAAATGATCAAATAACTTAATTAATTAAATAATATATTCATAGATTACATATTTTTTTCATAAATCCAAAATAAGTAACATTTTTTTGTAAACCAAAAAAAATTGTCCGAAAAAAGAAGCAACATCCGAAACTGAGAATTTTATTTTATTTTGACTTAAACATAATTAAATTTTTATTAAACAATTATTATATATTAACCTCATTATTTAACATATAAATAAATTTTATTATGTTAATTTAATAACCCAAATCTTTCTCATCTTCCATCTAATGTGATATGAAATCATCACTCCTGTGTACGGTGAACTACAACCTGGAAAATCCATGTGTTCTATTTCTTATGTATTGTAATATGGATAGATTAAATTAACATACATGTGATATTTGTAACATAATTTCAATAATTTAATTATTATACCTTATATACCATCATAAATTCCATTCCGTTGGGGATGGGAAAATGTCGTTCGGGTGTCTGATGGACTACAGTCTCACTAAACGATGTTTTTACTTTTTCAATATTTCTTTTCAGGGAAGTTAATTTCAGTATATTTAATGATAACATGTGATATTTATGAAATAAATATGATTCATTAATGAAAATATAATATATAAATTTTATTCATTTCATCCATCGATAAAATGGAAACAACTTAAATGCGTACGTATGACCTACCATCTCTAGTAATGGTGTATTTTCTTTTATATTTCTAAATTATATTGATTACTATATATACATATATAAGGAATATATATTATATTTATATCGTGTTTAAAATTATAGATATGATGGAACCATTATCAATTTAATTTTGAAATCAATAACAAACCACCATATGTGTGAAAACTTAAGCACTTATTACCCAAAATGTAAATTTCATTTTGAATTGTTAATAAAAATTTAACAAAGGAAAATAAGTAAATAATATATGTTATAATATATATAAATATAGTTAATTAATATAATTAAAATAATATTATATTTATTATTCAGCATGTTCAAGTGTTTTTTAATTTATTCGAGACTTAAGGTAAGGTATTTAAATCTCACTTTTATTTTCTATAAGACACATAACAAATTCAATATGTCTCTATTTAATATTGTGCAAATAAATTCCATGAAATTTTTTTATGATTATTATAATGAAAATTATTTGGACTTACATATCAATTTTATTATCCCTCATTCATGATTTTAATTGTTTCAATGTTAGAAATGTGGTAAGTTATTTTTACCACAATTATCCTTACATGAGACATATGTTGTGTTTTGAATCGATATTACTTTATGAGGAGTATATAAACACATATCAATTAATACCATTAATTTATTAATATTTTTGATAATCTATTTTTAATTTAATGTTATTACATGATGTGAATTTCAGTTTAATGTTAGCATAATCGTAATGATTTTAGGATTCAATATCATTATTTAGCGGGATTGTTTATTTTTGTGATTCTAATTATGAAATTTTATGAAATATCCCCCAATTAAAAAATTTATTTTCTTATACAATGGTAATTTAATGATATTAAATTTTACCACTTGGTTTTCCTCTATTTGTGTACTAATGATTTTAGAAGAACATTTTTAATAAAAATCATATGTATTTCTCTCCATGGCCTAAACCATTTTTTTTTTCAAAACCCATATGTTAAAAAACTTATTCACAAAAGTATAATTATCATTTTCCAAATTATTTTTTAAATTTATTTTTACCAAGGTATATATTTTAAAAAAAATAATGGTTTGTTCATGTCATTTTCTAATCAGTTTTTATTAGGTTTTTACCATAAATGACAATGGAATATTTGATTTAATGTTTATGAGATGATTGGTATTTTCCACCATCCTGACTACTCATTATTTTAAATATTACATTATATGTATCCATGTTTATTTCCTAATAAATGTATTTTGAAAATTTGGTATGCTTTAAAGAGTTATTTTCATTATGGAAATTTTATTTCCATTAAAAATTTTACAATTGATATTTGCATATTAATTTACATCCTAGACAACATACTTTGATGTTACTTATGATTTCATGGGAATACCATGCAAGGATCCATTTATTATTATATATTTGGATGGATTATTTTTTTATGAATTTATTTTTATAAATCCCATTTATATTCCAAAATTTATGATTTGCTGAAATATTTTATGAAACATATTTCATTTCATAGTTTTTGATATGATGAATGACTTATGATGCCCATGACTTTACAGGGGTCCTAATATGATAGATTTGTTTCAAAGAATATATATATTTTAATGGGTTTTGATATGATGATTTTTTATGATATTTTTGAACAATTATATATGGTTTTCATTATGTGATGGTGGTTGTGACATAACTGAGGATGAAGGTTATTTATAACCCAGGATGATGGTTACATTATAAACAAAGATGGGTGGGACCTATATCACATTCTAATTCATTTTGGAAAATATATAAATATCTTCATAAAAATAAAAATGGAAGGGTTATTGAACATAGATCAGTAAGTTAAATTTCCAAATATGATAGTTTTGGGAGTGTTCCTTGACTACTATGATGGATTGGGTCGTGAACCTATTCCACTGTGATTTTTTTTAAATGAGTCTTGACTAATAAGGAAACAATTATATATTCTTATGTGTATTCCAAAATTACATGCATTATGTCAATTATAAGATCTCAGGGCTCATATTCATTGATTTTATTATGATTAATATCTTACAAACTACCAATATTTATACCATGACTTGAGTTTTTTATCTCTGATATTGAGTGTCTGACTATTATATGTTGTAATTAAGTTCACATACCCTTATGGTCATGTTACATTAATGTATTTCAATTATTTACCCTCACTAAACATCTAAACTCTCCCTTTCTAATGTTTTATTTTACCCAACATACAGAGATAGGTTTAATGTGTTATAGTTCTGAGATGGGTTCTAGATATGAAGAACTAAGTGGGTGAAAATAAAACAAATCTTTTGAATTGGTTGTTCATATTTCCTATTTTATAAAGGAAAAACACCTTTATGATCCTTAGGAATGTGTTTATATAATGAATTTAATATTAAGAAAAAATATATAATATCAATGTATGTAATTGCTGCTTAATTATATTAGTAATCATATGAATGATTTATTTAACCTCTGAAAACTAATATGATAAAAGTATATTGAGACGCCTAGAGATATGTCCAAGGATATGCCTTGTGATATGTATATGTAAAATTCAATATATGAATCAATGTATTGGAACATTTCATTGAATTTTCTTAAAGGATAGTTTGAGTGGTTTCTAATTAATTTCATAGTGGTTTGTATACTATAAGTTGATGTGGCTCAAGAACCTAGGTACCAAGGGTGAATAACTCCAAAAATGGCACATTTATCTACACTTTATCATCACCTAGTGCATGATAATTGGCATTACTGCACACATATTTTGGAATTATGGAGGGATATGATTTTTAAAATCATAAAATTTTTCTTATCCATCATAAGGAATTCAAATTATGACTATTAATAAACTAAATTAATCTTATCGTGTTATATATTGAAAAGAGGTTATCATTATTTAGACATCCAATAAGTATTTTTTTTATTTTTTTTCTATATATGAATATTTTTACTCAAAAAATGCTTTTGGGTTTTAGTTAATGGTTGGAAACATATGTAAATGGATTAATGTTGATTGTTATGGAAAAGGTGTTGATGAGAAATCCAATGGGTGATAAATAGATTGGAGGATATTATTATTATTTATAATAATTTATCAAGACAAATTATTTAAAAAAATAAACCTTAATCAACCCTTACACTAACCAAAAAAGATAACGGTAGAGTATATTGAGTGTTCAGGTAGTGAAGAAAATGGATGGAAGAAGATTCAGTTTCCTATATGTTGATAATGTGGGAAAATCACTCCATGGGATGTCTCAATAGTAATGGAATAATTTTTATGTTTGGAGAAGAAGGTCATAAAGGATGTAAATCATGATGAAAAATGAAAAGTTTTGTTTAAATAATGGATGGGAATATTTTTCTCTGAGAGGAGTTATAAACTAATGAATATATTAATTATTGAATGTATGAGAATGATTAAAATCATTATACTAGGGGGAATGATCAAAATTAAGATCGACAAGGTGGTACATGTAAATCTTATTTTGTAGATGATAGAGATACTCTAAATGAAAAATCAATAGAAGTATGTATTATTTAATATAATGATGAATCCTAGTAAATGGTTTAATAATGATGTAGAATGTTTAAAGAGGTTTTGTATTGTAATTCAATAATTATGAAATTTATACAGATTGTTAAATATTTTTTTTGTTACGTATTTTAATGAAAACAATGAATGATGTCATTGTCCTTCAAAATTTATGTAGTGGTAAGGTGATATATTACTGAAAAAAATGATTATGGGAAGATAACAATTAATTTGTTCATGATGTTGAGATAATGATGTTCGGATGAAGAAAATATAGATTTGAATAATGAAAATTAGATAATATTGATGACATTAAGACAGATTAATTATTTTTCGAAAAATTTGTTTATTTTATTATTGACGGTGTTTAAATAATTTTTGGATTTATGTAATTTATTTAATAACCTTTGGTTTTATTCAATTAATATGGAATTATTTATGTTATCTTTATGGTTTTATGGTAATAAAAAGTGTTACCTTGTTTTAAGAATATATATGATCAATGTTTTCACATATTAGGTATTTAAAATGAATAGATACTTCATGTTGTTTAGGGGATAAATTATATGTTGATTTTAGAAATTTTGTGACCTTATTTATAAATTCTTGGATATCTATTTTTATTATGCATGGAGGAGCATTACGATTAATTAATCATGAAATATATTATGTCAAAATTTGGATGTTATTAGTTAATTGGTTATAAAAATACTATTTTTTATCAAAAATAAATAATAAAGGGATGAGATATCATTATTTTATATTTCATATGATACACTCGTACGTTAAGAAGGAAAAAAATAATATTCATTTCATAAAATAAGAGATTTTGAAGCATATCCCAAGAACAAAACTATTGTTATGAAATGTAATGAAATCATGTATGTTTATCTTCTCATGATGACTCCCCATCATTTAGAACTGGGTCATGAAATAAAATTTGATCTTATTACCATCATACTAGAAGATATAAATGAACTTTTCATGCCACTTTGGTTTATAATTTGGTTTATTTTTTTCACATGAAAATTTAATTTTTTATGATATGTTATCTTTATCACTCTCCATCATTTTTTTCACATTACACATTTCATATTTGTCACAATATTAACATCCCAAATATGTCCTCATATTTGGAAACCTAGTATGTGATATTTTATATGTCTTTCTCCCAACACCTTCTCTATTTTCATGATGAATTTTTATTGACCCTTTTTATGATGTGGGTTTCCAAAAAAAAATTCAAATGTTTATCCATTGTTTACCTAGAACTTTTTCAAATTGGGAAGATACAATTTATTTATGTTGGAGAATGTAACAGACTAAGATATTGTGAAATATGTTTTTTAAAATTAATTTAATATTTTCAATATTTATAGTTATAGGACATAGTGAGTGTATATTTCATTACATGCAATACAGCTTTTTTCTTCTGTAACATGAAACATCGAGTTTAAACAAAATGCAACGCACTATAATTATTTTTTAAAATGATAGTTATCACATTAAAATTTGAATGGAGGGTATAAAAAAGACTAAATAAATTATGAAAATATAAGGTTGAAAATTTCTTTTATAATTAATTATTTTCAGAAAAATTAATCTAAAATGACAATAATTTTTTTAAAACAAACGTAATTTTTTTGGAAAAATATTTTTATGTTTAAAAATATATTTTACCTAAATAGATAAAAAATTAATTATTTTAATTATTTTAATAAAAAATATATATTATATATTATATTAAATTATTTGCATTCATGCCATGTGTTTTTTAGATAATAGAGAAAAATAAATAAAATTTTATACATAAAATTGCATTTTTTTCTAAAAATTAGTTACCTTGCCTTTTGAACAGTTATTGTGATTTTTTATTAACATTTCGGAAAATTTTATGAAAAAAATAAATATGTTTTTTAAATAATTATTTCTTAAAAATATTTTATATATTTGATGATAATTATATGAAAAGATAATTTTTTTGAATGGTGAAAAAAACTAGTTCCTATTAAAAACTATCTTTTCCTTCGAAGGATTTACCACATAATTTTTATTTTAATATGGGATTAAAAGAAATTTT
This sequence comes from Viscum album, assembly GCA_963277665.1. Lineage (NCBI taxonomy): Eukaryota > Viridiplantae > Streptophyta > Magnoliopsida > Santalales > Viscaceae > Viscum > Viscum album. The sequence goes on along the minus strand of OY728121.1, from coordinate 1,988,541,395 downwards.
ATTTCATATATATATATATATATATTATTATTTATTTAATTTTAATCAATTTAATTTTACATTTTATATAAAATCTTTGGAATCTTCTCTGATTGAAAACCCACTTTTTCATCACGTCTACGTGAAGAATTCTAAATTAAATATTACCAATGTTGTGAATGGAATTAGAAAATTTTAGATCCATATTTTGAATCAAAATTATTTTTATTATCTAATTATTTCAATATGTGTTTTTACTATAAGAAATTATAAAATGGTAAACCATATTTTCCATGGTTAAGATAAATATGGAATTATCAATGGTTAAAATAAAAAGATAAGTGTTAAAATGAACTAGAACATGTAAATAAACAATTTTACTTAAAAGTGTTCCACTCACCTCACTTATAAGAGGCCACCCACAGTCATACACTCTTTAAACATAAAAACCCCATTGGTTCAGAAAATAACTAAAAAATAACATCATTATTACAATTATCATATCCTATTATCCTTAGTTTGGTCATAAATCTAACTAAAGAAACATTTTGGTGAAAACTAAAAGAAGTATTCTTAAGAAGCGATAACGTCCCTAACCGAGTGATTTATTTTATTTATTCCTCCACCTAATTTAATTATTATAAAAACAATATTATTCCATAAACTTAGTATATTATAAAATTATTATGTTAATATATTAATTTGATAACATAAATCCTCCTCCTCTTCCTTAAAATGGGATACCAAATCATCACTCATGTGTATAGTGTACTATTGCATTAGGAAGCGATGTGGTGTGCTTTTCATATCTATTTTATATTTATGGTAATATATATAAATTAAATTCATATTTATGATATATTTAACATAATTATAATTATACAATTATTATACTAAATATATATTCTTACATTCCATTCTATAGGGGGTATGATAACGTCATTCATGTGTACTAAAGACTACCTCCATAGAAAGCGATTTGATTCATTTTTACATAATAAATTTAATATAATGTAATTATGATAAATTTAATTAATATATGTGATATATGTGACAAAAAAATGATTCGTTAATGTTAATATTCTATTTAAAATTCTTTCATTTTATGCATTTGGAAAATGGGAATAACGTTCATGTGTAAGTACGACCTATTATCTCTATGAATGGTGTATTTAATTTTCTATCTTTTATATTGATGGGTTACAATAAATATATATATATAAGAAATATATATGATATTTTTATCATATATACATTTTTTGAGATTATAGAACCATGATATATGTAAGATAACCAAAAATACCAAACAAAAACTTATGTGGAAAATGAAACATTTTTACCTAAAATGTATTTTTAACAATGAATCTTTAATAAACAGGTAATAAAAGTTCAGAATTAAATAATATATTATATATATATATAATTATTATTATGAAATATATTTATAATAAACCTATTTTTATTATATAGTATATTTTAATCTGTACATCAGAATTTGAGACTTTGGGTAAGGGATTTCAGTTTAAGTTTTCATTATTATGAGAAACTTTCCAAATACACTACCTATTTCTTTTTTCTGGTTTATATAACACAATTTAATTTACATTTTGATTATTATCCCTAAAATTATAGATTATACCTATAAATTTTTTATCTCTCTTTTATGGGTTTCATATTTTCAATGTTTCAAATGCGGTAAAGGATTTTTTTTTCATTTTTCCTTTTTTGAGACTTATATTGTGTTATGCACATATATTCATTCATGAGGTTTATATATATCCCATTTTATATATTATATTATTATTTTTTCTTCATTATAATTTATCTTTGATTTCTTATTTTACTTCATGGATCATAAAATTCAATGATACCATAGTGGTGACTGTTTAATGATACAATTTCATTATTTATCAGTATTTTTTATGTATATACATCTAATGATGAAATATTATAAAATATATCATAATTAAATAATGTATTTTATTATCATCTAGAAATTTCATTATAATACATTTTTTCTATTATATTCTTCTCTTAGTGTACTCAAGAGTCAAAGAAAATGTTATTAAGAAAAATCGTCTTTATTGCTCTCTTCAGTCAAAAACCATGTCTTATAAAAAAAATTTCAAAAATATGTTTTAACATAATAGAAATTATTTATTAAATGATTTTTTACACATGTTTTATTTTGTTTCCAATTTTTTTTGAAAGTATTATTTATTTCATTTTCCTAACATTACCAATTTTACTTTTAGTATAAATGTAAAAGGAATCATCATTTTAAATTATATAGAATGAAGGGTATTTTCCTCCATCATAAATAAATTATAAAAAGATTATTTAATTAGTTTGAAAATTATTTTTCAAACAAAATGATATTGAAAATTATTTATGTTTTACTTTTTTTCAAAGTAGAAAAGACAATTTCGAAAGAAAAATTATCTATGTGAACCTTCACAATCATTTTACTTATAAGATAAAATCTACTGATGTTACAAATAATTTAATAGGTATATTATCCATTGATAAAATTTTTACACATTAAATTGGTGTTTTATGAATATATTGATCAAATATTTATGAAACTCCTTTTTTCACTAGTTCTTCTATAATGAAATGTTCTATGAAAAAAATTTCTTTTAGTTTTTCTTAGTATGCTTAATGATTAATTTAACCATTTTCATTTCATGGATTCTGATAAAAAAAATATTTTATGAAACCCATTTACATTGTTGGGTTTTGATATTATGAATATTTTATGATCTTACAGAACACTTCTGTATAGTTTTTATTCTTTTTTGGTGGTTATGTTATAACCTTAGATGGTGGTAATATTATAACCAAGGAATTTGGTTGTATTATAGCTAAAAATATGTGGGATAGATAACTCGATCTAATAAATTAGGTTAAGATAGATATCTTATGAGAGAGAAATGATAAAAATAGGGTTTAAACCAAGTTCTTTAAGGGACATTATAAACTGTGATATTTTTGGGAGTGAACCTTTAATACTATAATAGTTCAGGGAGAGAACTCATTATACTATGATAGTTTTGAAAATGATCCTTGAATAATAATGAAATGTTTTTCGATGCTTATGTGTATTACAAATTTCCATGTCGTCTGTTAATTATATTCTCTCATTGGTCATTTTCTCTTATTTCTTTTTGAATCATGTCTTTTTAACTGAAAATGTTTATGAAATTACTAATGATTTTTATATTTGATATGCATGGTGTCGTTTTTTTATATTATGGTCATGTTATTATACAATTATGCTCACTTATTGTTAACATATTTCCCTTGTTTACTATTATTGTGTATCTAAGCTCAATGATTCTAAAGATTCTTTTCCCACAGTTATGATAATATTTATTAGATGTGAAATTTATAATAATGGATATAGTTATGAGGAAAAAAGTAAGATAAGATGTATAACTCCTATTAATTTTGTTTGTTTTCAGGTCTCCAAAGTCACTCTACCTTTATCGTACTTAGGCATGTACTTGGGTGATGTAATGAATATTCATCTAAAAGATGTAATATCTATGTATGTAAATCCTAGGTTCTTATATTACATGTATTAACTAGAATTTAGAAAAAATTAGGATCATTTTTGAGATGAAATTATTTAATTCTTAATAATATATGTATAGTTATTTTGTATGGTTTTAATTTTCACATGATACTAAACCTTTGGATATTAGATTATAATAATATTTTTTATCAGATTTCATGTAATAATATTGTATGAAAGTGGTGGGACACTATATTTAGTATTACAGGTGTTGGGACCAAGTTGGATAGATAGATAAGTAAGAAGAGTTTTCTATTACAGAGTGTTGATGTAACGTCCCGGTTCTAAAAGCCACCAAGAGGTGCCCTGTACCCGGTTGGTCACATGTCCTCTAGCGCATTTACTCAAACTCTAGAGGCTACTGACATGCAGCGAGGGACTTGGGTGTGATAGTGGGGAAACTATTCCCTCATTGGTAGAGTTCACAGTGGAAGTAAAAAAAATACACACAAGAGAGGAAGCAGTAATAATACCATAACAAAAATAAATAGTGGAAAACTGATAGAATAAACTGGAGAACATATATATATATATATAATCATTCATGATACATATGTCTAGGAAAACATATAAATAAATCACAATTATGATATAAATTAATAAACCATGTACAAAAGAAAAACTATAATCAGCTCTACAACATCGCAAGCCTAAGCATGGTCTCATTCTCTTAAGCTCCACAACATGTCATGTACCTATAATAGAAGGGTGAAAGCCCTTGTCTATACCTATAAAAATATAATCTATTTGGGCCCAAAAGAATGTCCCAAATTGGGTGGGAGACTAAATCCTAGTAAGGAATCCCCATGATATCTCTTCCTAACAGTCAATGAGAATATGGTTGGTAAAAGTACATGAAACAGTAATAAAGAAAGTACTCGATAGAAAACAATCCACAGTTTCAATATCAAGAAACAAATAATCAAGAAGATAGAAATAAATAGTTAATCCTCTAAGAATCACACTCAGTCTAACACCTTTGGTCCTACCTGACAATGAAAGAAAGCCGCTAACACAAAGGTAACCCTTTGGGTAGTACACTCAGTCTAACCCCATTGGTTCAGCTTAAGAATAGACTCTCTGAGGAAGCACTCCCCATTAATTACCTCTATAGTCTCATATCGTAACTAAAGGATCTCTAGGGAAGAACATACGTCACATTACCTCTGTGTCCCATTTTGAGGAACTAAAAACACTCTGAGGAATCACTCAACGTCAATTCCCCCAGTGGTCTCGCATTGTAATAAGAAAATACACTCTTGAGAAGACATTACATCCATTCTCCTTATGGTCAATACATCAGGTTCACAAGGCCCTATGTAAGTCGAGAAAGTGTAGCAGCACTTATCATCCAAGATAACTCTCAAGAACTACTTGGCTAGCATTCTACATCATAACAGAATAACATAACAACATTCACACCATCCTACAATACTAGGAATGGGAAAGTAAACAACAACCTAATAATAAACTAGACCCAAAGTGTCAAAAAAAGAAAAAATGCCTAGGAAACACATCCAACTCACATCAATTCACTCCATTCATAGTCAAATATCATCTACTCATGAATACAATCAAATACGACAAACAATAGGGAAAAATTGGTAAACGCGCAATACCTCATTCATGGGTATTGGGAAAATTTTCCCCTAAAACTCAAAGACATTAAATAGAAAGTCACAAACCACCTACCATGTGTTTGTGAGATCGTTATACGTGAACCTCAACCCCGGAATATCCCAATAAAACCATAAATCTTCAAAAATGCTCAAAATGTTCAACTGAATATAACATTTAAAAGAAGAGGAATGAAGGAACGATGCTCTAGAATAAGGAAGAGATTAATGAGGAAATACCAATGTAATTTACGGCAGTTGAATCAGAGATAAGGCGGTGGCTTGTGGGATCGGAATAATATCTTGGTCATACGGGTTCTCTCGGATGAACGAATCCTAGAAGTAGGGTGGTCTGTTCGTCAGATGCGACCCCATTCCGTTTAATGAAAAAAAAACATAATACATGGCATGTACTGTTGGAGTACATGGCATGTACTTTCCATTTCTGTAATCTTCATTAATATTCCTCTAGGTCACCACCACATGGTCTTGTGTGTGGCCACTACACGTCCGGAACATAGCCTCCTTCGAAAATCCCGTACATGGTGTGTACTTCGAAAGTACACGGCGTGTAATTCAAAAATTTCCAAAAAATACTAGTTTCCTAAAAAATTAATAGAAAAGGAAAACATAATAGAAAATAAGATCCATGTTGTTATAATATTCCCCTAATAAAGATATTCATCACTAAATTTCCCTAGTAATGCGGCATAGAAGAGGAAACACCAAACAGCTCTGACCACGGTGCTCATACATTATCCTCCCTCTCCCAAGTCTCATCTTGTACTCACCCGTGATGCCAAAGCACCCATACTAGATGAACATACCATCCACAAAGAACCTCTATACTGTGATCGAAAATTCGTAGAGGATGCTCCTTGAATGATGTGTCCCCTTCTAACTCATCCTCCTCTGGTTGGAAAACATTACACGAGTCTCAGAAGTAACTTCGAAGCAGATAAACATGGAAAACCGCATGCATAGCCCTGATCCTCAAAGGTAAATGCCACTGATAGGCAACTAGCCCCACTCTCCCCAACACCACAAACGTCCAGATGTACCATGGAAAAAAATAACCTTATATCCTAATCCTCTTGTGTCCCAACCTCGGTGTTAGATGCAGGAAAACCTGATCCCCAACCTCGAACTCTAGAGGTTGTCTCTGCTGATCAACATATGTCTTCTATCAAGACTGTGCAGTAGCCATCCTTTTACGAATAAACTCTATATGCTTTGTGGTCTCTTGGAAAAGACAAGTTCCCAACAAGGGTACCTCTCCTGCCTCCAGCCCACATAAGGGTGATCGGCATGGCCTGCGGTACAAAGCCTCATAAGGTGCCATCTAAATAGTTGCTTGAAAATTATTGTTGTATACAAACTCCACAATAGGTATATGCTTCTCCAATGAACCTCAAAAATCCAGAATGCATGCTCATAGAATGTCCTCAAGCACCTGGATCCTATACTTAGATTGTCCATCCATCTGAGGGTGGTAAGCTTTATTCAAAATCACTTGTGTAACCAAAGCCTTCTGTTTCCCTTTCTAGTCCCGAAATGTAAAACATGCATATCTCTCTAAAAAATATACTGTGGAACTCCATGTAGACATACATTCTCTCATATGTAAAATTGTCCGAGTTTATAAACACTGAAGGTCCCCTTGATTGGCACGAAGTGAGAAACCTTTGTGAGTCGGTCAATGACAACCCAAATTGCATCATTCCATCGAGGCGACTCGGGAAAACCTTTCACGAAATCCATCATGACATCATTCCACTTCCACTTGGGAAAGGGTAAGTGCTTCAAAATCCATTTTGGTCGCTGATGATCCTCCTTCACCTACTAACAGGCGGAACAACTCATGAAGAAACCTAAAACATCTCCCTTCATACCTGGCCACCAATACGGATGGTGTAAATCACGATACTTCATGGTGATGCCAGGGTGAACTTCCTAGATAGAGGAATGAAATTACCACATCAGCTACTCACGTATCTCTACTAGAACCCATACGCGTGTCTGGAAATGAAAGATCTCATCCTCTCCTATGGCCTGTCTAGGAATATAGTCCTCTTATGACACACTCTCCCTTAATACTAGGACTTCGAAATCTAATAGTTGCCTCATTCGCACTCGATCAAGAAGAGTAGAGGTAACAACTACAAAAGATAGAAACGACTTCCCTTTTCTATCATGCACCTCCAAATGTATCTCAAAGAACAGATCCATAAGCATCCACTAGATGGTGTCCTACTGAACTTCTAGTATATGAGTCCTCCTACTCAATTCATCATCCACTGCGTCACCTTTCTCAGGTATGTAGGCAAGCTCAACGTCAAAATACTGAAGGTACTCAACCCACCTCTACTGACTCAAGTTCAAATAACGCTAAGTGAAGATGTACTTGAGACTCTTGTGGTTGTAGAAAACTAGAAAATTCTCTCCTAGAAGACAATCTATCCAACAAAATAAAGGATGAACAATAGCAGCAAACTCGAGGTCATGCATCGTGTAATTTTTCTCATGTGGCCTCAACTGCCGAGAACCATACACAATGACTCCTTCTCACTTCATAAGCACAACTCACATCCTTATACCAGAAGCATCATAGTAAACGGTATAGCTCTTACCTGACAATGGAAACACTATTATCGGTAATGAAGTAAACATCTCTTTCAGCTCCAGAAAGGATGACCCAAAAGAATTTGACCACAAGAACATTACACCCTTCTTATTCAAACCCATCATGGGTGATGCTGAGAATGAAAAGTAATTTATGAAACATCTGTAGTACCCATCCAACCCTAGAAAACTTTTTACCTCAAAGACGTTCTTTGGATTCTCCTAGGAATCTACTTCTCTCACATTCTCTGTGTCTACTGACAATCTTGTCTTTGAGATAATATGAACCAAGAAGTGAATCTTATCCATCCAAAAGTGACATTTTTAGATCATATCATATAATTTATGCTCTTTTAGTGTACTCAAAATGATCTTCAGATGGGTAGCATGGTCGTGTTGAGTGTGAGAGTACACCAAGATATCGTCCATGAAGACCACCATGAAGGAATCCAAGTATTGATGGAACACTCAGTTAATAAGTTCCTTGAAAACTACAGGCGTGTTTGTGAGACCGAACATCATAACCATATATTCGTATAGGTCATACCTGTTTCAGAAGGCTGTGAGAGGTATATTATATAGTCTAATGTGAAACTGATGACAACCGAATCTTAAGTCAATCTAAGAGAACACCCGAGCTCCACGAAGCTGATCATAGAGATCATAAATCCTTGGTAAATGTTATCAATTATTGGAAATCAACTAGTTCAACTACCGATAATCCACACAAAGCTTGAGGTTGTCGTCTACCTTCTTCTCAAACAAGGCAAGCGAACCCCAAGGAGATGTATTGGGTCAAATGAAACCCTTTGCCTGCAACATCTCCAACATCTTCTTGAGCTCCTGTAACTCTAGTGTATCCATACTATAAAGAGGAATGGACAACAGTTCCACTCCTGGCATGAGCTCCATAGAAAAGTACACCTCTCACTCCGAAAGAAAAACCTGAAAAGCCCCTTGCAAATACATCCCTAAAATGACCCACCACTGGGGGAAAGTCTAACTGTGATGTTCCCTAATCATCTAGATATAAACAAGAAATATGGGATGTAACTCCTCCTAACCCATGATGCTCTGGACCCTCTTGGCTTGCCTTGACATTCCACTCACCCTTATGATGAAATGATACTCCCTATGGTGATGTGAAACTCACCCAATATCTATAACAGTCGAAGACTACCTGGAAGAGAACTATGTAGTCCATTCAGAGAATGAAATCATTTACTATCATCTCTATGACATAGAGGTCCATAAAAAGTGACACCCACCAACCACAAGAGAAAATTCCTTACACTATCATACACTCACTGTTCTAGTCCCCAAAAAATTGTCTAGAGTCAAGATATTATTAGAAGAAAAGATGCAGAGCCTAAGGCTCTACCCAACGACAATATATATAAAGCTATGGGAATCCCAAGTATCAAAAAGAGATGAAGCTAAAACTGAGGAAACTAAGACTGTACCTCAAACTATAGACGGTTCGGGATCCTGCTCTTGCTGGGTCTGCACAACTGCAGGGGTTTGGCCTGCTCCATGGCCCTGTGACCCCGCCTGACCACTCTGAGCTGATCCACTCTGCTGTCGCTGAAAGAAAGGCAACTGACCACCACGTCCACGACTCCACCTTGGCCTGAATGGCCAACAGAACTCCAGTTCACTGATTTGTGAGAAAATGGTAGTGCTTATCCCAAACATGGAGTCATATAAAAACTTCTATCACTAGCTACTAGTGAGAAGATCTAACAAAAGCACTAAATGTGACCCATGTTTCCATAAGATCGGCACTCCACTTGGTCTCTCGATCAGTGTGGCCCAGTATGACAGCTCATACCATAATGGTAGCGCACCAACTGGATACCATAAAATGTTCCACCCCTCCTTGGATCACCATGTGTAGACTCCCCGCGGCGCTTCCTACTATCAATAGGAGGAATTCTAACTCCATATGTCGAGCTGCCCATACCAAAAACTCCAGAATCCCTCAGATTGTGCGCTATGATCATCGCCTGATTGACAATAGAAGTGATGTAAGTCAACCGGAAGATGTTCACCTGGGAACATATGTCATGCCTGAGGCCATCCTAAAATTTCCTCTCTTGGAACAACCCATCTCTCCTTAGGAAGGGTGTAAAGTGATGAAGCTCGGTGAAGAGAGATTAATACTCCATAACAGAAATAGTACCCTTATCCAGACTCATGAACTGGTAGGGTTGATCGACCCTCAAGTTCTCCATATCGAATTATTCATAGAATATGCGTTGTAACTCCTCCCTAGCCATAACATACTAATGACCTGCCTGTGAGATCACATCCCACCATCTCTTGGCAGAATCTCGTAGCATGTAAGTAGCAATCCTTACTCTCCTCTCTGGACGCGTCTCCAAATGCTCAAAGATCATCAGCATGAATTATATCCATGACTTTTCAGACTAAGGTCCTCCTTCCCCTAAGAAGTTGGGAGGATGCTGCTACTAGAAAACTCGAGTCAAGTATTCCATAAATGAGGCAAGAGGTGGTTCTCCCTAAAAGGTCTGCATCATCCTCATGGAGATTTCTCAGAATTGTGGATTAGCACCTGTGTCCTATATAACAGATGGTTCCAATACTGGCACAATGGGAGGATGTAAAGGAAGTACCTAATCAGACATATCTGGCATCTGATCACTACACTCTAACTGGCAGACAACGGGAGGATGTCTCGGTGGCATGTCTCTGCAAGGTCAAATACACACCTTAGATCATGATTATTAAGGATAGAGAACTATAAGTACATGAAGGTAACTAAATAATTAATGCATTCATGTTTTTCAAAACATGAATACACGGCGTGTATATCCCATAAATGGCAGGTTCCCTTACACCATTCACATGTGCGTGTACTCCTGCCACAACTGGTCGTGTGACACCCCAACCACATGACATGTTGTCCTAACACACGGTGTGTATGTGACTTCCCTTCCCCTACCTGAGTCCTTGTAAACAGTTAAGCCGCACGACTCTCCTAAAACAATACTACACGGCATGTCTCTTCCAGACATGGAGTGTTCAAGATGAGCTCCTTCGGCTCGGGTTGTTAGTGACACATCTAGATACATGGATCACACTGCATGACATGTTCCTTGTGGACATGACATATACCTGAAGAATTTCACCGACACATGTTTTTAGTTACACATTTAGATTCTAGTATTACACTACACAGCATGTTTAAACTGGACATGGCTTGTAAAATTTAAGATTTATCCGTTCGTGTTGTTAGTCACATGGGCGGACATAGGGTCAACACCACATGGCCTGCAGAAGCGGTATACATCGTGTTCTCAAAGAATTTCCCTATCCTGTGTCTCTGCCCACATGACCTATAAAACGGTTAGAGACTACACAAAATTTACATACGGTACACGGTGTGTACATAATAAAAATAGTTCTTCCTAAACAAAAGAACACGTGGCATGTAGTCAAAACTACACGACGCGTATTCTAGGTTTTTTTGCATAGTAATCCTTAGAAACTACTATGTATTCTAGAAAAACACTGAAACAGACATTGAAAGTTCCAAATTATGATCTGTGAGAGTCCATACTCCCCGTGAATAAATTTTTGGAAACTTTTACATGTTTTAAACAAAATAAACAGGTCGATCATCCACCAAATTCTGGTTCATGAGGGCCCATATCACCTCAAGAACCAATTTTTGTCATTCATCAAAATAAGACATTACACAACCAATACCCTATTATATAACAGGTATTTTTATCATGGAAACTATCACAACAACATGCATATTCTACATAGCATCTATCACAATAACATTCAATTGCTAATGCACCCTAAATGGCATGCGAAAAATGAATGACATGTGATCTCTAGAAAGTGACAATGTGATGCATGAGATAGAATACCCTCATCTCATCGGATTGTGATTGAAATAGAACCTCAATAACATCAACAATAACAACACGATATATGTGAGTCACCCAACGGTGAAATTCGAATCAACCATAAAATTGAAAAACCATAAATATTGCATTATCGAGGTAAATTGGCTTTTCTCTGTACACACTTTAGCTAGTCCCATGTAAAAATTATTACCAAGAACCCATTCCTTCATATCCCTGGCTAAAGGCTCCAAAAATTACGTCAAGAGAAAAGAACCCTTTGATACAACTTTGTAACATCCCGGTTCTAGATGCCACCAAGGGGCTCCCTGTACCCAGTTGGTCACATGGCCTCAAGCGCATTTCCCCAATTGCAAGAGGTTGCTGACAAGTAGAGAGGGACATGGATGTGATAATGGGGAAACTATTCCCACATTGGAAGAGTACACAGTGGAATTACACAAATACTCACAAGAGAGGAAGAAGTAATATTATCATACCAAAAATAAACAGCGGAAAACTGATATAATAAATAAGATAACATATATATATATAATTATGCTTGATACAAATGTCTAGGAAAATAATGAAACAGAGAACAATGCTAAAATACAGTACTAAACCAAGTACAAAATAAAAATAGTAATTAGATCCACAGTATCACAGGCCTAAGCATTGTCTCGTGCTCTCTAGCTCCACAGCATGTCATGTACCTGAAGTTGAAGGGCTCTTTCCCTTGTCTATACTGGAAACAATAGAATCTACATGGGTCCAAAATCATGGACCAAATAGGGTGTGAGACTAAATCCCAATAGGAAAACACCACGAGATATGTGCCTCACTATCAATGAACATATGGCAGGTAAAAGTATTGGAAACAGAAAACAAGAAAGTACTAAATAGAAAATAATCCACAATTTCAATATCAAGCAACAATTAAACAAGCAGATAGACATATACAGGAAACTCTTTGGGAAGCAACCTCAGTCTAACCCCTCTGGTCCTTCCTAAATATTCACGAAAGTATCTAACACAAAGGAAACCCTCTGGGTAGTACACTCAATCTAACCCCACTGATTCATCTTAAATATAGAATCTCTAAGAAAGTACTCACCGTCAATTCCCCCTATAGTCACATATCATAACTAAAAGCACTCTAAAGAAGCACTTATGTCACATTCCCTCTGTAGCCCACGTCGAGGAAGTACAAACTCTCTGAGGAAGAAATAAACATCAATTTCCTTTGTGGTATCACATCATAATAAGAAAAGACAATCTATAGAAGCCCTTATGTCCATTCTCCCTATGGTCTATACATCAGTTTTACACGTCCCAATGTAAGTCAAGAAATTGTAGTAGTGTGTTCCAGCCAAGGCTACCCTCAAGAACTACTTGGATACCATTCAACAGCATAACAACCTAACAAAATAATAGTCACATCATCCTACAATACTAGGAATGGGAAAGTAAACAGCTGCCTAACATCAAACTAGACCCAAAGGGTCCAAACAGGAAAAACGTGCATGGTAAAAATATCCAATGGATAGAAATTCACCCTATTCAAAGTAAAATATAATCTACTCAAGAATAAAATCATAGAAGAAAAACAATAGGTCTAAAATGGTAAAATATCAACACCCCTTTTCATGGGTATTGGGAAAATTTGCACATAAAACTCAAAGACATCTAATAGAATGGCACAAATCCCCTACCATGGGGTTGGGAGATTTTTATACGGGAACCTCAAGCCTTGAATCACCCATGAACCTCGTAGACCTAAAAAACACTCAAAACGTTCAACTGAAGAAAACATGGAAATGAAGGGGAATCAGGAAACGATACTCTAGAAGACAGATGTGTTTACCGAGGCGATCCCAACGCAATCGAAGGTGGTCGAATTGAAGATCAGATAGAGGCTCGGGGCATGGAGGAACCTCGTAGCCATACGATTTATCTCGAACTAACGAAACCAAGAAGTTGGGTGTTCTGTCTGTTAGACGCGACCATGGTGCATTTATTATAAAAAATACACTACATGTTCTTTTTGAGTACATGGCGTGTACTTTCCGTTTCTGTACTTCACTCTAAGAGGCCTCTAGGTCTCCCCCACATGGTTGTGTGTGTGGCCATTACACGGCCCGCACACGGCCTCCTACGGTAACCCACTACACAGCATGTATACAGAAAGTACACAGCATGTACTTAAAAAATTTCCAAAAAAAACTATTTTCCTCAAAAATGACCAAAAAACTAAAACCTTCCTGAAAAGAAGATCTGGGTTCATATAGTTATGTTTTGCTGTCAATGAAGATAAATCAATTCATGTTGTAAATGAATTTAAAACAAGGGGTTTCTTTGATGATTTGTATATCCAAAATATCATATATTTGGATAACTTGTGGTGGAAGCATTATGAAGGAATGGGGGAGTAATGGTTTTGCCAAAAATATTTAGTTTTTATTGAAGGGAATGATGTTAATGGAACATAGGGAAGGTTGAATACTTTCTGTTGAAAATATGATGATGATAAATGTGTACAATCAAAAACAATATATCATGGTAGATATGGTTTCTGATGAATGCATGGGTTTATTAAATAATGAATATGACAACAAATAAGCATTAGAATTCAAACAGATTCAGATTTTATGGTGGTGATGTTTTCCAGTGCTTGAAAAAATGTTGGGGCTAAAAATCAGGAGATAGATAATTGTCATTATAGAAAAGGATGTTTCACACATGTTTGCATATGGTGTTTAATGTTGCGTGAAAGGAATTATTCAGGGTCAGAAAATAAAAAAATGGAAAATTCAGGATGTGCATGAGAGATTAAAATAGTGTGTGGACGGTGAGGTTGGTGAGAAAGAGACTTACGTATCCAATGAGATGCCAAATGTGTGTTTTCACAATGGATTAGGGGTTTTTGAAACGCATCGGGGTTTTTGTGCATGGGGGGGTTAGTGAGTTTTGTAAATAAAAGGATACACCTCTATTTTTCATGGCTTCAATTATAGAAAATATCATGGTTTGAAGCATGGAAGAATATTAGGTAAAGGGAGGTACATGAAATAAAGAGGGTTGCAGGTAAAAAGGATAAGTTTCACCTAAAATTGATGGTGCGTGCAAGAGGTATTTCACGACAAAATTCAAATATTGTGCACATGCCATAATATTTTCACACAAGACACCAAAGAGTGTGCATGAAATATTGGAGTTTATCACAAGTAGTATGTTTTGTGCAGGGTAGTTCTTATCAGCTTCTAGGTAGAAATAAGAAGAATTGTTTTGAAATATCAAATTGTGAAAGATTATTAAGAAGCAGAGAAATATTTTTTCCCTATTTTTGATAAGATGGTTCACATTAACATCAATATTTTTTAACAAGTACTTATCGAGTGTAAGGGTATATTGTACTTGTCATACAAAATATAAATAGATTGTTTTCTCATGGAATGTGTGGTACATAATAGTTTTTGTACCATACCAAGGATGTAGCTATTATAGTTATATTTTGATCCTTGTAAATCATGTGTTCTTGTGGTTGTGTGTGTTCAGTAGATAAAAATATGTTTGATAGGAGGTGATGGATGTTTCAAAAAGAAGGAATCATACATAGTAAAAGGATATCCCTGATTCACCCCCTCCCCGTCACAAAGATACTTGGATCCTGACTGGGAACATCAAGGGGAAAATTTTTGTTAATTTTGGAATTAGGTCCAAAAAATGTTATTGAAACCCCTTTTGATATGCCCAATTAAAGGTATCCATACTAAATTTTGATAAAAAGTGGTGTTTGTGGTCTCCAATTATTGAAATTCTAGTCTGGATACTACGAGGAATTGTCGTTCTAGTATAGATTCCACTAGGAGTATAAACATAAAAACTTCTGATGGAGTATTAACTTAATCAATTCCCAAAAAATGTGTAGTGGATAATATTATACACATGAATTTACACTGTTGTGGGATATTAATTTTTTCACATTATATTTGAATAAAATATGAAGAATACATTACTAATGTGATTAATCCTTCTAATGCTTGAAATATGATTATGTATGTTTCCCAAAAATCATATTTTGGGAATTAAGATAAACATAGGAATCCAATAAGAGATGAATTTATAATTGATCTACATATGGGAATAAATTATTCATTCATGCTTATTTGATTTTTTTTTCATAAAACCACTATAATTTTGGAAAATAATAACACCCATGAAAAAATAGAATGACAAACCATGATAGTTAAAATGTAGTTTTTGTTCGAAGGATATTCCTAATATAATGTGAGGTGGAGTTCAAGATATTATTGAAGAATATAAACATTTTTCTTAGGCCATGATTAATAATATAAGACCATATTTAATATAATCTTACTCCTAAGATGTTGAAAAAATAAATTGAGACCTTTCATTGAAAATGGACAAAAAAGTTTATTGGATCATCAAATACACATTTCATGAAATAGGGTACTTTATAAACGGATGGAAACCAATTTTTATTATCCACAATTATGAGAAGGATAATGTTATATTGTTCATAATTTTTTAAATGTAGAAGTTGATCAATGGTGTGAATTGATGAATAATACTATGTATAGAGATACAACAGAATAAATGGGGTGATAAGACATTATGAAAATGTTTCAAAATAAGTATTTCCATCATACAATTTGAAAAAGGATAGAGGGAGAATTTATAGTGTTTAAGAAAATGGAGAGTATATTTTTAACAGATTATGAAGAAATTTTCACAAGGCATGAAAGTTAATCCTTGATTTTTCTATAAATAATGATAAAAAATATATACTTTTTTCATTTTAAAACCAAATCTTTAAAAGGATCAGTTTTATAACCTGTTTAGTCAGATGTTGTAAGAATAATGGAAAATATTAACATTTTTTCTTGGGTGTGATTAGTTGAAATGTGTAAATATCAATAATAATATGACCTTGGATAATTTTTCCGCAAACTCATTTAGTTCCTAAATAAGGTGTTTACCCAAGGACAGTAATTTGGTGAAAATATGATACATTTGATGTTTCATAGAAAATTTAATATTTGGTTAATTAAATCATAATTTATTAATATATGTTCACATAGTCATAAATATTAAATATATCATGGAATTATGGATTTTTCTCCTCTATTGAGATTATTATATGGATTTTTTTGAAGGTGATAGGACCAAAGGACATTGTTATTTCCCAATGTGTATAATCAAAATAACAAAATTTAAAATCTCAAACTATGAAACTTAATTAATTTTAATATAATATAAGGAATGATTGAATTCAAACCAACAGATATGGAAAATTAGTTTAGTTTGGTATTTAAAAAAATTTTAAAAAGGGAGAAGAATTATATATGGATTTTGGAGTTGTTTATGGAAAAGAATGAATTGAATTTAAGTAGATTGATAAGTTCTGAAATCAGATTTTAATAGTGTGTCTTGGTTTTTTTGTTTCAAATTTTAGGTGAAAATGGTTTTTTGAAGAATAAACTAATTAATCCATGTCTGGATTCAATGTTTAAATATGATGGATACAACATTGGTGGTATCCTTACCTTAATGTGAAAAGTCAAGATTTCTCTTGGTCTACTAATTCAGCATTCTTCCTAATCAATTTTGTTGTGATATAATATTTAAACTCAGTTTTACAAAATATGATAATGGTCTTTCCTCAATTCTAGGTAACCATTTGTGTTAATTTTAATGTTCATTAATATTCAATTATCAATGGCCATGATAAAAATAATGTAAAATGATTGGAATTAGATAAATAGATTGTTAAAAATAAAATAAAATAATAAAATTACAAAATAAAATCTATCTGATCCTTTCCAATTTAGTTAAATAACCTTAGAACATGGTTGGATTAACCCACTCATCCTAGAAAAAATGGAGTAAGAGGGATGGAATAAAATAAATAAAATTGAATGGAATTGGTGGAGGACCCTACTATAGTTTCACATCTTAACATAGAATTTGGGTTCAATATCTATCACTCATAGCAGTAGCATGATCCACTATATATAAAACTCTAAGGGTATTGGAATGCGTTTAATTATTCATTAATATAGCCAAAAAGTGATCATGGGAGGTCTAAAGGTCAAAAAATCAGTCTTTGCCACATGATTCATCTATCATATCAATTTTTTGGTTATCCCTACAATTTCTAATCATGTAATTGATTCGATATATGTAATTTTTTAGGCCATGAAATATCCATAGCATGTTTTTCTGTTCTATAAATTTTTAGGGGTTTCAAATTTGGTAATTGATTCACATCATGAAGCATTTATACAATATGAGTCTTCCATTTAAATTCCATAAAGCTTCATTTTTTGTTTCATCACTTATTAACATGAATATAAAATTGCATTCTCGGTTTCTAGCCCTTATGTGAAGAATCACAATAAAACTGCATTTACCTTATGGTAATCATATTTACCCCCTTTTTAGAATATTGTTAGTATCCTAACATAAATTTAAATAAGAATTTTTACAATCCAAATATTGGAACAAATATTTATCATATTATGCATATAAATATATTAAAACACCTTAAAATGTATTAATTAAATTCACATATCACTAGGTAAGACATAACATACCGTTGAGCATCGGGGATGGGCCCCTTTTTGTTTTCTTTTTCTTTTTCTTTTTTTCCTCCTTTATTACAATATGTTTTCTATTTTACATTTTATCCACTTCCTTTTCTCACACACCCATGGGGATACCGCTTTGGGGTATTTAGATGTGAGAGGGATAGGTGTATAAGAGAGTTTGAGGGACATGATGAGGTGTCACTGTTGAGATGGTATGTGAGTATGATATACTCTTTAATATCAAATGCAGGATCGAAATAAAAGAGATACTGAATCAAGAATCTATAGATGATCAAAATAGAAGAGGGGGTAAATTTTATACTCTAAAAATTACTTTGGATATTTCAAAGATGGTTATGTTTAACATGGTTAAACAAGGTTATTCACAAAACCCTCTAGTTCTACACAAATCCAAGAATACAGAAATATTATTCTGAGAATGTGAATCCAGAATGATGGTTCTAGAAAATGAAAATTATTGAACGATTACAAAGATATATTTTCTACCTTAATGTGAATAGAATATTACTAAATCAGAGTACAGGTATAATGAAGTATAAGATAGTTCTACTTTCCTCAAAAAATGAAATATAGCAAAAAAAACATGAAACAAACAAGTAACAAGTTGTAAATATTTTAACCCAAAGAGAATGGTGTGAAAAAAACTTGGATAAATGTCCCTTGATTTATAATTTCAAGAAATTCTATCTTACCAGCACCAGGGTAAGCGCTCAATATGAAGATCAGAGTCTGTCTTACTTTCCCCACAATCCCTCAATGTCAAGTTTGCTGGCACCTCTGTCTTCTTCAGCAGGGAATCCCTCAACATCAAGGTAGTTGGAACCACTATCGTCCTATCCCCAGAATCCATCGAATTTACTTAGCAACATTCAGAGTCTAACAAAGAAAAAATGAACAAGAAGTTTAGTACGCATGAAGCAATGAAAGTCACTCTCTAGAAATCACTTCAACAACATGAAATCTCTAGATTCATAGAATAATGTTGTGCTCTTTTGAAATGAGCTTTTTTTATAGGAATATATTCAATGGTGGACTCCATCTTCCATCTGTCACATTTTTCCTTGAATTTCAGAGGGACCTATACACATTTCACTTAAACAATGGTTACATAGTCACTGAATGCATGACATCATTTTATCAAAAAAACAATTGTATGTAAAACTATGGTTATGTAACCAAAATCCAATATGAAGAATTTAAGTAAATAAAAGATCAGAGACTAAACAAAAAGGAATTCAGAGTCTATAATACAAGGATATTTAGATTCTATATTCTATGATATTCAGAATCTGAACTCTATAAATTTCCGGTGTCTGAATTTCAATGAAATTCGGAATCTGGATTCACAAGAATTTGGAACCTGAACATACAAAGTTCGGAGTCTTAATTCATTAGAATTCGGAGTAAGAATGCATAAAAATTATTAACCTGAATTCAGTATCAGAACACTGAGGAATTCTTAATGAGAATTCAGAGTCTATATTCATAAGTGTTGGTAATTAGAATTTGTATTCAGAATTCTGAGCCAGTACTCAGAAGAGTTCGTAACCATAATTCTGATAATTCATATCCTAAAACAGAATGCTTCATATCTACGTGAATATAGTATTATGAGGATGTGGTTACAAATCAAATTTTACACTTCGGAAAAATTGTCATATTAACAATGAAAACTTGGTATGGATAAATTTCTATGGGGATGGAAAATTTTCCTAATTAAAGCTAAATATAGGGTAAATGAGATTTTCCATTAGATAAGTTGTTTGTGATTTTAAAAATAAGAAACAATTGTAATTTCATAAAGAAACCTTATTAACTCTATAATCTTCCCCAAACATTAAGGAATAAAAAATTCATAAGGAAAACCTTATTGACTCAACAATCTACCCTTTATAGAAAGCACAAGCTTCCTTGCGAAAAAGAATAAAAATATCTTAGACATCATTTTTCTAGAATATTAATGTAAAACATGTCTCTCTTTACACATGGATAATGATGAATATGACTAACTCCCCCTTAGGATTTTGAACTCTAAGGATTGTATTCTAGATTTCCAGAATGAGATTTTCCATTATCTTGAGTACGGAAATCTAAGTAATGAAAACTCCCCCATAGATAAACTCCCCCTTAATTAGGGATATTTCTTCTTTTCATAGTATTATTTTTCCATTCTCCCCCTTTGTGATTTTCAAAATGAATTTTAGGGAATGGAAAATAAATTATACTACTTGAAATATTAGTAAAAATCATACAAATGGAAATGGGAAACAAAAAATTTCATTAATATTGGAAGAATTTGTACAAGGAAATAAAATACAACAAAAGATCGAATTTATTTTCATTCTTTTCAATTGGGTATAATTTTCATCACAATGGTTTTTAGCTTCATTACCACCTTGTGGTTTTCCTCTACTTGAATATCTAAGGATCTGATCCTATCATAATGAGACTTCAGAGCCTCTGCCCGAGCTTTCAACAAGTCATCATGCTTCACTAGCTTCTCTTCAATCTCGGTCTGGAGATGCCTTTCTCTTTTACAGCTTCGAGCTACAGAGTAAAACTTCCCATTCAGATCCTTGACCTCTTGAATCCGAGTATTCTACTCAAGGTTTATCTTTTCGTCAATGAAATTTGTGAGATTCTTGATTTTTCTATCTTATGTATCCAAGGATTATTTAACATCATTTTGAAACTCATCAAGCTCTCTCAAATCTTCAACTATATTCTTTGACCATCTCACCATTTTCTTACAAGATCATTTTTGAGAATTAAAGTTGATAATGAAATAATTTAAGTCTATCTCCACCTTGACACACTTGTCCATCACAATGGACACTGAATCTGATTTTTAGTTCAATGTATGTTGAAGCATCTGGCATCTAGAATCTATACATGGAAAGATCAGAATTTTCCCAACTATCTTCTTCAAGGATTGGACTATGAAATCATGTCCTAGAGAGGATGATTCTGAATCCAAAACGTTTCTTGGTGGGGGCTCTTTCACTAGATCAACAAGCATTCTCTTCGAAGATCCACCATCTTCCTTATTCATTAAGATATCTTTTGTAGGTGTATCCAAAACCACTTGTTTCCCCTTATCAGTTCTCAGAACATCTTCTTCATTTTGATATTTATGTCACTATCAGATAGCTAAAAAATGTTGACTTCATCTACCTTTTCTTTCTCACCTCTAGACTCATCATACTTGGGGTGTATGAAATGATGATTATAACTCTCTTCCTCATACAATTTATTAACATCTTATTAACCCTTCTCATATTTCACATCCTCATCCTTCCTAGGAGTTGGGAGCTTTGAAGACTCTACTTCATATGTTCAAATTGATAGTTTCACAGATGGGTTTTCCTTCTCATGAAAGTCTTCAACTTGCTGAATGAGGTCTTCTATGTCAGTACTGCTTTCTTCTTCTTGCACATCTTTCACAACATATTTTTATTCAAAAACATTCTCTTGGGGGTTTTCCAGTGTCATGTACTTCTTCCTCAAAGTCTCAGGTAAATCCACAACCAAGAATGATTTTAGTACTGGAAATTGTTCAGATTCTATTTTAGTATCCCTGAGAAGGGATTGAACAACCTCAATCTTAGACATCTTCTTCTTTTGCTTCTTTTCCTTGACTTGCTTCTCAAGCTCATCAGCAGCCTTATCTTTCAAAACATTGGCCTATATAGAATCCAAGCCAAACTGTGGCTCTCTTTCCTTCAATTTCTTTTTTTCTTCCCTCTACATGGAAAAAAACTCATCCCAATAAGTTTTCTACTTCTCGGGATTTGGAGGTGCAGATTGTGTTTCTTTAGCTTCTGAGACTTTTCCTTCTTCTACCACTTCCTTCATCTTCCTCTTCTTCCCTCCTTTATTGGATGGTTCAGGAACTTCTTGTTCCTTTAGAATAGCTTTAGCCTCATCCTCTAGTAAGTGATATAATTCTTCTATCTCCTTAGAGAAACCAACATTCATCCTCTTTAGAGTATCATCACTGATCAGGATTACTTTTCAATTCCACGACATTGAACTACAAGGAATTTTTAAGGACTCCAAGCACCGAACAATATGCTTGGAATGAATGGTCAGATACATAATAATATGGACTTTCAATTTCCCATTCTTAATATTCTCTATCATAATAATAATATTCTTCATCAAATTTACCTTCCTCAGATTCACTAGAATATCTAAAACGAACATGTCACTCTTCCTAAAGGTGTCCTTATAACCTTTTCTCGGTACGATAAAACCCTAAACCCACAATTCAAGGATTAGATTACTTGAGTTTAGGTGAGAATTATTTTCAGTCTTGATGTCTGAAAGTCCAAGACACTCCATATCTTTTACCTCTACAAAACATCCTTGAACATCTGGTAGCTTGTGAGAACAAAAATAGGCTTCCCCTTTATATGGAAATCAAACTAAGTTGGATGCCTTAGTGTAAGATAGATCAAAGGTTTTTCGATAACTTTTGAATGAAAACATCTCTTGGTCTTTTTCCATAAAGAAACTAACTTACTCATACAACTTGATGAGAAGATATGGATACACCAAGTCTAGAGATCCTGGCATGGAAATACAAACATGTTCCCATCCATTGAGTTTAATATTCCTTGAGATTATATAATCATACTGGTTGAAGAAATTGGGATTCAGTAACCTTTCTCTGTAATAATAATTAACTCCGAAATAGACTTGACAATTGACATTTCATGAGAAGGAACTTTACAATAAATTCATATTTGAGAAAAATTTGAGTGATTCAGAATGGGCTTTTGAAAGGGGGGCAGAGTTTCTGCACAAAAAGACATGAAAACCGATGTGGGATCACCCTTCGGGGGACCTTTATATAGGAGTTTATGTGATAGTTGTACTTCCAAACTCGATATAACGGCTGAAAATCCTTCTGATTAGATCTTATGGTTGAAATGATAGTCGCAAGGAAAATTTGGTAGGATCCGATCTTTTGAGGTTTTAAAGGAAAACATTCGGATTTAAGGAAACTAGAATCCGAAAAATTTAAAACACAAAAGAAAATACCACCAAGTAAAAGATGATTACGAAAACTCGGAAAAGGAAACATACCTTTCATATTTCCATGAAGACTATTCGTAATAGGTAATATTCTAATTGAGGAACATTTGATTCTGACAAAATTTGAGTACAAAAAAAAAAGAAATTTGAGTAAAAAAATATTCATTATGAAAATTTGAGTACGAAATTTCTCCTTACGAAATTTTTTAGTACAAAAATTTGGAAATCATCATTACAAATAATTCTGAAAACATTAATACTAAATTTTTTGAAAACATCATTAAGAAAAAACCATGAAAAACATCATTATGAAAAAATTTGAAAACTATATTATGAAATTTTTTGAAAAATTCATTACGAAATTTTTTGAAATATTCATTACCAAAAATTTTGAAAACACAATCAAATATACTCCCCTAATAAAAAAGAGTTTTTTATTATAAAGAGGTTGATTTCAACTAGAAGTTAACAAGGAAAATTACCTTATAGTTATCATTCCTAACTTCTTTTTAATGTATTCAAATCCATCGAAGGGTAATGATTTTTGGAAAATATCAACATGTTGATCTTCCATCCCGATAAATTGAAGAATTATATCTCCTTAAGCATTATCTCCGAAAGTTACCTTTCCTCCTTTCATCTTGATAATATTTTCAAAGAAGTTTTTGTTACCGGTCTTAAGCCAGGAACATCCACTATCTATGTACCAAGTATTTCTGTTGGTACCCTCTCTATTTTCCTAAAAATAAAAGAGTTAGGTTTTCAGAACCAAAAATATCATGCATCCGGAAATTTCAAAAAGAAAAATCTTAGGCACCCACATTTTCATAGAAAAATAGGCTTTATGAAATCCTAAATACTGAGTTTTATTTAAGGAACAATATTTTTCCCAATGTCCACCACACTAACACTTAGTGCAGAATGGATCACATTGAGGAAAAAAAATAATTGTTACTAAAAACTGATTTATAACTAGTATAAACAATACCAAAACTATTCCTTAGAGGTCAGATTTGAGAATAAATTTTATCAAAATTTTTTATACCTAAGGTAAAGTTTGATAAACACTTCCTCATGGAAAATATTTCGAATTTCAGTTTGAAAATAAATTCTTGTCTTCTAAAACATTTCATTTTGATTTAAAGATAGGATCAAAAACATTTTTCTTAGAAACTAAATTTTCAAAATCATTAGAAAGTTTTTCTTTATCAGAATTTACTTCCTCAAGATATTTTTCAAATATTTTCAAAATAATATTTTTTCCTATCAAGATCTATAGAAATATATGATATTTCCTTATTAAGAATAGTATTCCTAGAATTTTTCTTATCCTTATTTTTCATAAGATTAGAATTATTATTCTCAAAGAGCGTAGAAAACCTTGAAACTTCTTCATAGGTAGAAAAAGTATCATCTTCATCAGAAGAGGATTCTTCATCAAAAGAGTTATAATATTTACTATAATTAGAATTTAATGATATACTGGTCATATATTCAGCATTGTGTATCATAGCCACAAAGAAATGATTTTCAATAAGTAGACTGGCTGTTAGACCAAGATTCTTCTGTCCAGAAGATTGGTAATCTGATGATTCATCTGAAGAGTCACCACCACTGGCACTCTAGGTGTCATTAGCTTTCAAGACATTCTTATATTTAGCATTGAGGTACTTCTTTCTGTTTCTCTCCAAATTATTTTCCTTTATTTCTTTTCTATTAAGCATAAGACAATCCGGTATTATATGTTCAGCTCTCTTTCATTCAAAACATTTTACTTCGGAGTCTTTCTTATCATTCCTTTATTTCTTCTTGTATCTGGATTGAAAGTTTTTCAGTCTAAAAATTGTGTTCATTGTTCAATCAAGATTGGAAAATTCATTATTTGAAGATTCACTTCTACTAGATTCAGATTGAATAATAACCTTCTTAGATTTGGATATAGTAACTCTCTCAAGAGTCTTGGATTTCTTGTGATTATAGGTAGTAGTAAAAGCAACACTGCCATTTTCATTTTTATTCTTTATGTTTTCAGCATCTCTCTTCATTCTAGTCTCATGTTGAAGAAGTGTTCCAAATAGTTCATCAAGAGAAATCTGAGTAACTTTTCTGTTTTCATCAATAGTTGTTCTATTGGATTCCCACTAATTGGGCATGATGTCTATGATCTTGTCAACAATATCTTCATCATCTAATTCTTTATCACCCATGGATTGTAAACTTTTCACAATAGTCATGAATCTCTGTTGCACATTACATATGGGTTCTTCACAAGAGAAGTTAAAGCCATGGTATTCACCTCTGAGTATGGCTCTTCTAGTTTCAATTAATTTGGATGTTCCAAAGTGTGTAACATCATGTTTCTTCCATATAGAATTTTCTATATTACAAGATGAAATTTGGCTATATATATTTATATTCAGGGAGAAAACCAAAGTATTGTGTACCTTATAATTCAATTGATATTCTTTCTTTTATTAATTTGTGAAGGTACTAACTTCTTTGATAGGGATTTTATATACTCCAGTAATTATAACAAAATTATCAACACCAGTATTGATAATGAATGTCTTCATGTGATATCTCCAATATTCATAATCATTCCCATCAAAAATAGGTGGTCTTGTTGGATTGAGATTTTCTGTGGAAGCAACATTGATTCCTGCCATCTTAAAAAAACATTACACAAAAACATGTTAGTAATAAAAGTTTGTATACAATGAAGATATTACTCAGCAAGGAAAATATAGAATAAGATTATCTCTAAGAAAAAAAATGAATCTGAATATTATGAGTCCGAAAAACTGATTCCGAAAAAGAATATGATGAATTCACTTCTAAATATAATCGTGAGACTAATTCAGATTGAACCAATCCTCTGATACCAATTATTGAGATGGTATGTGAGTATGATATAATCTATAATACCAAATGTAAGGTCGAAATAATATAGATACAGAATCAATTATCCAATGATGCTAAAAATACAAGGGGGGGAATTTTATACATTTAAAAATTCCTTTAGAACTTTTAAAGATAGTTATGTTTAACAAGGTTAAACATGGTAATTCACAAAACCTCTAGTTCTACAAACATGCTAGATTATGGAAATATGATTCTGAGAATTTGAATCTAGAAATATGTTTCTGGAAAATTAAATTTATTGAATATTTATAAAGATAAAGATTATACCTTAATGCAGATAGAATTTTACTAAATCAAAGTACAAGTATAAGGAAGTATAAGATAGTTATACTTTCCCCAACATATGATATATAGATTAAAACTAGAAACAAACAAGTAACAAATATTAAATCTTTTAACCCAGAAAG
Organism: Viscum album; assembly: GCA_963277665.1. Lineage (NCBI taxonomy): Eukaryota > Viridiplantae > Streptophyta > Magnoliopsida > Santalales > Viscaceae > Viscum > Viscum album. The sequence continues at coordinate 1,988,514,722 of OY728121.1, read as the reverse complement.
AAGGGTATCACAAAAACATTGGATAAAGGTCCCTTGATTTATACTATCAAGAGAGTATTTCATACCCACACCATGGTAAGCCCTCTATATGATGATCGAAGTCTGTCTTGATATCCCCACAAGCCCTCAACATCAAGGTAGTTAGCACCAATTTCTTCCTCAGCATGGAAGCCCTCAACTTCAATGTAGTCGGAACCTTTGTCTTCCTATCCCTGAAATCCCTCGAATGTACTCAGCAACATTCTAAGTCGCACAAAGAAAAACTGATAAAGATGTTCAGTACGCACGAAGCAATAAAAGACTCTCTCTATAAATCGCTTCAATAGCATGTAATCTCTAGAGTCTTAGAACTGTGTTGAGCCTTTTTTAAATGAGATCCTATTTATTGGTATAGCATCAATGCATGGCTCCCTCCTCCCATGAACATATTATTCCTTGAATTTCGTAGGGACCTATACATGTGTCACTCAAACAATGGTTATTTAGTATCTGAATTCACAAAATATTTTTATAACAAAAACAAGTGTAAGCAAAACTATTGTTTTGTAACCAAAATCCAATATTCAGAATGTAAGTAAATAAAAGTTCAAATATAACAAAAAATGAATTCAGATTCTATAATACAAGGATATTCAGATTCTGTTTTCTAAGAGATTCAGAACCTAAACACTATAAAATTCCAGAGTCTGAATTTCAATGAAATTCGGAATCTGGATTAACAAGAATTCGGAACTTAAACTTACAAATTTAAGAGTCTGAATTCATTAGAATTCAAAGTCAAAACTCATAAAAATTTGTAACCTGAATTTGTTGTCATAACTCAAGGGAATTTCTAACGAGAATTTAGAGTTAGTATTTATAAGAGTTCATAATCAGAATTCGTATTCAGAATTTGGAGTAAGAACTCAAAAGAGTTTGTAACCAGAATTCGTATTCAGAATTCGGAGTCAGAACTCATAAGAGTTCGTAACCAGAATTCTATGAATTTGGATCCTGAAACAGAATGCTTCATATCTAGGTGAATATAGTATTCCGAGGTTTTGGATAAAAACCTAATTTTACACTTAGTAAAATTTTTGATATGAACAATGAAAACACGGTAAGGATAAATTTCCTTGGGGAAGGAAAATTTTCCTTATGAATGCAAAATATAGGGTAAAATGAGATTTTCCATTAGATAAGGTGTTTGTGATTTTAAAAACAAGTAATAATGGTAAAGTTAGAAGGAGAAATTGTTGACTCTAAAATCATCCCCAAACATGAAGGAATGGAAATTTCATAAGGAAAACCTTACTGACTCAATAGTCACTGTGTATCTCTAGTTGCGCTTGATCACCGTATGGATGTTGTGGATCAAATATCAGTTTTAATATTAAGAGGCTTCCACCAGAAGTTATAAATTATTTTTTTTCTCACAAATTCCCATATATTAGGTATTATCATTTTGAAATCCTTTTACTAGTTCTTTATGAATCATTTTTGGGTCAATCTGGGTGTTTTGGGAGAAATTGGTCATTTTGAGAAATTTTGAGGGCTTCACATTTAAGGAAATCTATGTACACATTATGGGGGTCAGTTAACACACACCAAGTGATGTCAGTATTTTGGGTAGATGATTATTTTGAGACTAAACACCATGTATTGAGGTTATATACCATGTAGTGAACATGGGCCTGTGGTTGAGTATTTGGATAGACACCCTGTCTAGGGATATTTGGAAATGTAAGGTACATGTCAAGGCCCGAGGTGGAGTGCACACCAAGTTCGAGTACATGGTAAGGATGGGTACCTGGCTTGGTACATGGGTGGGGAACCCATGGGGGATTTAATTCTATGTAGTAGAGGTACATGTTGTGTTTCAAAGAAATATTCATGAGGAGTTGGCCTGGGTACAAGGGAATTTACCCATGTGGGGATGCACACTGGGTACCAAGAGTCACATGCCATGTATTTTAGAAAAGTACACACCAAGTGTCTTAGGGAATAGGGCCATGGAGAGATGCTGGGTTTATATTTTCTACAAACCTTTGTACATGTTGTTTACATTTTATCTCTAGGTTGTTTTCTCTGTTTTCACCCTATTATCAGAAATAGAGATTTGTGTAGTCTAATTTGAGTGTTTTTTAGAATAGATCATATTGGAGGTATCCAATTATTGTTTTGAGAATGTACGGATGGTTTTTTAACACTAAAAGTTTATTAGAATGATTTAATTATGTATTTTCTTTAGATTCTTCATAGTGTTATGGGTTGTGATATGTGGGTCCTGTGTGGTGGTTGTAAGCTTGCTAGTAGGAATGCATTGTGGATATTAGATAGTTTTGTTCATGGATATTAATAATGGATCCCAAAATGATTCATTGAGTACTGTCTCTTATGAGGTATTTGATTTTCCCTAAATGCATGGACCATTTTATTTTAGTTAGATCTGTTGGGTTTCAGCTCATAGGATCAGGGACTAGAGATTTTCTATCATTTAGGATAGGTTCATGGCTTCGTATAGTTGTTACATATGTGTGTTTTTTTATATTACTCTTATTCATAAGATTTATTATCTAAAGAAGTGGGTGAATTTAGTACCAAATTAAAAAATTAGTTGTAAAGAGTTTAAATAAAATCCCAATAATTAATGAAAATTTCCTAGCTAATCAAAAAAAAATATCAATATATTTTTTAAACTTTAAAATATTTTAAAAAAAAGTTATTATGTATATTTTAAAACATTATAAATAAATTTCATCATCATTTTATAAAAATTTACTTTATAAAAAAATTATTTAAACACTAGTTATGACTGAATATCAAACTAATGTTTGATTTATAGTTTAATACAAATTTAGTTTGCAGTATATAAAATATACAAAACAAAAATAGACCACATAATTAACGAAATAGTTTCTATCAAAAGATGATAACTAATCCCCTCCCCATGTAACTCACGTAGTTCCAAAAAGATTATATGAATATAATCTTGATACATAACCCCGATCAAGTATACACAACCCTTGTCTAGCTATCCATGCCACATAGTGACTTCTTCCACAATAATTTTGGGAATGAAATAAGCACAGGCCCCATAGAAACCTTCTCTACAAAAACATGTGTGTGAATATTGTAAATCGATAGTAAGGAAATATCGAGTACTACTTCATTTTAGTGCATGAGCTATTGTGTCTTGATAAATGGGTTAAAAATAATTGAATGAATATAAAGTCATAAAATATAAATAAAAGGCTTATAGACATAGAAAATATTGTGTTTCTTAGAATTATGTTCTATGAAATCATGAGACACCTCTGATGTAGCTGGGAGTGGAGTTAGAGTTGTTTTTCAAAAAAATAAAATAAAATTGAGCAACATAATCTCTCTTATTTATAACATTATGAAACTATTTGTATGTTATATTGGCTCCAATCATTCATAATCATAATTAAGGTAATAATGCCTCATGTAATTCTCTTTAGTTATTAGTATAATTTATCATATGTTTACAATTTTACATCATACATGAATCTCATGCAGGATAATAAATTCTTTGAAAATATAATGCTTCATAATAGAGAAACCTTTTGAGGAATAATAATCTGCGTATTATGCATCCTCATACAAGGTTATAGAATCATTTAATGTTCCCTATAATAGTTTATGTATAATGATTAATGTAATAATCACTATTAAATTTGATAATATTGTTGTTATAATAATTAAACTGAAATATCAAAGAATATTGATGGTGGATCATTCTTGATGATGGCCCATATATGGAGGTCAATTAGGCCTAAAATTATATAGGCTTTTTGAGGTTTGTATAATGGTAGGTCAGGTGTTCCAGTGACCCATGTTTAGTGGTGACTCATCTCAATGCTGACACATTTGATGGTAGTAGATCCTCATTTCTAACTCCTTTATGGAGGTGGGTATATTTTGGTGGTGCCATAATATTCATGGTGGGTCTTTTCTGGAGATGAAATATTTTCAATTGTGATTCATTTCAGGAGAGAACTCATCTTCATTAGTGATTATTTTATTGAGGTGTCTTATCCTCTATGGTTATTTTTTTGATGGCGACTCTTCCTCAATAGTGTGTCATGTTCAATAGAGACTCAAGTCTCGTGGTGGGTCTTTTAAATAAATTTCTTAATTATACCAAGCTATATTATATTATAATATACTATAATTGAAAAAAAAACTCATTGAAAACATAATTAACTTGATTTTATTATAACTAAAAAATGATCCAAACTATATCCCTCTTTTTAATGATCACAAATCATTAAAGTTTATAAACTATTTGTTGAATAAACTTTGCATTAAAAAAGACTAGAATAATGTTTATGATACAAATTTTGTTTGAAGATATTAAGTAAATTATAGTAGAAAAGGTATGTCATATGTATGGTATGAGAGTATAATTTAAATACCCATATTTAATAAACTTGGTATGGAAAGTATAAATTAGATACATATTGAATGAAAGGTATCATATCAATAAATAACGTTACTGATTTATAATATGATAATATCACTATTAAAATAGTAAATAGATTCCATATTCAATCTCCCCCTTTTAGGATTATGAAACAGTGAAAATAAAAATCGTAAATGAAAAAATTAAAATGATAAATAAGAAGATAAATTTCATTAAGGAAAAATAGAATTGAATTAAATTAAAAAAAGATAAAAAAAATCACATGGAAGTCCTTATAAAATAATATAGTCTAATATCATATATTATTCACTTGGGTGCGGGAGGATATTGGTTATTTTCCATTGCCAATGGAAAGGGTAACATTGGTTGAGAATTTTTCAATTGTGTTTGAGGATGTATGGAAAATAGTTGGAGAAGGAGGATCTCATATAATAATTGGCTAGAGATGTTGGACATCTTCTCATAGAGACAAAATTAAGGGAGGGAATAGAGAAGATAATTGTGCATTTAGATGTTGGGTAATAGTTTCTCTGAAAAACTCTGAATTAGTGGCTAGAGGAGTGCTATTAGTAGTCAGTAGAATAGAATCCAAATCCCCTATTACAGTGATATATACATTCAAAAAAATCTTTATAAGATTTATGATGTCATTGGTTATCTTTTCTACCCACTACATGGAACTAAAAATTCATTTTCTCCTCTACAAACAACCTATGCACTATAGTCATCACATTCAACTAATTAACCTTGTCCCTAAAAGATTATGTAATTGGAGTCGTCATGAGGATCATTATATGAAACATGAAGTGTGTGTTGATATCATGCTTATTATATATCCTAAAAAGGTAATACATTATTTCAAATTTTATATTCAATCTTCCATCTCTTATTTTATTAAGACATTCCCCAACTATCTTATAAGCATGGTCACCATTATTCCTAATCAGCCGCAAACTCTCCAAAGAGATATTAAGGACATCTCTTGAAATAACATGAAGCTCTTCCCAATCCTCTCACTAGATCAAATCAATATCCAAGGGAGGAGGTGGATCATTGGATGTAGAAGGTACCGATGGAATATTCTATAACCATTTCAATAAGAAAACTATACTATATATAATATGTCTATATTCCCATGCATCACTGATCTGAAAGAATATAACTCCTTGGATAGTTTTTTTTCTCTATCTCCACATCCTAAATATGATGCATCGTCTTAGGATGTATTTGGTTTATCAAATGCTAAAATAAATATATTTTATATCTTTCACTATGATTAGTGATATGAGGTTCCAAATTCTTCTATCATTATAACAAAATAATACATACGTATTTTGCTAAAAGACACCAAGTCTCTTCTAGAAACAACATCAATAGGAAATGGGGAAACAACTAATAATTTTGTAGAAACTATATCATTAGAATCCTTTTTAGGCATATTTGTTGTAGAAAAATATGAAAACAAATCCCTATATATCTCTAGTAGTATCAATCTATTCATCCAATCATCACTCAATATTTATATATTTTCAAACTAGGACAATAGGTGAACCATTAATTAGTGGAATGGTCCCATCATCAGAGTATATATAGTCCAAACATATTCATAGATACCTTTTATATCTATCAAATTATTCATGAGATGAAACAAATACTGGGAAAAAGATATAATAGTAGGTTAAATATTTGTATACTCAATTTCTATATGTTCATCATCTCTAGGATCAACATGGTCCCCATCAACATGATAAACAGTGTGATTAAGAAATCTTGGGAATTTGTAACCCTCAATAGATTCACCAAAATAATATCTAGAGCTCTATAAACATCTCATAATAATCTTTTTAAATCCTCATACATAGAAGAAACATACAATACTAGAGAATAAATATGATTCAGAGGTATCTCAACATTATCCACAAAACTATTTTCATTAGGACTGTCACGATCTGAATAAAGAAAATTTCTATTTCCATCACTATCTCCCTTATCATTTCCATCTTCATCTACTGTATCTTTTCATTCTTCTTTATTACCATCTAATTCTCTGACATTATCTTCTTATTATTAAAAATTTTCCTCTTTATCTAATACTTCATCTTCTATTTTCCTTTATCTTATTTACCAGATCATTTTGAATATCTTTTATCATCATTAGAATGAGGTTCAAACCCTATGAATATAAAAAACGCTTATATTATTATTCTTTAGAAACCTCATTTTATTATTTTTTCATACCATCACATAAAAGAGAATTATCTAATAGGTAAAGATCTATGGAGGCTGTATGGATATAAAATTATAGAAAGAGGGATCTAAGGAAAATTAGGATCCCTACTTTCACTAAATAAAAATTATTATTAATTAATAGATGCTACAACCACCATTACATCTTACTCATTATTAGAATAAACTATGAGAATATATTTATCTAATCCATGATCTATAGGATTATTTGTACTTTTTGGATGATCAATAAGATTGAAATCATCATAAACCATGTTTATCTCATCAACCCATGATATCACTTGGAATAAATCCCTAATAATAATTTTAGTCTCCTTCATGAGTATCTTTATGACATCTAGTCCTTTTTCATAAAGAGAAAACAAAATTCTTCCCATTTATAAAATTTCCAACACAATCTATATCTTCCCCAAAGCTAAGCTCATCATCTTATTGAAATAATTGACTAACCTACAATAGAACAACCTCTCATTATTCATGATCCATTCTTCCCAGCCCTAGTCATCGTTCCCTTTAAACATAAACAATATACTAGTCATAAACCTCTCACTATTTACATAATATTTGGTTACCATTGTATACTTATATTGTTCTGTATTTAGTGGATCTATATATAGTTGGCTTGATTGTCCATAGTTTATATTCAAAATAATTGACTCATTGGGAGATAACACTACTTCATGATTCACTATATCCATTTAAAACATGTTTTAAGGTTGATACAATGTTGGAAAAAGGTGAATGGTTTAGATAGGCAGTTGCTGAGAAGTTCAAAAAATATTCTGATAGTGAGAGAGAGAACATCAAAAAAAGGTTATGTCCACAATTTATATCATTCCAGGATTCATAAATCCAAAAAACAAAAAAAAATATTTAAATAGAAAATGAATAAATAATTGACTAGTAAATAAAATTAGCAATAATGGGTTATTCTAAAAGTGGGTTGTTCCAACAGTGGGTTACCCAATGATGGGTAATTTCAAGTGTTGTGTAATTTCTAGTTGTGGGTAATATCCAACTATCAGTAATGTCAAATTGTATGTAATTTTCAATAGTGAGTAATTTAGAATGAAGGATACATTCAAATGGTAGTTAATTTAAAATGGTGGTCAATTTCCAATGATTTTTAACTTCCAATAGTGGGTCTACATAATTAAAGCGTAGTAAAAAATTACCATGACTAATTCGTGCATGATTTTGTATTTTTCTATCAGAATCCATGGTCATAGTGCAAATATTAGCAAGTTTATGATCAATTCAAATATTTTCAAGAGTTATATCACCGTTTTGAAGATGGTTTCTAAAAAAGTGATGTTTTACATCAATATGTTTTCTTCTTGATTTAGAATCCCATTTTTTATTTGATTGCAGAACTTGTGTTGTCTCAGATTATATGGACCTCAAAATATATATCCATAGTCTAGACATGTGTGTTTATCTTCAAAATTTGAGCTTAGAAGCTACCTATATCTATGTATTCAACTTCATTAGTAGATATAGAAACATAATTTTTATTCTTAATACACAAAGAAACTATAGAATATCCCAAAATTTGACTTTTTTTTGAGGATTTTTTATATATAACTAACGACCACAAAAATAAGCGTCTCAATTAGTTGCTAAGTCAAATGCTTGATATTAAGCATAAAACTCTTCTTAATTTGATGTATGTGTAAGGTATGTAAAAAAATTAACAAAAAAATGGGACCCTTTTGGGTTTTATTGAAAATTACCACATATTCACACAAAAATCATAATTTTAGGCCAGATTCATGTTTAATAGAGAAGACATCCAATCATACCTGTATAATTGGTCTAAAGCTCTACATTACCATCTTCATAAAGAACCAACATACACTTGGTACTCATAAAATTTGTAATAATTTTACTATTATCTAAACGAAAAATAAATTAAAATATAATTAACTTTTTTTAAAAGAATGTGTCATGGGACATCCAATATTAAAAAAGGTTTATAAGATTAATAAGAAAGGAAATTTATATTTTTTCAATTTAAGAACATTAAGTATGTCACATGGGATATTAGAATAATATATTCAAACCTTGTTAGATACACCCTTGTTTTCAATACATTGGTCAAGGTGATTAGATACAAAAAATATGTGCAATAAAATGTAGTTCATTAACACAATAATGTCGAGATAGTTAGCCCATTTTTCTACCATCTTCCATTAAATATAGACCTTTCCCATCTTAACCACCTAGAAAATGTTATTGGAGTGACTATGAAAATATACATTATTCCAATTTATATTGTGTGAAAATGAAATATACATGATTAAACCCATCATCACTGCATCGAGAGTAGTGGAATGACCACAAAGTCCTTGAATTCATAACACAACCTCAATATTATTATATCTAAAGATGATCCCAAAGCCTTCTAGTTCAAGGTTCCCCTCAAAGTACCATCTATGTTTCATTTGATACATCCTGCAAGAGGGGGAAACTAGAAGACCTCAACAGCTCAGAGTGGTTTAGAGAAGTTACCTTTGGATCTAAGCTTTCTATGAACACAAAAGTCTTTAACCATGTTTCTATAGAGATACACATGAAGGATGTTGTCGTTGTGAACATCTATTATACTATCTTCATGTGTTTTCCTGGTATTTAAAGTCATACATTCGTGGATGAGCATAATTATGGTTATCCATGAAATGTGAATAACCCCCATAGAATCCCAACAAGACATGTCTTGATGGGTTTAATTGAAGAGATCATGGTTTTTAATACCAATCACTCCCATGGCTTGATGAGAACAAAATTAGATCCAAGGATCTATGATTATTTAACATTCCTGAATACTACCACTCCATACAAACTTCCTCATTCGGGAGTTGATGGTTTGGATGACCGAGGTAGTCCAAGAGTTCAATGTGAAGGAATATAGCAGATTTGAAACCCCCACATAAAAACATTAAAATATATATTTTTATTTAGAATAATTCCTTCATTATTTTGAAAACTCTAAAAACCATGAATGAATGTAATTTCACCCATTAAACTCATATCAAAATCATATTGGTCATCATTGAACAATTAGTACATAAAGAATTTGTAGAATATCCAAAGATAATTTTATCAGCATTGATTTGAAAAACAAACATATCTTCTGAAATTATTTTTATAAAATAGATAGGATCATCAATTCCTAATAAAAATAATTTTTAAATTAGAAAATTTATTATCTTATATGGTCGATGTCTCAGATCGTGTTTTAAACAATATAAATCATTTAATATATTGAAAACTTGATTTGGAAAAAGGGGATTTTTAAAATCGGGGGTTGTTCAACAAAACCATCATCAACTATATTATCATTCAAGAATTAAAATTTTAAATCCATTTGATATAGTATGAAATCAATAAAGGATTCATTGGAATGTAGTATTCTGATGGCATTATCTATGGATACAGGTGAAATTCTTCCGTATATTCTATACCCTCATTCTGAATATACACTTTGGAAACTACTGTAGCCTTATTTCTTACAATCGCTCCAAATTCATCAATATTCCTTATAAATACCCTTTACGTACATATATGTAATGTGTATTTAGGTCTATCAATAAGTAACCGAACATTATTTCATTAAAAATTTGATTAAGTTCTTCTTGGATGACCATTATCCATAATTCATCATTAATTGTTCAGTTAGGTTCTTAGGATCAACCTTTAATTATAATGCTTGATGTTTGACATAGTTTTTAAAACATATATAGTCACTATACCTCTATCTATATCTACAAAAACAATATCTATATGGTGTAATTTAAGTCTCTTAATAGTTCTAGAATAATAATTGTTGTTAATCTCATTGTCTTTTACCTGTTATAGACTATCCAATGAAATATATGATTTTTCATCATGTTTTACATCAGTATCAGATTGCATGCCATTTATGTTCAATGTGGGAAAATAATCATCAAAATTATCTAAAGGATTTTAGGATCCTATGGATCTACCTCATCAATTTATACTTGGAATGTCTCTTCCACAGTAATTTTTATTCTGTTAAACACTCTGTAGTTTTTACTAGATATTTAATAATAGTAGAAAAATGCTTCATCACACATAGAAGAAAACATTTCCTAATAATCTTTAGTGTTAAAAATAAATACATTTGAATCAAAAAAACCTAATTTATATTACTATAGTATTTTTATTATTTCAAATTTCATATAGAGTTTTCATTAATATGGTTCTAATTAAAACTCTATTAATTTTATAGAAGAGTATCTTCATAGCCTCTACAAAATAGTAAAAACGTAATCCATATTCATTATGCATTGTCTGGGATATCTCTTGAATTTTCTTATTTATTATTTCTACAACTCTATTATACGGATTGGTCCTCGGAGCTGCTATGTTATGATTATATCCATTTTTTGAGAAAATGGATTCAATATTTTGATTTTCAAACTCACAACCATGGTCAATTCATAAGGTGTTAATCCAATGTTCACATAGGATTTATATATATTTTCTATACAAGATAATGTAAGAGTTGGTTTCACTTTTTTGAGTTAAAATTATTACCTATGTATACCATGAAATTTCATCTACAATGATGTAGACATAATACTTGACATTTAAAATATCAACTCTATATGGTCTAATAATGACTGAGTAAACCAATTCAATAGGTTGATAAATTTAAACATCGTTATTTAATTGATAATATTTTTTCTGTTGTTTTTCATTTTGATTGGGCCCGTATAATTTTTCATTTATGGGTTCATGTTTGTGTATATCCCTAACTAAATCTTTCATATATAGATTTTTTAGGACAGAATAATACAAAGATACAAAAAGTGGTGATTTGTGTCTTGTCGATAATAATCATAGAATTTTTTGTTTAACCCTCCTTCTGAATTATGTATATATGTAGTGTTAACTACGATTAGAATTATTAGATATGGATAAAGAGTAATGGTGAACATAAAAATGTTTATAGTGGTTTGGAGAACACTGATCCCCTAGTCCACTCCACAAATTCCCTCTCTACGAGCTTGATGATTTTCACCAAAAAAATGTCATATAATCAAAAGACCTTCAAAACCAAAACTGAGTGCAGGATGTTGAATCCTTTACAAAATGTATAAATATTTTCATCTTTTTATTTTATAGGGGACCAATATATCAGAAACATAGTAAGAGGAGTTGACACTCGAATTAATAAAAATATTTTGATTTATTTAATGGTCCAATTTGAATATCACTAATGTTATAGAAAATGACATAATAGGGATTGTCTTCTTAAATTATAAAATAAATTAATAAATAATAGTTCTGAATTGATCTTGTCTTTCAAATGATCATAAATAAAAAAAGGAAAAAATAAATATTAGTAGTTTCAACAGTATGAGGATGAAATGTATGACTTAAATGTTTTGCCACTTTGAGAGAACAACTCATTTTTTTGGGTTTTTCAAAAGTTTTCTTGATGGGTACTCAAATATATGTAGTCTTATATTTCATATATCATGGGTTTATAATGTTATAATATTCAATCCATATATATTGAATACACAACTTTCTTTTAATTGAGTGTGTCTATGAAAATTGCTTAGCAGATCGAAGATATTCAAATTTAAATAAATTAGAAGAGTCGTAAATTCCATTATAAATATGAATGATTTATTCTGTTAAATATGGGTCTTTAAAATATTATTAAAATTTATTTAATTAGTCATATAATATCTTTTAATAGATATTTACATCCATCAAGACTATTCCAAAAATCCCATATAATATTGGTGATTTGAATACTCCAATATTGAATATTCAAACATAGGGTTCCTTAATGTGACAAGAAAATATTAAATGTTGGTTTGAAAACATATAGTTGAATAAAATAGTAGAGTTGATATAAAATACATTTTTTTACTGAAACATTGGGTTGTTCATCCATATATTCAATTTTCACAAACATATTGTTCCATCCAAATTCCAGATTCATTATTCATACATTCTAGAAAATAGAGGGGTAAAAATCCATACACAATATTATATACAAAGGGATCATTCCTTATATGGTGATATGAATGTATCTTTAATTACCTACATACCATTCTAAACATAGGATTCCTTCCAAACACTATTATTATCATTATAGGTGATGACCAGTTTTTTAGAATATTCTAAAAATGAATTCTTAATAATTTGATGAATATTACATGAAAATTAATTTCATGAATATAATTATATAATAAATATTTCAAAAAATGTTAATTTATTGAAATTTACAAAAAATAATATCATTAATAAAAAATTTAAGATAGTTTTTTAGTATCAAAATCAATAATATTTATAGTGTATTATTCTGACAATAAATTCCCAACAATACCCATCCCCCCCTTTTGAATTTCACAAAACCCAATAAATAATATATATAAAATATAGTATTTTAAATACTAATGAAATAAAATATTATGTTAAAAGTTTTTTTAATATTAAATTTTCACAGTATTATTTATTTGAAAAACCATTCTCTTCAATCTGAGAATGTCATGTTTTCCCAATTTTATCCATTTTTTGTGATATAAAAAATAAAGCATATGAAATTTTATTAAATCACATTAAATTTATTAAATAATTATGAATTAATTTTTTATTCTACTATATAGAAAAAATAAAACATTTTTTCTTGAAATAGAATTAAACATTAATAAAAATAAACATATAATAAAAATGAATATAATAAAGATAATGAGAAATATTTTCACTGAAAAATGATTATTATTTTAAATGAAATGTTGGAGGATAGAGATTAAAATGAAGGTTTGTATTAATGTGAATGTTTTTGTTTAGGGGATGTAAGTGTTTATGACGAAGATAAAGATGCTTAAAAAATTTATCTTAACTCAGTAAACTATCCACCTATACATTTTTTATGATTTTATACCACCTACCATATCAATGATATTGAATAATGAACCTCTTTAAAGGCTTCAACCATATTTAATTTTCTAATGCTAGGCATATTTTCCACTTTCTACGGAAATTGAGTGAGTTTTTCACTTAACTAATTGATTAAAATTCAAATTCTAGGTTCAATAGAGGTTAACTGGGAAACAAGATCTATGTGATCATCCAATAATACATTCAAATGTGCACTGTTACACTAATGTAATTAAATCCCATCATACATGTGATACATTATAGATGTCATTACTTGAAATCAATATACAAGAATGCGAGAAGATTATTATTCATATGTAAAAATTACTTATTGACTGAAATAAAATTTAATTGATTCAATATGGAATCCCAAATAACATTTCAGATATATAATAACTATTTTGGAAAAATATTATGATCTATGTTTTAGAAATTGATCAATTTTTTTTTCTAAAAATAATCAAAACCTATTCTTGATACTTAATTTTCTCAAATACTATGATGTTGAATCTGAATGGATTTAAATTCTATCTAAGAATAACTTATTGTCTAAAATATATCAATAATTTTTTGGAAGACACTAATTTACCATGAAAAAATAATTTTTTTTTCCTTTTCTTGTTGAATCGAGTAACTAATCCTTTAATTTGACTGTTTAAATAATTAGAAGAATCATCTTCATGAACTGGAGATCGTTGGAATCTGTTAACAGAGGATAAATATTTTTTAAAAAATTTTCTTTATAATAAAAATATAAATATCAAGAACCACTATTAATTCAGCATGTTCTTTTGATTCTTTGACCAGGGAATTTTCTAAAAAAGAAAATGATTTATTCTAGAGTGACCTTGTAATATCATCCACTACTTCAGTGTATTTCTCATCTACTTGATAATTTTATGATTCTTTTTCTTTAACAATATTTTTTTGAGCAATTTATTATTATTTATGAATCTATTATTATTATTTGGTTTATGCTCAATGATTTTTTATGGGGTTATTTCACCATTTTATGAAAACCATAAAACAGGTTCTGGATTTGTGGTGTCCTGAACTATAACTTCATCCCTATTTCTCTATTGGATAAAAAGAGTCTCAAAATTTGGTTCTTCCAAATTTTCATCAGGAGATGGTGGAATATATCTCACAGCTTCTAGTTTTGAGACATCAAATTTGATTCATCTTTTATATGGATGGGTTTTATTATTGATTCTTGGTTATGTGACATCATCATTTTGAATTTTGATATTATCTACATATCCCAAAACTATTTTCTCTTACTAACCATTAGAACCAATTTATTGAATGGTTTCTACACTAAGAGGTAATAGTGTTCCATTATAGTTACTCCAAAGTTTCATATTTTCCATAAAGTTATAGAATTCATACTATTTCTTGGATGACATCTGGAGTTAATTTATGGATCCCTTATCTTAACTATTTGATGTAGCATTAATGAAATCATCCTTCCAGAAGGATAGAAGGACATATTTTCCTCCTCCTGACACCATTAGTTCATGTAATTCAAAATGGACTATGGGAAGTTAAACCTAACATCACTCATCATCAGAAATATAATGTACATATCTGGGTAAATAACATTCTCTAGTTTATACATCTATAGAACTATATAAAATTGAATAAAATTGAGTAGTATCATCTGGTTTTTGTAAAGATCCTTCACAACCATTTTAATGAATGTTGGTCTAACCAAGAAGAAAATACATAATATCCTAAAATTTATATTTATGGTTTCCTAATAACTTTAGATCAAAATAAAAAACTCATTCATTAGGTCATTGAAAAATCATGCTTATTTCTATCATAGTGAATAGAAAATACCAACGATAAATGATATAAATGAAAATATACAAGGTATCTCTAAAAAATAGTTTTAATTACATAAAAACATATTAACACCAATATCAAAATATAATTAAATTTTCCTCTAGATAAAAGTTTTCATAGAATAAGAAATTATAGTGAATTCATCAGAGGAATATTTTTCGGAATTATCTGTAGAAAATCAATGACCTTACCTTGAAGAGTCTTCCTATAGGTAAGGGGATTATTTATTCTTCTCAGTTTTCCTACCTCTTCCATCATCATTTTTAATGAACTCGATGTTTAACGGTTTTTGGAATCGAGGTTTTCAAAGGAAGAATAGGACTCTAGTAGGAAAAGGGTTTGAAATCAACGGGTACGAAGAGAATCGAGAGAGAAAGGGTTTTTACTTTTATTGGTGATGTGGTCATGGTTTCTCAAGCCCATTACATATTTTAATCATTTATTTCATTATTTTGAATAGAAATATTTTTCAAATAAGAATGGAAATTTTTTAATTAAATAGTGAACATTAATATAATAAATTAAAATAAAATAAATATACTTAAAAGAGAAATTAACAAAATGAAATATTTATTTAAAATAAAATATTCTTAACACGATCTTAATAAAATCAAAATATTAAGTAAGAAGAAGTTTAGTAAGAAATATTAGCTAGTACATGTTTTTTATTTATGAACTTTAAAGATATAACCTTATCAATAACATGATATCATAGAAAATGAAGTCATATATCAATATGATTGGTTCTAGATTTACTTATAGGATTTTTGGAGACAATAATAGAAAGGATATTATCACATAAAATAGTTATATTATTAAAATTATATCAAAAGTCCACTAAGGATTTTTTTCATCGACAATACTTGTGCAAAAAAACTACTAGAAGATATATGTTATGCCTAAATTATTGATAGGACAGATGAATGTTGACTCCTACCCAACCAGGATACAAATGATTTTCCTCAAAATGTGATAGGTCCCTAATGTTTTTTTTCTCACTAAAAAAATCCTCCAAATTGTGCATATGAAAATGATATTAAATTAAAATAATATGTTTTTGGGTAAAGTAGGTATTGAAAAATAACATTCATTTAAATGTATAAAAACATTTAACCAAAGTTAGACGGTATATTTTTTGGTTTGATTGAAATCTAGCATATAATCACAAAAAAATATTATTTATGGTCTTCTAGTAGTAAGATATAATATATTTCCAATCATACCACTATATAACTTGTTTTCACCTAGTTTTCCACCACCATCCTTATCATGGGTAACATTATTACACAAAGGATTGGTGTAAGAATTAATATTTTAAAGACATAGATTTTTCAATAAATAAATAATATAACTATATTGATTTAAAACATTTCCATAATCATTTTTAATATTAAAATAATATAAAGATATTAAATTTCCTCATAATATAAATAAAACATTATGTTTTTTTAAATTTGGTAGATAATTATAAAGAATTTTTTTGATCAAAATATAACATGATCAATATTATTTTGTACTAATTGAATATTAGATAAAATGGTAATCTAAAAAGTGTATGATCTACCAAACCAGAAAAAAATAAATTTTCAAATAAAAAATAACTTAATCATACAGACCAAGCTTTAACTGCCTGTTTAAGGCAATAATGTTGATTTGTATGTTTAAAAATTGAATTTTTTATCATGAAGGATTTCAAAACCTATTGGTTGATCAATATAAATATCCTCTATAAAATATCCATTTAAAAAGGATGATTTTACATCCATGTTATATAATTTTATATTTATATGAGATTCATATGATAGAAAGATTCAGAATGCCTCAAATGTAGTAACATGTGCGAAGGATTCATCATAAACAATTCCTCCTAATATATTGTATCTGTTTGTTACTAATTTAGGATGGTTTCTAGAAATTAACCCTTGATCATCCAATTTATTTCTGAATACCCATTTGGTTCCTATCGTTTGATACTTGGATGTTCTACCGACTAATTCCAATGCATTATTTCTATTGAATTGGTTTAGTTCTTGATCCATTGATAATAATAAAACATTCATCTTGTAAATCGTCTTCTATATACATAGGAATTAATAAGGATATAATGGTAGAAAATTTATCTTGGTTTCCAACATTTCTTCTAGCCCTAATTCTTCTATCATGATTTCTTATAATAGTTTCTACGGGATGACCACTTTTGGTTCTAGGAAGTCTAGTAAATACACTTTTAGGCTATTCATTTTCATGATCCTCTAGACTGGAATAAAATTCAGTAATATTATTTTTATTATCAATTTCATATGAATAAAGCATCATGTTATCTAAAAATTTATTAATCTCATCTTTTGGATCATTCTCTTTAATGGATGGGTCTTATAATAACCCTTCTCTTTATATCACACTTGACCATAATTTTTTACATAAACTCGTCACTTAATACAACATAGAAGATAAATAGTTATAGTGTCTTATGGTCTTAGTAACATTACATTTAAACTTTTAACATTATATACATATATTTATTGAAAACCTATTTTACATAACCTCACTCAATCCTTCATACTTAGCATTTCAAGGGATAACATGGGAACATACATAAAAACAAGGTGAGCTATAAAGCCAAGTATTGGAGTAAAAAAGTCATAAAATGATTAATATAGTACATCTTAGGTAATAATCATATCAATGAAGTATAATAGAAATGTGAACATAATGTAATTACATAGAATGATAATCATAACATGGAAATGTGGCCAAAACATTTAACATGATGTTATCATGATCCAAGGCTCATTAAACATAGAGCATGATTGAACCATAATTTCACATTAAGTAGAATGTGTATACCCTCATTTTACTTGAATTATCATGATACTAGTTTTTACCCAATGCATTGAAGGGCTATCTGGGCACACCATTTTTAACCATTTCATTTCATGCATATATGATCCACATGGATCATATACCATTGTTTCATAAAACATCAAAAATTATTCCATGATAAAGGAATATGGATTTAATACATGAAACTATATAATAAATAAGTAAATTAGATTAAAGGTGAATACCCATGGTATATAAATGAACATGGCATGCATTATACAATGACTTTGGCTTGGAAATTTGTGGTGCAATTTCGGCTGCATAACAATATGACATAGGAATTCATAATAATTATTGATGAGAGGGAATTGAGTGTCTCATAATATATACGTGAAATTTAAATTTTTGTGTCATATAGATACATGTCTGGACATATGTAATGTAATATAGATTCCTAAAGCAAAATAATTTCTTTAATGAAAATGAGGAGAGTGAAATCCCTTATGGAATTTCGGAATTGTAACAGGTGTACATGGGAGGCATTAATGAAAGAGAAAGGGATATCGCATCATTAAAACATAATTGGGGAAGTATATGGAAGGTTCAAAATCAATCCCCAAAATTTTTAATTGAAAAGACAAGTGTATATCAATATAGAGACACATGGACAAAAAATGAGAGTGGACGAAATCCTTCACTTGAAAGTGTGGTCCCAAAGGCTTGGGAGGGGCCTCAGAGAGGCTTCTTCGGAGATTGGGCACCTTGGAGGGATTTTAGAGAGGGTAGGTCTAGGTAGGGATCTGCTCCAAGGGTTTTTAGGGAAGATAAGTGGGAACCTGTGTTGGTTTATAAAAGAAAAGAGTGGGAATTATTTGTTATTTAGGTTTTGGACACTCTACAATAAACTAATCAAAACCACAAAACAACCCATGTTTTTTACTCATTTTTTCCAAAGATGAGTGTAAAATATTATTTTATAATTCCAATGCACGAACTCAGTAAAATATTGGGCTTTATTATCTAGAGGTGAGTCACACTCTTAAGGAAATCATTTTAAAAATTTATAATGATTGGTAATTCATAGAGGGTCCACTATAGTACCATAAAATTAACCAAACAAATTTATAATAACATTTATTAAAGTTAAAACATATATTTTCAGAAAATACCTTTTATATTATTGTATTATATCCCTATTGGGTAATTAATATGTCATAAAACACATTTTTTTATTAAAAGGTATTTAATTTTTTTAGAATAAGTCGACTATCTTGGAAAATTATGAAACATTCACATTTGAATAATTTTGACATCCCGATTCCAAAAAAAAATTCAATTTATCCAAATAAATTTTTAAATATGTCTATTTTTAATTTTAAAATAAAAACATACATTTTAAAAAATTTATGGGTATTGAAAAAATTCCTTTCAAACCATAATAAAAATTACAGTTGTATTCATCAAAATTATAGGATCATTTATATTTATAAAAAATTAATTTAGTAATAATATTTTATAAATATATTATTTTATTCAATTGTTTATTAATTTGTCAAAATAGGTTTCTTAATTGAATATTAACTAAAAATACTATATGATCTTTAAAAACTATTTACAATGTAGAGATAATAAAATTAATGTATATTATTTATTCTATAAAAAATGAACATAATCAATTTTCTAGGTCCTTGTCACATAACCCCTTATAACACCCACAGAAGACCTAAGGGTAAGTTTTTGATTGTGAGATACCATTGGGGGGGGATCAGATAACATTGCTTGGGTGGTAATCTCTATTAACATCCACTTCCCCCATAGGTTGTTCCATTCAAGCATAACATTTTAATGCTTGGCTTGGGTTGGTTAAGAGAGAATCCCTTTGACAACACCTCCATCTTGTGGTCCAAAAAATGGGCATCATATGGAGAAATTCTACTGAATGTGGAAATCTATTCCATTTTCAATGTAAATTGGATTTGTTAAAGCCCTATATTAATACTAATCATGTAATCACTATTCAAAGTCTATATTTGAAATGGTAACAATTCAATGGAAAATTTTGAAATCCAAATACATAAATCCAAGGAATATGAAATTTTATATAACCTTTATACCAAATAAGACATTTAATTAGATCAAGCGATATTTTCATTAATATATGTTTGGGTCATTACAATCTTCCCCCCTTAAAAATTTTCACCCTAAAAATTTCCTTTTCCCACATTAAAACAAATGTGGGTAACTCTGCCTCAACACATCCTCTGGTTCCCACCATTCTTCCTCAAACATGTGGTTTCTACACAACACTTTCATGAGGGTCATTGTCTTATTTTGTAGATCTTTGTCTCTGTGATCTATGATCTTCATTGGTTTCTCTTCATTGGAGAATTCATTATCCCATGGTACCACCTATATATTGAGTAAATGTGATGGTTCAGGTATATACTTCATCTAGAGCGATACATGGAATACATAATGTACTTTATAAAGGTTTGGTGGGAGTGCTAGTTGATATGCCACAACTCCAATGCGATCAGAAATCTCAAAAGGGTCGATGCACCTTGGAATATGTTTTCCCTTGTTCCCAAATCTCACAATTCTCTTCCACTACGATATGCAAAGGAATACCATGTATCCAATATCCAACTCTTGGGATTCTCGACGATTATCATCATTGATCTTTTGGAAACTCTGAGTAGCGTTAATGTGAATATGGATGGTCCTAACCTTCTACCCCATTTTTTCTATAATTTCTAGACCTAGGAGTACTAGCTCCCCAACTTTATCACAATGTGTCGGTGATCTGCACCACTTCCCATAAAAGGCATCAAAAAGATATATTTGTATGCTTTAGTGGAAATGGTTATTGTAAGAGAACTAAACCAGAGGTTGATATTGATTCCATCCTCCATTGAAGACCATTTATCTTGATATAAACATTTCCTCATGTGTTTGGATAGTTCGATCAGATTGGCCATCAGTTGGATGATCATAAGTCGTACTAATGTTTAGCTGAGTATTCAGAGCATGTTGAAGACTCTTCAAGAACATAGATCTGAATCTTGGATCATGATCAGATACAATATATATTAGTACTCCAGGAAGCCTTAAAACTTCTAATATATATATATATATATGTTCCAGTTGATCCAATGGAAAATCTCATCTAATTGAAATGAATTGTGATGTATTTGTATGATGATTCACACAAAATCAGATAAAAATGTTTCCTTTGGAAGTCTTCATATTTCCAGTGACAAAGTACATAGTGATGTTATCCCATTTCTATGCTTTTATGGGTAATTGTTGTATCATCCCCTTAAACGTCTTCCTCTCAACATTCACTTGGTGACATACCGGGCACATTTATTATACTCAGTGACCTGCTTCTTCTTCGTATCCCACCAATACATCTCAAAGAGATCTCGAAATATCATTGTGTTTTCTATGTGAATAGAGAAATTAAAACTATGTGCATCATCCAAATGTTCCTTCTTTAACTCCGAATTTGATGGAACACACTTTCTTGACCCAAATCATAGAATTCCTTCATCATTTACATTGATCTCTATGGATTTACCTTTTATGATAGTTTTCAATTTCTTCTGAATTCCCACATCATCTTCTTAATCATAATTTATACATTCCAAAAAGATATTTTTGAACAATGATTTGTGTATGGATTGATGATATCCTCTTAATTATGATTCTCATGTCTATCTTCATCAAATCTACTAATATTTGATCATTTTCAAATCTCATGAATGATAAAATTTGTGGGTCCTTTATCCATATAGCATATGTCACCATGTTAACAATCCCAGGGTGGTAATGGATTGATCATTCATAGACATTGATCGGCTCTAGCCATCATCATTGTCACATATTCACATCTTTCTATGTAAATATATACTTGATGCTTTTGTGATTTGTGTATACTTCACACGTCTCCCCAAAGAGGTAATTTCACCAAAATTTTAAAGCGAAGATTACAACATCTAACTCCATATCATGTGTTGGATAGTTTTTCTCAGGAAAATTTAATTTCCTTGAAGAATATAAAATGAAATTTCCATTTTTAATCAACACACAACCCAAGCCCTTCGTCGAAGCATCACTAAATACAATTAAATGTTCTACAATTTTGGTTAGTGTGAGAATTGGTGTATTGATAATCCTTCTTTTAAACTCCTTTAATATCACTTCTCATTCATTACTCCAAGAAAACATTACCCCATTCCATGTTATCTTGGTTGGAGGGTTGGAAAATCATGAGAAATTTCTCACATATCAGTGAATATATATAGTTATCCCCATAAATCTAGAGATATCTATTACCGATGATGGCCTCGAACATCCCTCAATTGTAACTGTATTGGAGGGATCCACAGATATGCCATTTTTTGTGATGACACGACCTATGAATGAGTCATATTTCAAGAAGAACACAAATTTTCTATACTTTCATAGAGTTTTTCCTTTCTGAAGTTCTCTGTTACTATGCTTTGATGATACACATGCTCCTCATGGGTTTTGGATTATATTAGAATATAGTCTACAATGATTACTAAAATTTTTTTAGGGAAATATCTAAAGACTCTTTTCATCAAGCCCATGAAGATTTTTGGAGAATTTGTGAGTATGAAAGTCATCACTATGAATTCATAGGGCCTGTATCTTGTAAGAAATGCAGTCTTGGGGATATCGTCCTTCTTCACCCTTACTAGATAATATCCCAACTACAGATCCACCATGGAGAAGTATTATTCTCCACATAGATGATCAAACATGTCATCAATTTTTGGTAGAGGATACTTGTTCCTTATCATGATTCTTTGAGCTCCCGATAATCGATTAAAAGGCCCATTGACCCATCTTTCTCCTTAACAAAGACGGATGGTCCACCCCATGCTGAAAAACATGGGCGTATAAACCCTTTATCTAGATTATTTTGTAGTTTTTTATTAAGATAATAAATTTCCCCAAGCTCCACAACTTTTATTATATACATATTATGGGTTTTTGTAAATGATCCTTGTATAAGATCAACTGAGAATTCAACATCTCTTTTAGGAAGAACCCCAAGAAATTTCTTGAGAATCATGTTAATGAATTCACCCACAATATGCATGTATTCAAGGATGTTGTCTTCTGTAGACTCAATCGTCTAAGAAATATATTATTTCTCATTGGGAAGAAATAAAATTCTTGAAATTATGGTTCTAAAAAATATTTTTCCTCCTCTTTTAACATGTACGGAATCGAGGGTTGATTCTCCATATGGGGAGTGATTTCCCTCTCACTGAAATTTATGTTGTATATATATAAGAAAACCCAATCAATGACATGATTTGAATAAAATTTCACCATTGAGAGAATGAAAAGGCTTTTAGGGACGTTAAATCACCAAATTAGGATAGGGGATGAGTTGAATTCATGTGATACATTGATTTCCCCATCTTACATTCTCACCGACATCTTTAATTCCATGATATATAGTGGTGTGGGGATTGTACTACTATACACTCTGGAAATAAATGAATGTGTAGAACCAGAATAAAAAATTATTATAACTATTCTTGAATTAATAAATAGAATTCCAATCCCAATATTATTTTCAGGGTTTTCTTTGGTGGTATTGATGGAAAAAGCTTGCCCTTGCTTCCTGTGAGTTTATTGGGTACCTACCAAAACTCATGGCATACAGAATTGGTTTGCATATTGTCTTATTTATTTGTAGTAGAAGTAAGGAACATGGATTTGATGGTCAAATGGAGATTTCCTATCCTCTTACGTTGTTTCATGTTTGACCTCTCATCAATTAATGGCCAGGTTCCCTTATCATCCATAACTAAAGCATTTCCTCTCCCCCTTCAGGTAATTTCTGGGTTGTTTCTTTTTGAACCATTTAGGGCAGGGTGCCACATTTTTTGAGCACCATTGGATTTATCCATCAGAACACCACACTTAAAGTTCTAAATGTTCTTTTTTATCCCCATTATTCCCTTGATATTCACTAATATCCATTTCAACTTTGAGGGAATAATGAAAAATTTCCTGAGAGCTTTTGAAGTCATGGATCACTTGGTATTTCTGTAGGATTGCTTTTAGACCACCAAATAATCTTTCAAACATACATCCAGGGGTAACAAAAAAGTGAAAGGCATATCGTTCAAGCCTTGTGATGTTTTCTTCATACGATCCAATGTATTCGTCATCTTTTATCTTGTGGGAAAGGAAGTCACTTTCCATTATATGTCAGAGGGTATGAGAAAAATATCTATCAAATTTTTTTCTGGAAATACTTCCATTCAAACACCCAGACCTTCTACATAGGGTTTTTATTTTTGCTCAATGACCACCATTGATCATCTTCTCCCTCCATATGATAAGCATCCAGATGAACCTTCTCTTATTCAGGAAATTTAAGTATGGAGAAGAACGTTTCAATGGAGTTGATCTATTGTTTGGAAATTGATGGAATAGATGACCCATTAAAAGTAGGAGGATTTGTTCTAATGAAGATCTTTCTTGTGAATTGTTCTTTCTTATTGGGGTTGAACGTTCCTCTTTAACCATGTTTCTATTAATAACCGAGTTAACTGAGAGAGTATCATGAAAAATTTGTGATTCCCAGTCCCATCGGATTGGGCATCTCATTAAAACAGTCATCATATTGATCTTCAAAGCTGTTTTTAGACCGATTCCTCCTACTGGCAGCCATTGGAAGGAAAAAAAGAAATATAGGCATAATACATAAAGGGTAAATAAATTGAAAATTGGATTAATTATAAATTACTTCTGTTTCCTTAACTTAAGAATTTATAGGCTTTAATATATGTTATCAATGATCCACTTCATAACAAATATTCTTAAGGGAATTATTTTATTGCATTAATAATGGTTCATACTATGATTATGAATTTACCAAATAATATCCCCCGAGAGTGTTGTAACCAAGAGTGATGTATGTCCTTTTGTCGCGCACCAATTCTCGTTCATGTCTTGCTCAATGCGGTGTTTTCATATTTTACCAATACATGCATCTTTTCAAGGACTGCATATACCTTCTCCTATCTAGACAAGGGTGTACTTGGTTGATAAATCACTTAAATAATACTCTTCAAAATTTAGGGAATTTTTTATTATAATTTTTCTTCTCCCTATGTCTTTCACTATGGTTGTCTAATCCTAATCCCAAAAATAACTAAACTGATCCTCTGATAAAAACTATAACAACCCTACTATTTATTTCAAACATAAACCTAATTTATTACATAAAATATTAACTTGATTCAACTTAAAATATCAAGAGGTATAGAATATTTGGGGTTCTGGACCATTACAAAACAAATTAAAACATTAAATATGCATCTTTATTGAAAATGTCTTTCACATTACCACAAACATTCTTCCGTACTTAGCATTACATTGGATAACCTAAAGACATGCATAAAAATGGTTGAGATATAATGCCCAGTAAAGGAGTAAACAAGTCATAACAGGAAAAATAAAATACTTGTTAGGATATATGAATATCAATAGATTATAAGAGAACCATGAACATAATGATATGATATAGCATGATTATATTAACATGGAAAAGTGGCCACAACATTTAACATCATATTAGCTTGAGCCAAGGATCATTGCAAAAGGATTATGAGTAAATTATCATTTCAAAATAATTATAATGATTATACTCTCATTTCAATTTACATATCATGATACTACCCTTTACCCATTGCATTACAGCGCTATCAGGGGGCATCTTTCATAATCGTTTCATTTCATGAATAAGTGTGCCACATTGATCATATTACATAGATTCATAAAAAATAATCACTTATTAAATTAAAAAAGTATGTGTAATTAACACATGAAACTATATAATAAATATGTAAATGTACATTAAGGTTAATACCCTTGAGATAGAAATAGGTAGGGTATTCACTACACAATGACTTTGTCTGGGAAAATCATGGTGCAATTTCAGCAACATAATGGCGTGGCATAAGAATTCTTAAAAATGGTTGACGACTGATAAAGGGGTGTCTCATCATATGTAGATGAAATGTACAATAATTGGGGTTATATAGATTCATTTTACAACATATTTAATGGAATGTAGATTTATAACACTAAGAATTTCTTGAATGTAAATGAGGAGAGAGAAATCCATTATGGAATTTGGGCATGGTAACTGGTGTACGTGGGAGGAATTAAGCTAAGAGAAAGGGGTATATAATAATTAAAAAATAATAATGTATGTATAGGGTAGGTGATAAATCATACCCAAACTTTTTTAATTGAAAATAAAATTGTATAGAAACATAAATAATCTTGGACAAAAAACGAGAGAGGAAGAAATCCCTTACAAGGAAGTGTGATCCGAATGCCATGGGAGGGGATTGATAGAGGATTCATGGGTGAGTGGGGCACCTTTGGAGGATTATAGAGAGAGGAGGATAGGGTATGTACATGTTACAATGGTTTTTATTGAATATAATTCATAACTTGGGTGGGTTTTTATTAGAAAATAGAGGGAATTCGTTATTATTTAGGTTTTGGACACTCCAAAATAAAAAAATCTAAACCAAAAACCATACCATGGTTTTTTCCCATTGTGTTTTCCAATGGGGATTGGAATACATTATTTTATATGTCCAATTTCCAAATTATTAAAATATTAGGTTTTCTTTTGTAGAGATGAGTTACACTCATAAGCAAATCATTTTAAAATGTTAAAAATGATTAATAAGTCTTGGAGGGCCCACATAGGCGCCGTAAAATTAATCAAACAAATAAAAAATCAAAATTTTTAAAGGAAAAATATATATTTTCATAACACCCCTTATATAGTTTTTCATAAAATACCTATTGGGTGATTATGATGTCATAAAACACATTGTATTTTTAAACGGTATATAAATTTACAACAAAAATTTGACCATCAAGGAAAATTATTAAAAAATCAACAATGGATAATTTAAACATTCAAGTTACAAAAATAATGTTCCTATTATCTAAATAAATTTTTAACTATTTAAATTTTTACTTTTACACTAAAAAATTACATTGATCTAAAAATCATGTGTTTGGAAAAAAATATATTTCAAACATTAATAAAAACTACAATTGTATTCATAAATATTATAAAACCATTTATATTTAATAAATATTAATTTAGTAAGAATATTATTTTAAAATACTATTTAACTCAAAAATCCATTAATTCAACAAAATAGATTTCTTAATTGAATATTATGTAAAAATACTATTTGTGAATTAACAAATATATAGACTGTAACAATAATAATATGAATGTATACTCATTATTATATAAAAAATTATGCACATAATCATTGTGTTATGTGATTGTTACATAACCCCTTATAACACAAGAATATGACCCAAGGGTATAGTGTGTGATGGTGACAGACTCTTGAGGATGATCTGATAATATTGCTCAGGTGGTAATCTCTATTAACTACCACTTATCTCATAGGCGGTTCCATTCAAGATTTATATGTTGAATCATGGATTGGTTTGGTCAAGATCAAGACCCAATGACGACACCTACATTCTGAGCTCTATCAAATAGTCTTTGTATGGATAAAGTTTTCTGGAAGTGGCTATTTTTTCCTTTGTATGAGTAAATTGGATTTGTTACAGTCCTATATTTATACTAATCATGTTATCACTATAAAACAGATTTATTAACAATGGTAACAATTATTATTGATATATGGAAATCCAAAAACATAATATAAAGGATTTGAATATTTTATATAAAGATTTTACATAATAATACAATTAATTAGATCAAGAGGAATTTTTATAAATAAAATTTTGGGTCGGTGTAGGTCTGTTTCATCAGATATTACAAGAACTGATTCTTAAACAATCCTATAATTTCTTCAAACACTCTACAGGTTTTCGAAGTATAAATTGACCTAAAAATAATCCTTCATCTGATTTTGGATTCAATTCACCATGTTTATCATTATTATTGCAGATATATAACATCTATGCCAACACATTATATTATATTACATTAGGTTTTCTATTATTCCAATGTTCATAGGGTTTATTTTCAAAAATAGGTAATTTTAATTCATTGTTCAAGATATAGAATGTTGTTCTTACAATTTATTCAAAAAAATAGGAAGGAAGGTTATATTAATTTAGCATAGTCTTTAACATTTATTGAATATTTATGTCACTTCTTTCAAAAATTAAATTTTTGATGTGTTCTTGGTGTAGAGAAGGTTTATTTAATACCAAGATTTCATAAAAAAGAATTAAATTATTGATTCCAAAATTTTCCGCCATGATCACAACTTAATGAAATTCTTTTAAAATATTTTTCATTTTTAAAAAAATTAAAAAAAATCCAAAAATATTGAATACATTACTTTGTTTTTGTTTTTGAAAATAAACCCATGTAAATGATGAAAATCAGTATCTAAAACATAAACATATGATTTTCCATACAAACATTATAAACTATATGGTCTAAACAAATCAATGGGTATATTTTTTAACGGATTAGATGCATCAAATTTGTTAATTTTTTAAATGATGATTTGTGTTGTTTTCTAATTTGGCATGCATCACAGAATCTGTCAGTTTCAAACATAAGTCTAAGAAACTAAAAAAGATTTTTATTAGATAATATTTGTAATGAATATATATTGTAATGTAAATTTCTCTTATTCTAAATCTAGGGCTCATTTTACATAGCATTTAAAATACCGAATTTTTGTTTACACATGTAATTAAGATTCAATGTTGAAACATTTTTATTTCTAGGAGATCTAATATTAGGCAGTTTATCTTTAAAACTAAGCTTGAATATTTATAAATATCAACATAAAATACATCATAAAAAAGTTGAGAAATACTTACAGGATATATTTTAACCCCTATATATACTCTACTTTTTTATTGTGATTAATTTTGTATCTCTAATAGTTCATACTGTATCAATCATACCATTTTAATTATCTATATTGATAACTAGGTCTCCTTCCATTTTTGTTAGGGAATTGAGATTAGAAGAGTATTAACTCATATGAATTGAGAAACCAATGTCCATATATGATATATAAATTTTTTTATAATGTCCTTTATTCTACAAAAAACATTTAAACGAGAGTTTTTTTTTTACCCAAAAATTTTCGAGTCCTACTGTGTCATCATAGAATGATCTGTGAATCTAGATCATCCTTATTTTTTCAAAATTTATGCTACTATCTTGATAAAAGATGTTTGAAATGAAATATTTTTTAGTACCTCTAATTTGAGGACTTATTATATAACTATATTTATTTTAGTTCCCTATTATTCTACATTAAATGTTTGTAGTGATTCTAGAACTGGGCATAATCTAATTTTGATATAACATTGCAATTCCATCCTTTCTTCTTATAACATATTTATAATTTTTATTCAAATTATTTTCAAAAATTTCATTAAATGTTTTCTCTTAATTAGTAAAAACTCTATAAGTACATTCATAATATTATACTTCATCCTATAATTCTTTTGACATTTTTTAATGAACAATAATTTTTGATGTAGATGAATTTATTTTTTCAGTTATTTCCTAATTTCGTGTTATAATTATGTCTCTTTCACCTAAAATATCTTTATGAATATTATTTAATGATTTATGATTCTTTAATAATCAATCATATTTTTCTTCTAGCATTGAATGGTATGAAGCGAATTTACTATTTGAAAAAAAATTAGTGTTAAATGAAGAAGATGATTAACTAGATTGTACCTATTCTTCTTTCTTATCCATAATACACATATTGGATTTGATATTTTCTGACTCTTTTTCTGAATCTGATTTTGAAGAGTTCCTGGAGTCATAAAAAACAGTCCACATAGGTTTTAATGTCTCTATTTTCTTTATCTTCATAATTATTTCAACTCATATTTTTCTTTTCCAATTTTCTTATTTTTCACTTTAGTTGGGGAAACTCTGGTCTAATATAACCCATCTTCTTTCACACGTAGCATATGACTTATTTTGATCATTTCTTATATATATTGAATTATTTTCTATGGAATCTATTCTTTTTATAGAATTTTCTAAATTACATGTTTTGTTGAGATATTTCTATATCAGAATCTATGAAATGAATCCTCCTTGTATTGAACTTATTTTTTTAATCTATCATGATCTTTATTAGATTTATCAATAATATCAACAATGATATGAAATTTTTAGGTTGGAATCATACAATGATACATAAGAGGGGGGAGAATTGTGTCTTTTTAAAAATATTTAAAGATTATATCATTTATCTCACTTTGAAATTTATTGAGATATGAAAGTTTCAATTCAGTTTTTGAAATGAGAAATGTATAAAAATTAAATATCAATAGATAAATTTTTATAGTGGTTCAGGGCATAATGAATCCCTATTCAACTCAATAAATGATTTCTTTATGATCTCGGTGATTTTCACTAGAAAATGACCTCTTGTCACCTAAAATTTAGAACTAAAACTGAGTGTAGGTAGCCAAATGCATTACAAAAAGGATAAAAAGATTCATATCGTTATTAGGGTGAAATGAAATATCTATACCATAGATGGAGAAGTTGACGCTCCAATAAATCAGATGTGTTCGATTTTTTTGAGGGTATGGGTTATTCATTATAGTTTTATATGGAACTGGAATAATACGGATCATCTTCATAAAACAAATACTTATTAAAGAATTAATTGACTTATAAAGATCATGGATTCAAATGATCTTCAATATTAATAGTAATAATTAAATAGTAGTATTATTTTCAGTCTGAGGTTCAAATTTAGAACTTCAAAGTGTAGCCTCTTTTAGAAATCAATAGAGTCATTTTTTATTTATAATAATAATATAGAATGATATTCAAGAATGTGTAGTATTATATCTCATATATCATGTTTATATAAAGCTAAAATATTCTAGGAATATATATAATATTCACATCATTCATTTAGTTGAGCAGATCAAAAATAACCACTTGACATATTGTACATATTCAAAACCTAATCATTTAGATGGGTATTAACATCCAATAGAATTATCCATGATTTATTCCATTTAATATTCTATTTTAATAATAATTGTGATCCTTATAATCCGTCATAAAATTGATTTTAAAATTTTTTATTTCAATGATGAGCATTGAACAAATCTCAAATAGTATCAAATATTTAAATACTATGCCACTAAATTGTCAAAAATGGGGTTACACTATAAGAGAAAAAATATCAAATATATGGTTGACAACAAAGGGATAATCAACAAAGTAGGGTTGATATTCCATACATTTTTTCCTCAAGCATAGGGGTTCTGATCCTTATAATCTATTTTTGAAAAAATATGGTTCTATCCAAGAATAGGGTTTTTTATTCATACATTCCAATCAATACAGGGATGATAATTTATACATGATGATCTGAATTTGGGTTTCATTCATTATGAGTTGTTCAGAAGGTATTTTTCATTCCATACATACTTTGTTGAATGTAGGGATCAATCATTATGTTGTGCTTATCAATGTTGGGTATTAATAGTGATTCTAGATTATTCTAAAAATGCATTCCAAATACATTAATTAATATTACATGATAATTTGTAACATGAATATAATTCAAGAATCAATATTTAAATGAATATTAATTTCTTGAATTTTACATAAAGTAGTGTCATCATAAAGACAAACAAGGATTTTTGTGAGCATAAAAATTAATAAAATTTGTAGAGTAATATTGAGAAAATACCTTTTCAAAAATCATTCTATGTGATTTGATATTACAGTGGCCTACCCTTATATGAAAATTCAAATATTCTTTATGAAGTGAAAACATGAAATTAACATTTTTTGAAATTATTAAGTCATGATTAATATTATCCATATTTTCATTTCCCTAATAAGTGACTACTAAATAATTTTTTGAATAAAAAACATTTCGATGATTATTCCCAAATTTTACATTAAAACCATCATCACATATCTATGATATTTTAGTAATTTTTATTTTAATCCATCAATAAAACATAATTTATAAATTAAAAACTATGATATAGTTCCTGATATGGAAAAGGCCAATGATTTTCCCATCAATAATTTCACCATAGGTGACATAACGGCCATCAAAATGTATCTAGTTTTTTAGGCATGAGTAAAATCCTATCATTTCTCTAGAAGATACATTATCTAGGTACCATATATTTCTATTGGAGATCATCATGAAATTTCCTTACAAAAAAAATTATTCTGAAAAATATTTTGGAAGCGAAAATTTATTCTATCTAAAAATATTATTAATGAGTGCTTTAGCAAGCCATATTTTCATGATGTGTTTCTATTAATAATCTTGGAAAATCATTATAATAAAAACATTTTTAGGCCTATTTGAATAGTAATTATAAATATTATTCCCATAATTTGATTTATGAAAAAAATTTCTCTTGACTACTCTCCTTGTATGTCTTTATAACCTTATTCAATAATATAATTATGTAAACTTTTTTTCCAAGTATTTTAAAGAATATTTATCTACCATTCATGAGTCTCTTTATGTATCTACTTAATTTATCATTAGAGAATTTTAGTTCAGTATTACCTTTCAAAAATTGATGATTCATTTCTCTCTCCTTATAGAAAAATGGATTTGATATTAGTTGTTAAAGAATACTATTTATTTCAAAAAATATATTAATCTTTGAACACATTAAATGAATATTAAAGAAAATTATAGTGTTCAATAATTACCTCATTTTTCATGTTTCTATCATTATATTCATCTCATTAATGATTTTAATTTTTCTGAAGGAGAGAGATTAGGTACCTCATATATGTTTTTCATGAATCACATATTATCTATGTCATGATTCCCGTCATGATTCAGGTCTGAGTCATATGAAATATCTTTATATGAACTCATGGTTGATTTCATTAAAACCATATATATTCTATCATGATCATCAAACTTCGCTTTTTTTACTTTATCTTAGAATTTTAATCCTTGACATGTCCATTTTATTTACACTCATTACAGGTAATTTTATTTTAATTAAAAACTCATTTCTAGTGTTTCCTCTAATTCCATCAATTATCATACTTTTCTTTGTAAATTATTTCCCTAAATAATTTATTCTTCTTATATAGATTCATAAAACTTATTACTAGATGATTTATTTCCTCATCACTATTTTTAGAGATTCCACATCACTAGATATTTCACCTCATACATTTTAATTCTACTTAAGATCTGATGCGATATTTTTGAAGGATATAGATTTTGTCTTAGGTCCATATTCCTCTTCTCGATTAACATTATTATATTCTTCATACATAATTATATTTTCGATAAATTATTTAATAGTAATATTTTTGATGTCATGTGATTCTCCTATAGAAATTAATTTTCCTCTACTTCTCTCTGTAATAAATCAAAAAAGTAAAATGATTTGGTCATTCTCAGACAATGTGTTTCCCAATGAACTCACCGTATTCAAAAAATCATTGAACTAGAGATACATATCAAAAATAATTTCCACATGTTTCATCTTGAATGTATCATATTTAATTATATAATTTTTAAATATCATTTATTAAACATTATTACTTCATTTATGGGAAATTATTATTGCATCACAAATTTCGTATGTAGTTTTATAAGAAGATATCATATTAAACTCTCCATCTCCTAAATTTCAATAATTATAATTCATGAATTTATAATTGTTGTTAGAAGAAATTATACTAGCATTGACACATGTGTCTCTAGCAGTTTTACAAAATTCATATTTACCCTCTATACTAGTAAATATTTCAATGTTCATGCTTTCAATATGAATTTTTATCATATTTTCCACTGAGAATAGTTATTGACATAAATGAAGGGTCTTCCATTATTAGAAAAAACATCTTTTCTATTATCCACTAAAAGAATCTAAATTTATAAATAATAAATAAATGTGATCTATGAAACACAACTAAAATCATAGATGGTTTCTTTAAATTTCCTCTTATACAAAATTTTGGTCGAATTTAGTATCTAAATAGGGGGTGAATTTGGTACACAATTAAAATTTAAATTAAAAAAGGATAAATCAAATCCAACAATTTCTTTAAATTTTCCTATTTAATCAAAACAATATATTGATAAAAGTTTTGAACCTTTTAAATATTTATAAAGAGTGATTAAGTCCTAGTTAAAGTAATATATGGAAGTTATATTATCTTATTATTTCAATTTACTTAATTTAAATAATATATATAGACTAGTTAAGAAAAATATAAAATTAATAGTTTTGTTTATAGTTTAAACCAAATTCAGTTTAAATACTAAAAAATAAACAAAATGAAAAACATGTTCGATTTAAAACAAGGGGTTTAGTATCAATACCTAATATGTTCAACTTGTAAATAACCTATTTCAAAGTACATTATATAAATTTAATATTGATCATCAACCTAGATCAATTGTTGAAAATAGAGAACTAGATTTCTAATATTTGTAGGTACCTATTCTATAATAATCATGGGAATAAAAAAGAACATGACATATAGATACTTCCTCTAAAAAATGGGTAAGAAAATAGTAATGTGATAGAAAGGTAATATTTATTATTCCTCAGTTGATGTGCAGGAGTCAATGCATGTTGATAAACATGATTAAAAACACACTACATGATTGTAAAAAAATCAAATATAACAGGAATGTATAAATATGTAGATAATATTTTATTACTTGGTTTGAAATGATCTACAAGAATGAAACTCATCTGATTTAGTTTCAAGGGTATATCAAGTTTTTTTTCTATAAATGTTTTCAAATATATAATCTTAAGATCTATTTCTTCTAACTTTAGGAATGTATTCATATTTTCTATAGGCTTCACTATTTCACAATCATAAAGAACATAAGAATTCTTCATGTAAGGATATTCAGTTAGTGAAACACTTGATCATAACTTCAAACAAGGAAAGTGTGCATGAATCCCTTGCATGTGAGAGACTTTCTTTAATATATAGTTCAGCATGATGCAGAGACCATTTGAGGAACAATTATTTGGGTATTCTAAATCCTCAAACTTAGTTCTTACACAATTCAATGTTCCCTAAAATAGCTTAATTTTATCCACTAAAACAATCCTCAACATTATAATATAGCTGTTAAATGTATTTATTTAAAATATTTTAGAAAATAGATGAAGGGTCATTCTCAAGATGATGCGTATCTAGAAGTGTGTCCATAAAATGGTAAGTAAGGACAACAGTGCTCCATCTAATGGTAGGTCATGTGTGGTGGTGACTCATGTTTAGCATTGACTCATCTAAATTGTTACTTGCCTCAACATTTACTTTTCCAATTGTTGGTCATCCTTTGTGGTGACTCATTTATGGTGGTTTGTAATGTATGGTAGTGAATCACTCATAATGGTGAGTCTTTTTGGAAGTAACGCATCTTCAATGGTGAGTCATTGGGGGCGGAGAATCATCTTCAATGTTGATTGTCTTCTACTGGTGACTCATCTGCAGTGGTGAGCCTTTTCTAGTAGTGACTCATATTCAATGGTGAGTCCAGTTCAATGGTGACTAAGGTCTGGTGGGGGGTCTTCTCAATACATATGTAACATTATAGAAACTAAATTATATTTTATTTTATATATATCATAAAACATATAACTCATTAAAAACATAATTAACGTGATTTTTTTATCATTAAAATAATTATGCGAACAAGTTTGAAAAAATATTGTTGATACACTTATGGGATTTATTATGTTCATGTGATTGGGGAATGATGTTGTTTGATGTATAGGATTCTAGTGTGGAATCATGATGCTTGAGCATCCCTTGTGGGTGATTTGGCACCTATAGAAGGGTAAATAGTCAGGAAAGATGACAAAGGATTCTCTTGCATGGGTATCTCCCTAAGGTTTATGTCGAGGATCCCTATTAGAGGTTCTCATATGTTTGATGTTGGCATTAAAAATGTTGTGAACGTCCATATTGGTGGTATTGTTCTTTGGTATTCCCCATTGGGTGCTTTATTGATGGGTGAATAATTAGAGGCCACTGAGGCCCGATTGGGATGCTTCTTCACTTGGAATGTCTCTTGATATGGGACGAGAAAGAAGAATCCCTTGTAGGGTTTTCTACTCATAACTTTGACCATGGGATGGATTTTTTGTTTTCTATATGTGTGAGTATAGAGTTTGGATGTGTTAGGGAAATCACATTGTAGAGGTCACTTTATGTTATGGACCTAGGTACCATGGGATCCCTGAGTATGGATTGACCATAGTGTGGGTCTAGAAGATCCCATGGGATATTTTTTTGTATACTGACATCTAGTAGACCAAGAGACGGTTTTACATGTCTAGAAATAGTGTATTAGAAGATCAAGTTCTTCTATTTAGATAGTGGTTTAATGGTTAGATCATCCCAAATTAATCTGACATTTTTCCATGACATGTTAGGAAGTTTCTAATTAAGAATTATGTTATATGAGGACACCTGTAATATATCTTATATCTAGATTTTTTCCACTGTGTAGATTTGGTTCCCTCCTCCTATTATAGCTGGATATTATTAGATAGGATAATGAATATAATGGGAAATATGGATGAGTGCCCCCCCCCCCATCTAGTTTATTGTTATCCCTAACTAGCATTACCTTTTGATGTGTCGATGAACACATGGAGTGGGTTTTGTGTGTTGTAGATGCCTTCGTTCTCCTAGGGTTATAAATTTTTTGCACTCTCATTTTTTATGGATCCATTGAGTTAATTTTTTGGGTCCATATTCGGTGCCCGATTAGTTCAATACGAACTACATGTCTGAAATCTCCTCTAGTTTTGTTGGCCTATGTGGTGTTGTCTCTATTTCAGATCATTCCATCAGAGCACTAGATTTGGGTAGATGTGGTTTATCATGTGGATGCATGTGGTTATTCCCTATGGTCCCACATTTATAAATTTTTTATTAATATTTCTAGGAGTTTTCTAGTAGATATGACAGGCACACAGATCATCTTTTCTATGGGTTAGCTTCATATAGAAAATCCTCTAGCAAGGGGCAAAGAGGGGGTAGATTTACCACATGTGTCAGAATATAACATCTTTTTAGATACATTATAAAAAAATTTATTCTATTTATATAATTTTTGTTATTATATCTATTGATAACTATAAAATATATGGGAATATCTTGTGTGTATGAATTTGTTATGATATAATATTCATTGGTTCACCATTAGCGGTAGAATATTGAGATTTATTAATCACACCCTTTATGTGAACCTCGGTGTTCATACAGACCTGATGTCTTATTTCAGGTTGGATCATATATTACAAGATGGATGGGCTGAGGGCCAGTATTTTTTATTCAATTAGAGTCTCTCATGTAGAGTCTCAACATAAGACAAATGTTGCACGAGTGTTGTGGAGATTGGTTATGTGGTTGGGATCTTCAATAGAAGTGGAGATATCTGTATTTATTTATATTTTTCAAATGTTGTATTGGTGTTCATCCTAGTGGATATAGACTACTATATGTGTTTAATGATTGTTAGTATTTATAACTTTTTTCTATATTTCTTTTATTATAATGTGATCTATTTTGGTTAATTTATTATGTGTACTCTAATATTGATCTCTATGTATGAGGTTGGTAATTTCACACTATTTTCAAACTTTTTCAATAGGGTAAAGTCTCTCTATAATATTTTTTAGAATCCCACCTATAGATGACACTCTTTGGCATTCCTGGAGGAATACTCAAGGCGCTGTCGACTTCTAGATCGGGGGATGTGATAGGTCTACCTACTATGTTTTTTACAAAATGATACAATATATTTTTGGATTCGGGATTTTGGGAATTTGTGGTTATGTTTTCTAGGAATGTTTCATAACATGTGATGGATATCATATTGGTGTGTAACAAAACCCTTTTCTAATATGAAATCTAGGTTTTCACGGCATCAGATTTCTTTTCATGGATTTTATTTTTATGTTTCTATGATTTCACCTTCTGTGATACACTTGAGTTTTTAGATTAATTGTTTATTTTGGTTTTTGGAACTTGGAATATGGGAAATAAGCTACTATTCTTACATCATTATAGGCATGTAATATTCACATGACATATTATATTCAATGGTACTTCACGTTATATTTTCATTTGATGATAGTACATGTTGATCATGTGATGAGAGGTTCACTGGTGGTGGAAATGTTGTCTCTTCAAATATGGATTCATAGATATCCATGTGGGTTGTACTTTGTATTTGAGATCCCAGTATTTGGCTTAACAAGATAAGGATGCATGATAGATATTTGGATCAGGCTATACTATCGATGAGATGGTGGTTCCCCTGATGACCCATTTTGTGTTCCATGGGATGGAATTTTTCTTATCACATGTTGTCTTTCAGGTCATGTGGTTAGGCAATTGTACATATTATCACTGATGACTTGGGTGGGCGGTGTGGTTCCTCCTTGGTGGTTTTGTTATGGTTTTTTATCACTAAGAGGCGGTTAGGCATGAGGATTCACAATGTTTGATAGGGAAGGATTTGTTGGACATATGTCCAATCTTTTTTTTGGTTTCTCTTTGTGTAGTTTATTAGAACAATGGTAAGATTCATGTGTTAATGGATCAATGGCCTATTGGAGGGAGGATATGTGGTTGATCGTGTCATCAAAGAGATTCATTGATGTTAAAAGAGAGTGATTACAATGCTCTAGTTTTCTTGAACTAACCTATATGAAAAATATGGTCGGTTGTTTTAGGCATGTTAGCCTAGTTTCAATAGGGCATGAACCATGTGATTGTGTGACCTATTGTTCACAAAATTAGTGGAGTAAGGAAAGCATTGGGGTGGGGGGAGTGCACTGTAGGTTGTTGGAAGTTGTTACCTCCATTAAAGTGCTTTGTTGAACATGGTTGTTGTGGGGTTTCATGTTGGCGATCTGGAATGAGTGGTTTCTTATCCACTGTGCTCGGTGATGGATATTGCATTGTCCCTATGGTTCTTTGTTGGGCAGTGGGTGATGATATGGATACTCATGTGGTGGATATAATTAGATCATTTGTGATTAAACGTATCTTGTAGTGGTAGATAGGTGGTGACAGTCAACGACCAGTCGTTGGATATTAATGATAGAGTTAGTTAATCCAGTGATTTAATGATGGTACTTTTGGTGGTTATCCCCTAGTACTTCATGGGGTGAGAAGCATTTGGGGTGTGGAGTTCGTAACAACTCGTGCCATCAGGGGTTGTGAAAATGATGTGAAATTTAACTCTTTTTATTCCAAAATAGGTTCAGGAGATAAGTGATAAGGTCCCATTTAATATGATCTCAAATAATTTATCTAACCGCTATGTTGGTCCTTGAATAGGATGATCACACTATGATTAGAGTTTCATGGAAATATAAGTCATTTGAATTTTGACAAAATATTTAATATTTGATTATTTAAATATTAATTTCTTCATATGTGTTTGTTTGATCTAATATCTTATCTAGAGAAATGTATTGAGATTTGTTCTCTGTTATTGAGTCTGGAATGGGGTTTTTTCATAGGAAATGCATATCCTTGCATTAGGTGCTGGGAATGGTGATAGACCCCTTTTCTTTGCCATTTTATTTTTATTTTCTATTTTACATTTCATTATTTTCATTTTCAGCCCTATGTTGATTTCATGGATCGTGGGTCTCCCCCTTTGGGGTTTTTATCCAAGAGTGGGAGATATAAATTAGACATGGAGATGGGGAGGAGGATTTGCCACCATGGAACTCGGGTTGAAAGATCGTCATATAACAGATTAAGTTCATTGATTGGTGTGAAGAATTGATTATTATTGTATGAAGGTAGAATATATTTTTTTCTAAAATCCACATAGATTTTGTTTTTTAATTTTTAATTCCTTTTATAGGTTATTCAAGATCCCTTGTGGGTAGATCTAGGAATTTCAGGGAGATAACAGGCATTTCGATCCATTTTGTGGTATTCTGATTTAAGAAAATCCATGTACACGATGTGTTTTTTACATAACACATGTTGTGTTATCATACTATATAGGGAAGATGAGTTTATGGTGTCTACATTCCCTATATAAGGGGTACATAAAGTTTAATGTGCTTGGGTGTGGGGATGAGAACTCAGTCAGACACCCCTTGTGGAAATACATGTTCATGTAGGCTGCACAGCTAAACACTAGGTGGGATGCACACATTGTAAATGTTTATGGCTTGGTAGGGTACTGGGATAGCTACCCAGGTAGGGACCCCATGTGGGATTACACATTGTATACATATAGAAAATTCTATATACTATGGCATTTCCCATTCTAATTTGTGTTGAATACATGATATTTTACCAATGTCGGGTACAATTTGATTTTCTTAGGGCACATTTCTAAGTAGGTACATTGGGGTTACACACCATATACACCTTCATACATGCTATTAAATTTTTCTCCCCGTGTCTGTTTTTTCAATTTTCACCCTGTTTTATGACTTGGACATGTGATTAGCCCATTATAAACGTTATTATCCTTATAATATTACGGTGGAAACCATTATGTTTTTAGAGACATTATGAATTATGTTTTGAACTATTAATGTTCAATATGATTAATTATTCATGTTTTAGTTTCCTATTACTCCTAGGGGGGTTGGTTTGTGAGCTATGAGGCATGGGTGTGGGTTATGAGTTAATTATTTGGACTAGATTGTAGATGTCAGATAGTGTTGATCAAGTTTCATTAAGAATGATACCTGAAGGAGAGATTTAATAGTATCATTATGCATAACATGGTTTTTTCCTATATTTTCATAGTGGTTTCTCAAGGTAGAGATGTTTAGGTTAACTTGTGGGTTTGGGTACAAGATTTATTAGAGCCTCTTTGATGGGTTGATGCATGTTGGTAGATGTTATGAGTAGGTTACATTATGCTTCATATATGAGTCTTAATGATTCTTGAGTATACCACTGTGGTCCAATTACTAATCATGTGATCATGGGATGCCATAGATAGTAGTTTAGGATTCTCATGTGTAATCATGATGCATGGTATTCCCTTATGGGGGAGTTAGTTCTTTTGACATGAATTTTATCAAAGGGTGTCAACTAAGGTTTATTGTTTGGAAATTTTCCATGAGTTTTTACTTAGGTTGAGGAGCCTGAGTGGAGGGTCTCCTACCTTTTTTGGTTACCATGAGGACCATTTCGAATTAACCTATAAGTAGGTTTATTATTTTTTATTCCCCTTTGGGTTTGTTGTTAAATAGGGAATAGTTATGTTCCTCGGAGGACTATTTTGTGATGTTTCTACATTGGCCATATCCCATGATCTTAGAGGAGCTAGAAGAATCCCTCATACGGTGTACTACATTTGATGTTCGTTTTGAGAAAATTGATGTAGTTTACAATGGAGTGGCCCAAGAACATGATTGTAGTAGAAAATTCTTAGGGTGATCGGAAAATTATTATGATTCCCTAGAAACCATGGGATCCTTGTGTTTTTTATTGACCTTGAGAGAGGTCAAGGAGAGAATGTGTGGCATTTCCATTTTTATTTGTAGATATTGGGGGACAAGAGAGACAAGTACTTATTTAATGAAAGGATATTGATGTAGCTACATAAAATATTTGGATGGTGGGATTGAGGACATATCATCCAATATATGGTTGGACTTTGTCCCTAATGTTTGATTTAATTTTAATCCATGACTATGGTTTGAGGAGGAGACCCTTTGAATAACATGGATAGGGTATTGGACCTAAGTGTTGATCTTGTTCACCCATCTATTTTTTGTGGGCTATTATTAGATGGGATTAGAGAGGATATGGTTTATCTGGATGATTTAAAAACTCATCTATTTGAGTGTTATCACGAACTAGTCAGTTTTTGGTATTGTGAGATTCCAAGGAACTCACGAAGTATGTTTTGTGTTCTAGGGAAGGAATTGTGCTTCCAAGGATGGGGATGTTGTGTGCTCCAAATTTTTTATGGAACCAATGAGTCATTTAGTTCTATTTAATGGTTGGTTCTCTATTTGTTCTAGAGGAACATAGATAGTGATAAATCTTCATGATTTTTTGACATGGATATTCAAATTTCCAATTTAGACCATTCTATTAAATTTTTACTACAAAATTGATTGTTTTTATCATGTGGATTCTTATTTTTATGACCTGGGGTCAGAATTTTGTTCCTAATTCATTTAGAAATATTCTAGATCCTGTGGATATCTAGTAAATGTCCCAGTTTCCATGTGGATGGGTGATCCATGTGTTGTAAATTCTCTGGATAGTGCCTGACTCTGGGTATTTTTACCCTGGGTTTTAGATTAGAACCAGCAGTTGGATGCTTTTTTGTTTTGTTTCCCCTTATTTTTATAGAGTTATTCTTTATTCTATTTATTACTATAATTTTTTTATGAATTCCTTATCATGTGTGAATTCACTTATTATGAGATTAAATTTATTGTTTCACCATTTTGGGTGTCGTAGTGAGATTTGTTTCTCTCTCCTTGTAAATTCACCTAACTGTGCATGCTAACATGACTTCCTTTTTTAAGATGGAGCACATGTTTCTTGACATATTTGGGCTAGGATGTGTGATTTTTTATCAAGCAAAACTATAAGGGAGGAGTCTCAGGATCAGTATGGTGTAGATTCTATGTTATAGAGTCTAGGTATTGGTGTCTAAATGTGTTAATTATAGTGTCACTTGTATTTATTTTCTATTTTATACATTATATATGTGGTTGTCCGAGTGGGTGTTCAACTACTGTATGCTTTTCTGGACAGTTTGTTTATGTGAATATTTAAGTAATTTCACTTATTATATCATTCTATGTTTCATTTTATTTATTATGTTTACATTGATTTTAATCCCTATGTAGTTTTTTTGTGGTTTTCCACTGTTATTTCACTCCGAACGAAGTGTATAGTCTCCCCACAACACCTTTAAGGCCATCGCAACTGGTCAAATTTTCGGGAATTATGGGAGGGGAAATTGAGGGCATTTAGTGGGATCTATCCGGTTATGTTTCTTCTATAACTATTCTAGTTCATTTAAATCTAGATATTCAAGAATTTGGGTGTAGAAAAAAATCAATGTAATATCAAGGTAGAGATGGAGTTTGGGGAATGGTCCCATGGATATTGGGATATGAGGATAATACTGGTGTTTCAATCATTGGGATCAAATGAAAATTAATGAATGAATATCCAACCACCCACATGTCAAATCTGTGGAAATAAGAATCAAATAAATCTCCCCAAATGGATGAAAAGATTTATTAATTATTGGGGAGAAGTAACTCAATATCATGAGAACTGAAGAGACATAAAGAATTTGTCCATTTTAATAGAGGAAATAGAGGAATCTCCAAATGAACCACTCATGGTACACTTCTTAAACTAATAGGGGATAGGTAACTATGAAATCTAGTTTACTAAACCAATGGTCTTCGAGGGTAATAATGAATAGAAACCACTAGAATTTAGGAAAAAAGGTAAAGATTATGTCTTCCCCACAATTGGGGTTTTTCCTGAAAAGTAATTCATAAATGTTACACATCCAATTCACTCAAGAATTAATTTTTTTATTTTAATATAATGGTATGCATTTATATATCTCTAATAACTTTTCTAAGACTGTTGAATCATATCCCTGACACAATGATTTAGATATGTACATAAAACACCAATTTGTGTAATATATATAACCCAAGTGTTGGACTCATCTACTTTAATTGTTTGTCGGATGACTCTTCCATAATATTTGATAATCCTTCCCTTAGGGAAATTTGATAACATATTGGGTATAGATTGGATCTCATTATATATATTTCACATGAACGCTAAATGGAATTAAATCATCTCCCCTATATCAAACCATCTAATGTTTTTACAAATGTAAGGATGATCATAAATATATTGTGGATAATCCCTCAATGGCA
The DNA here is from genome assembly GCA_963277665.1 of Viscum album. NCBI lineage: Eukaryota > Viridiplantae > Streptophyta > Magnoliopsida > Santalales > Viscaceae > Viscum > Viscum album. The sequence goes on along the minus strand of OY728121.1, from coordinate 1,988,470,450 downwards.
TGAGAGATGATACCTACTGAAGAAATATATCATTCCCAAATTATTGAATTAATAAAATGTATCATCATTGACGATATTCCTATTATAAATGAATAATTTTTTCAGTAGATTTTCCTAGACTTTCTTCATGTAATAAGATTTATTTCCTAATAGAACTCAAACTCTAAGCCACTCTAATTTCTAAATTCCCATATTTGATGACCCAAATCCATCTGGAGGATTTATGCAATAAACTAAAAGAGAATTTGGATACAGGGTTCATACACCATAGTTCATCACCTTGGGGTGTGCCAACACTCATTCTCATGAAAAAATAAAGGATGAATATGGTTTCGTATCGATTGCTGAGAGCTCTATAAATCACCATAAAGAACAAGTATCCCTTTCCACGTATTTCTGAATTCTTTGATCAATTTTAAGGATATTTTTTCTTCTCAAAGGTGGATCATCATTCTTACAAATACCTAGATAATGGCTAAGTTTTAATATATCTATAAGACAACCATCCATATGAAATATTGATACGATTAGTATATATTCTTTCTATACGGACATAAAAATTCCCCTACACTACTGGAAAATGGAACTATCCCCACGGTTTTCCCCAAAACCGTGGGGATATCTACCCCTATACCCACGGTTTTTTCAAACCGTGGAAATTGGTAAATTTCCATGACCAATACCCACGGTTTTGGAAAACCGTGGGTATAAGGCGTCTATCCCCACGGTTTTCCAAAATAGTGTGTATAGGTCCTATAAAGTAAGCTACACCGATTTTTTTAAAATCTATGGGTATAGAAGTACCTATCCCCGCGTTTTCCCCAAAACCATGGGGATAGTTCTGCGCTAAAATTCATATACCCACGGTTAAGAAAAATTGTTGGTATATGTTTCCCGTGTGCCCGCGGGAAAATTTTTTTCCCATGGGAAGGAATTTTTTTTGGTGGGAGTCCTATACCCACAGTTCTTCCCTCTATACCCCCATTTTATATAACTATATTTAACTAAATATAAATATATATAAACATAGATGATATTAGGTTAGTGGTTAGATGTAGTGTTTGCAGCGAAGAGGTTGTTGGATCGAATCCTGCCTCCTGTATTATTTTAGGATCTATAGCCACGGTTTTGAAACTGTGGGTAAAAGTCTTTGATACTGTGGAAATTGGGTAGGTTTTGTTGACACGGAGGCAGAACACCTATACCCATGGTTTTGGAAATCTGTGGGTATAAGGTGGGGAACTATACTGATTCCATTCAAGCCCATGGTTCCCAAAACTGTGGGTATAATCCATTTTTCAAGTAGTGTTATAATAATTATTAACATGATTAATATAGTCTTTTAACACAACATTCCAATTTTTGGTAGTATTTTTGTGATGAAGTTGTCATTTACTTTAAGATCAAGGAGGAACATGAATAGAATCTAAGTGTTTTTTGAAAACACTATGAAAGTACCATATATGTGGTATGTTTAAAATGTTAGAATTTATTGAGTTTTAAGGAAGAAAATGAAAATTTTATAATTTATTTGGACCCCTCTAATAAAAATCCCTTTGGGTAATGACTCAAAACCTCAAGTGTCATATAAATCCATTGTTTTCTTTCATAAACTTGTTACTAATTATATTTCATAATAAACATTTCAAAATTTTCTAACCAATAGAAAAATTAATATAAAAAGTGGTAAAGTATGTCTAGATTGAATAATTTGATAAAAGTTTCAAGGAGCATAAACATGGTATAATAACTATAAATCTACTCACACAGCCATTAACTGTATCAGGGTTTTTAAAATAAAAAATTTATTATAAGAATGGAATGGGTTGTATACTGATGTATAATAACAAATTGATACTATATTCCATTCAACATTTGAAAATATATGAGAAGAACAACCTAGAACATGATGTGGATTTAGTAACTGTGATCATCGCATTGAAAATTTGGATTCACTACTTTTATGGTGAGAAGTGTAACATATACCCATATCACCGACATAAAAAGTATATATTCACAAAAAAATCTCAACATGAACCAATGAATATGTTTAGAGATGATCATACACTATGATTACTCTACTCACTACAACCCTAGAAAAGATGATAAGATAGCTAATGTTATTTGAAGAAAAAACTGATACAGAATCAATGATGTAGATTGAAAAAGACCATATCTTCATGGATTTGAAAATTATTGATATTGATATTATAATAGTAGAAATGACATACTACAAACCCCAAATGATTTCCCAACCATCTATCTAAGATAAGATCAAACAGACATAAAGGGATGATTTGGTTCTTCAAAATAACAGGAAAGAAATAATGACTGGGAAGGTTCATGAGTTCCACATTAATGATGATGGTCTATATCAATTTAGAATGTGAATTTATGTGACTTCATAAGATATAATAAATAAAGACATATTAGATAATTCCCATGGATCATTTTTATCCATCCATTATAGAATTACCAAGTTGTATTGTGATCTCTGATATCACATTTGGTGGGACAACATCATGAAATAGATTGTGAAGTGCACCTAAAAGTTCTTGGTATTATTGTACGTTAATGTAGAGAAAAAAGTCCAAATTGATGATGAAACCATTACCTATACCGATATGTAAATGGGAGAACATAACTGTGGAAATTATCATAGGTACTCCAAATACATCCAAAAAAACATTGTGATATGGATTGTGGTGGATGGACTGATCAAGGCTCTCTATTTCATAACTATTTGTGAAAATCTCAATCTTGATCAGTTTTACATGAAATATGTAAATATATATACAAGTATATATGGGGTTCTAATTCCAATTATATATGGTCATGATCCAAGGATTACCTCTAAATTATATAAGAGTCTAGAACATACACTAAATACTAGGTTGAACTTCAAAAAGTTCTGTCACCCCCATTCTGATGGCCAATTCAAAAGGACTATTTGAAGTACATAAGACATGTTGAAAGACATATCAATGAATGTGAAATGAGTATGGGACCAAAATCATTAATTAACAGAGTTCTCATACAATAATAGAATCCACTCGAGTATTAATATGGCTTCATAATAAACCCTATATTGATTGTGATGAGGAAAAACATTTTGAGATGAATTTTGCGACTGAAGTATCTTTGAACCGAATATTTTGAAAGAGACTACATAGAATGTGACTTCTATCCATAATTATATAAAATAAACCAGAATGTATTATAGTATTAATTCTTACACCATCAACGGGGCCTAATTTTTTATGTTGTATAAAATATGTTTCTTCATATATATCCATATAAAAAGTCATATGGTTTTGAAATAATGAAAATCAAAACCCTAAGTATAATTTCCTATTTGAGACCCTTAATCACATATGTTTTTTTCCTTATCAGCTACCATTACCCCCAAAAGGGACCTCAGTTCATCATGTGTACCAGGTATCACTCCTAAGGAAGTACATACATAATTCTTCACATGTACTAATCTAAGAGGTGGTAAAACTACAACATGACCTATAATATGAGGACAACCTAATGATGATCTTGTAATTTAGTATCAAATTTCTATGCAATATAGCTACTGAACTTTTCAATGTATTTTGGAAAACCCTTTAATATGAAGCGATGATATAGGAACCTGAGGAAATAATGAAACAGAAGTACCCTCATCTATAAAAAATGATTATTTTTTCAAGGATATTTACTTTCTTAAATTTATTAAATATAGTATAATAGACATACATAACATAGGGAACATAATAAAAATATTATTCACATAAATTAAAAAATAAATAAATTTTATTTATAGGAATTAAGTAACATGTATCAATTTAATAAAAACCTAACTCTTGGAATAATATTATGTCTCTTAATAATAATAATTTTCTCATATAATATCAATATTAAATGTGAATTTATAAATAAAATTTATTAAAATATTATATATTTGTAACATGGAATATGTAAACAAATGTTTTAAGAAAGATAATTAGGTGTTGTTATTTTCTAAAATGTAATTGACTTTTAGAATTTTGTAATTTTTTTAATGATTTAATAGAAAAATTGATTTCATAAAATAGATTCAAAAAAATATTTGGTTTAATTATGATTATAATATAATTTTGTGAGATGATAATTAATTTTTCAAAGTGTCAAAAAATCATATATAATATTAAAATTAGTATTTTTTTTAAATAATTGATGATTATAATTCAAAAATATATTTTTCATATTTATAAAAATATTTTCATTAAATGGATCCCAATTTATAATTCTACATTGTTAAAATTTGATAGGGTGATTGTTTTGGGATATTTTTTGAAATTCATTAATTTTTGTGAATAGTGAAATACAATAATTTACGATATAAGCTAAATACATAAATTATTTCTTAATGGATAATGTATGGATGAGGTAAGAACCCATTGGTTCGAACACTCTTAAATCATTTACTATATTTGGTCACAAAAATAAACATTATTGATTGTCTTGAACCAAAATAATAAACTAATGAATAAAATAATAAAAAACACTTGTCTTTTACCCTATAAATAGCACACCTCAACACCTCTTCCCCTTAAACATATAAATATATAATATTGAAAAAATTTTGAACAATTTTTATTCCAAAACCTATTCATTATGTCTAAGATATTTTGGTCTCAAAGGAGACCCAACCCTAGTGCCTTAATGAGATTAGAAAGAGACGTTATACAAGATGTAAAATCCTCCACCTATAGCTTTACAATTATTTCTTTCTTCTACCTCATCCTTAACTCCACAATCATGATTTACAAGATTAATATGTTATCATATAAACGCTATAATGTTATTATATTAATAAAAACCCAATCCTAAAATCCTTTCACGTCCCCTTTTATCTTAAAAATGAAACTATCATCCATGATTTGTTGATTCAACTCCTTCATGGAAAACGAATTTTTATTTTCCATTACTGTGTTAATGGATAACCATAAAACCATTATTAAGGATAACCTATATTATATCATGTATATTATATCTTGTTTCATGTTCTTTATCTATTATATAATTATAATATTAAATAATAAAACAAAACTAGTCTGTGTTGATTAAAAACACACCAAAATAAACTAAACATTTTTTCATTAACATTGTTTCTAATGATTCATTATCAACATTGGAAAAAATGTTAAATGGGTCCATTTAAAATAATGTAATTATATTTATATATAATAATTCCACTTTTATATTTTTTTATACATTTTACTTGAACTCGCATAATTAAACTCAGTAAAACTAATCATAATATCATGTAATGAATGCTCACGGAATGGAGAAATCGAATCTTATAACAAATAAAAATTCCACAAATAAACATTATAAAACAATAATAATTAAATTAAATTTATATTCGGTTACTAATTAATTAACATAAGGATAAAATCTTATTATCCATGACATTAAGTGCAATTTCCAGAAACTTTTAGACAAAAGGTAATGGATTCACTCAAATCCTATATTTTTTCCTTTGGGTTATTCTTTTCTCTATTTATTCTATTTTATTTATTAATTATTCTTATTTACTCCTCCAGAATTATTTTTTATGTTAAAAACATATATACCAAGCTCAATTATTTGTTTCTTTATGGTAATATACATGTTCTATAAGGTTCTCTTTTTAGTTCCTCCTGATAAGCACACCCGGTTTAAGGGAACATCTCAATTTCTTAACCATTTTTAAGTACAGTACATAATATGTTTCAATAAAAAAAATTTAAACAAATTATTAATTTTATCATGAAAATTAACATAGGTCATTTCTAGTTTTATATAAAATTTATTCCTTTGTTATCATTTTAGTCTCAAATATTTTCCCTTAAAACTCCACTAAACTAGCTCATTTCAAATGTTTCATAAACACAATTTATAAATATTTTAAATTATTTTGGACATAATTTATCATGATATATGACTGTTTTCATTTATCAACATCTATGAATGAATTAAATTCATTATTTTGTGGACACCTTTATGATACTCCCATTTGAGGTGCCTTTTAACATGATTATGATACCCATTTCATTCCATGGGTAACCCATATATTTATAATGTATTTTTGATTCTTCATGTTTAAAACATATTAATGAACATGGTATGATGGTTTCAAGTGGATATTTCCCTAATTACATGGGTAATGTTTATTCACATGTTACTTCATGTTGGAATAAAGAGTAAACTTAATTCCATTATTGGAATTTTTCAATCTTGTGATATAGTCTTTGAAGTTATATTTCGCTCATTTTTTTTCATTTAGCATGATTCTTCAAAATATCTATGTATCCATGATAACATGATCCTATTTTTTTAAAAACAAATTCTTCAATATGATTATCTAAATTTCATGATTTTTATTTCCTCATGTTATACATTTTATCCAATGTTTTATTCTTTATTCCTATAATTATTTCCTTACATATATTTTTTTCTCATCCCTTTTGTTTATATATTCACTAGGTGATCCTGTTAAGATTTGATATCTCAAGGGATTTTAGGATATAATTACAGATTATTAATATAAATATTTTTATTCTAGTTCCATGTTTTCCTTTTTCAGTACCTAATCTTCTAAATACAATATAATTTATTATTCTTGGTTTGTATTAAGTGGTTATTTATTATTAAAATCATGTAATAATATGTGAAAAAGGATTTTTTCAATATACAGGGTTCCTGAGAAAAGGAAGGAATCTAATCCTTACAAACACTCACATGTGAGTGTTGGGAAATGCACAGATCACAGCCCCAAGGCTTCATGAGGAATATGCTGCCAATGGGGATAGTGGTGTCTCCTACCCTGGAGTTGTAGCCACCTATAAAGTGAATTGATAGGTATTTATTATAGTCCACAAGTAATAATCCAATACACTATATTTTGTTACAAATCATGGTCTTGTAATTTTTGGAGATTAGTACAATAAAACCTTAGTAAGAATCCAAGGGATAATTCTATCAACATGAATAACCTAGATTGAAACATATGGTATCAAGCCTTAAAATATAATTTTTATTTATAATTTTATAATTCTATGTTAATATTTTACTTTTTATATTCCTATAATATTATTAATAAATAACTAATTTTTTTATGTTTTATTAGTTAAAAAGATGAATGTAGGATGATCATGGAAAACTATTATCTATCTTTTTGAAGAAGTACATGAAAGGATTATCCTAAACTCATTCTTATATAACATAGAAACATTTTCCAATTTCCATGTTACTTGAAAACAACTTTATGTGGCATCCAATACCTCTACCATCACCTTATTATTTAAAATATCAATTATCATATGTTGGATAACATTCTGATCTGAACATTCTTACCATGATAAGCATGGGAAATACAATATAGGACTTCTCAAAATCATCATTTTATTTCAAAAAATTGATGAACTGAATTATTTTATATATGTTCCAGAAGAGGTAGTCTATCGAGAAGCCTTTATGTTTCTAATTATAGATTTATACCATTTAGAAAATATCACATCTAATTACCCAAAAACCTATTTTGAAATATTTCAATATGAATCTATAAATTGTTTTTTAAAAAACTAGTTCAAGGAGATTTTCAAAATTATATATTATGAATAATTTTTCAATGATTTATTGAGTCTTACAACAATATAATCCAAGACACAAGGGTTATTTTTTGATAAATATTATATTATTTTGAAAACATATTAAGGCACCATTGCATTGAATAAACTCTTTCTCCTTGAATTCAACTCCAACATAAAACATTAAAGATATCAATGATGTGATAAAGAACCAAAATAATGAATCATGGAAAGTTATCTTTAGAGATTCCTCATGTATGGGAAAAGATGGTATTTTGAGGGTGGAATTTCTTAAGGGGAGTAGAATTTAGCGACCTATAATTTTATAAATTAATTTCATTTCTTATAATAATTTTATATATTATAAAACACATAAACCACATAGATACCCAAATAAAAACATTATTCTCATATATTAAGAGTTGAAATAGTGTTTATAGAAATTAAAGAACCCATACTAGTGTAAAAATAACACCACCATTAGTATACTATTATTAATATTAGGAATAATAATTTTTCCATTTAAATATAAACATCACCTATAAAATTATACCTAAAATTTAAGAAAATATGATCTATTTATAAAATAGAATAAGTAAATAAATTCTTCAAAAATGATAAAATTAGTTTTGGTGTCTTTTGAAAAATGTAAATGTTTTTTAGCAATATTATAATTTATATAATCATTTACAAGAAAAATTATTTCCATAAAATAGATACATAAGTTAATATTTTCTTTATTATAAATATAATAAAATTTTATAAATCCTAAATTAATTTTTCAATGTTTCATAAAATAAATTATAATATTAAAATCATTATTTTTTTAGTAATATGTGATTCTAAATAAAAATGAAATTTATCATGATAACTAAATTATTTTCAATAAATAGTGTCCATTTTCTAATTCTACATGTTGATAAAATGGTTATGGTAATGTTTATATAATTTTCTAAAAATGTTGACTTTTTGGTGAATTGTTGAATACAATAATTTATGATATAAACTAAATATATTAATTTTTGATTCATTTTTGATGTATGGATGTGGTAATAAATCAATTATTTCCAACTATAATGAAAAGTTTACTAAATTTACTCACATGAATAAACAATATTGATACTCTTGATCCAAAATAAAAAACTAATGGATAAAAAAATCAAAAAACACCCCTCTCTTCCCCTATTAATGACACCCCTAACCACTTCCTCTATTCACACATAAAAATATGTGATTTATATATAAAGTTTTTACAATTTCATTGCCAATATTCATAACCAATTCCATGATATTTTGTTATCATGAAAAGTCTAAACCCTAGTTCCTTATGAATGTTCCAAAGGAGATGTTATATAATTTGTAAAATCCTCCACCTTTCTCATTTAAATTATTTCATTATTTGACATCATCATTACCACCACAGTAAAAAGATAAATGATAACTATAGTATCATATATATATATATATATATATTAATTTTATTATATTAATTTAATATCAATCATCACAGCCATACTCTTCCCCTTTTATCTTAAAAATTAAACTGTCATCGGTGATTTGTCGATTCACTACCTTCCCGGATAACGAGTTTTAATTTTCCATTACCATTTACAATGATTTCCACGAAACCATTAATTTGTTTAAAAAATATTAAAAAAAATATTATTTATTATTTATTGTTTGGTAACTAATATATATATATATATATATGTTATTAGAAAATAAAACAAAACTAGTTCAGGTAGATCGAATAACCAGAAAACCAAACAAATCATTTTTTCATTAACATTTTATCTAATGGTTCATTATAATACATGAAAATATGAAATATGTGACCATTTAATATTATATAAGTATATTAATATCATATGATTCCACTTCTGTTGTTTTTCTTCCATTTGACATGAACTCTTATTATTAAACTCAAAGGAACCGATGGAAAAATCATGAAATGAAGGCTCTTAAAATAATGAAATTGAATCATATAACATTATAAAAAGCCATAAATTTACGTAATAAATTTACAATAAATAAACATAATTTTTTAGATGTTCTAAAATAATTATTTAATTAATCTAATTTTGATTTCGTAGAAATTATGTGTAAGGGAAAAACATATCCGTACATAATGTAAGGGATTCTCTCTGAACATCCTTTTTTTTACTTCGTGTTAGGATAGCTCTCTATTTTCCCCAATGTAAATATTAATTCATCTTATGTGATATTTATAAATTCTATATTTATGTTTTAATCATATATAAATTTCTCATTTATTCTTTAATTGATTGGTAAATACATGTTTTATAAGGATCCCTACACAATTCCTCTCGATATGCAAACTGGGTTAAACAGAACTTCTTAATTTTATTCTGAATTTCAAGTACACAACATAACGAATTATAATCAAACAAATATTTTTTTTATAAATCACATGTTTTAACATCAATAACTATTATCATTCATTTCTATTTTTATAGAAAAAATATTCATTCATCCTTTTTAATTTCACTTTAATATTTTCCCTTAAATCCACACTAAAGTGGCACATTTCAGAAGATTCTTAAACGATATTTTTAAAACTTTTAAATTAATGTGGTCATAATTTATCATAATATATGCCAATTTTCACTTATTAATATCTATGTATTATTTAAAACCATTATTTCATGAACACTTTTATTGTACGCCCATTGGATATTCCTTATGACGTGATTATGATACCCATTTCATTCAATGGGTAACCCATATGTTTATTCCCTATATTTGATACTTCATGTTGACCACAAAATCATGAAAATGTTATGATGGGTGAGAGTAAATATTATTCCAATTTACATGGTAATGTTTAGTCTCGTGATATTCTATTTTGGAATGGAGTAATCCAAATTTCATTTTGGTACTTTGTCCTCTCTGAGATATAGTCTTGGTAGTTTACCTGAACACATGTTTATGTCATGTTGTATGTTATGTCCAAATTCCCATGTACAAACTATTAAATGATCCCATGTTCTGAATATTATTCTTCCATATTTTTATCCATAGTCTATACCTTTTTATTTCACCATGTTGTGGCTTCTACCCCATGTGCATTGCTTTCTTCTTATGTTTATTCCCTTATGGAGATTTTTTTCCCATACCTTTGACCTTTTTATTCCCCAGGTTATTTTATATATATGTATGAGCACATAGGATTTTAGGATCTCATTATGGATGATTAATATATATATATATATGTGTGTGTGTGTGAGTGTATGTGTTTGTGTTTGTTTTATTCTAGTTCCATGTTATTAGTTTTATGTACCTAATCTCTAAAAGTCAGTAGAATTTATAATACATAGTTTGTATTGGATGGGAAGTTTTTCATAAAATCATGTAACAATATGTGAAAAATCCAAGCCTCGCTATATCATCTATTCTAAGCTGATAATATGAGTTAAAATTTTGAGGATAAATTTCTAATGGTGGAAAAATGTGTCGAGACAGACATTATAAATTGTTTTTGTTTTCTGAATAGATTTTATCAATAACAAATAGTACTATATAGATATAACATATAGTAAAAAACATCTAAAAATATATATTTAATTAATTTAGATAATTACATTTTTCAAAAATTAAACCCATAGAAATGAACAATATTCAATTGGATAAAAACAGAAAATAAAAAAACAAGAATGGGAAAATTTGGATCATCCCAATCAGATATAGTTATCATTACCATGAACAACGCATTATAAAATAAAAATATATAGTTTTAACCATTAAATATTTTAGAAAATAAATAAATATAACCTTAGGTGTAATTTAAGTGAATGGTGAAGGAATTAAGAGGTAATTATAAGAATTAGTATGGTCATTGGACTAGTAACATGTATATTATGTATTGTAATATGTCTATTAGAATGGTAATTTAACCAATTAAATAGTTTTTTTCTTGTAACTAATGTTTAACTCAAATAAATTAAGTGATTCATAATATTATAATTCATGAAAATATATATAAGAATAAAAGTAATCGTCAATGTGTTTTTCAAAAGTATATTTTTTGAAACAAAACTTTTATATTAAAACATAAAATTACTTGTGTTAAAAAATTATTTGGATAAAATTAAATTAATTTTTTAAATAAAAAGTTAGAAACTATATAACGTGTAATTTTTAGTAATTTCAGAAAATAATTCATTTTTTTGTTGAATAATTAAAATATAGTTTTACATCATCGACACATTCAATTTACATCATCCAAGACATAATAATGAAATAATAAATCTATAACATCTCAATTGACCAATACCTTATTTATTAATATTAATAAGTCAAATAAAAATAATAGATTTTAATTATAACCCTAAAAAGTGTTTTCTGAAGTCAAAAATGATAAATACTTCTATTAAAATAACAATTTTCATTTTCCACGTTCCTTTTCAATATACTATTGAATTTAGTTTTGGAAATTTTTAACGTCGTAAAATCACGTTATTCGAATACTATATAACATAAAATTTCATGATTATCAATATTACATTATTTACCATTTAAATTATATTTCATTCAAAATTTTAACTACATAACACCCCTCTCTGCAAGTATGAATGCCCCTTATCCCTCCCCTTGCAAACTCAAACCTCTATCACTTATCAAATCTAAAATACTACCGAATATCCCTCTCATAAGGACCTTATCATCATTAGGGGAATTATTTTTTCATTAAACACTAATCATTTAATGATTTTTTGTTGTTGAAAATAATTAACTCTTACAAGATGGTAAGGTTTTATCAAATTTCTACCCATTTTCCTCTTCCCGTCAACATTTTATCTATTCCATTCAAACTCAATCCTTATAAAACAAATTAATTGTTTTTTTAAACTATATTTATTACTTTAAACAACTATACTACTTATATTTATGACATATTTATATGTCATTCTTCTCTTTCCTCCCCTTTTGATATTATCTTGTTAATTGATTGTTAACCACCTATGGGGAAAATTCCAAATATCTACTTATCACCACCATTATGGATAGTGATAATGAACTATAATATATAAATATATATATATAACTATATAATCAATTTCATGAATTTTAGGGTTCTATAATTAATTTTATAAATGTATAAATGACCTTGAACAATGATAACAAAGTTGAAACAATATGACATAATTTAAATAATATATTTCATCAAAAATAATCTAGGTTTTACAAAGTGTATTTATAATATAATCCATATCTAATAATAGATCAATATTTACATAAATTAATATAATTATATTATTTTCAATGTGTTGATGAAAATAATTTTATTATATGTGAAGTGTGATCAATATAAACCTTAACAAGATTTAATGTAATGGTGTTCTTAAGCACACTAATTTCTTTTTGGGTTATTTCCTCTTTCACATTATTATTAGTATGGATATTTCTATAATTTTCATAAAATATCCACTAATATTTAATAGACTTTTCTTTCTATGGATTTACATGTCTAAAATTTTTGGAAATGTTTTTTATGTAAATTACAGTGATTTTAAAGAAAAATAAATTTCTAAAACACTGCATTGACTCTTCTTAATCTGTTTCTTATCCACTCAATAATGATAATATTTTTTGACAAAATATGATTCCCCTTATACATTTAAAAACACAAAGTTTATTCAATAAATTATTATTTATGAATAATTCATTAAACATATTCCTTTTCAAGGGTTTAATTCTTGACTATGATTGTTATATGTTTTTATCCATGGGGTATGCATGAATATGAAAATTTTATGATGTGATGGGTGGAAAAAAATAATTTAATAGTTTAATATAAGGGTATTTTTATATATCACATGAGACTGTGAGTATTATTCATGAACATGAGGTTTTATTTTTTCATAATTATGATTATATGATTTATTCACATATTTTATACATGAACACGATGCAAGAACTATTCATAACTATGTGTGGTATTTAACAACCATGTTATGATGTTTCGTTATGAATATTCAACATTATAAGACCTTTTTTAATATTAATAGCATATTCATTTCTAGAAAATCATATTCATGTAATATGATAAGGATAATTATGCTCAGTCATGTTTGAAACCATTAAATTTCTCATGTTTCTTACCATTTCTTCCCCCTTACTGGGCACTTAGTTCGCCATTTCATTATGGTATGCACTTATAGATATATATGTACTATGATAAATTTTGAATGAAATATGGTTACCATTCTGAAGAAATTAAATAACATATAATTTATTTTATATATTTATATTGTAACGACCTAATTTTATTATGATATTAATCATTTTGAGTTTATATTATATAAATATATTGATTATTAAATCACAAATGATATAATAATAATTTTAAACAAATTGGTTGTTATATACCACATCATCATCTCGTTAATCACATTTTTAACTTCTATATATCATATCCCATGTATATAAACCTCATTCTATCATAGTTATTCCATACCCAAAAGGGATAGTGGGGATGAGGGAGTAACCAGCCCTATATTCCTCACTATATTGAATGTTTTGGGAAGAACACACAACCCAAAATATTTGTTTATCATTAAGGTTTTCTTATATTGTTGGGTGTATAGAAATTCATAATTAGAATACAATATATATATATATATCATTTACACACACAAAATCCCAACCTTAAGTGATCCTTTATATAAGTACTAAAATATCACATAACCATCACCACAACTCTAAAAACATTCCCTAACAACCTTTTCTTCTTATATAATGAGAACATGAACTTTTATTTCCCAAAAAATAACCACAAGAGAATCTTTAAATTCCATTTAAACACATCAATCAATTTTTTCTATATTTACAATTTACCATCATATTTATATTCAATATTTTATTCATTAATTATTTTTTATGAAAACCCATTAATTATCTTTCATTATCCATTATCCTAGCCACTAACCGAACATTTAATTATAAAAAAATTAGAATAACTAGCATTTAACAATGTCCATTATGATTTACATTTAATTTTAATATAGTTTACTAACAATTTATACTTACAAATTTCGATCTATTTTCCATGTTTTTTTAGTTATTTATATTATATTCCATTCCACCAGGTATCTAAAAGAACCACACCAAAAAACACCATCATCCTCTAGAAGAAACACCACATACACTCTGATACCCAACACCCACACTTCTAGATATGATTATAATGAAATTATTTAAAAACATAGTTTCATACCATCTAAAACTCCCCATACCCAAAATCTTGAGTTTCATTTTAAAAAGTAGACATTACATATTAACATTGATTATTAATAGTATTACACAAGCTAAAAAGGCATATATTTTTCATAATATTCATAAATAAAACATTACATCTCTTAATAATCATACAGTCCTAGAACACAAATATTTAGTGTCATTGGAAGTTAGCTAATTAATTAATTTTCTAATAATACAATAATTATTTATCCATATTAGAATGTCATTAGATCCTCTTTCAGACCTCATATATGGTGTACTCATCTACATCATATGGGTTATATAAAACATATGAATTGGGAGCTCATATTTTTAGTAAGGAAAGAACATATCATAATAAACCTAACGGATAAATCATAAGAATATTGGAAACATGATCGTGGGAGAAATATTTTATAAAAGGGAACAACGATCAATAAACGTATTACATAAGGCATGATAAAAGAGAATATTTCTCAAAAGGATTAAATATATGAAATATTATAATATTTTGTAATGAGGATAAAATATTCCTGATCAACGGAAAATAATAAATTCATATAACATATAATTGTTTCATAATCAAAATCATATTAAATCACAACATTGTGGACAAAAATAACCAAAATCATGTCCAGGAACATTCTTGAGAATAAACATAATCCCAATATTTTCCTCAAAAAAATTTCAAAAAAAATATCAATTCAATCATCAATAAACAAAAATATTTTGACCAAATAAAAATTAAAAATTATATATTCACAATAATTTAAACAATGATTAGCAATAATAATTTCCTCACACATCCTTATAACCAAAGATAGACGTCAATCATTTGCACACAAAATATATTAATATCATGAGACATAAAACCATAAACAGTGAATTTGTGATCTATATAGGTCCCCACCCATCACATAAATAAAATAAATACACCTTTGTGCCATAAAATTTTTTTATCTTATCATGGATTAGCATAAGAAATTAAATTTGTTTTGAAACATTTCCTACTAATATCACATAAAAGAACCTCAAGAGTTAGATCAGAAGATAATGAATTTAGTCACCCAAAAAGATTATATAATATTTTCATTTTGATGGTTATTTATAAAATATAACTCTATTGGAGACTGATATTTTTTAATATGAATAGTAAAAAGGGAAATGAAATCATAAAAAGATATTTAAAAAATATAACATTGTCAAAAAAAAATTATTCCCCACATTCAAGGTTATTAGTGATAATTATTCCAGAAGGTCATTATTAACACATAACATAATTAAAAACCCAAATAATAGAAAAATTGTAATAAATAAATATCAAGTCTATGAATGTTACGTCTAAGATAAAAGATGTTATCTCGAAAAGAAAACCTTTTTAATATTTCAATATATATTTTTCCAACCCCACATTATTAAGAAGTATATTAAAGATTTATTTTCAAAATGATAATGAAAAAATAGAATATTAAATGATAAAATACATATTTATAATTCTTAATAATAAATGGAAAAAATTGAAGGAAATAAAATATACATGGAGATAAAATAGTCATTAAAGAGGAAGATAATTATTCGAAACACAATTATATTGTCTATGAGAAATAAATTCATCAAAGAAAATGATTTGATATTAAATTTTTATTTTAATCTGAGATGAAAGAGGGATTATTATAGGTAATAGGAAAATAAATTATATAGGAAACATATAAGAACAAATTCCTAGGTGAAAACATTTACTTAAAGAAAATGTGTCTGATTTGAAAACCCACTCAGAACTTGTGTATTCTATGAATTAAAAGAACATGAATGAGAGGTTGTTGAATAGAATTTTAGATCAAAATTTTGTGAATGACTCTAAGTGAAATCCTTTAATTTCACAATATTCTGAAGAAAGATTATTGTAATCTTTTCAATTCACAATATTATGAACAAATTAAAACATGAGTCAGGTCCATGAATAAGATTATGAAAAAATATGAAAAAATAATCAGTTTTGCGAACATAGTTAATATATCATGAGATATATAACCTTAACCAATGAATGTGTGGAATATATAGGACCAAAAACATCTTTTAATTATTATCCATACTTGTGTGTCACACAAAAAAATTGATCGTATATCATATCTTGATCAACCCAAGGAATGAAAATGTTGATGATAATATTTCAAAATGGAACAACATAAAAGGACATCAAGAATTACATCAACAGATTAGATTATTTCAATTACCCTAAAAGAGTATCTAAAATTTTAATTTAGTTGTTAATTAATTAGTTAAAACTCCCTACAATATATATCATTTAATAATTTGGAAGAAAATATAATTGAATTTATAAGAAAAAGTTATTCTAAATATCTTAAAAATTATTGTAAAAAGATGATGTTACGACTCACTTGGAAAGTTGTTTTTGTAGTTTTCTTAGAAAACATATTTCAATATATATAAAGAAACACCAGTAAATTAAAATATAGAATATATAAAGGTCAATTACCCTAATATGGAGTTGACTGACTGAAAATTATTTTTTTCATTTTCAAGAAAGACTCTTTATGGAAAGAGGTAAACTATATTACACCGGGCGGGAATCCAAAATAACAAGATGGTTATATAGAAATTCAAATTAAAAACCCACACCAAACCCAAGGAGACTCATCGGGTCAGCTGGGGTCATGTCGCTGCCATCCGCCATCATCACTATTCAAGCCGCAAATCTTTGACCAATACGCCATACACCATACCTCTCGTGATGCACCGCCACCTCGATCCACCCAACCAGTCGTCAAGCACTCCACTGGAGAAGAGATCTGGAAAAAACAATCATCATCAATCACCGGTGAGAACTCAACCGCAAAATCACCATCCGCTCCATGGAAAAAATCAACCATGTCTTCAGAGCCCGCCGGAATACCCTTCAGCGTCAACTTTAGCAACACAACCCATAAATTATTCATACATTCACAAAAACACAAAAAACACGCAAAAAACCCCACAGACCATCGTGGTTAACACCTTCACCGCCTCACAGAAAGAAACTATGAACTCCCAATCCATCAGAAATCAATCGCAATTAAACTCCACCCCTCCATGACATGGGATGAAACGAGAAGAACCCTTATTCGAACTGGACAAAATCATATCTATGAAATTAAAAGAGCTTTCACCAAAAACCAAAACAAACCACGCATGAAACGTCACTACCATCAACACCCTGTTTCTGAAGATCCATCTACCACCAACCAAATCGACCGCATCAGACACAACAAAACCCCAACGCACTCACATGAGAAATGTTGGAACCCGAAAACCGCTGACGCATGAGTACGACCTTCAAACGATGTGAAACTCACCACCGGGCAACATCGAGCTGCCGGGAATAAATCTAGGAGCGCTCCGAAGAGTATGTCGTTGACGAAGACTGGACTTACACCCGCAGATTTGAACCAGCAACCACAGAAGCCCGCAGTGCATCTTCACAGCATGAGAGGAGACCACGAAACTGCATGACGCCACTGCAACAGAGTTCCTCCACCAACCCACCGAGCTCTAAGAGGAAATACATTCCCTCCATAGAGAAGGAGCGGTGGAAGCGAGAGGAAAACCCTAGGCTGGGATCCCTTTACAGGTGCTTCTCTTTACAAACATACTAATGTGGTGTTGCAGATGAAATATATGATCAATAAAACCATTTTAACATTATATAATACCTTTATTGAAACCAAAATGGTTTAAAATCTAATAAATCATAATTTCTATAGTGATAAAGAAAAATAAAAATATCACAGGATAAAATATATATTTTTAATTAAAATTAATAAATGAAATTTTTTTGAGATAGATTAAATATGTACATATTGAAAAAACAATCATTAAAGTAGATGAAAATTATTCATAACACTTTTATACTATTTATGACAAATAAATTTATCAAGGAATAGTCTTTAATGTAAAAAAATTAATTTTACCATGATATAAAAGATGTAATTTTATATTTAGTAAGAAGCTCATGAATATAGGGTACATAGAAGATCATGTTCAAGGAAGAAAGTTGACAACTATTCGAAAAGTTGGTTGAGTGGATTAAACCCCCACAACATGGGATGTATATAAATTTAAAAAACCAGAAGAAGAAATAAGGAATCAGAATTTAAAATAAAATTATTTTTTATTTTATTACAAAAAAATCTAATAGTGTATTATTTACACCATATTAAAGAATAATGTGTTCCAATATGAATTCATGAGACAATGAAAGGGAATTGAGATAGAAACACTTACCTTAGAATCTCATTTCGTTGAACGAGATCTAAATACTAAATAGTAAAAACTAACATATTAATAACATATTTCATAACCATATTCATAACTATTTCATTTTTAAACATTAATAAAAATTATTAGTTAAAATTTAATTAGTTTGGTATTTTTATTTTTATCATCAGATGTGTGTAATATTTATAGGTTCAAAAACACATTGTAATGTGGTTTTCTATCATTATTCTTAGATATCAAGTTCACCATTACTATACTAATAAAAATACAAGAATTATTATTTGAAAATTATTTATGACTTTCATACTTAAATTCATGATATTTTTGTTTCAATTCATAGTGACGAAATTGTTTGTGATCCTATTCAATAATTGTTTAACGAACAAAAGATCATGTATTAGTAACAAGTTAGATAATAAAATAAAGAATAATTTATATTTATATAATTTTAATCATGTGATGAATATAATTTTTATTTGTTAAATACATTTTACTAAATATCCATTTAAGAATATATTTAGAAATAATTAACATATTTCATGGAGGCGGTAGACTACACATAACATGTGCCATTTTTTCATTTTTTTAATGGATTAATGGGAGATAGATAATGGTTTTTCAATTAATATGATTATATTTAAGTATTATAATTATACTTATGTCATTATATTTGTTTTTTTAGTGTTACATTAGGAGGTTTTATGATATACATATAGACTATAAAACTAGGGAGTGAAAATACATTCATTGAGAACTAAAATCCTCTCATGAAAGATATCTTGGAAATAATGTGATATTAAAAAAAATTATAATTGGGGTATACCGAACAAGGAGTAGGGTTATATATGACTATTAATGGGTATATTTTCAAGGTATCATATAAGGATAGGTGTCGCATGATGTGGGTGGTTGTAAGGACCTTTTTTGTTCAAATATTGTTACATTTCCTTGGAATCAAAAGTTTGGTGAGGGGTAAAGATGGAATCACATGGGAGATAGATTATTTTGGTAAGGAAATATTGGAGAGTCAAGGGGATGTGATTTTAACACCTAATAAATTTCTTCTATAACCTCTAAGTATCATGTTAAATAAAAAAAATTGAATCACATTATGTTACTCATTTTCCCACATTATCCTTATTAAATATTTACCATTTTAAATATTATGTTTACTAAAAATATAAGATTACCATTGCTACATAATTTTGAAATGGGGAATATAAAATGGTAATAATTTAAATATACTTCAATTTTTTAATATGAGAAAATTAGGATTTAAATTTAAATATATTATATATATATATTGTTTTTGTAGAAAAATGTCTTGTTGTACATTAATTATTTTTTTATCCTTATTTACTATAAATTAGAAATTAAATTAGTGTTCATGTATTTATTTATGATTTTTAAACTAATATTAGCTTCATCATTTAAATGCTATATATTTTATTTATTATGATAAAAATTACATAATGTTAATAAAAATAAGTTTTTGGAAAAAAAAATATTACCATGGTAAATGTTTTTTACGTTGGAAACATATTATAGTGATAGAAATGATGATAAACCAAGTACTAGGGGAATATATATTTATGAAATATATCAAAACCATTTTATTAAATTACTATTCAATGGATATTAAATAAAAATTCACAATAGTTTTGAGAAACTATTATTTAAAAAATATCAATATTATATTAATTAATATTCACAAAATATCATTAAAATTTGTTAATTATATTATAAAAATCTAATTTCATGAATAATGTTTTATTAAAATAATTACTCTAGTTTTATAAATAAATAAAATATTTCCAAAAAACCTAAGGTGTTACATTCCCCAAACAAAAATATGTTGTGTCCTCACGAGTTTAATTATTTTCCACTAATGATAATAGATAATGGTTAAAATAAGATGAAGATAGATTATGATATAATTTATAATTATATATCAACCTCAATAACTAATATAAGACTATGAATCTCATATTTTCAACCATAATTAAAATATATTGAAATTCTATACAATTATTTCCCAATATTCCTCCTTGCATTTTTATAAGTATTTAGGGAAACATAATTCTTCAGAATGATTAAAAACAAAATTTTATAATTATATAAATGTGTTTTTATTAAATAAAATATATCTTAAAACCATAGGTGTTATGTTCCCCCATCTCAAATAAGTTGGGTCTTCATGATTTAATTTTTTTCACTCATAAAAATTGATAGTGGTATCTATAAGGTGAACATCACTTATGATATAATTAATAAAGATATATCAACCTCACTAACTAAGGTGATATTGTGAAATTCATATTTTCCCCCATATTTGAAATATAGTAAAATTATTAAACATCGTTGAAAAAAATGTCGTCATGGCTTATTATAAGTATTTATAGTTATTAGATTCATACCATTCACAACTTCATTATCATTATCGTATTTCCTTACACATACAAAAAATGGATATCATTATAATATCCTATAAAATCAAATTAAACTATCATATGAATATAACAAGTAAATCATAAAATTTTTTATCATATGACACCTTCACTTTATCCTATGATATATTCAATTCAATCATAGATTATCCAAGGTTATTTTCTCTTTAGGGTCCCAAGACTTAAAAGTTTTATATTTCATCACCAAATTATATAATATATTTAAATCCTTATGAGTTGTTTATAGATAGAATATGAATCAAACAAATATTTTCCCCTTGGAGTATCAAATGTTGTGTGTAGTTTGGGATAATTGTTGGGAACCAACTCAAGATCAAGTAAATTCCTAATAATCCTTTTTTAAGGATTATTAACATTATAATAATTTATGTTTGAGTGTCCATACAAATTTTTGCTAATAAATTGGGATATTAATAATAGGAAGACAAAAAATTTCTATTTTACCTATTTTTTAGGAGTTTTTCCTATATTTATACATAACATTTTGGTTTTTTCTAAAATTATCATGTATGGATTAAACAATTATCCAAACATTTCATTAATACTAACTGATATTACTTAGACTTTAACTCTTGGATTAGGTCCGAGAAACACATTCATTAAACACATTAACTAATGTACACTGAGAAACCCCACAACCCCAATCCTTTATCTAGTGACAAAGACAAATAAATTACATTTCATATTTGATATTGTGTGATATGACCCCAGGTAGACGTGATTATATTATCATTTTATTACTAAAATTTAAACATTACACATCAAATTATTATGAAAATACCCGAAGACAAAGGATTAGTGTATATAGATAATAGAAACCTAGAAACATATTCTTCAGGAATGTGGATATGTTTATATTGTCGCACCACACTTAAACCCATTATATGCATATCAGATGTTATTAAAATCTCTATATCTTAGGGAATGGAAAATAGGTAAAGGGGAGAGATCAAAAACTCATTAATGGGGAAATTTATCAACATGTCATCAACGGTTACAGCATAAGTGTTTATACAGGATGAGTATAAATGAAATATCTGATAAAAAGGAAAATAAATTTATAAGTGTAGTCCAGAAAAAATTATAAGAGATAAAATAACCTTAAATGATTAAAAATATCACAGTGAATCTGAGTGTGGGATCCTAATACAATAATAACAATAACTAGAACATAACAAAGGCATATAACATAGAAATATGGTACATAAATATGTCTAAGAAATCATAAATTTGTGAACAAAGATACACCCACTAAATAAAACAAACAGATATATGAACACAAAAATTCATTATAATTTCTATGAAAAATCATTTTAACAATGATTAATGTAATCATATTTAAACAAATTCTTGTGAAAATTTCTAAACATAATCATTTCCACACATAATCTTTTGAACAAAGCTAAATATCAATTATTTCCAAGAGAAATATTGTGAAAAAAGATAGAAAAAAATCATATCCACACATAAAATCATTGTCTCGTGATATAAAAAACCATAAACAATGTATTAGGGATTTGAATAGGACCCCAACAATCACATAATATAAATTCATATTCTTGTGATCCACACAAAATCAATCATATATCATATAATGAAAATTTCATGGAATAAAAAAATGTTTTCTAATATTTATTTCATAACACTCAACATTGGTTCCCCTTCAAGGCCAGTATTATATATAATGAGTGTCCCCCTATTCCCACCTAATTTTCCCATGTGTTGGGGAATAACACCCATAGTGAAAAAATCTCAATTGGGATTCATTACCCTCTAGATATGAAAATTAGAAGGAGAGAAGGTCGAAAACCACCATCACATAATCTAAAAGAAACCAATAAATCCAAAAATTTATTATATAAAATAAAAATAAAGTCTCAAAAATTAAATACCAAAAATAATGATGTCGAAGAGATTCTACAATAGCTCTGATCTATATGATATTAATGCCCAACTCAGTCCTCGTAAACCTCATGGAAACCTAAAAAGTATTCTATGTATGTAGAGTCACTATAAATTGTATAATAATTAGGATTATATCCATGTTATCCCATGAAAATGGTAAAATTGAATGCTAATGATCTAGTGAATAAATAATAGAAACCATAATAACCAAGACTAATTTTTTGTCCATCCCATCCTTAATAAAGTTAACTCACTAAAATAATAAAAAATAGTTTTATGATGATATCATGATAACACCAATAACATAATTATTTGTCCCCCATACTAATTTACCTCTCAAACCCCAATATTGAAAGTCCTAGGCTCCCATCCCTTTAATTCCTTCCCATCATCATGTAGCCAGTTATCATTGATATGGTTCTGGTTGTACCCCAACCTACCAAAACAAACATATAAAAACCCATATCCTATTTTGGAATCAATTTCATCATCAATAAACAACATTACTCTACTAAAACATCACACATACTTACACAAACTCTTATACAATGTAGTAAGGAATAATGAATGTGAAGAAAATAAAACCCATTCCCTCTACCAGCAACAAATTACCCCTCTATGTGTCACTTCTTCTCATCATCAGGTACCACTAATAATTTCACATTCATCAATCAGTAACCACCACCTACTAAGTACCAGGACCACGTACTTTGGCTATAGGAAGAGCAGGGAGGAGAGGTTAAATAAGAATCCATTACCCACCATCTGAATGTCGATAAAAACACCCCCTCTCAATTATTTCAGTGTCGATGAATAGTCCTCGATGCTAATGGAATACATATAAAAATAACATGAAAATACATGTGTATTTATAGTTTTATACAACACACAATCCCAACATAATGGTTTAACATCAATATATCATCACTATCATATTATCATCAACACCATACCAACTTCATCTCATGATTCCACTACTAAATAAAACTTCACCACTCTAAATAGCCACGAAAAACCCACATTAATTTCATTTAATTATATATCCATCCCATTTCTATATTATTACATTATCAAAAAAACATTCATTAAATAATCCATTTAACATTATATTTAATGACGTCCCACAATAAAAAATATCTCATTTGAATTCCATTTATGTATAATGTTTTCATGATTATTACATTCATTAAACCAATTACCACATACAAATTATAGTCCAGATTTATTAAATTATACCATATATAGTTTTATTTAACTAATATTATATACTAAAAAAGGAACCCTAAAAAAATACATCCTAATAGAAATAATCACATATGACACATTTATGACACAACCTCACCACATCTCATATCCACAACCATTGAAATGATAATCAACCATCTCACAACAACATCCATGCATCATCCACCTCACATACACTACCCACAACACATCCCACCACATAACTGGTCACCACCTCCATCACACAATCACAAAAAATTCTGTAAATCCAACAATACATCGTAAAATTTACTATCATTACACATGATTATATTTACAAACATCATAAATCCACAATCCCTTAAAATGTGGGAATCATTGATTCATAATCCCTTGAATTTTTATTTTTATAATGTTTTAATATTCAAACATAATTATTTTTTTATACACATACATGTTATGAACTATTTATTAGTTGGAGGATTAGAAAAACAAGGTTCTATATCATCATCAGTGGTTTATAATTCCAAATATCTTCAACATTCATATCCAAATAACTTATAAATTTCCAGAGAAGATAGATTTTAATAATAATGAAAAAAATATTTATATATATATTATTAATCCCCATACATTTAAATTAAAATATAATAATGTAAATTATTTTTATTACATAATCTATATCACCCACCCACTAGAAAAACAACAATTCTCATTGAACTCATTCTCAAATAAAGTGGAAAACAAAGATCCCCGACCTTAAAAAAATTATAAAATACATTGAAATGAATATAAGGATGAATAAATAAAATTTTTCAATATACACATTAGAATATTAATTTCTTGTAAAAATAGTACTATACTTGTATGTATGGAAAAAATAATAAACGGAAAAAAATTTATCTCAAATTTGACACACTACTATAAAAATTTTGGGTGAACTAAGCTATTTAAAAAGAATATAATCACAAGAAGAAAGGCCTTGGTTCAAAAACATATGACTACAAGGCTCAAGAGTAATGCTTAAGTTAATCCAAAATCAACTGACACAAAAAAAAGCATCAATTTATAAATTATATTTCATTAACATTCAACATTCTAATCTAGGAATAACACTGAAGATTAATGTAGTTAACATTCCCTTTCAATTTCCATTTAATTAATTTTAATTTAAAATAGGAGGAATGGAATTTTAAGAAAATTTTCTTTAATTAATTATAATAATATATTTAGTCAGTAGATATTTTATTTTAAAAACAATTATACACTCACCAAATCCCTAATTTTTTAAAAAAAAATCTTTCACATCATTCTAAAAAAGTAATGTATTTTTAGAAAAAAATTTAAATTCTAAAATGGTTGGACCAACTATGTGACCATGATATTACATAATGAACTAGCCTACCTCATGAAAGAACAAGTAACCATAAGAAGAACTAACATATTACCCTATGGATCAACTAACTATGTAAAGGAACCAACTGACTGCATGAAGGAACTAATCAACCACATGAATGAATCAATAGAATGGATGAAGGAATCAAATGACTTCCGAGAGACACCAATTGAACACATAATAGAAAAAATGAATATATCATGTAAATAACCAACCAAATTAAGGTACGAATTTACCAAAAAATGGAGGTAACATAACAAAATGAGGAACCAACTAACCTTATGAAGGATCCAATTGACCGTATGAAGTAATCAACCTACCATGAGAGATAACAAATAAATTTTATATAAAAAATCCTATGAACTTGCTCTTCAAACTTATCAGACTTGACAAATTATGAATGAAAGTGATTAGTATATTTTTATTTCATACTAATTACTTATAAAAAATTATCATCATCACCAATGATGATTAGGGTGACTTTCTACTACACTGTGAGGGTGATTTCTCTAAAGGGATTCTCTTATTCTATATCAAAATCTAGAAATGGATCGTCCTTGATCATATCATTATTAGGATTCAGTATAGAATCATTCCATATTGACTGGGGGTATTCTTTCAACGATATATGTTATGAACTAAATCATGTAGATTAATTGAGAATAGAAAATGGAAAGGTATTTATTTATTGGGGTCCCTTAATAAAATAGATCATTCCCAGGATTATTTTCCCAAACCTTCTATTCTCAATAAAATATATGGTGGCAGTTACTCAGTCATGACTGATCTTGAAACTCTAAAAAAATTATTTATTTAAATTATCCATTCTTGATAGTAATGTGTACTATAGGGGGGATAATTCATGGTATATCCCATATCTAAAAGATAGAACTATGAATTGCTGGGGTGGAAGGGAATAGAAAATGATACCCATTAGAAGAGGGTTATCTCATATCATTATTGGGAACATTAAAGATCATGATTTGTTGTGGAGAATAGGAAATAATCCTTGAAGCATGGCATATTTAGGATTTCTTCATGGGATATTATTTTTAATCCATTAATTTATAAAAACTCTACATACCAAATCTGGGTTTGGCCATAAGGATCGACTTGGGTTTTTTGGCACCCAGATGTCCTTATTGATCTTGTTCCTTACATACACACTCACTTTAAATTCAATCAATTTACTCAAAAAGGATAACATGGACTTTATGATAGGATACTTTTCAAAGATAATTTAGATTCAAGAATTTTTTTTGTTATTACTTTTATTTCCATCGATTAGAACATCATGATAACATTCAGTATGAATATAATCCACATTTCGGTAATCTTTTTAGGATTTAAGGGAACTAAATTTTAAATTTTAATGTAAACCACAAAGAGTTGAAGAAATCCAATGATATGAATAATTGGAATGATTTTATAAAAAATAAAAAATCCAAATCCATTTATGTTGACATAGGATATCCCTCTAGGTGGAATGACCTTAAAAAATGGGTTAAAAAAGAATTACAATGCCTTTGAATTTAAGAACTCATAAAGAATAAATAAGGATTATCTTTTTGATGAAAAAGGGATATATAATAGTATGCAGGTTCAATATATGAACCTCATCACACCTGTTATGACTACAATTTATGGGGTTTATATCAATGATGTAACAAGAATTCAAGATGTTATAACCTCTTATGAAACTGGTCATAAGATCAAAAGTCTTGTTGGGGCCTTGAAAAATGATCCTTCAGAAATAATAATAATAATTTCAAATCTTTTGGGGATTATGATTAGTATGCTACATAATTAAAAAAAATATTCCCACCCAGGTTTCCACTATTATTGATCAAATCCATGTGAATGAAAAATATGACCAGTTTTAATATGTTGTTATAGAGTTGGATACAATCAATAATAGTACTTTCAATTTTCATCTTAATGAAATGAATATTGCTTATCCCACAAAAATGGTAGGGTTTTTAATTATTATACTGCAATTATATTTATGTTCACTGGTGATTTCACATTCCGGGTTTCTAAAAAAATCAAGTTTTCATTCTTCGGAAGAACCTTCTTCATTGGGTGTTTTCACTTGAGATTTAATGAGGTTCAAACTCAACTAGTCATATTCCATAGAGATTAATCCATTCAGGAAAATTATAATAATAATTCTTCTCAGGATATTAATGTGACAACTAAATCTTGTGCAGAGATTCAACTAGTAGGTGATTGTATCATAGAAATCATTATTTATACTCATATTAATCTCACTATAACCTAAAATTCAATGTCAGTGGAAGAAAAATGGGTAGGAGTTTTTCCCTTGAAATCAAAAACATATCTAATCAAAATGTATCAATACTGGAAATTGAATGATCATATAGACTCTATAAAATGAAGTTAGAAATAATTATATTGTAGTGGATACTCAATATCCTTCTATGAAAATTTCTCCAAGACAAAATCATACCCTGGGATGCTCTAGTTCAGATATTATATACTGGGAGAAAATTGAAATTCCTAGTAATATTTATAATGAGTCTGTTGACTTCAAAAAATTAGCATGAAGTTAAAATTATGGTCAAAATAAAAGAGGCGTCTTGCTCCAAAAATTTTATTAAATGAATTTTTTTTGTAACTTCAAGGGCTTGTCCTATAATGAAACAATTAGTTACGTTCCGTTTTTTAATTAATAATAATCATAAAATTATAGGTTTCTCAAAACCTATGAGATTTTTTGTTGACTGGATTTATTTTATAAAGAATTTGGGTTCTAGATCATCAAATATAATTATTCCTGTAATGATATCAAAATGATCTGGGTCCTTTATCTCTCGATATAGTATGGTATATAAAATATCACATCTATAGAACATATGGAAGCTCAAAGTTACAATTGTGTGTTTATGAAATATTTTTTATTCTACATATTATGATAGAATATAAAGGATTTGAGAAGCAAAATGTTTAATTCATTGGAATTACTTGTAGACATAAAAGACATTATTAATTTTCATGAGATACATGGAAAGCTAAATTCTTCATCTTCATCCAGAGATTTCAGGGATTGTAATAAGAATTGTAATCATCATTAGGTTAATCTATTGGGTTCCCAATTCACATGGTATATAATACATCTGAATAAAATGGTGTCATGAAAATTTTCATTAATTATTTTAATGATACTACCCTAGATGCTTGGTCCTCTATTTCCTACACTAATATTGTGGTACTTACCTCAGATCATCATCCTATTAATGAAAATCCATTAATGAGAGGGGATGAATCTCCCCTTCCATTCAGAATTAATAATCCTTTGACATTATATCGAGATTATAAGAAATTACAAGAAATCACATTGAATTCTATGAATTTTAAGAATGATGCACTTTCTTATATTTAAAAATCTAAAGTGCTTAAGGAAAATATGAATGTTTCTAGAAAAGAATGATGCAACAACATTGATGAAAATATTACTCAACTAGACTCCTTTATTTATACTATATAAAAAATAACAATGGGTTTTATTTTTCTATAGGTCTTGAGAAGGAAAATTTATCATACATGATCTCGATACTCTCCTAAATATCATGGAAGGTATCCAATGGGATTCCTAAAAAGATAAATGGCATAATGTGGGTGACATGAATACTTAATTTTACAATTCTCATCATAATTTCAAAAACTAAATATAAAAATGTATATTATAAATGATTGTGGGTGTATTTTGATAATAATGTGGACTTGGATGCTCATATTGTCACTTTTTAAATGAACCTATTTTATGGTCAAGATATTATCATTGGACATATGAAAGAAATAATTATTAGGATTAATAATAACAAAGAAAACTCAAGTCTTATTGCAATTTCTCTTGATTTTGAGATTATAGTAGTTTTGGTTTGGAGAAATTAGGGCATCATTATTATACCACACCAGCTCACAGATTATTTCATCAAGACCTTTTGGGAGATTATACATTTTTATGTTTGTATAATTTTCAATAATTTATTGAAATATGTCCTATGAAATAATGAAAAAATGTATAATTTAATGAACTTAATCAAAAAAAATTGATAATCTGAAGGATATTAATCATTTCTTCCTTGCGGAACATGTTAAAACTGTATTTAAATAATTGGGAAAATACTTGTAACTGTTTGGATAATATTTCGAATAAGATTGAGTATTCAAATCAGTTTTGTTTCATCATAGGATGAAATATTCTTGATTTTCATCTCAAATCATCTTAATGTGTTAGCATTCTAAATAAATCCACATGAGGAGGTAATATTTCTTTAATTCCTGAGGCCAAAAAAGCTTCTGATACACATTAAAGAGGATTAATTTTTAATGATTTTACCCGTTTTGATTAAATATTTAATTAAATGGTTTAAAAATACTTATATGCTCAGAAAATATATTAATTTTCATTAATGGATCTCCTGATGGATACTTCCCACGTTCTAGAGATGTTAGACAAGGTAACTTTATCTAATACATTATATTTTCTATTTTAGAATATTTTCTAAGTAATAAATTTTGTCTACATGCTTGAAAAAAAATGAAATACTTCAGAGCTTCCATAGGTCTTATTGCTCCCACTAATTTATTATATAATGACTAAATTATCCTCTCTACTAATGGGTATAATAGAAATTTTAGAAGAATTAAAATTTATCATCTTAATTATGAGAAAATCAAATGGAATGTGATCTATTAGAATAAATCATATGTTTAATTTGGAAAAAAATTATGTAGTTAGAAAATAGGATATCACAATTAATGTGTTGTAAATCAGGGAAGGAGTTATCCACTTCATTTATCTCAATTTTCATATATTGTGGGCAAAGAAACATTTCATTCATTTTTCTAACATTGTGAGATAGATTAGAAATTTGTTTGATAAATAGAATATAAAGAATATTTCAATGGAAGGTAAGATAATCCATGTGAATGCTTTAATTGTTCCAAAATTTGTTTATTCATTCTAGGTTTATAAATTTCCATCTATCATTCTCAATAATATCAACACCTATGTTATAAAAATTTGGAGTGGAAAAATTATACTATGAAAATTGTTATTATTCCATGGAATGAATTTTTTTAATGTATTGAATATGAATGTCTTGGTATCAAAAATATATTCATATTTACTTTGTCTTTACAGAATGATTTAATTTGTAGGCTTCCCAATTTTAATTTTTTGGGGTATCCTTTTCTGATTTGTAGATTCATGATCAGGCTCGTAGATGGAATTTCAAATTATGTGGACACTTTCATATAGACGTCCCTTAAAGATTCTAATGATATCATTTCCGTTAACTCTCACTAGATCAGCAATAATAAATCATCAATGAAATTCATGTCATACAATTGGATAGGTACATCACTTTTTTAAGAATCTAAACTCTCTAAATCTAACACATGAATTAAATGTGTCAATCAATGAGAAGATGAATACCACCCTAGAAATTTATTATGTTGAATTTAGGAAAATGATTATGATTTTCAATGTAAAAAATTTGGAGGATTTTTTGGTTTGGGAACCATCATACAATGGTAATATTTCTTCCATATATTTTTAATAAGAATCATTATAGGGGAAATGATAAATGTATCCATGAACTATATTAGAAGACTGATTCTCACATCAATATTATCTCTTATTTAATGGGTTTTGTGTATCAAAATTACCACTAATGAATTTATATAATCTGTTGGAATTAACTTGTGTTCAATATTTTCCCTGTTAAACCAATATATGGATGATATTGAAAACTATTTCCTCATCTATGTCACTGCTACTTCATTGTGGAAATTCATTGTAGCCTTATTTAAATTAGTAGTCCCTTATAAATTTAACATGTAGGAACTCATGGCTTATAAAGAGATTCCTCTATTAATGAAACTATTGAACCTCTATTTGGTGGAATACATTAAAATTATTCGTTTTCTATATACTATCCAAATTAACCATGTTCATTAAAATATTTTTATGTGTAATGTTGTCCCAAAAATAATTCTTGCTATGAAAAATGAAAATACACAGTAATATGGTAATTGTGATAACTCTATTTATGATATTACCATGAATATGTATCATGAAAGTACATGTAATTATCATTCTCCTAATGGAACATTATAATTGATGGGGACTCGAGAAATTCTAGGGATGTCTCACCTATAATATAGATGGGGCTTCTAGAGAGAATCTATACCCTTATAAATATGGTGCAATTCCCAAAAAACATAGTAGTGATGCAACGAGATTCCAATATGTTCCCAGTGGGTTCATGATGTCTATTGAAGAGGAGATGCTTCCAATTTTCAAAATATTTGAAATGAAAATCATTTGGGAAGGGTTAACTTGTGGCTTGAATATGATAGTAACACTATTATTCATTCTATCAGTAATAGAATTATCGATCATTCAAGGAATATTACAGAAAAATGAATGAAATTCATGGGAGTACTTTGGTTAATGAATTTTATTATCACACATACATGTCATGAGGAAAACATTTTGGATGATGGGTGGGAAAACGGGTTAGATTC
Source organism: Viscum album (assembly GCA_963277665.1). Classification (NCBI taxonomy): domain Eukaryota; kingdom Viridiplantae; phylum Streptophyta; class Magnoliopsida; order Santalales; family Viscaceae; genus Viscum; species Viscum album. The sequence goes on along the minus strand of OY728121.1, from coordinate 1,988,437,808 downwards.
TCTAGATATGATCTATCACAATGATATACCTACTGATGTCTCTTCTTAATTTCAAAGTGACACTAGTAAAATTCCTTTTGTAGTTATATGAAACATTGTTTTTATTTAGTAAATAAGACATTTTATTTCAATGAAATATCTCATTCTCAAAATAATGTCACCCTAAATAATCAAAACAAAACCTGAAATGAAAAGGAGAAGGGGTACCAGGAAACCACTCGTGAGATGGATATTAAAGAAATTGCAATAATAAGAACATGAACTCACATTAGATAAATATAAAATGAAAGAGAGAAACATCATAAACCAAGGAATGGAACGAAACTCTTATATTACATAAATATAAAAACATCAAATTGATGAAAGATACAATAAAATAAACACAACCAGAAGGAACAATAAATGAATAATTGTTTTATTTCTTAAGACACAACCTTAAATATTTCATTCTCATGATTTTTATGTCTATAGTTAATTTTATTACATTTTAGTATCATTATGGTTGATATTTTTACAAAATTATTCCACCACACTTTCATAAATAAATATTACATCATAGAGTGGTCACTTCCACTTAGTATAATTTTTCTAAAAAAATGATATAACTTGTTTTCTTATCATGAAATATCTTGATAATTTTTTTAACCTTGTTGTTTTCTCTAATCGTCCTTAAAACCCTATGAAAAACATTCTAAAATGTAGGATGAGTATAAATATCTGGATAAGGTACATAAGAAAAAATAATGAAACGTGTTTGATCATAAATACTTATTAATGTTTTTCTTTATAAATAAACATTTTATTACCCATGAAATCAAATTTTTCCCAAATCATTTCAAAAATAATACATAACAGATCTTTAATAAAAATTATAAAACCTAAATGTTCCTATTAAAAATTAAAAATTTATGAAAACATTTTTAGGAAAATTCTCTACATTTAACAATTGAAATTTTCCATATAATTTCCAATAAAGATAATCACATGAGTAATCACATGGGATAATATAATAAAAAACATGGTATTATAATATCATAGAAACAATGGAAATTTTGAAGAAAGAGAAAACATGACATAATCATATGTAATGGATAATTTTGATGAAAACATCACCTAGTGGGGAGAGTATCATAGTGAATTAGGTTTACTATCAAATACCATATATAATGTCTCATCAAACAAAAACATTACCCAATGCATTAAAGTGGTATCTAGACACACCAATCATAACATGTATATGTGTGTTTTTACTAGAAAATTAAATAAATATTAATGAAAAAATAACAATTACTTATGGAATATAATTGGTTTCATAATATATCCTCCCATCAAAATCAAAATAGATTTCACAAAGAATGGATATGAGAAATGATCATAATGCATGTTTTACCACATCAATTGAATTGAGAATAATCTCATTAAATATGTAAGAGACATATATATAATTAATTTATTATAACTATATAAGATTAAAGAGAGGATGAATGTTAGTTATATAGAGAATGGTCATAACCTGAAGGAAAATTTAGTTTATACAGAACCCTTGGATCGATAATTAAAACATCTCAATATATCATAATATCCATTCATTTTAAAACATATTATGAAATTATATAAAATATAGTTAATTAGTATTTTTCTTTAATAAAAAATACATATTAATTGTCAATAAAATTATACCATAGTGGTTTTGGTGGTGGGAAAACCAATTAATGATTTATATTTTAGAATTGAATAATTTTTTCTTCAGTAAATAAATTAATAACATTCCACGTAAAATATGTAAACTGTTTCCTTTTGAAAAAATTTGAAATAATGTCAAAAGAGAGAAAAAATTCCCTTTATAATTAATTTATTTCAATAAAATTCATTAATATATAAATTTTAGGAATTCAGTCACAGATGAGAAATATTTAGAAAATAAATCATTATAACATTTAGAACAAGGATTTAAAGGTAAAGTGTCCCTTGAATGAAACCTATGAAATATTTTACCATGGTTTTTTTAATGAAATTAAATTAAGGTAAAAAATTAATTTGATCATCCATCAAATCATGATAATAAAATTCTTGAAATTTATAATATAACATGTACTTATAAGGAAAAAAGTGTTAAATGATAAAATTTATAGTAGAACTTTTTAAATGAAATTCCCTTACTTGGAGTCTATAATTTCTACTAAATTCTATATGTTTATGAATAATAAAATTATTTTAATTAATGAAATTATTATGTTTTTTTATTTTTACTATCCCTATTATTTTACATATCATCGTTTTTATATTCAATTACATTTTCATTTAAGTTATAATAAGAGGTTTTAATAATATTCAGATCATATAGAAAAAATGACATTGTTAAGTTAATTACGGTCCAAAAGATCATAATTCATCATATAAAAAAATCAATATATAATTTTAATTTTTACTACTCAATTATAATTCTAAATATATTCATGAAATACAGTTACAAAAATGTAATATTTCAGAATCATGGAGAGAGTTTTTCATAACAACACTTGAGAAACATTTCAATTTTTAGTGATCATTATAGAATGATGTTAAATATTACTTTTATATTTCAATAATTATAATAATATCATAAATACCATATTTTTTCATTAAATATACTTATATATATAATCAATTTTATTTGGTAAAGTAAAATTAATTACATCACTTTTTGATGGTGGTAATCCACATGTATGCATAAACGATGTTATAATATTTCAATGAATGAAAAGATAATAAAATATATTATATATTATATTTAAATAAAGCCAAATATTTCATTTATATAATATATATAAATTAAATCTATAGTCATAATTTTTTGTGCAAGGTGATTTGGAAATTGAATTATATTGGTTCGCGAGGCAGCAATCCATCAAATGCATAAATGGTGGTTTCGTTTCCTATTTGATGGAAGGGGAGAGTAATTTAGGCCATAAAACTAATATAAAAAATAATGGAATATTTAATATACTTTTTTTATTATAAAATAATTTTTTATGAAGTATTTTTGTATTTATAGGGAGAAATAAAATGAAAATGCTTGATTAAGAACTATACCTCTTATTCTAACAACCTCTTAATGTTTATACAAAATTATATCATATGATAGTTTTCCAATAAAAAATGAATCTATGATGTGTACATAGATTTTATTAAGTTATTCATTCAGGTATTGGGCTAATAAAAACTTTTTTAATTGTGAATAAATGAAAATAACAGTATCCCATTTTTATGTGAGGGGATGGGCACTCATGGAATATCTTAATGTAGTAAATTAATATAAATTAATTTTCATAATTAAGTGAATACAAATTGATAGTATTTTAATATATAATAATTTTGAGCAAACATAGTCTGAAAAACATATTATTTGAAAATCTTTGGGATGTTTTCACCCTTATCATTTTGTTATAAAGCATGTTAACCATTTTTAACAATTACCATGGGTAGAGGGTTTTCACTCTTCAGGGGACAATATAGAGACAATAAAAGGAAAATTGGTCTAATATTAGAAAATAAATTCTTCTTATAAACATATACAAATTACTCTTCTGTATATAATATTTTTATGGATTTTAAATCATTTATTAAATCATTATTTCTAATAAAATATCATTAATGTCAATTTACACACAATAGATTTAATTTTACATTAAAATCATCAATAAAAATATGGAATTAAAATATAAACCATTAACACACCCCAAACATTTTATAACTATTAAACAAATTTCTGGTCCATATTAATTTATTCAAAATATGTTAATTTTAATAATTTTTAAAAAAATTATTTTGTTTTCCTTTTCATTGAATTAATTTCGTGTCGGTGTTACATAATAATTTATGGTATTTATATATCTAGTATATATTATATATAAATTAAAATCCTGAAAAAAAAATATTAATTATTCTCAAAATTAGAATTAATATTTATTCACAACATTTTTTCTCCCAATGTCAACACCTAATATATTATTAAAACTAAAAGAGTGACATTTTTTATTTTAGTTTTCTTAAATTATTTTATAGGTCACTTTTTTGGAAAAGTGTTCCATAAAAAATATATATATAATATGGTAATATGGGTCTATATAAATTAATAAAACAATATTTAATATGACATATGGTGGCCTTATCACTAAGTTTTACCATATTTATCCTGGTTTATTGTGTTACCATTGTGATAGATTTTTATTGTTTTTAATATTCAATATGACCAAAAATTGTGTTCGGGTTATTAAATAATATAAATTATACTAATTCGTAATTTTTAATACATTTTACCAAATTATGTCTATATAAGTGGATTAAATTCATTTTATAATTATCCTATAAATATCCAAAAAATGGATTTTCATGAAAATTCCTTTTTCAAGCAATAAATGATTTGATATTAACTCTTTAACTATCGGTCATCGTTATATGAAATTAAATTCATTTCAAAAGATATATAATCTATACATTTCACATAAATATTTATTTATTGGTAATTATTTTAGATAACTAAAATGTATAAACATTATGCACTTAATGACAGTTTTTGAAAGTTATGTTTTTAAGAAAATAAATAATATTGTTCATAAATCATGGAAATTATTGAATATAATGAAAATAATTATATTATTCAAAATAAAATTATTTATAATTCACATTAAAAAATCCAAATATAATGGGACAATTTGGAAACATTATTTAGTTAAATGAAACTACAGTATTCAAAAAATCAATAATTTCTAATGTTAACTAAAAAATTAATCATTCAAACAAACTATCAAAATTACACCCTAACAAAATTTTATTCTACAAATTTAAAATAAATATTTTATAATATTTTTTTAATTTCTATAAAATAATTATAATATTTTCAAATAAATATAAATAAAAAACATTTTTGAACAATAAATATTTTTAGAAAAATAATGGGTATTAATTAAAAACAGATTTCTTATTTTATATGAATTTATTAAAAATTTTTTTATTGAGTAGGATATTTATATATATTTCATAAATCAGATAATCCTATTCATATCTCCAATTTAATTTCTAGCTTATAAAAATTATATTTAAACAATAATATTTCGTACATCGTTTATGCTCAGTGTTGCAAGTCATTGATGCTATCGAAAATAGTTTAATTTTTAAAAAGCACGTGTTTTTACATTATCCACTATTTAATAAAATTTATCCAAAAATAAATAAATTTTATCTTCATGAATAATTTTTTGATATATCAAAATGACATTTCTAAAATTATATATACTAAATTGTGTTAATAAATTTTCCTCTTGATTAAAAGGAAAATAAAATATAAAGGTCGTTACATAACTAGGTTTCCAAATAGGGGAAAAATAGTCTAATGAAAAAATGTGTACATTGAGAGAAAACATAATTTATTAATAATTATCAAGAGTGATACATATCGTTGATCAAAATATAGTGAATGATCAATATATATTTAATGACCACAAAACTATAACCTTTTGAGGAGTGAAAAAGACAATTGATCCATAAAAAATGAAGTTAATTAGATAAAATGTTTGTTCCAATATCCTTTTCTTATAGTTGAGTTATTACTTTACCTTCTCGACTAAGTTCATAATGAAATATACTTAAATTTTAAGTATAATTTCATCCTTTAATCAATTTCCATCACAATGTCATATTTTTCTCCAAACGATGAGTATATAAGACGAATTATTTATGCTTAATGAAACAAAATAATGTTCTAATGGATCACAGAATCCCAAAAAGGATAAAAATATTTTCCTCAAATGCGTATACATAAAAAAACCCAAATGGATTTCACAAGGTATGCTAATTTCCACAATGAATAAAACATTATTTACTGAAATAATATATTTATATTGCGATCCTAAAAAATAACACTATAATTTCATCATAATCCATATGATAAATAACTAACCTTAAAATTAATCAATATATTCTTATCATTGTTCAAAATCCAAAATCCACTAGTTTTTATAACATATTCTTTTGAGATTAATTCAAAAAAAATCTCCAAACAAAATACGTCACTCAAAAATCCATATACTCAAAATTATATATACCATAGTAATTAATTCACTAAGATTTGATAATAATTTATTTCTATAACCAGAGATACCATAAATCATATTTTTAATCATATATGCTACCAAAAGATAAAACAAATTTGAATCCTCAAATAAAATCCCATAATATCATATAATGTTTTCCCAAATTAAAGCGATCCTTTCCGAAAAAATTATTTATTCACTTAATCATAAAATCAGTTTTCAATGTCATTGTTATCTATATGATAAAACATATGAACATTAAATTTAATAACGAATAAATACCAATATATCAAACATCAAATAACCCCAAAAGGTTATCAATACCTTTAATCTTATTTTCAGAAAAATTAATGTCATTCTTCTTCAATTAATACTTAATATTTAAAATAAGGGTTACATATACCTCCACCCAATAATATGTATCCTCAAATGTCATAATACCTTTAAAATCTCATCACCTAATACATAAAAATGGATGTATAAGACATTGACCTTATGATAAATCATAATCTCATAATCCCATGAATGTGTCCATGACTCTTAATATAAACTCTCAAAAAAACATCCTAATATTCAAAGTTGTTTTCAAATTCCCTTCAATAAAAATTATATGGACCCAACATTAAACATAACATAATATCATGTTTTATGTAAAGAAATTATTTTCTCACATTTAATATATTTTTATTTTTGGTTTTAGATACATAGGACATCATCCGTAAATAAATAAATACAACATTATAATGTTGACACTTACACTTGGTATCCATTTTTCCCACACAAAAATTGAGATATAAAAAGTATACTATTCAAGACATATCTTCAAAATTGTAATATTGACATCATAATTTTCATTAATTATCCATAAACCCTTGTAGAAACCATTTTATAATGTTCTACGATCAAAAAAATCTCAATATGGGATTCATAAAAATAAATAAGTAAACATGTTACATCATAAATACTTTTACAATATTTTTTCCCAAATTGTACTTTTGGTATCAAAATAAACAATTTACTACCCATAAAATCTAATTTTATTCCCAAATAATTTCATCAAATATATATAAGAAATATTAATTTATAAACTAAAAAAACATAAATGGTCTTTTGAAATCATTAACGTCATCAGAATAATTTTTCTAAAAACCTATACACTTTACCATTGAAAACTATCACGTCTATTCCTATAAACAAAAACTCATTGTTAATCAAAAGGGATAGAAACATAAAGAACATAGTATTGTATAGTAATTCAAGAATTATAAATATGGATGTAATAGAAAACATGAAATAAGATTTAGAACAGGATAATTTCAAAGACAACATCACATGGTGGAAGGAGTCCTAAAGTTTATGTTGTTTACTCCCTCATCCTAAAGCATATTGTATAATGTGATAAATAAATTACTCAATGCAATAGACCATTATCTAGTTAACATACATAAAAACATATATATGATTATGTAATCCAAAAAAGTTAAATAAATCTTGCGTAAAAAAACATAATAATTACCCTTAGAAAAAAAAGGATGAATAATATTTCATCACATCATAGTCAAAATAGATTTCCTAAAAAATGCATTTTAGAAATAATCATAAGGCATGTATTACCCCACAATTGTAATAGAGAATAAGATATGTCTATATGTGATAAATATATATAAATATTTTATGAGATTTATACAATATTAAATAGAGAGATAATTAGGTATAGTGATAGAAAGTTCATAAGTAGAATAAAATGTTCGTTTAGAGAGATCCCTTACAACTATATGGAAAACATTTATAGATATCATGATTTTCGTTTAATTTAAACTCCTTTTTTAATATCTTTAGAGAAAAAGGAAATAGGGGTTTTCATTGAATAACTAATGTAATATTATATATCAATCTGAAATTCTTATAATGGTTGTAGAAGTGGGAAAAATTGTTGATGCCGAATATGTTAAAATATAATATCATTTTAATCTTTTGTAAAGAAACAAAAAATGATCCCTATAAAATATATATTAATATTACATTTATAAAACATAGCAATAAATTAAAATGGGAAATAAAATATACTATGTAATCCTTTTATTTAATTATAACTAAATTAATAAAATAAATTTTTGAATATAAACATGGATGATAATGATTTAGAAAATAAACCAATAAAAATATTAAACAATTATTAAAAAACATTCCATCATTATAAGACATTATAAATATCACTTTTAAAATAATTATAATGAAAAGAAAATATGGTACAAAATTTTCTTTTAACATCTATAACATAATAAATAAAATATTTTAGGAATTACTTAGAGGAAACATAACATGGAAGGAAAATTAGTTGGAAGAGAACTATTAAAGGATGTTTTTTCAAGAAAGTCCCAACCTTGAGTCTGACTAGTCATGTAAAATATTTATCTTCCCTATTAATAAAATTTAGTTAATTATTTACTCTATTAATAATAATTATCCATTTGATTTTATTTATAATATTTATATATAAAATTACTTAATCAATAATGTTCACAATTTATGTTTTGATGATATTCAACTAATTTATCAAAAATGACATCAGTAGGTTGACAATAATCAAATTGGTAATTATTTAATATTTTAAGGAATAAGAATAATAAAATAATTTTATCCGTTATAATTCAATTCTACATTTAAAATCAACCATTATGTATGGTTGTGAAAAAATAATCTATGTTACAATCATTGAGATATTAGTTCATACATACACATGAGTAACGTTTCCATTTATCAATGATCAATATAGAATAATAATCTGTATTATTTTTTATTTACAAAATTATATAATATCTTAAATATCGTAATATTTTCTAAATATACTTATATATAACTTCTATGTGAAGTGGTAATTAAAAACAAATGACATATATTTATAGTGGTGGTAATCCACATATACGCATGAATGACTTCGTCCTATTTCAATGAATAAAAATGAAATGAAATATATGATATGAAAATTTTCTAGATTGAAATAAATTCATGAATATTATATATATATATATATATATTAAATATAACATCATAAGTACCCATGATTTATGATGAGAGAGAAAAAATTATATTTGTTCATGAGATTGTAGTCTTCAATACACATGAATGAGGGTTTTTTTCCATTTAATGAAATAAGATATGGATATTGGTCATGAAATCAAAATAAAAATAATAATTATATTTTCTAGTCACTATTTTTATGATTTAATTATGCTTGAATATTTTTTTATTTATGTATAAGAAGAAATAATATGAAAATTCTTGATTAAGAATGAGACCTCTTATTTGGACATGCTCTAAAAGATTACACCAAAATATTCCCTAGGATATGATTCTTTAAATGAGGCCTCTAATGAAAGGGTAAGTATTTAAAAAAGAATTTTAGTAGGCACTAGCTGAACAAAAGTGTTTCTAAGGTTTGAATAAAAGAGAAGAGGATGTAACTTTTTATAACGGAGGGGAGGGGAACTCTAGGAATTTCATAATATATTAAATTAATAAAAATTTATTTTCATATTAAAATTTATAAAAATAGCTAATATTATAATATAAGATTAGTTTGAGTTTAAATAATCTCATACACTTATTTTTGGATATGTTTAGGTGATTTTTCATCCGGGAGTGTATGAGACCCCGACTTTATTTCTATCATCGGTGTTGAAAGTAAAGGCAGTTTAAACTGTTCTCTATAGTTGTTCTGTTCTGAACGAACCGTCTGGTTGAGTGAGGTTTCCACGACTATGTGGATGCATGTTCATCTCACTACCTTAAATTATTAGGGGTTGCGTGCCACTGGATGTAATCATTTTATTGGTCCTCATGGGAGTCTGTTGGGTAAATCTGTCTCAAATTTGAATAATGCTCATCCAGAAATGTGAAATGCTAGTTTGTCTTGGGTCATGCTTTTGACGCCCTGGTAGTCTCCCCCCCCTCCTCTCCCATTGTGGTGGTGTGTTTGGTCACCATTGATAAATTTTCAAAGTTCTATACCTTCCCTTAGTTCTAAAGGTGTAGAGACCCACATTGGGTCTCGCACGAATATCTCTAGAATGAATCGGTGCTGGACTTTTCTTTAATGGTGGGGAGTCCGCTCGAACCTACCAGTGTCGGTTTTCCAGTCTCATCTTAGACGTTAGTAGGTTCTTTATGGTGGAGAGCCCCTCGGGTCTCCCCACATTAACCAGCGTTAGTAAGTTCTTAATGGTGGGGATCCCCTCGTGCTTCCCCACATTAACCTTTTGATTCTGTTTCTAAAGATGAGTCGTCGATATGTGATAAGGGTGCTTCTGGGTTTTGGTTGCTCTCGTTTGTTCATTTTAGACAAATGATGTGGTTTTCATTCAATGGTGATTGGTATGTTTCGACTTATGAAGTTGGTTTCCATGAGTGCGAGAGTCGCTTTCCTGGATCATTCAACTAGAGGCATTCTAGCTCTTCGGGGCGGGCGACACATATCAGAAAGTCTTTATGTGAGTTTCTTGATGTTGTCTTTGAGTTACTTTCTCTGAGCACAATTCTTTTTCCCCTCTTTTCCTGATGTTTGTGGGAATCCCCTTTGAACCTTAAGGGATTATGGTTTTCTGCATTGGGGTTTGGTCCTGTATGTGGCTTTCTGAGGACAGAAAGTTTTCATGGTGGGGAGAATAGTAACACATGGACTTCACATCGAGGTATGTTTTTAATTTTTATTTTTATCATGTAATTTTAGTTTCATTTGTATAATTGTCTCAATGGAAAGTGAGTTGATCATGAAATTAGTGTGCACTTTTGAACTGATAAATGAATGCTGCCTTGAAAATGCCCGACACACGGGTAGGGCACGGGTGAAGCGGTGCTGCCAGCCCAGTGCGTGGGCGGACCTTTTTATTATTAATGTTTTTAATGCACAATTTTTTTTATTAACATAATTCGTATTGTTATCATTATTATGATTTTTGTTGAACCCTTTTATTAATTTATATTTTTATGTTCATTTTATCATTTTAATTTTAATTTTATTTTAGGTTGGCTTTGTTTTTTTTAGCTTCCATTTCCACTTTTTTTCCCATTTATATCTTTTGTCTATTTCCTTTATCTTATTTTTATCCTTTATTTTCTTTTTTTATTCACTTTATTTCTTTTTTTTATTCTCCCTCTTTTTGTCTATCTCCCTTGCGCATCACTTTTCATCTGCCCCCCCCCCTCCTTGTGACCCGCACTCAACCCTAGCTGCCTGCCCAGCATGCCCTTCCTGGCGATGCACCCTTCTACATCCCACTCTGCCCACCCTCGCTGGCCTCCCCTCCCTTCCCGGTGGTCGGCCTCCCTTTTTCTTGGCAGCGCACCAAACCCCAGCCCGCGCTCCCCCTGTTGTGCGCAGAAGGTCGATGCCTCCCCCTTTGAGCACCTGTCACGCCTCTTTCTCCTTCCGTACAAGCCAGAAGACCTGCGCCCCCTCCCACGGCTTGCCACCATCGAAATAGATCTCTCTTTATCCTACTCAGAGTCACACTGAACCCCACCTGGTTCACCTCTCCCTCTCTCGGGAACCCCCACCGGACCAGCCATTACCCGGACGAGACCTCCCTGAGTCCCCCTCGGCCTGTCGCAGCCTCCTCCCTCTGGTGCGCCGCACCAACCCCCCTCCTCCCGACCTCTCCTTATGAGAACCAACCAGTGACCGCAACCCCCCTTTGGTATAGTCTTCATTGTTGGTTTATTTTCTTTTTTCCTTTAAATTTTTTTTGTCCATTGGGTATGGGGTTATTTTAGGGTTTGGCCTTAAATTATTTTGGTTCAATTTGGGTGTAGTTGGTTTGATGTATTGATTTAGGGGTTTTATGATTTTGAGTTGATATCAACTTATTTTGGGTGCGAAAGATGTTTTAACAATTTATTAACTTTTGATTAATTTTTATATGGTATTCTTGTGTGAAACGGGGTGCGTTTTGGATATAAATCCATTTATATTGAACAATTGTATTTTGTATCTTGTGCACTTGATTTATTATATCATACAAGGGTTGCAGATTTTGTTTTAGTATGGCGTCGATGGGTTTCTATTCACCGTCAATGTTTGGGGATTTTTGGGTTAGATTTTTAGGCTGCAGTTGGTTTAATTTTGATGAAAAGGGTTTGGTATTTTTTTTGTGAGACATACTCATGTTGTTTGAGCTGCACTTGACTTGCAGTGGCCTTTGCGCACCTATTTTTTCAGAGTTGCTACACGAGGTAGGTGGTTCCGCTCTTAATTATTATCTGATTAATCAATTTGCAAGTTTAATTATTTTATCATGTTATTTAAATAATATATGTTGTGCGAAGTTGATCTTTGATGTTTGATTTTCATTTTAACTCTTGGTAGCATGTTCATATTAGGTGTGTCTTTTCTGTTAAAAACTCATATCTAGTTGTTAGTGATTTTTTTAAATTTTTTTGGTTGGCTTATTATGTTGCGCAAATAGTGTTAGCTTGTCATGATGTGCAATTAGTGTGAACTATGTTTTTGATATAGTTTCTTGTGCATCTTATCATAAAAGAAGGTCTTGAGTGGGTTAATGGGTGATTCCTAGTTTCTTCTTTAAATTTGTTTCATAAGCTTTTATTTTTGGATTGTTAAGTTGTGTACTTTGTGAAAAAGCATCTTACATGCGGTGTCGAGTTTTTCATCAAACTGTTTCAGTGCTGCAGGTCACACATTAAATTATATTTGAGTGCGTGAAATGTTGGAATTTGTTTTGGATTTATAAATAGTTATGTTTTCTTTGTAGGTGTGTAAAACCATGTGGCACTCTTCTTCTATTATTTTATAAACTTCATAAATGGTTTATTAAATTATGTCAATAGTGTGAAGCGTGTTTTGAAAACGTTTTTAGAAAATGTATTATTTCAAATGGTTTTTGGGTGTCAAAATGGTTGTTTTGGCATGTGTAGTATCTTATTGGGTTTAAGTGTATGATTATGATATGTGGAATGAACATTGAATTACTTGAGCACAAACGGGAAGCCTGGGTACAAGGTGGGCGGACTAGACTAGCGTGCTAGTGATACGGGAGTGGCCTCGGCCCAGTTTCACTTAGCGGGATTGATTCTTACAACACTAAATAAACATTGGATGATGATTGGATACCACTATGGTAGGAGGTGTTTCCCTACCAGTGTCTCGTGCACGGGAATGTGTGATATGTTTCACTGAGACGTGAGGTTCTAGGGTCCGACATCTCACTACTATCTTTAGGGTCTCTCATGTATTGTGCTCTTCCTCTGCATGCTGCTCACCGTCGGCACATGGTGTGACATTGGGGTTACCAATAAAATTGTGTGTGTGTGTGTACGTTTGTGCGTGCGTGCGTGGGTGTGCGTGCGTGTGTGTAAGTTAATTTAAGTTGTTTTCCTTTTAGAGAAGTTTCCCCTTAAAACCAGTTTTCATTAAAATCTTTTAAGCACTTATTTATTTTTATTCTGTTAATTGAAAATGTATTTGTCTTTTAATAATTATGCGTGGAACCTTTTCTCTGTGGCATCCTTCTGGGATTTTAGCTCACATCATACATACACCCTTGGGTGTAGGTAGATTCTGTTTCATCTTCATTCCAGGTTGTGACTTCGTGCCTAGCGATGGTGGTTCAGGTTGCAGTTGGTCTTTTCATGTAGAGTGGTGCTGATGTGGCCTCTCCTTTTCTAGGAGGTTTGAGTATGAGTTTTAGTTTCTGCTGTCATCTTTTCTTTTTAGTTGTTGGTTTGAGTTGTAGACAAAAAAATGTTTATAGTTTAAAGACGTGTTTGGTTGTCTTTTTCCAGGTTCAGTTTATTTAACTGGCTAGTTGTTTTTCTGTCTTTTATTTCGGGTAAAATCGTTCCCACTTATTACTTATGATACCCGGGAACTTGTGCTAGCCCATGGAAATCGGGAACGCCCTTCGGGCCTTGCCGCAGACCGGGTCGGGCGCCGGGTCGGATGGCGACCCGGCCAGGTTCGTGACAAAATGGTATCAGAGGAGTAGGTTTTCTCTTTTAGGTCATGTTCTTTTGGGATATAGTCATAGTAGACTTGAGTTAAGGTTTTCGGGACTCGACGTCCTGGCTATGAGTAAGGTGCCTGGCTAGCAAACCTCATGGCAGGACTCATGTTACCAAAGTGTGTTGAGGTTTGTCTGAGTTTTTGGTCCTTGCGGATAATCTTGCCTAAGGGAAATGAAAACGGGTAAGGTCAGTGGTCCTAGTGAGCTCGCAGGGCCTGGTAAGCCATGTGGAGTCGGGGACACTGTCTTAAAATACCCTTCGTGGCTGTGGCGTGATTGGCATATGGATGCCAACCATATGTTCCAGTCACCCGTTGACACATGTTTTCTCTTGCGTCGTTTCTCGTCTCTTTGTTTTGGATTTGTGGAAATTTGGTTTTTAAGTAAAAATGGTTTGGTCTTAGAAAATGATTTCAAATGAAGCGCTTTAAAAATGAAATGGTGTGTGAGGTTTGAAAAGTGTGGGTTGGATTTTTTGGTTTTGAAAAAAAATCGAATGGTTTGGTTTTGGTCCTTGGTGTTCTCGTGGGAAACCACATGCATGAGTGAATATGGAAAGCGAAAGGGTTAGTGGCACGAGCGGATGAGTGCCTAGATGGATATGAGGTGGGTGCTGGTGTGGCACAGGAACATGCATATGCGAGGCCCATGAGACACCATTGGTGTTTGTGCAACCCACTGACTTTGATTATTTTTAAAATGTTTCGTTAATGGAAGATTTTGTGTTTTTAAATAACCATTGATTGTGTGGTGTGTCCTTGTATTTCTGATATGTTGGATCTGAGGCATTTCGAGTCGAGGATCCCTTCTGACTGATTTGTGTCCTGAGTTTGAACTCTTATTTGTAAGTTGGTATGCAAGTTTGTAGTTAGTGAATTCTTTTGAAAAGTACATTGGGGAGACCTTGCAGTGGTTTCCCCCTGCACGTTTGGTGTTCGTTTGTGGTATTTCTTGGCCATTGGACCAGTTTGATTGGGTCCATGGTTTTCTTTATTAACCAGTGTATGCCCCCCATAAAGCGTTGACATGGGATTGAAGTGCAGCCACAGGAAAAGCGCCTTTCACCGACCCTCCAGTTGATTAGAGGAATCTCTTCTTGAATTCTAGAATTGAACCCACTTCTTCTTTTTTACATCTAAGCGGATCCTCTCATAGCAGATTGACAGACTCGATGGGAGTTGAAGGGAGTTTTGGTCTTTTGAGTGTCTGACTTGTCAAGTATGAATTTTGACACTATTATGTTTGAAGGTTCCCCCTGGAAGTGGCGAAAGGAATTCTAGTGGGGAAGGGTGAAGGCGGTTTAGAATTTTCAGTATTGATCAGTGTCTTGAAGGGATTTGTATTATTTTCATTGGTTGCAAGGGTCATGTTCGGTGACGTCTTGTAGTGTGAGTCCTCGTTGATTTTCAAGGGAGAAGTTTGAACTCATTAGTTTGAATGTTCTGTTTGGAAGCGGTGAAGGAGATTCCATAGGGGAAAAGGTGGAAGTAGCGTAGAGTGGTCAGTGCAGGACACTATTCAAAATGACCTTATTCCTTAATTGGTTTCGTTTAAGAAAGGATCTATGTTAGGCCACCAGTGGGGCAGACCCAGTCACATCGGGGATGCTATGGTCAATTGCTAGAATCACGTGTTGTTTAAGACTTAGTTTGAAGTCCCTCTCTGTATAATTTTCCTCTCAATAGCAATGGTCATGTTCAGGTGACGATTTGTGGTGTTGTGTTCTCATCCAGTGTGACAAAGGGTGATGCGCATGCACCATTTCAGCTCTTGTGTTGGTGAGTGTTCTGTGTATGATCTGTTGGATGTCGTAATGTGTTGTGCTTGCTGGTGTTGTCTCGGTTGCAGTGAGGTTTCGTGTGAAACCAAAAGGAGAAGCTCCGTTCGGGAGACTTCAATGCTTGACTGTGAGGCAGAAGATGCTTCAAACATCAGGGCTCCAGCCATGGACCTCAGACTGAAGCTGGCACGTGGTCAGGGACCCCGGGAATGTATGAGACCCCGAATTTATTTCTATCATCGATGTTGAAAGTAAAGCCAGTTTAAACTGTTCTCTATAGTTGTTCTGTTCAGAACGAACCGTCTGGTTGCGTGAGGTTTCTGCGACTATGTGGAGGCATGTTCATCTCACTGCCTTAAAGTCTTGGGGGTTGCGTTCCACTATATGTAATCATTTTATTGGTTTTCATGTGAGTCTGTTGGGTAAATTTGTCTCAAATTTTAATTATGCTCATCCAGAAATGTGAAATGTTTGTTTGTCTTGGGTCATGATTTTGACGCACCGGTAGTCAGTTCCCCCCATCCCCGCCCTTTTTGGTGGGGTGTTTGGTCACCATTGAGAAATTTTCAAAGTTCTATACCTTCCATTAGTTCTAATAGTGGGGAGAGCCACATTGGGTCTCGCACGAATGTCTGTGGAATGAATCGGTGATGGACTTTTCTTTAATGGCAGGGAGTCTGGTCGAACCTCCTAGTGTCGTTTTTCTAGTCTCATATTGGATGTTAGTAGGTTTTTTATGGTGGAGAGCCCCTCAGGCTTGCCCACGTTAACCAGCGTTAGTAATTTCTTAATGGTGGGGAGCCCCTCGGGCTTCCCCACGTTAACCTTTTGATTCTGTTTCTAAATATGAATCGGTGATAGGTGATAATGGTGCTTCTGGGTCATAGTTTCTCTCGTTTATTCATTTTAGACAATTGACGTGGTTTTCATTTAATTGTGATTGGTATGTTTTGACTTACGAAGTTGGTTTCCGCGAGTGCGAGAGTCGCTTTCCTGGATCAGTCAACTGGAGGTGTTCTAGCTCTTCGGGGCGGGTGACACATATCAGAAAGTCTTTATGTGAGTTTCTTGATGTTGTCCTTGAGTTACTTTCTCTGAGCACAATTCTTTTTCATCTCTTCACTTGATGTTTGTGGGAATCCTTTTTTAACCTTAAGGGAGTATGGTTTTCTACTTGGGGGTATGGTCCTAGATGTGGCTTTCCGAGGACAGAATGTTTTCATGGTGGGGAGAATTGTCACACCTGGACTTCGCATCGAGGTAAGTTTTTTAATTTTTATTTTGATAGCGTAAGTTTAGTTGCCTTTGTATAATTGTGTCATTGGAAAGCGGGTTGAGCATGAAATTAGTGTCCACTTTTGCGCTGATAAATGAATGATGCCCTAACAATGCCTGACGCACGGGCAGGGCACAGGAGAAGCTGTGCTGCCAGCCCAGTGCGCGGGCGTACCTTTTTATTATTAATGTTTTTAATGCGCAATTGTTTTTTTATTAACATCATTCGTATTATTATCAATATTATTATTGTTTTTTAACCCATTTATTAATTTATATTATTAAGTTCATTTTATCATTTTAATTTTAATTTTATTTTAGGTTGGCTTTGTTTTTGTTAGCTTCCATTTCCACTAATTTTTTTTCTTATTTCTATCTTTTGTTTATTTGTTTTATCTTATTTTTATCATTTCTTTTCTATTTTTTATTCACTTTATTTTATTTCTTCTCCCTTTTTTTCTCTCTCTCCCTGGCACATCACTATTCATCCACCCCCTCCTTGTGACCTGCGCCAAACACTAGCTGCCTACCCAGCCAGCCCTTCCCGGTGATGCACCCTTCTATATCCCACTCTACCCACCCTCTCCAGCCTCTCCTCCCTTCCCAGTGGCCGGCCTCCCTTTAGCTTTGCAGCGCTCCAAACCCCAGCCCACGCTCCCCCTGCTGTGCGCTGAATGCCACTGCCACCTCCCCCTTTGAGCACCTGTCGCGCCTCCTTCTCCTTCCGGACAACCCAGAAGACCTGCACCCCCCTCCCACGTCTTTCTGCCATCGAAACAGCTCCCTCTTACTCCTTCTTAGAGTCACACTGCACCCCACCTGGTTCACCTCTCCCTCTCCCGGGTACCCCCGCCGGACCTGCCATTACCCGGCTGAGACCTCCCCGACTCCCCCTCGGCCCATCGCAGCCTCCTCCCTCTGGTGTGCCGTGCTGATCCCCCTCCTCCCGACCTCTCCTTGTGCGAACCAACCAGCGACCGCAACCCCCCTTCGGTATAGTCTTCATCCTTGGTTTATTTTTTTTCCTTTAAATTTTGGTTGTCGATTGGGTATGGGGTTATTTTAGGGTTTGGCCATAAATTGTTTTGGTTCAATTTGGGTTTAGTTGGTTTGATGTATTTATTTAGGGGTTTTATGATTTTGATTTTACATCAACTTATTTTGGGTGTGAAAGATGTTTTAACAATTTATTAACTTGTGATTAATTTTTATATGGTATTCTTGTGTGAAACGGTGTGCGTTTTGGATATAAATCCATTTATATTGCACAATTGTATTTTTTTAACTTGTGCACGTGATTTATTATATCATGCAAGGGTTGAAAATTTTGTTTTAGTATGGCGTCGATGGGTTTCGGTTCACCTTCAATGTTTGGGGATTTTCGGGTTAGATTTTTAGGCTGCTGTTGGTTTAATTTTGATGAAAAGGGTTTGAGCTGCACTTGACTTTCAGTGACATTTGCGCACCAATTTTTTTGGAGTTTCAACACGAGGTAGGTGGTTCCGCTCTTAATTATTATCTGATTAATCAATTTTCAAGTTTAATTAATTTTGCATGTTATTTAATTAATATATGTTGTGCGAAGTTGTTATTTAATGTTTGATCATCATTTTAACTCTTGGTAGCATGTTCATATTAGGTGTGTTTTTTCTGTTAAAAACTCATATATAGTTGATAGTGATTTTTTTTAAATTTTGTGGTTGGCTTATTATGTTTCGCTAATAGTCTTAGCTTGTCATGATGTGCAATTAGTGTGAACTATGTTTTTGATATAGTTTCTTGTGAATCTTATCATAAATGAAGGTATTGAGTGGGTTAATGGGTGATTCCTAGTAACTTCTTTAATGATGTTTCATAAGCATTTATTTTTGGATTGTTAAGTTGTGTAGTTTGTGAAAAGGCATTTTACATGTAGTGTCGGGTTTTTCATCAAACTGTTTCGGTGGTATAGGTCACACTTTAAATTTTATTTGAGTGTGTGAAATGTTGGAATGTGTTTTGGATTTATAAATAGTTATGTTTTTTTGTATGTGTGTAAAACCACGTGGCACTCTTCTTCTATTGTTTTATAAACTTCTTAAAAGGTTTATTAAATTATGTCAATAGTGGGAAGCGTGTTTTGAAAATGTTTTTAGAAAATGTATTATTTCAAATGTTTTTTGTGTGTGAAAATGGTTGTTTTGGCATGTGTAGTATCTTATTGGGTTTAAGTATATGATTATGATATGTGTCATGAACATTTAATTACTTGAGCAGAAATGGGAAGCCTGGGTAATAGGTGGGCGGACTAGACTAGCGTGCTAGTGATATGGGAGTGGCCTCGTCCCAGTTTCACTAAGCGGGATTGACGCTTACAACACTAACTAAACATTGGATGATGACTGAATACCACTATGGTAGGAGGTGTTTCCCTACCAGTGGCTCGTGCACGGGAATGTGTGATACGGTTCACCGATACGTGATGTTCTAGGGTCTCACTTCTCGCTAGTATCTTTAGGGTATCCCATGTATTGTGATATTCCTCTGCTTGCTGCTCATCAGTGGCACATGGTGTAATGTTGGGGTTACCAGGATAAGTGTGTGTGTGTGTGTACGTGTGTGCATGCGTGTGTGGGTGTGTGTACGTGTGTGTAAGTTAATTTAAGTTGTTTTCATTTTAGATATGTTTCCCCTTAAAAATAGTTTTCATTAAAATCTTTTAAGCCCTTATTTATTTTTATTCTATTAATTACAAATGTATTTGTCTATTAATAATTATGTGTGGATTCTTTTCTCGGTGGCATCCTACTGGGATTTTATCTCACACCCTACATACACCCTTGGGTGTATGTAGATTCTATTTCTTTTTTATTCCAAGTTGTGACTTTGTGCTCAGCGATGGTTGTTCAGGTTGTAGTTGGTCTTTTCATACAGAGTGGTGCTGATGTGGCCTCTCTTTTCCTGGGAGGTTTGACTATGAGTTTTAGTTTCCATTGTCGTCTTTTCTTTTTAGTTCTTGGTTCGAGTTGTTCACAAAAAAATGTTTATAGTTTAAAGATGTGTTTGGTTGTCTTTTTTCAGGTTCAGTTTATTTACCTGGATAGTTGTTTTTCTATCTTTTATTTCGGGTAAAATCGTTCCCACTTGTTACATACGATACCCGGGCACTTGTGCCAGCCCATGGGGATCGGGAACATCCTTCGGGCCTTTCCGCAGACCGGGTCGGGCGCAGGGTCGGATGGCAACCCGGCCTGGTTCGTGACATCGTTCGTGAGATGGTAGTCTTCAATACACATGAATGAGGGTTTTTTCCCATTTAATTAAATAATATATGCATATTGGTCATGAAATCATGATAAAAATAATAATTATATTTTCTAGTCACTATTTTTATGATTTAATTATGCTTGAATATGGTTTTATTTATGTATAGGAAGAAATAATATGAAAATGCTTGATTAAGAACTACACCTCTTATTTGGACATGCTCTTAAGTATTACACCAAAATATTTTCTAGGATATGATTCTTTAAATGAGGCCTCTAATGAAAGGGTAGGTATTTAAAAAAGTATTTGAGTAGGCACTAGCTGAACAAAAGCGTTTCTAAGGTTTGAATAAAAGAGAAGAGGATGTAAGTTTTTATAACAGAGGGGAGGGGAACTCTAGGAATTTCATAATGTATTAAATTAATAAAAATTGATTTTCATATTAAAATTTGTTAAAATAGATAATACTATAATATAAGACTAGTTTGAGTTGAAATAATCTCATACACATATTTTTGGATAAGTTTAGGTGATTTTTCACCCTAATATTTTAGTTTTAACAAGTGTTTCCCCTTTGTTTCACCCGTATCTTATAGTATATAGAAATTTTTAGAAATTTTAAGTAATTTAATAAAACATTATTTATTATTAATTATCAATCTTGTCAATTTTGACTCTATTCATTTAACTTGACATTAAAAGAATCATGAAATAGAGAGTATTTTAATATATACCTTTAAAAACCCCAAAAAACATTAAAATTATCCAATTTTTTTCAACAACTACATTTTTATTTAATTATATTACTTTTAATATTTTTAAAATCATTTATTTTTTCCCCTTTTAATTATATAAATATTATATCAATAATTCATTCGCCATTAAAATAATTATTGAATTATGAAAATTATAAATAAATTTAAAAACAGAAAATAAATTCTTTCTTATCAAAATAACCATTCATATTCATTCCAAAATTTATTTTTCACATATGGGAACCCATAATTGCATTTTGAAAGAGAGTTTCATTTTATTCTATCATTTTTCATAAATTATTATTAAGGTAACTTTTATGAAAAGGTGTCCCATGAAAAATAAATGTTGGTAATATGGTGATAAGGTCCTGAATACCTCCATAAGTGATATTTGAAATGAATAATGGTGGATTTGTTACTCATTATTAATAAATTTTAACCAGATCTACCCTTTAACCATGGTGACATATTCTTATAGATTTTACTACTCATTGTGAACAAAAAATATGTTGACCATATTAAATAATATTAATTATTATGATTAAAAAATATTTATTCCCTTTTATAAAATTCAATCTATATATGTGGTATAAATTCATGTCATTATAATCCCACAATGAATGAAGAAAATTTGTTTTATAGAAAATCATTTATCATGTAATAGATGAATAAATATTCACTATATGAGTAACAATAATCATTATATGAATTTGAATTCACATAAATATGAATATAATATATTCATTTAGTTTAAATAATTCCTTAATAGGGTTTTTTTAGTTAATTTAATTGAATAAAAATTATCAACATCATAATAGTTTTTAGAAAGCACTATTTCTTAAGAATAAAAAAAATTATTCAAAAAATCATGAAACTTACATATTCAAATGAAATTAATTACATTATTACAAATAATGTAGTTAATATTTATCATTATTATCAAATCCAAAATATAATGAGACTTAATAATTATTTTATTTAATGGAAAGAAATTACATTATTTGAAACATCAATATTTTTCACTATTAATTGAAAAATATTCATTTTGGAGAAATATCAGAATTTATCAATATGTTTATTATAATATATATAATTAAAAATAAATTTAATACATTTTTTGTAAATAAATTATAATAATTTATTTAATAAAATAAAATATTTGTTTGATGAAAACATAATTTTGGAAAAATAAAACTACATCATTAAAAATTGAGTGATTATTTCTTAAGAATTAATCAATGCATTTATTTTAAGTAGTATATTTATATATATTTCATAATGATGTTAATCCTATTCATACCCACTAATTTAAATACTATGTTATAATAGTCATATTTAAATAATAATATTGTATGGTTTGATTATTCTCATTGTCACGTGTCTTATATGCTATAAAATAAAGATTTCCTTGATTAAAAATCAGGTGTTTCAGCATTGAGAACCCATATATAAATCCAATTCTCAAGTTTTTTTCTAAAATCCACTATGACTGCAAAAAACATGAACTAATGGGATAACTCTCCCATGCAACATCTTTTTCCAAAGATCTTGAATCTCAATCAGTTACTCCATAATTTCCTTTTTATCCTCAATGCCCAACTATCACCTAAAAAATTACATGGGAGACATTGTGAAGATACTGATGAATATTGGACACAAGGGGGATATCATGAAATCCATTAGCATGTGGAGTGACTTTCAATCTATAATCCACCACTACTATATGATCAAACACCTCAAAAGTCCCAAAAACCGTGGAGAAACCTTACTCCTCTCAAAAAAACCTCAACTTCCCCAAATAATGGAAAATCCTCAGCAACACATCCTCTTTGACTTAAAATTCCCATGGACTATACTTAATATAGACATAGGCCTTCTGATGAACATGTTCAACTTTCATCCAATATCAATCCAATTAGATCTTATATGTTTTACTCCTCATTACATTAGAACCAAAGACTATTAACTCACCATCCTCAGTCCAATATAAGAGATAATAGCATAGGAACAAACACAATTCCTCAAATAGAGTTATATTGAAGGGTGATCTGTAAAAAAATTTATAGGAAAACTCAAATAATGGCTGTTGTTTCTCCCATGATACACCTTATTCTAAGAAACAAGTTCAAAATATATCATCTAGTGTTTGGATAGTCTGATATGTCTGTCCATCCATATTGCGATGGAAAAAAATGTTAAGGAATAGTTGAGATCCAAAATAATGTTGTAATACAATCCAAATTCATTATGTAATATGAGAATAATGTTCATATGTAATGGTCTTTGATACCTCATGGAGTCTCACAATCTCATCCACATACCACCTCACCAAACCATCCTCAACACTTGACTCCCTTGTTTCCAAAAAACGGGATGAATTTTTTAGTTTCTTTATGATCATCCTAGTGGAAAAAATATCTATGACCCTAAGGACACTCAGTGGGGAAATCCATTGAAATATACTCCCACTTCATCTTAGGGACATCAAAATATAACAAAGAACCCCAAGGATCATGGTGTTTGTAATTTACATGCTTAAAAAAACACACCTCACAACAAACTTTTCTGCTGAAAACATCGTCTCTTGTGAACAAAGATGGATCCTCAAGAAACAACACATATTAGTCACAACTCGATGTAATATTAATGTTAATCAAAAAAATTCACAGATATCTACACCATTTATCAATAATATAAGAAAACTCATTCCTGAAATAGTATATGGTTTTAACAATCATCTGATCCCTGATTTGGTGCATTGCCTCCACCTCGGAGTCTCCCCACTAAGACTTCTCCACGTTGCACATAAGATATGACTCCTCCCTTTTGATAGAGAAAAAAATTTCCAAAAACATCTTAAATATTTTTATTCATCAATTTGAGAAATTGTAGCTCATTCCAAACAACAATGAACTTCTGAACAACATCTCTCTATGACATCATACTCAACATGTCACTAACCACATTTCCCTTTATTGGGGGAAAGGAAATCTGAAAAACATAATCCTATAGAAACTACATCCACCTCCAATGAAATAGGTTTATATCCCTCGTAGAGAAGATATTCATCAGAATTTTTTCTTTAGTTATGACGACCAATTTCTCACCTATGTGGGAATATAAACAACTCTTTAGGATAAATACCATTATCCTCATGTCAATGTCATGTAGAGTAAAATTATGATCATGAATATGAAGCCACCTAGACACAAAGGATATCATTGACCATAAGTACATCAACATGAATCCAAATTTTATAGATGATGATTCAAAAAAGGCCATGAATTTCATCCCTTCCTTTGGAAACAGAATCAGATAGTCATTGGTAAGTATTTCCATTAGATATTCAAAAGATGTTATACATTGATACGTTTAGACGAAATCCCAATAATTCACGGTTAAATATATCAATAAGGATATAATATGATAGAATTTAGTCATGAACTAAAGTTAATACACTATATTTCAAATTAAGCTACATACCTCTGTTATGTTCTTGGGATCCTACCAAGAAAAAACTTCATTGATCTGGGGAAATTCCATGACCACACCTTATAGAGACACAAATTGTCCAAGGATGTGCACATGCCAGGTAAAAAATATTCACTTAGAAAAAAACTCAGTAGATTTGATGAAATAAATAACATATAATATTTTTCTAAAATTCGCAACATGTGAATCCTTTAACTTTTAAAGTATATGTTTTTATTTTTCTTACATAAATAAAAAATATTCCAAGACCTCATGGAATATTGAGTTCATGATCCCCATGAACATAATATGTGTGTTTTTTCAATAGAAAAATAGTGTATATGAACTCTAAGTTCCCATTCTTATACGAAAATGTATTCTTTGATATATCATCCTCCATTTCACTCATATAGTGATATCCAGACAAAAAAAATGGATCCCTAAATACCAAGTATCCCCCATTAAATATTCAAATAATGGGGTAAAAATAGTTGACAATCACCTAGTTTCACCTTCGATTTCCCACACACAGCCTAAAACTACCATCTACCTTCTTGGGGTATGACACTATAGCACACCTAGAGGATAAACTAGACTGAATGAATCCCTTCTATTTCAAATCATTGATTACGAGTATCAATTTACATAACTATATGGGTTCTATAAGAAAAGAAACTATCAATATTGAAGTTTCATGTAATTATAACTCTATACCAAACTCAACATTTTGTGGAAGGGATAGTATCACAACCATATCCATGATTAAATTATGAATCTTATGAACAACATTGGGGGTCTCCATTACTACGGTATACATTCAAAACTCCTCCAACTATGATAGAATAGGCTCTTGAAACTTTCTACTGTTCTAATTTCTCTGGATGCCAAAAAAACTACTCATCGAACATCCATTTCATAAAACACAACTCTCTTTTGGAAATAGTCAATAATAAGAATTATGAAAAAAACTATTCTTTTATAAAGAATACATCATATTGAAACATATTTAGTAAGAAGAAACATCTCACTGATTGATAATGGAAAATCATTATATTATATCCTTGGTACACATCAAAAAATAATGGTTGGCCTCTAACTATCTTGGATAACAATGTGGGAACTGAAATCCTTTCCATCTCCAACCTTACCAAAGGTCTAGATCTAGTTCAAAAATGGTGTATGAAGAAAAAAAATTAAAAATAGAAACTCATGTATTGGATAAAACAATTATTCCTCAATCATCCTATGGTCCCTCTCATATTGGAAGCTTGATAGAATGTAAATTCCCTTACCAAGTTTTTCATCCATTATATTTATGACCCCTATAACCATTCCCCAATATGGATCCCTGATGATAAGAATCGTCTTACGGTTGACCTCTTGAAGCTACATCTGCCATCGTCTACTGAATGAACACTAGTAAACATTGCTACTAAATATGACTTGAGGTAAAATATTGCTATTGTGATAGGATTGAAGTTGATATCTCTTGGTGGTTACACAATAATCATGATAATAACTTAATCACCAATAGATATAACAAAAAAAGAGAAACTTATAGTAGATTCTCAAGAACCACTATCCCTGAATGAGCGCAATTTAGAATACTAAGATCAAATCCCCATAAAAAAGAACTTATAATTCCATATCATCTGTAATCCTACTCCAAAATGACATCTCCTTGAGATTTTTTGCTAACCTCCCTCTTATGGACATCCTACATTTGACAGAATCGTCTTGATAACTTTTTCATCCATCATTACCACTAGAAATATAAGAAATGAAAATAAGGTTACCTGTTATCTAATTACCAAATGAAATGACTCCCAAAAATTTTATTCTCTAAACCACATATGGAAATATATTTTAATAGAAACAGAATTGGTTTATATACATGTTCTCATTAGAACACATGATCTGGCACCCTTGTTAATGAGAGTGTAGCCCCTGATTCTATGAGACTATCATCATTGAGAAAAAAACATCAAGATGAAACCCCTTATAGATGTTAGTGCAATAAATATCCCACTCATTAATCATCCCAAGATACACTATACACAAACAAAATAACACCCCACACATCTCACTAGCCTCCAAAGTATCCCAATACTAAAATTTGGATCAAATATAAATTAATAAAATCTCAAGATCCTCCATACAATGCTCATATCTAGATTAGAGATTCTATTATCAAACTTTTCCAAACACTGACATTAGAAATAAAACAAAAAACTTTTTCCATCTCATCATTCTGTAATAGACTGATCCTATGATGATCTTTTAATCCAACTTGTTGATCCAATAAATCATGAATTCCACATGAATGATTAATAAGGGTTATCATTGAAAACCCAATAAAATAAAGCCTAATCATGGTAGATTGAATTTATCAGGATTCATTTAGTTAAATGCAATTTTCATATTTCCCAAAAACACTTTGTTAAATCAAAAAATGAAAATAATAATGAAACATCCATAATCAGTATTATTTAATCAAGGATTTTAATTAAACTTATGGTCCTTGAATAAGATCATAGGGGGACATAAATTTCTATGCAGTAACATATCTCTCTTACTACATCACCCACTAGGCCTAAAAATCACCAGTAACATACCATTCCCTTGAAAACCTCAAAAAAATATTAACTCCAAAATCCATAATATAACTCAACATAAACCTTAAATACAACTTCATCATTACCCCCTCTCCTACATTAGTAGTACTCTTATATTAGTTTTATGTTTAAGGAGTGAACCCTGAGTTCTCCCACGAATAGGCCTTGGTTTTTTTACTATAATTTTGGTTGAATAATAAAAATATAGGATTAATTAAATTTAATATATGAGAATGGATTGATAGAGATGGTAAAAACAAATGAAACATCTCTGTAGACAAGAGATAGATATTGTGTAGTGAAATGAGGTAATAATTGATAATTCTAGATTATATAGCGAGAAGATTCTATTTTCACTTCATAATATACTCCTACAATCAATATTTTTTTATTTTCAAATGATAATTTTAAAAGAAAGTGTGAATCCAAATACAACCAGATGATCCCACATATTCCACACCCACAAGGAGACTAATACAAATGCTTTCAAAGACCACTATTCAGAATTAAAAATTCAAAAAACAAAAAAACCTCCATCCATCACCTCGAACCTTGATGCACATGCCCCCCAAGATCCAAAACCCATCAATCTTCACCCTCCTCCCATGAAAACAACCCTCAAACTCCTCACCTGTATCGAACATTTCTCTGCCATCATCACCTTGTCGACTTGAATCGCATCAATGCCAACCACCATCATAGTCTCGCCAGAGCCCAACACAACCATCATCACAAAAAATAGCTCTATAATGTAATATGAATAAAACCAATATATTCAAAAATTTATGTTAGGAAATACAAGAAAAATAAAATGATAAACACTAAAAATAATGTTACGATATTGACTCCACAACATCTCTAATATCTATGCACGTAATGTCCAACATAGTCCCTATAATCTTCTTGGAATCCAAAAAAATTGTTGATAAATGAATGGTGGGAATAAAAGTTACACAAAATATTATCTTAGCCATGTTCTACAATACATTAGTGAAAAGAGTATTCCAACTCAACAAAGAACGAAAAATAGAATCAACAAGAACCTATTCAACTCATCTATCCAACCCAACCACACTAAGGCTCACTCACCAAGTAATTCATGTAAGTGGTAAAATAATGTCAATTAAACAACATTAAAGGTGCCTCACATACACATTCCCCCACAATATTCCACTCATATTCCCCAACTGAAAATGTCTTGTTCTCCCATCCCTTTAATTTTATCCCATCACAACATATCCTATTGTATTTGATGATTTTCATGTCGTAACCCTACCTACCACAACTTCCTATAGGGCCCAACATCCTATTTTAGTATCAATTTCATCATCCTCATATCGCATTCCACTTAAAAAACATCACATATCCATCCAAAATCTATTTTGACGAGTTTTAATATAGCATGTACAAGAAAAACATCAACCTTGTTCCCTCCTCCTACCATGAAAATCCCCCATGATGTATAAATTCCTCTCAGTATCAGGTATCACCACCAAAAATTCAATCATCATTTAGTAACTTTCACCAATTGGGTATATCCCCCATGTACTTATTCTAGAGGAAAAGTGGATAACATGGGGGTAATTAGAAATTGTTCCTCACTATTTCAATATTGGGGAAATACCCCACCAACTAAGTTACATTTAGGTACCGATATATTGTAATTGATGAGTGTTTGGGGCTTGTAAAGTTAATATTAAAATAAAATTATATATATAAATTGACAACACACATTCCCAACATAATGTGTTCACATAAATACTTCATCACCCACGTCTAATTTGGAAAACCATACTAACATTATAGTACACTAACACTACTAAATATAACTCCACCACACAAAATAGCCACACACATACCACTTTATTTTTTTATTTACATATTCAAATAGTTTTTTATTTTTACATTACCAACCACCATTACATAATTAATCCATTTAACTTCATATTTGTTTGAAAAATCATTGTAATAAAAATCCATTTTTAAAATCCATTTAATTTAGGTCTTATTGTGATTATT
Organism: Viscum album; assembly: GCA_963277665.1. NCBI lineage: Eukaryota > Viridiplantae > Streptophyta > Magnoliopsida > Santalales > Viscaceae > Viscum > Viscum album. Next base: position 1,988,408,555 of record OY728121.1, on the reverse strand, counting down.
TATTTTTCTAAACTAGTAACCACATGATAATTCTAGTCCACATTAGTTAAATTCTTCCATTAAATTCGTTACTCTCCTACTACCAAGATACTACATCAAGGAACCACAGCAAAACATTACTCAAAAAATAAACCTTCTTATACCATATCCCACATATTACAGTCCTAACCGCACTACCTCTTAAATATATAGCCACCGCAACAATAAAAAATTATCTCACCACAATATCTAAACATCAACCACCAAACTTCCAATACCCACAACACATTCCACAAAGAAACTGATCATTTAATTATAAAAAAATCCCCCAAAAAAGAAACACATCCACAAATACAATGAAAAACATACATGTTCTACATAGAAACATATTATAAAACCACATAAATACACCATTCAATTCAATGGGGAATGAGTAGTCATTTATTCATTATCCTGTGCATAGTTATTTTCATGCAGTTTCAATATTCTCACTCAACTAGTTAGTTAGTCACATATATATTATTAAAATTATATGAAGAGTAGGTTTATCAAAATATGATTATCAACCCACAAAAGAAGATTAAAAATCCATTGCATCCATAATATACATTTCATAATAGGTTATATATTTCAAGTGAAAACAATATACAATAACCAAAAAATGGATAAACACATGTGATTACACCCCCTTACCTTCCACCTTAAATTTATTCTTGTTCATTATCATTATTAGTTAATCCATACCAAAAACCCACAAGAAAAAAATATTTTCAATTACTCATATGAAAAAAAATATGAGAACAATGATTTGTTACCTACAAAATAAGTTCCAAAACATGATGCACCAAAAATAGGGAAAAGGAATATGGTGCCCAGATTTTGATATAATAACAATAATGGATTGATAAATAAATAATTAATTGTATAGTTATAAGGGATATGATATATATTTAATTCCCTACCTCAAAAATGACTCATATTTGTATAAAATCAATAGTAAACCAAACTATTTAACATAACTGGAATCACAAGTAAAAATAATTTAGGTTAATTGATGATTATCATAGGGAAAAAGAGTTTGGTATTAGTTCGTTTAAAATAAATTGAAATAATGAAAAAATTGAACATATTAATTCTAATACTATAATTTTTCATGTATATATCTTTGAAAAACATTAATGATTATCATGGTCAATATTCCATTTCAAATTTCATTAAATTTGATTCATTTAAAACATAAAACGAACCATTTAAAAATGGTATTTAAAGAATTAAAATAATATGTTCAATCAAGGAAAAAATGTTTTATATACATTAATATATTCTTCAAATCAACGTTTTATGGAAAATCAATTTTTGTGTGTTTAGGGAAATACACGTGTTTTGATTTTTTGGGAAATTTATTAAATTTTGGACTCATCTTATGGAAAATTTACCACATAAAGGAAAATTAACCACATAAATAACCAATATACCACGTGAATGAGTAGCTAACCTCATAATGGAATAAATGAATACATAAATGAACCAAATGACTACATAATGGAATAATCTAACCGCACAAAGGAATAAATTGACCACAAAGGGTCCAACTGATCGAATAAACGAACCAACTAATTGTATGAAGGAACCAAAAAAACCCTTTAAAAGAATAAACAGGCCACAGGAAGGAATCAACTAACTGTACAGAGAAACCATTTAACTACATGAATGAATAAAATATACCACATGTAGGAATAAAATAATCATTAAAGAAATCATATAAATTTCAAAAATAAATTTCTATGAACTCCCTCCAAAAATTACAAGTGTAAGGAAATCATAATCAAACGGTCTCTATAAACTGAAAATTTATTATTTTCAAATTTTATTACATAATATTACCTCAATAGTTAGATCATTTGATAACAAAAATTCAGTCACCCCAATGAAGTATCTCTCAATGGAATTTAATGAGTGATTCATGAAACACAACTCTATAAGGGATTTATATTTTTGATATAAATAGAAAATTGGAATTTAAATCAAAAAATATATTTTAAAATAATTTTTATCTTTATTATAAAATGATGATGTTATAAGTTGCATAAAATGTAATTTTTGAGAATTTATCATGAATAATTTTTTTTCAATAATTATTTCGAAAGAATTCCAAATACTGAAACCTTTATAAGAAATAATGGTTAATTCAATCAATGTGATGTGTAAGATAAAATGTTTGATTTTTAATGAAAAAATTAATTTTTAACAATTTGAAAAACTTTGACTGAAACCTGCATCAATTAAAAGAGTAATAAATCTTCTTTTTGAAAACATAATATTTATTTTTTTTAATTGGTTAAAATAAAAAATAGGATTTCAAAATAATAAGAATTTTTTTATTAATTAATATATACATGGAAGTAACTATTAATGAAATAGTATGATGATTTATTTCAACACAGTTATCTTATTTATAATAAAGAAATTCCTCAAATAAGAACATTTGAATGAAAAATAATTATTTTCTCTATATATATAAGAGAAAATATCATATAAAATAATAAATTCAAAAATATAAGGATTGTAAAACAATATAATAATGAGATAAATACTATGACTCATTATAAAAGTGGATGAGTGGACAAAACCAATTCAATTTTGGGTTCATATAAATTAAAAGAAAAAGATAATGATTTTCTCAAAGGTACATGTATATAATATTACTATAGGTGATTTTCAATGAAATATTTAAATAAGTTATTAATTAAACCATGTCAAAATATAATATGTGGAATATATTAAATCATGCCCCACTGAAGGTTAATTGATACAAAAACCCTTAACTTGGATTCTTTCTTCATCAAACACACTGAAAATTCCTAAATATTAATCATATCTATAATAATAAGTTATTTTAGAACCTTACTCTTATATATTTCCATTTTTAACCAATAATTATAAACATTAATTATACATTTCTTTATTAGTTATTTTTTATTTTCATCCATAGATTTTTTTTATTTTTTTTATTTCACCCACCTTTTGAAACATTTATGTTGATCCTCATTCATTCCCTCAATTTTCATCACTCATATATTATTTTAATTTTTGTAATATAATTTTATTAATGATTTATTATATTTAAATTTCATTTTATGATTTATTTATTTATGATTGATAATGATTAATTTGATGGGGAACATGCTTCAAAAATTTATAATAAACTAAAGGTGGGGTATTAATAACAGTTTAGATATTTACAGAATGCCAAATTTATCATTAATTTTTTTTAATAATGTAATAAATATAATTTTTCTCTATTAAATGAATCCTTATAACTATTAATTATGGTTAGTGATGAAAAATAAAGTACCTCGTTCATGGAGGTGGCAGTCTACATATAAATATAGAGACATTTTCATTTCACTATAGGATAGAAGGAGGATAGCTAATGGTTGTTACATAAATTTAATATCATTATTTTGAAATAAAGATACTTATTTAATAATTTTATGTTAGTTATAATATGTCTCTTTGGTGGTGAATGATAAAGTTTGTAAATAAAATAGTAGGGAATATATTATGCCAACATTGAGTACCTGAATCTTGTTTTGAAATGATTCATAGACATGGTGGAATTGAGAACTCTAATTATATTAAGTAGAAGAAAAACATTAAATATATATACAAATTATTGCAAAAAATTTATAGTTTCAAGTTAATTCTTAATTATAGTTGTTGCATGAATAGGGTGGAAGTGAGATCCTTTTATAGGTGAAAAACATTTCCATTTCCTTGGAAAATATGTTTAGTGAGGGGTAAAGATCGAATCACATGCTAGTTTAGTGAAATGTCTATGAGAAAAGTGTGATTTCATTTCCCAACTAAAAAAATACTTCATTATGTTTTTGTGACATTTTAATGGATAAAAATCAATGCCCCATTAATTTAACGCATTTACCATCACATTTCATTATTAAATACTAACAAATATAATTATTTTTTAGTAAAAATATAATATGAACCTTTCTATTTAATTTCAACGGGATGAATCCAGATTTTTACTCCTATTAAAATCCATTAATTTAAAATTATGTAAAATTTAATTTTAAATCAAATAATAAGATATAGGGAAAAACTTTTTTACATATTAACGTCTTTTTATAAATTAGGAATATTTATTTTTATTTTCTATAAATTTGTAATTCTAATTTTTTATATATTTTTTCATATTTTCAGAATCTATATTAGAGTCATCATTTAAAATATATCTATTTAATTTATTTAGATAAAAATTACACAATTTTAATAAAAATAATTCATCCAAAAATAACAGTTTTACCATGGTAACATATATTTAATTTGGAAACATAATTTGATGTAAGAAATTAGATATTCATTACAAAAAAATCAGGATTTTCTGATTAAAAAACAAGAAACCCATTTTATTAAATTCAATTTGTATATTTGATGATAATTAATTTTTAATAAAAGTGTGTTTAATGCCTAAAGATAATTTAAATAAAAATATAAATTTTAAAAATGAAATAAATTTATTCTTATAGCATTCTAAGTAATAACTATTGGAAGAGTGTTAATTTTTTTTAATATATATATATATATTCCTCGAATTTCATTGAAATCATTCTTTTTAATTGATTAATTAAAACGATATAACACATAAAATAGTTTATTGAAAAATATCACTTTTACATTACATAATGTACAAAGAATCCCATTAAAAATAATATTTTTATACTTAAAATTTGTAATTTATAAATCTGTTAATACTAATATATTTCTTATTTTTAATAAATTCTTCATAATATAATTAAAAAATTATAATATTTATATAAAAAAATTTAAAATTTTAAAATTTAATTAAATATTAATTTTTTTCTTACATTATGGTGTTCATATTATATTCTTTTATATTTTTTGCTAAAAATAGTTTATTTTAGTCTCTGTATCATATACACATATATCTAATAACCATATATATTTTGACAATATATTACATTATAATGGATATATTATCACCATTACTCTCTATAAATTTATTCCATTATTAGAACTTAAATTTCACATCTCGTTATATTAATTTTCATTTTGTATTTCAAAAAAATTCTTTTTCCTTTAATTTTGTTCTTTATTATAATAGTGTTATATCTAATAATGGTGATCCACATGTGTGAATATGATCCAAATAATATTATAGTTGTAAATATATTATTCTTATATATATATTGATCCATTTTAATTTATTCAATTTTAATTGATGCAATCACCAATTATTTAAAATAATCAATGTTATTTAATACATAGTTCCATTTTTCTTAATTTTTTCATATTAGATAATAAAGTGTTTTTAGTTTCTTTAATATCTTGTATGACTTATTACCTAATAAATTTTAATTACTATCAATGAAAATAAAAAAAAAATCATAATTTTCTAACTATATAGTTTAAAGAATAAAAATATGTATGAAACACAAGGGTGTTACACCCCCCCTAAATAAATTACTGCTTCTTGATTTTAAATAATAATCACTACTGAATATATATGAGTTTTTAAGTAATACAGGGATCCCATAAAATATAGTTTCTAATGATATATCAAACTTAATAACATAGGTAAGATTAATAAAATAATATTTTCCTTCGTAATTGGAATACATTGAAATTATCGACCATTTTTTCCCAACATGATTCCGTACCTGGCTATATGTCAAAGGATTTTATATATATTTATATATTTCAAAACATCATTTCATTATTATATTTATAGCTAAATACTAAAAAAGAATGTTTATCATGGTAATTTTTTATAAAATCATAGTAAAAAATTATATATATTGGAAAAATAATTCTTAATAATTATTATATTGTGACACTTTTATTTTCGAATATAATACATTTAGTTGAATCCTAATTTATCAATGGTTGTTTCCCTATTTGGATCCCTAAACTAAGTACTTATATAGTACATAATCAAATTTCATAATTTATTTAAATCCTTTATATTAGTTCATAGAGACAATTTACATCAACCAAACCATATCACTATGGAGTGTCAGAATATGTGTGGAATTAGGCCAGTCTATTGCACACTAAGTGAATATTTAATTAATACCCAACCAAACAAATTTAGGTATTATTACCCCTGTGTAAATCTGTCACAAATATTTCATTCACTTTTTTGAATCCATATAGGTATTTTATTATCATAAATCCACACACTCTCTAATATATAAAATTTTAAGGTTATTTTCATATTCAAAAAACATATAAATTGGGTTTCACTAATGATATCTAGTATTAATCCAAAAAATCTCTAAACCCAACTCTATTACCAGTTGAGATGTCAAAGACCAAAATTACTTGATCTTGTGAGGGAAAAAATTATTTTGACATTTTCATTACTACTAAATATTAATCTATAGACCCAAAATCCTCTATCTTGTGAAAATGCATTTATTCTTTACTTGATTTGATTCCTTGTGAGACGAATCGAGCAAAAATTGACTATATTTCTCATTATTTCCAAAATTTAAACATTACATCCCATAATAATCACATAGTACCATAACCTAAAGGTAAAATATCTTTTGATATTTTTTACTTAAATAATTTATATTATATTTTTGTGAATATTTATTTCATTATTGTGCCACAATATACCCCAGTATAGACATCTAGTATGTTATACTCATCTCTATAAACTAGGGAATAAATAAAATAAGAATGGTTGAATTATAATCATGTGAAAAAACATAATCCTGGGAAAAAATAGGATAAAAATGTATTTTCATTGAATAATCATTTTCATAACGAATGATAGAAGATAATATCACCTCAAATGATCAAATATGGACCATATAATAATAGTTATGAATAATGAGATAATATTCATGATCCATGGATCATAAAATATTCATGTAATATAGAAATGTATCATAATCATAATCATAAGAAATCAGCACATTATGAACAATGTTAAACAAAATCATGTTCAAGAACAATATTTATAAAAATGATAATGGAAATAATGTCCATAAACAGTATTCTGAAAAAAGATAAACATAAGCATGGACATGAATAATCATTTGAACAAAATAAATGAAGTATCTTCCATGTATTTTCAAGGGTAAAAATATATAAAACAATCATATCCCCGCAAAATCATAGGAATAATGCTAAATATAAATCATGTCTACACAAAATATATTTATATCATGAGATATAAAACGCTTAAAAATTAACATGATGGATATATAGAAACCTAAATATCACATAATTATAATAAAACGGAATGAATTCCACACAAAATCAATTATATATCATATCATGTGGAATCCATGAATGAAAAATTGGTTTGGTAACAATTCATAATGGTATCAGGTAAAATGACATCAAAAGAACGATCTATTAACACCGGAAATTCGATCACCCTAGTGGAGTTTCTAATGACTGTATTTAGAGGGTGATTGATGAAAAATAACTCCAAAGAGATATATCTTTTACATATATATATGAAAATGGAAGGGGAATTATAAAAAATGATTTCATAAAACTTTTTTATCATGTTCATAAAATGATGAAGTTACGGGTCACATTCATATTTATTTATTTGAACGTTAATTGAATAAATTTTTAAAACTTATTTTATAATTATAACCCCAAAATAAAACATCGATATTAAATAAATTTTATTTCACAAACTAAGAGTGAAAGAAAAATTATATAACCCTCAAAAGAAAAATATTTTTATCATTTTTACATACCTTAATTGAATCCCAAGTCATTTAATAGTGTAATAAATATTTTTTAAAAGAGTTAGAGATAAGTATTGAGTCAAAACTATAAATTAAATATTTATATTTATAAATAAAAAATAAAAATATTTGAAAATATATATATAATGCTGACATTGATGAAAAAAATCATTAAATATGATGGGAATTAGTCTTAATACCATTATATTTTTTATTAAAAAGATATTAATGAAGGAATACGATTTTAAATAAAAAATAATTTTTCCATGATATATAATATTTAATGTCAAATGAAATAGTTAATGTAAGAATATTTGGATAATAGAATAATATAGTCATAGTACAATAATTATGACTTAATGAAAAGTAGGTTGAGTCGATAAACCACTCACAACTAGAATAATATATGAATTAAATGAACATGAAATAGTTATTATAAATTCAATTAAAATTAAAATTATAAAATTTTATTTATGATAAAATAATTAAAAGTGGTTGTAATTAAACAATGTAAAATAATAATTGGTGAAAAATAAGAAATATTGCATTAATTAAGGAGAATTGAGATGAAAACCCTTACATGGGATTTCTAATTAGATGGGAATACTCTAAAATCCACTATAATAAACATAAAAATCACAATAAATTATTATGTATAATTTTATATATTTATTAATTATTCAACATTTTTATTATATTCCTTCATTATACATTTATCACTTAATTATTATGTATTTTCATCATCAGAACTTGGTGATTTTGATTGTTTCTCACACGAATTATAATATCAATGTTGATACTCCTTATTATATACCATATTCATAATTCATAGATTACTTAATATAATTAATGATATTTTCCATAGAATTTTATAATTTTATAATATAATTTAAATATTGTTTTAGTTATGATTTATAATAATAAAATAATTGACAATAGTTTTTCAAAATTTGTAATGAAAGAAGAGTTATTGTTTTAACAATAGGTTATAAATTAATTGAATTCAAAATAGATCCTTATATTATATTAGTAATTTAATATATATATTTTCTATTAATTAATTAATTCATATAATAATACATGTAATGTTATTATGAAAAATGATGCACGTCGTTCATCGATGTGGTACTCAAAACAAAAAATGGGTGATATTTAAATTTTTTTAATAGATTGGAGGGAGACAAAAAAAATTTATATATATATGAAAATATTTCATCATAATAATGATAAAAATTAATTCAATTATTATGGTTAGAATAGTTTTGTTCGATGGAGGATGAGAAATATAAAAAGGAAAAAGACAAATAGTGGATAATACTAATGTTGGGGGAATTAATAATATATTAAAGGACTTCATAGAACTTGAGGAATTGGGATAAATTTCAAAAAAAGGATAAAAATTGAAATATGTATCTAGGGGATAAAAAATGGATTTTCAAGGAAATTTAAAAAACATTGTTATGTCTTGAAGTGGATGTAAGTGATCTCTTATTATTGGTGACAAATTGACATTACCTTAGAAACTAATATTAGGTCAAAGGTAAATAAGGAATCACAAGGTTGTTAGGTGAGTTAGGTGAGGAAATTATTGTGATACATGTGGTTTTAAATTTAAAACCTAAATTGTTTATCTATATATAATATGTGTTATTTAAATTGAGAAAAAATTAAAGAAAAATTGTGTTATACCTTTTTACCATCATTATCCATGATTAAATATTTACCATGGAATTTGGTTTACTAAAAATATAACAAGAATATTTTTACACAATTTTGATTTTATGAATCATAATTTAGTCTCATTTTAACATAATTCAATTTCAAATTCATGAAAATTAAATTTTCAATTAAAACATAAGATATAAAAAACCATATTTTTGTAGAAAAAAATCCATTTATTCATTAAGTGGTTTTTAAATATTTCCAATAAATTAAAAATTAATTGATTGTTAATATATAATTTTATATTATTAATAATGATATTAGATTCATCATGAATAAATTTATCAATTAAATTTATTCAAATAAAATTATACAATGTTTTAAAATATAATTATATGATAAGAAAACAACTTTACCTTGGTAACTTACACATACATTTCTAACCTATTTTTATTTTTGTAACGAAATTTTAATTATCCAGAAATTATGATATGATGATTAAAAATTTTATTTCTTTACAGAACTCAATTTCTATAGTCGATAAAAAATCATTTTAATATAATCATGTATATCAAAAAAATAATTTCAAGAAAAATATATCTTATACGAATAAAATGAATTCCTTGTTATTATATAACTTTTAACAGCTATTGTATTGATGTCAGTTTATTTATATATATATATTATCATCTAATATAATTAAAATTATACCTTTCTATATATTAATTAAAAATACCCATCCCTAAAATAAATGTTCTTTGAAAAATGTCATTTTTATATTAAATACTATTCACCAAATACTATAACAATTAGTTATTTGTATCCGATAATACTAATTTTATCAATCCATTTATATGAAAACATTTTCTAATTTTATAAATACATCATATCATACTTTAATAATAATTATATGTAACACATAAAAATTATAAATAAATATTTAATTAAATATTAATTTTATGTTTTGTTTATTATTATTTATGCATTTTATTATTTCAAATTTATTACTAACAATACACCAATTATCATAAATATTAGATACATTTATATCTAATGAATATATTACAATAAAAACACATTTCCAATGACCATTAGTCTAATGACCATATTTCCCATTCTAATTGAAATATCACCCACACTATCCTCAATAAAATCATTCAATTCAAACATCATAAATTAAACTACTCATTCAATTAATTTTATTTTCATATTTCATAACATTATTTCTTCTATTATGGTTTTATTTATAATTATATGTTTAGTTATTTTAATGGTGATTATTAAGGGTGAAGATGATTCTGGGGATTTTTATGATTTAAATATTTCATTAATATCTATTTATATTCACACATTAATTTATTCACTCTGAATGGATTTAATCATCCATACTAGTTTATAATATATGGCTTACATATCTTATTTTAATGTTCTTTTTTAATATTTTTCCACTATATGTGAATAAATCATTTTTATATTAATTTTTTTTATGTATGGATTATTTATTAATAAATATTAATTATTTTTAAGTAATATAAAAACATATTTTAAATTTATGGATTTAATGTAAATTAAAAGAATATATTTCATAATACTCTATGTAATATATTCTACCCCTTAAAAAATTACATCATGTAAATTTTCATTATTTCTCAATAATGAAAATAGATAAGGTTATCCATAAAATAGATATGAATTATTATATAATATCTAATGAAATATCGACTTCTCATACTTAGTAAATACTAGGAAACTCATTTTCATTTCATATTTTGTATATTTTTAAATTTTGATCCATTTATTCCAAATATGCCTCAATTATAAGATAAATTTCACAAGAGTATCTAGAGACATACAACTCATAGCTTCAATTTCAGTATCCTATTTAAATCCAAATTCTAAAGAATTCGTTATCATGATAATATCAAATAAAATAAAATTAAACCATAATATAAATATAATAAATCAATAATAATATTGTATATCCTATTACACCTTCATTTTAACAAATGATACATTCTATTTAATATTTATTTATATAAGGTAATCATCCTATTAGTTTACCTTACCTAACTAGTCATGTATTACACCATAAAATTCAATAATATATATAAATCATTTATAATGGTACATATATAGCATATGAATCATCCAAATCATATCCCTTAGTAGTGTCAAACTAAGATTACATTTTGACCATTTTTTCTATATCAAGGGAAGATCGAGTTAATACCCATCCATCATTTTTAACAAATTATTTCCTCTATATGAATCTCTTCAAGAGCCTACATCCACATTTTTTATATATATAGGTATATTGTTTCCAGAAGGCCACTCACTCCTTACATTTCAAATGTTTTAGGGTATTCTATACTTAGACGTATCTATATTGATTCTATTAAAGTTCTCTAGTCTTAATTCTAAAACAATAACAAAATTTCCCTCTAAGGCCAATCGAAAAACTCTAAACCCACACTATGAGATCATCTTCAAAAAAATTGTTATGAAAAATGGATTTGATTCCTACTCAGACTCACTAGACATGTACTCTTGTGTCAAGATCTAAGAACACATACATTACATACCACCAGTGATACTGAGTGAGATTGTCCAAAATAAACATGTATATATTTCACATAATTTTCCAAATTTAGACATTACATATAATAGTAATAATCATTCAATAACATACCCCAATGTAAAGAATATTTTAATATTATCGACATAAACAACTTATTTTACAGTACTTCAAACATTTATCCATAATGACACACCACTTAACCTCCATCTAGTCCTATCAAATGTTATACTCGTCATTGTAATCCCTGTAATAGATAACATAACAATGAGTCAGCTCAAAATTTTATTAAATAAAAAAATATTAACTGGTAATCAAGTTTTAGGCCAAAATAATATGATAAAACATAGGAATGGGGGAAATATCTGATAAAAAGAATCATTGAGAAATATGTATTGTCAATAAGGAATGATAGAAAAACTTATATACTCAAGAGAACAAGAAAATACCATGAAATAATAGTGAGTAATCGTGAGATTATAATCATATTCCATATATCATAACATAGGAATAAAACATATAAATTGTTTGTACGAGTAGGAATATAAAATGATAACAATGTGAATAAATAAAAATGAAATCAGATCCATGCCTGGTATTGTGAGGAAAGATCATTAGCATCTTATACACATATAGTCATGTGAAAAAAGAATAAAAAATCATGTAGAAGATCAATCTTGTGAAAAAATATAGATAAAATAAATTATATGCACTGTATTCTTAACAAATCTAAACTATAATAAATTCCATGAAAAGTCATGTGATCAAATCTAAACATCAATCACATCTATGTGTAACATCATTATCTCAGGAGATATAAAATCATACCCAATGAATATAATGGTTATATAGGACCCCACCCTTCCCATTGGAGGTTAATTTTTGGATGTTCTCATGGAGAAATTTTTTAAAATTTAATTTTAAAATAAACCCTACTTTTTTATCCTTTATAAGAAATAAATTTGAAGTCCAGTAATGTAAAGTAGTCTATAAATTATATGACGATGAAACAAAAAATATTTTTATCTTTTTAAAATAACATTATTGGAACCCACATAATATAAAAGAGTAATAAATATTTCTTTTTATGATTACATAATTAAATATATTATTATAAAAAGAGAAAATACATATTGGTAATTTAATAAAATTAAGAATTATATTTTTATGAATGAAATAATATGTACATGAATCAAAAACATTGATTAAATGTGGTACAAGTTATTTTAAACACTTTTACACATTTTATGACAAAAAAATTCATCATTGAATAATATTTTAATTTATAATGTTATTTTTTTAAAACATGCTATAACTAATATTTAGTCATTTAATACACCTTTATTAGATATCATTTTAGAAGGGTCCTGTTTTTGGGTTGTTTTAGGAGGCCTTGGGAATTTTTGGTGGCTTCTTCGGTACAGTTGTTTCATAGTTTAACCAAATTTCACACCCCTAGTGAAAACTGTGCACCCCTAGTGCAATATATGAACCGCCTAAATTGTATTGAATAAATTGATGGTGAACTATTTACAAAACCATGCACCCAAAAATGGGAAACCATGATCCCCAATGAACATGGGAACCTGGTCAGTGAATGGTCTCCCCTAACCACATGCCCCCTCAAGATAACAGTACATGGGGGAGTTTAGAGCAATTAAAATTAATTGAAAATTAAAAAATCTCCCAATTTACTTTACTAATCACATAATTTGGTCCTAATATGATGTTTTATTTTTGGGAGACTCTCAAAAAGTAATTATTTCTCCTCGATCCTCCTCCTTTGGTGAAAAAAATTGTCAAGGGAATATCTGATCCCTCTATGATAAGTGGATATCCTATCAGGTGTTCTCTTATGATCATCCTTCAAAAAATCCTTACATAGTGTTATAAAATCATGTTATTGATGAATCAAAACTATGTTTCATTGGATCTAATACTTTTCTTGATATATCTTGATCCTATATTACAGTTTTAGATAATCATCGACATCGACTATTGTTATTGTTTTCTCATTGCAGTTGTTGAACATTAGTTTCTATGATTAAATATAGGTGGTTCCATTATATATTTACATGTAATTGAAACCCTTATTTTCTTTGATTTTTTAAATATATTTTATTTAATTTTAAAAATCCTGATTCAGAATGGTTTTATTAGGAAATTTGAGATGGAATGTATTTTGAACCCCTCCCCCAAATCCAATTTAGTTGGAATTGAGTGAGGAATTTTGAGAATCATGGAATTAATGATATGATATGATAGTTTTTTGAGAAAAAAACTGATTAAATTGACATGAAAAAAACCCATGATTGGTAATGTATTAAAATTAAATGAAATTCTAAAAGAAATAATTTTCTATTTTTAAAATTAAATTGGTATATATGAACCAAAAATAAAGAAATTGAATTTTAAATAATTATTGATTTTAAATGATATGATTTTTAAAAAAATTATAAATTTATAACATGAGATCAAGAATTTTTAGTTGGCACTTGGGGGGAGAGAACACTAGAATCTTTATCACATATCAATGGATTTTTTATGACAATTCTAATAGAAACATAATTAAGTATGATTATCATTGATGGGATATTTAACAATCCCATTTGGCCTGAGCCTGAGGTGTGTTACCACACATGATTATCTATGATCATTAATTTTAGATGTGTGGGGACACTATATCTGGAGACTAATTTACATCAATGAAAATGATCATGGTGCTTGTTGTTTATATTTTTATAATATATTACATTGTTTATAAAACTAATTTTTCATACAAAATGATTTATATAAATTATTATTCATTAAAAATTTATTTAAGTAATGTTTAAATTGATTTTCCATATATATAAAATAATGATGTTTTGTTTTAAATATGAAGATGAAACATTATGTCATAACTAATTTTAATTAAATTGAAATTAGGTTTTTCTTATTGTTATTGAATCCACTATGTAACCCATACTGTGACACTATTGGGATTTATAGATCACACCCTAACATTACCTTCATTAATTTTATGATTTCCTAATACTAGGTTTGAGTAAAGTAAGTGAACCACTTCTAGGTGGTCTATGATGTTAATACTTTGGGTTTTGGGGTGATGATGCTGATGAGTGGATCTTATGTCCACTTATTACATAGTTATTCAAGTATTTCTTGTTTTTTATTGTAGTTTCAATTGAATTTTCCATAGATTTGTTTATCTTTCATCTCTGTTATTATTTAACCTATTTTTCTTATGGTACTTTTCCCTGGAACAGTGTTGATATACTTAATTTTAACTTATTTATCTTCTTCTATTTTTGTGTAAAAACTATTCCTTATTCAATGTTTGTGGATTCCAAGATATGTTCACCAATATGTAGGGATTCATAATGCCCATCAATCCATTTTAGAGTCATCTTGGGTATCTGGGATCAAATATACCTAGGTTGGTTCATGCTAAATTGGTATTAGTGGGAGGTTAATAAAATTTCCGTGAATTTAGTATGTTGTTTCGGTTTTCTTGGTAGACATGAGGTAGGATTTAAGGGACATGGTAGGTATTTATGACCATGTTCATGGAAATATATTATCATAATGATCCATAAGTGACCAGGGTTGGTGAGGGGAATGTTTTTTATGAGTATTTTGATATGTTTCATGAATGTTTCCATTTTTTAGAGAGTTTTGAAAATCCCAGACTTTTGACTCTTATTTGAGTTATTGACCAATGTGTCCTTAGTGAAATTTTTTTTTTCTATTTATGGTGTCTAGAATCATTCCTGTAATAATATATTTGAATAAACTAGAGGTTTGAGCTTCCAATGTACCATGACATTAAAACACTCTAATTGACCGGAATCTCATTGAGACGGTGATGTGTGTTTTATATGATATAAGAAATTGAACTAGACTCATTATCATTTAGCCCCCTATTTTGGAACCTTTAAGGGGGGCCTATTCTTTCATTTCCTTATGTCACCATCGTTTCTAAGGCAAATGTGATCCCCAAAAGGGTAAGGATTTGTTGAAAAAAAATTGAGTGACTTTTTGAGTTCTTGGAAATTATTGACTTACTTAATGTGAAGTGTATTAACATAAATATGGATGAGCCAAGAATTTGGTGGTGGTATTTGATGGTTATAGAAAAGAAGAATGAATCCTGGGAGTGTAAGTACTTCAAACGTCTTTGTTCTGATCAGTTCTATCTAGATTCTATAGTTTTATAAAAACCAATGGATTTTATTAATCTATAAAAAAGTGACAATACCATTAGTCAGTACGAAAAAATAATTATTGAGATGGTATAGTTTTCCCCAAAGATAATGAAAAATGAGAAGAATAAGGATAGATTATTTGAGATGGAACATCAAACTCACTTTGGATCCCATGATTTCATGCTAAATCATACATCATATGCTGATGTACTTGATATAGAATTAATGGCCGATCAGGAATTGGTTTGTAAGTCAGGCTTGATGGCGGTTCCTTTTTCCCCAACTCATAGATCTATGGGTTCCTTTAATTAAATAGGAAGACTGATTTTGCAATGACCTGGAAATCCCATGGAAATTTTTTTCTTAAATACCCGAGAATTTTACGAGCCCGTCGTTTCTGACGGCACATGATTCCGAGGCATGGTGTGCCCGAAATTAATTTCTGATGTTTTTGTTAAGCTTAAGTTAACACGCCTAAGAATTTTTCATGAAAAAGTGGAATAACTCTTAAATGGTAACTCATATCCGAAATCCAAGGGCACTGTTGCACTCAGGATGGCAGTTTTACCCTAGGCGTGGCTTAATTTAGTTAGCACGGGCCTCCTATGAGAAATCCCAAAAATGGCATGACCGTAAATAAAATAATTAAATAAATTATTTTATTTTTCAAATGCTTATAAATCATAAAAGGTAGCTCGGATTAAAAAACTGAGAGCACGAATGAACTCATTTGGGATTGATTTATTTATGAAGATAGTAACTTTGGCCGGCGCAGGCCACCAGAAAAAGTAAGTTTTTGGACGCAAATAAAATAATGAAGTAACAGTTATTTTATTGTAAAATTCATAACATCTAAACGGTGAGTCGGATTATAAATCCGAGAGTACTATTGGGTTTTTTGGGGTGTTTTTCACCTAGGCAGAACCTAATCTCAACCGGCGTGATTCTAGGGTGACTGATAATAAGTTTCCAAACTTTTTTTCTAGGTATGTTCAGTAAACATAAGTTTGGGATTTTATATCTTTTGAACCGGTGCTCGGAATTGATATCTAAGGTCACAGTTGAACTCATAGCATCAGTGATTGATTAGTGAGACCTTCACCGTAGTTATGTTGTAACGAGAGTCGAAGTTTGTTTTTGGTGGTTTTTAATTAAATTGAATAAAAATAAAGTGTAAACTTTATTTTTAGTTGGGTGGTTAAAACCTCCATGTGGAGGTTGGAGGTGGGGGCCACCACACCGGAACCTCCCATGGGAGGTTATGTTGGTGGGGCCCACCTGAGTGTAACCCCCCTTGGGAGGATATTTTTAGGCGGGGCCTACATGAGCTTTAAACCCGTTAAACCCCCTTGTAACTCTCCATAAAGTGGTGAGCCTCTTCACCTTCCCCCATTATTTTTAAATGTGCCAACTCTCTCACAATTAATTAATTTAACCCTTGTAATTAATTAATTGAATCCTTTGAAATTATTTCCAACTCCATTCATTTAATTAGGTGAACCATCTTAATTAATTTTAATTATTTTGAATACATTCCAAACATTAAAATAATGGACAATCTATTATTTTATTTCGGTTGGAATAAGCTTTGTTGGGAGAACTAATGATAGGATGGGATTTTGGTGGAGCCTTTTTCTCTCCAACGAAGAACATCGACTTCTTCCTTCTTAAACCGGGGAGAGGAAGAGAACGTCTCTTTTTCCATTGAAAAACGATGATGCCATATTCTTCCTTCTTCATCCACATCAATGGAGAAGAAGCTGCCCTCGAAGAACATCTCCAACAATGACATCACCTCCGAATGCTCATTCCCCAATGATGAGTACCCTTCTTCCATTCTGACGCATGAGCGTGAGACTTGGGAGTACGTGAAGAACGCGGTAATCGACGAATCGACGTCTGCTTTTCCACTCCTTCCACCATCAACGTTCAAAAGTTACGAGGTAGGGGGTTTACTTCTTGTTGATGTAATATTACTTTTATTTTTCTCCTCATCATAATTGAAAGGAATCATTACGTGATTTAAAAAAAATTGAAGATCATTCCCTTCCTTGAAACAATTCTTACCACACTAAATGCGGAGGGTGCGGGCCAAACAAACATGGCCTGACTCCCCTTCCGATCAAGTTGTGATTTTATTTGGAAGAACGATGAGGCAACGAGGTAACAGAGGTATCATTGACAAAGGTTGTGCCACCCGCGGACTCCATGAACTACGCCGCCCCCACGACACCCTGATGCGCTACCCACCCCCCTGCTGGCGCGCACCTAGCGCCCTGCGCCCCTGCCGGCGAGCTCTCGACGCCCCATGGTGCCCAGCTTGCATTGCTGGTGCCCCCGCGGTGCCCTGCCCATGCTACCCGGCACACCCTGGTGCAACCCGCGGCGCCCTGCCACCCTACCCAGTGCCCCACGGCACCCTGTTGCACTGCCCGGTATGCCACCGCGTGCATCCCGGCACCCCGGTGCCCTGCCTGGCACCCCAGGGCGCCCTGTCTCCATACCCGACACCCCCAACGCCCTGCCGCACTGCTCAGCGCACCCCGATGTGCTTCCTGGTGTGCCCCCGCGCGCTGGTCGGCGTCTGACACCCTGCCAGGCATCCACGCGCCCTGCTGGTGCACCCGCGGCCTGCCCGGAGCCCAGCAGGCCAGCCCACACCCCGCACGGCCTACCTGGTAGCATCCTGGCCATCGGCCTACTGAACAGGCCCGCGACGCCCCCCGCGGTGTCACTGTTCAAACCGGCCTGGTCTCCCAGGACGAGTAACCGAGATGCCTACGTGGCAACTATCGGGTTGAACCACCCTCGCGGTCCACTGGGTCGGGCAAGAAGACCGGGTTGAAACATAGCGGGCTGACCTGCCCAATGGGCCGGGTTAGACCGAGTGAGTCAGACCGGGACAACCCAGATTTGGTCAGCCCAGACTGTGTTGGGCTGAGTCGGTTCGACCCTGTAGGACCGGACCCGGGCCCATTGCGGACTCTTTACCTACGTGGGCCATATCTTGGGTACTGGATGTCCATTTGAAGAACCTTCACCGGTGCTGATATTCTTGGAGAATAGTCGTCCCTTTGAGTATACCCCATGGGAGTTTGGGGTATAGTTGAGTCACGGTCAGGTTGGTTCATACACAAATCCAACCGGGACCCCAAGACTAAAATTCCAGTAACTCATAGACCGGGCATCTGATTAACGCACCATCTATGGCGTTGAGACCCCAATGACATGGTGGTCCTTTGAGATACTTCTACCTGAGACTTCGTGACACTTGGTGAATCGACCAGTAGCTTGTGGAGTGGATCCTCCCTGAGACGAGCGTGCAGAGTGCTTAGACCTAGTAGCTGTAGACCTGACGACAGCTTAACTGATTCGACTCGCAATAATTCAACTAGCCAAGTGGATGGAGCGCCCGGTTTGGCGGCCGACCCAGGGCAGATGGAGCACCTATCTTGGCAGCAGACCCACAGTACTCAACAGGAGGATTACTTCTGATAGCTATTAGGGGGAGCACCCTGTTTGGTGGTCGACCCACAATGGACGGAGCACCCAGTTTGAAAGCAGGCCCACGGTACTCGACAAGAGGAGTACCCCAGTAGTCTAAGGTTAGTGAGTAGCACATCAAAGTCGCGACAGGTCCACTGTACTCAACAGAGGAGGAGTTATCCGGCATCCATGGTTTGGATAATAAAAATCCTGGTTTTAGCTGAGTCAATGACCTTTGTGTATTCATCATTATTGTGATGGGTTACTTGATAACATAGGTATATGTATAGGAATATACCTAAGTAATGGTTATCCATTGAAATATTACTTTGTGTTATATTCTTGCTAGATTTTGTGAGACCTTGAGGGTCTCGGGGTCCCTACTGAGTATCTTTATACTCACCCCTTCAGGGGATATGCCCGCACCTCGTTCTATTGGATGCAGATGACAGACATCACTGACGGAGGCTGAGAGCGCCAAGACTGGATGGTACCAAGAGGAGGAACTTACGACGTATCGGTACATGGTGTTTTCTGATGGACATGGAGTGTTTTGGAGGCCATCTATACCTACCCCTCAAGTAGGAACCCCATAGGACGATCCAGGAGCTGCTATACACCTTCCAGTTGTTTGTCTTTTTAGTTTACCTGTTCGTCCTTTCCTTTTACATTACTGTTGGGCTTGTATTTCCGGCCCCTTTACTTTTGGTACACTTTTTAAATAGCTTTTACTTAGTGTTTGCTTCCTCATGTACTTTGGTTGTGTGTGTTTACAATTTATAAAGGAAATTCCTTCCCAGTTTTAGGGATTTACTCCTTTGGTGCTAGTCCCCAGCCCATGACCTAGGGAAGGTGGCCTTGGGGTAGTCACGATACAGGCCCTAGGGGATGGGTCGTGACAAATTGGTATCAAAGGGAGGCTGGTTCTACCACATAACATAGGACTCTGTTATTTTCATTCTGTGGAGAAATAGTGTTAAGGGTACTGAGTGTGGTTTTCAGTTTAGGGAGTCCAGTATTGGTACGGTGGCCGACGTATCCATACACCAGGACCCTTACTACCGATTTCCAACCTAGTACACAAAAACACTGATTGCATTTGTGTTTTCAAAAGTTTTCTTTAACTCAGCTCAAACCAAGTCATCTCACCAGGTATATTCTTTTGACCATGTCGAATCTGTTCAGGATGCCTCCACGCAGACAGCTAGTTGGAGTTTCGACTGAGTACCCAATGACGACCCACCGAGCAATGAGGCTCCGATGCATGGCCCTCTTACTATGTTGGCACCTTTGGGTGGTGTACCAGTAGCACCACCACCTGTTGGATAGAAAATTCCACTAGACGCACTGTCAGACGGTGCACGCCCACTGAGTGCGTTACACGAGTTCCAGCAACAGAGGACTTCGAGGTTACGAGGCGAGACATATTCCCAGGAATTAGAGGACTGAGTGGAGGAAATTTCTAGAGTTATCCACCTAGTTGAGACACAATTCGAGTAGATGGTGATCTTAACTACTAGTGTTTCCTAGTGAGTGACCATGAGGTTGGTCCGCATAGTAATGAGGTTTCGGTACCTGGACCTATTTCTGAGATTGTACCTTCAGGTAGTGTGTCCGGTATATCACTGCATGATGGTTAGGAGTTATAACCGGTGGTACCAGTTGATTACCTATGTAGGATTAGTTACTTACAAGTGTTTCAGTATCAGATACCCCACAGGTTCTGAGGAGAGCCCGACTTACAAATGGCTAAGACTATCCTGAGGAGGTGGTTGAGAGTTCCCTTCAGCTTGTATGGTTTAGGAAAGATTACAAGTCAGTAGTTGAGTATTCATTGAGGTTTACCAATCATTCCTGGTATATGATGAATATGATAGGATTAGTGCTTCTGAGCTTGGACCTCCGAGTGAGGTCTGTTTAGGGACATCCGTGCCAACAATTTTTCCGTTGTGCATTCCTACCTATGTTTGGATGCTAGAGAGAAACTTTATAGTTGAATGTTCTTTGGATTACCAGATATAGATAGTGAATGTTAGTAGTGGGAAAGCAAGAAACTAGCACTAGTCTAAGATACGTTGGAGTGTAAACTGTTTTGGAAAGATGAAGTATTAAGGACAGATGACTCTACAGAGCGGCAGATATGGAAGAAAAGCCAGGAGAGCAGCAAGAGGTGTTGTACATTTCTACATGTTACAACCACCCACCTTTGTAGTCCCCACTAGGCTTCAAGAGCTAAAGTGATGTCGAAGAGAAAAGCTTCATACGGTCAAGGAGTGTGACCCAAGGGCTTTAAGAATGATTCGAGGTACAGACTCTGTTTGCTACTAGCTATTATATCAATAGACATAAGTATCAATCATTCCTTCCTTCCATGAATCTTGTCCCAAACCTAGAGTTTCTGGTTAAACCATTGACATGACCCTCACGTCCGGAGATGCCTTTGGGAGGAGCTCGATAATCACATTTACGCCAACGGTGTGAACTGACTCTTGAGGAAAGAGTTTCAGTTGGAACCTCTTGGTGGCATCATCGAGTCCTTACAACGTTAGTTTGGGTATAGACTAGGATACCACAATTCATACACAGATTGATAGTATTAGGAAAAAATGTTGTGGTTTATCTACAATGTTGGGATGGGGTTTTTCTTTGGTTAGTGAAAAAGGAAACCCAGACAACACAGGATCATCTCACGCATAGGAGGATGCAGCTGATCACTCTTGAGTCGGCCGATAGGAGAAGGAGACATCTAGAATTTGAGTATGGTGACCACGACTTTCTATGGGTCTCACGTCGATGAGGTTTATGGGGATTAGTCCGAGCCGGAAAGTTATCTCCAAGGATAATCAGACCTTTTAGGGTCCCCATTAGAGTTGGCGAGGTGGATTACCACTTACCTCTTCCACCCCAGTTGCACCGGGTGCACGACGTCTTCCACGTATCTCAGCTAAGAAGATACGTGCATGACCCATCTCGCATCATCGACCACGAGGAGATGGACATCGATGATGGAGTAAATTTCACGGAGGTTCCAATAGAGACTGAGAATTGACAGGAGCGGGTCCTACATGGATAGTTGATACCTCTGTTGCGTGTTTGTTGGCAACACGAAAACTTTCATGAGAGCACATGGAAGCGGGAGGCTCATATGCATGTTCAGTACCCCCTTTTGTTCCCTTAGTTCGAGTTGTAGCTTATAGGGACGTAAATCCCTGAGGTGGGGAAAATTTAAAGGCCTAGAAATACCGTGGAATATTTTTTCATAAATATATGGGAATTTTATGAGTTCTCAGTTTCTGACGGTGCATGATTCTGAGGCCCATTGTGCCCAGAATCAATTTCTAATGTTTTTGTTAAGCTTAAGTTAACCCGCATAAGTAGTTTTCCTGGAAAAGTGGAATAACTCTTAAATGTTAACTAGGATCAGAAATGTGAGGGCACCATTTCACTCAGAATGAAGGTTTTACACTAGGTGTGACTTAATTTTAGTCGGCGCGG
The DNA here is from genome assembly GCA_963277665.1 of Viscum album. Lineage (NCBI taxonomy): Eukaryota > Viridiplantae > Streptophyta > Magnoliopsida > Santalales > Viscaceae > Viscum > Viscum album. Next base: position 1,988,385,396 of record OY728121.1, on the reverse strand, counting down.
TCCTGTTGTGAAAAATCCCAAAAATGGCATAAACGTAAATAAAATAATTAGATAAATAATTTTATTTTTCAAATGCTTATAACTCATAAATGGTAGCTCGGATTAAAAAAATGAGATGACCACTGATCTCGTGGGGGATTTCTTTATTTAAGAAGATAATAACATTGTCCGGTTCGGGCCACCAGAAAACGTTAGTTTCTGGCCACAAATAAAATAATTAAGTGACAATTATTTTATGGTAGAATTTATAACTTTTAAAAAATGAGTCGGATTAAAAAACTGAGAGTATCGTTGGGTTCGTTGGGGCGTGTTTCACCTAGGCAGAACCTATGATTGACCCGCACGAGTCGAGGGTGACTTATAATATTTTTCCAAACATTTTTTCAGGTACGTTTAGTAAACGTACGTTTGAGATTTTATATCTTTTGAACCGGTTCTCAAAATTGAAATCTGAGGGCTCCGTTGAACTCACATCGACAATGATTTCTTAGTGATACCTTCACTGTAGTTGTGTTCTAATTAATGTAGAAGTTATTTTTTGTGGGATTTTAATTATATTGAATAAAAACAAAGTGTTAGATTTATTTTTAGTTGGGTGGTTAAAACCTCCCAGGGGAGGTTGGAGGTAGGGGCCACCACACCAGAACCTCCCATGGGAGTCTATGGTGGTGGGTCCCACCTGAGAATAACCTCCCGTGGGAGGATTTTTTTTTTTTTTGGGTCCCACACGAGATTCAAACCCCTTAAATCACCTTGCAACACTCCATAAAGTGGGGAGCCTCTTCACATTCCCCCATTTTTTTAAAATGTGCCAACTCCCTCACAATTAATTAATTAAACCCTTCTAATTAATTAATTGAAACCTTTGAAATTTTTTCCAAATACATTAATTTAATTAAGTGAACCAGCTTAATTAAATTGAATTATTTTGAATACATGCCAACCATTAAAATAAGGGACAATCTATTATTTTCTTTTGGTTAGCATGAGCTTTGTTGGGAGAACAAAGGAGAGGATGAGTTTTTCGTAGAGCATTTTTCTCTCTAATGAAGAACACCGACTTATTCCTTCTTCAACCAGGGCAAGAAAGGGAACGTATCTTCCTCCATCGAAGAACAATGATCCCATCTTCTTCCTTCTTCATCCACATCAAAGGAGAAGACGCCGCCTGCGAAGAACGTTGCCAACAATGACGTCACCTCCGAATTCTCTTCTGCAAATGTTTAGTACCCTTCTTCCTTTCCGACGCATGAGCGTGAGAATTGGGAGTATGTGAAGAACGAGGCAATCGATGAATCGATGTCCGATTTTTATCTACTTCCACTGTCAATGTTAGACAATTACGAGGTATGGGGTTTACGTCTTTTTTATGTAATATTCCTTTTCTTTTTCTCTTCTTCGGAATTGAAAGGAATCATTGCATGGCTCAAAAAAATTGAAGATCATTCCCTTGAGACAATTGTTACCACACTAAACGCGGAGGGTGGGGCCAAACAAACATGGCCCGACTCCTCCGCCGATCTGTTTGTGATGTTCTTTGGAAGAATGAAGCGGCAACAAGGTGACGAAAGTGGCACCAACAAAGGTCGTGATACCCGTGGCCTCCATGAACAGCGCCGCCCTCGTGATGCCCCGATGCGCTACTCGCACCCCTGCCAGCGCGCACCCAGCACCCTGCGCCCCTGCCGGCAGGGACCCGGCGCCCTGATGCGCCCTGCCCGCGCTACCGGCGCCCCCGCGGAGCCCTGTCTACGCAGCTCGGCGCACCGCGCCGCTCCCCGCGGTGCCCTTCTGTGCTGCCTTGTGCCCCCGTTGCACCCCACGGCACCCTACAGCCATGCCCGACACCCCTTGACACACTGTTGCGTTGCCCGGCCGCCCCCGCGTGCAGCTCGGCGCCACGGTACACTACCCGGCACCCTACGGTGCCCTTCCACCCTGCCCGGCGCCCCCGGTGCCAGGCTGCGCTACCCGGCGCGCCCCCGCGCACTGCTCGTCGTCTGTCACCCTGCCCGGCACCCTCGCGCCCTACCCGGGGCACCCACGCCTACCGAGTGCACCCACGGCCTTCCCGGAGCCCAGCCGGCCAGCCCGCGCTCCGCCCGGCCGACCTGGTCCCCTCCCGGCATTCGGCCTGTTTAACCGGCATGCGGTTCCCCGGTGGCATCACTGGTCGAACTGGCCCGGTCTCCTGGTCTGAGTTACCGAGCCACCTATGTGGCGACTATCGTGTTGAACCCCCCTTGCGGTCCTCTGGGCCGGGGCCAGCGGACTGGGTCGTAATGTAGCGGGCTGACCGGCACAATGGGTCAGGTCAGACCGAGCGAGTCTGACCGAGTCGGCCTAGACTGGGTTGTGTCACGTTGTTCTGACCGGGTCAGACCGAACCTGAGCCCATTACTGACACTTTACCTTATTGGGAAATATCTTGGGCACCAGACGTCCATTTGACGAACCGTCAGCGGCGCTGGTATTCTTGGAGCATAGTCGTCCCTTTGAGTATACCCCCCTGATGTTCAGGGTATAGTTTTGTCATGGTTAGGTTGGTTCATACAAGAATCCAACCGTGCCCCATGACTAAAATGCTAATAACTCACAAATCGGGCGTCCGATTGACGCTTCATTGGTTCCGTTGAGACCCCGATGACGTGGCGGTCCTTTAAGATACATCCACATGAGACTTCGTGACACTTTGAGTATCGACCAGTAGCTCGTGGAGTGGATCCTCCCTTATATGAGCGTGCGGAGTTCAAAGACCTAGTATCTTAAGACCTGACAAATGCTTGACCGATTCGACTCGGAGTGATTCAACTCGCCCAGTGGACGGAGCACCCAGTTTGGCAGCAGACCCATGGCGGACAGAGCTCCAGGATTGGCGGTAGTCCTGAGGTACTCGATAGGATGAGTACATATAACGGCTATTAGGGGGAGCCCCCAATTTGGCGGCAGACCCATAGTGGACAGAGTGCCCGGTTTGGAAGCACACCCACGGCACTCGACTGAAGGAGTACCTCAGCAGTCTAAGGTTACTGAGTAGCACCTTGAAGTCGCGACAGGGCCACTATACTTGACAGAGGAAGAGTCCTCCAGCAGCCATGGTTTCGATAATTAAAATCCTGGTTTGAGATGATTCAATGACCTTTGTGTTTTTCACATGATTGAGATGGGTTACTTGAAAACTTAGTTATATATATGCGCATATACCTAAGTAATGGTTATCCGTTGATATCATACATTATGGTTTTTTCATGTTGGATTTTGTGAGCCCTTGAGGTTCTCGGGGTCCCTACTGAGTATCATTATACTCACCCATGCACGGGCTATGCTCGCACCACGTTGTGTTGGATGCAGATGACCAACATCGCTGACAGAGGCCGAGAGCACCAAGACTGGACGGTACCCAGAGGAGGACCTTACGGCGTATCGGTACATGGTGGTGTCTAACAGACGCCGAGTGCTATGGAGGCCATCTGTACCAACCCCTCAGGTAGGAACCCCGGAGGACATTCTAGGAGCTACTAGACACCATCCAGTTGTTTTCCTTTTTAGTTGTACCTATTTGTCCTTTCCTTGTACTTTACTCTTGGTCTTGTATTTACGACCCCTTTACTTTTAGTACAATTTTTATACAACTTTTACATATTGTTTTCATCCCCTTGTACTCTGGTTAAGTGTGTTTACGATTTATAAAGGTAATTCCTTCACAATTTTTGGGATTTACGCTTTTGGTGCTAGTCGACAGCCCCTGACCTATGGAAGGCGGGTTTGGGGTAGTCACGATACAGGCCCCAGGGGACGGGTCGTGAAAAATTGGTATCAATGGGAGGTTGGTTCTACAATATAACTTAGGAATATGCTATTTTTTTTTTGTGAAGCAATAGTGTTACGGGTACTGAGTGTGGTTTTTAGTTCAGGGAGTCCAGTGTTGGTGCAGCAGCTGACGTATCTATACACTAGGACATTGACTACTGATTTCTGACATAGTACACAAAAACAATGATTGCGTGTGTGTTTTAAATTTTTTTCTTTAAGTCAGCTCAAACTAGGTCATCTCACTAGGTATAGTCTTTTGACTGTGTCACATCTATTCAGGATGCCTCCACATAGACAGTCAGTTGGAGTTTCGACATAGTACCCGATGATGGCCCATCGAGCGACGAGGCTCTAATGCAAGGCCCTCTTACTATGTTGTCACCTTCGGGTGGTGTACCGGCAGCACCACCACCCGTTGGGCATCAAATGCCACCATACACACTGGCAGACGGTGAACGCCGACTAAGCGCATTTCCTGACTTCCAGCTATAGAGGCCTTCGAAGTTACGAGGAGAGACAGATTCCTAGGAAGTAGAGGACTGACTAGAGGCGATTTCTAGAGTTATCCACCTAGTTGAGACACTAGTGGAGTAGATGGTGATCTTAACTACTATTGTTTCCCAATGAGTGACCATGAGGTTGGTCCGCATAGTGATGAGGTTTCGGTACTTGGACTGTTTTCCAAGATTGTACCTTCAGGTAGTGTGTCAGCTATATCACTCCATGTTGGTCAAGAGTTTCAACCGGCGGTACCGGTTGGTGACACATGTAGGCTTAGTTCCTTACAAGTGTTTCCGTATTAGATACCCCACAGGTTCTAAGGAGATCCCGAATTAAAGACGGCTGAAGACTGTCCTGAGGAGGTGGTTGAGAGTTCCCTTCACCTTGTACGGTTTCAGCAAGATGACATGTTGGTAGTAGAGTATTCATCGCGGTGTACAGATTGTTCTTGGTACTCAAGGAATATGATACGATCAGTGCTTCAGAGCTTAGACCTCAGAGTGATGTGTGTTTAGGGACATCTGAGAGAGCACTTTTTCATCTATGCATTCCTACCTATGTTAGGATTCTAGAGAAAACCATTGTAGTTGAATGTTATTCGAATGAGTAGATACAACTAGTGATTGTTAGTAGGTGGAAATCAGGAAACTATCACCAGTCTCAGAGACTTGGGCATGTAAACTGTTTCAGAAAGAGGAAGTATTAAGGACATATGGATCTATAGAATAGCATATGTAGAAGCATATCTAGGAGATCAGCAGGAGGTGGTGTATATTTCGACATGTTATAACCACCAACCTTTGAAGTCCCCACTAGGCTCAGGGAGCTAGAGGGAAGTGGAAGAGAATATATTCATACTGTCAAAAAGTGTGACCTAAGGTCTCTATGAATGATTCGAGGTACGGACAGTGTCTACTACTAGCTGTTGTTTCAATAGACATAGGTACCAATAATTCATTCTTTCCACGAATGTTGTCCCAGGCCTAGAGTTTCAGTTAAACCGTTTACTTGACCCTCATGTCAGTTGATACCTTTGGGAGGAGACTCGAAGACGACAGTGTGATCTTACCCTTGAGGCGATAGTTTTGGTTGGATCCTCTTGGTGGCAAAATCTAGGCCTTATGAAGTTAGATTGGGTATGGACTGGGAAACCACAGTTCATACACAGATCAGCAGTATTAGGGGAAAAGGTTGTCTTTTATCTACAATTTTGGGATCAGGTTTTCCTTGGATGGTGAAAAATGAAACCCAAGCAACACAGGATCAGCTCATGCATAGGAGGATGCAACGGATTATTCTTGAGTCGACTGACAAGAGACGGAGACCTCTGGAATTCGAGGATGGCGACCATGTCTTTCTATGGTTCTCACCTCGATGAGGTTTACAGGGATTAGGCCATGCCAAAAAGTTATCTCCGAGGATAATCAGAACATTTCAGGTCCCCAGCAGAGTTGGCAAGGTGGATTACCACTCTGCTCTTCCACCCTAGTTGCACTAGGTGCATGACTTATTCTATGTATCTCAGTTAAGGAGAAATGTGCACGACCCATCTCACATCATCAACCATGGGGAGCTGGACATTGATGATGGGGTGACTTTCATAGAGGTTCCAATGGAGATTGAGAATCGATAGGAGCGGGTCCTACATGGATGGTCGATACCTCTGATGCGTGTTTTTTGGAAGAACGGGAACCTCCATGAGAGAACTTCAGAGCGGGAGGATCATATCCGTGCTCAGTACCCCCCTTTTGTTCCCTTAGTTCGATTTGTAGAATACAGGGATGTGATGCCCTGATGTGGGGAGAATTTAAAGACTTGGAAATCCAGTGGAACCTTTTTTTGTAAACACACGAGATTTTTACGAGTCCGGAGTTCTAACGACGCATGATTCCGAGGACCGGTTTGCCCACAATCAATTACTGAAGTTTTTTTTAAGCTTAAGTTAATGCGCATAAGAAGTTTTCTTGAAAAAGTGCAATAAAACATAAACGGTAACTTGGATAAGAAATATGAGGGCACCGTTGCGCTTAGAATGGCGGGTTTACCCTAGGCATGACTTATGTTTAGTCGGCAGGGGCCTCCTCTGAGAAATCCCAAAAATGGCATAATCGTAAATAAAATAATTAAATAAATTATTTTATTTTTCAAATGATTATAAAACATAAACGGTAGCTCAGATTATAAAACTGAGACCACCGCTGAACTCATGAGGGCTTGCTTTATTTATGTAGATAGTAACTTTGGCTGACGCGGGCCACCAGAAAAAGTTAGTTTTTGGTCGCAAATAAAATAATTAAGTGACACTTATTTTATTGTAAAATTCATAACTTTTATATGGTGAGTCAGATTAAAAATCCCAGAGTACCGTTGGGTTTATTGGGTAATGTTTCACCTAGGAAGAACCTATGATCGGCTGGTGCGAGTCGAGGGTGACTGATAAGAATTTTCCGAACATTTTTTCGGGTACGTTCACTAAACGTATGTTTGGGATTTTATTTCTTTTGAACCGGTGCTCAAAATTGAGATATGAGGGTACCATTGAACTCACAATATCGGTTATTTCTTAGTGAGACCTTCATCATAGTTGTGTTCTAACGAGAGTAGATGTTTGTTTTTGTGGCTTTTTAATTAAATTGAATAAAAATAAAGTGTTAACGTTATTTTTAGATGGGTGGTTAAAACCTCCAAGGGGAGGTTGGAGGTGGGGGCCACCACACCCAAACCTCCCATGGGAGGTTATGTTGGTGTGGCCCACCCAAGAATAACCTCCTTTGGAAGGATATTTTTAGGTGGGGCCCACATGAGCTTCAAACCCCTTAAACCCCCTTGTAACTCTCCATAATTTGGGGAGCCTCTTCGCATTCTCCCATTGATTTTAAATATGCCAACTCCCTCACAATTAATTAATTTAACCCTTGTAATTAATTAGTTGAATCCTTTGAAATTCTTTCCAACTCCAGTCTTTTAATTAAGTGAACCAACTTAATTAATTTGAATTGTTTTTAATACATGCCAAAATAAGGGACAAGATATTATTTTGTTTTGGTTGGCATAAGCTTTGTTGGGAGAACTATAGAAAGGATGATTTTTTGGTGGAGCCTTTTTCTCTCCAACAAAGAACACCGACTTCTTCCTTCTTCAATCGGGGCAAGGAAGGGAACGCCTCTTCCGCCACTGAATAATGACGATGCCATCATCTTCCTTCTTCATCCACGACAAAGGAGAAGACGCATCCTATGAATAACGCCGCCAACAACAACGTCACCTGCGAACGCTTCTCCGCAAATTATGAGGACCCTTCATCCTTTTCGATGCATGAACATGTGAATTGGGAGTATGTGACGAATATGGCAATCGACGAATTGACGTCCGCTTTTCCTCTCCTTCCACCATCAACGTTCGAAAATTACGAAGTAGGGGGTTTACTTTTGTTGATGTAATATTCATTTTCTTTTTCTCTTCTTCTGATTTGAAAGGAATCGTTGTGTGGTTTAAAAACAATTGAAGATCATTCTCTTCCTTGAGAAAATTTTTACCACACTAAATACAGAGTGTGTGGGTCAAAAAAACATGGCCCGACAACTCCACCGATCTTGTTGTGATGTTTTTTGGAAGAACGAAGCAGCAATGAGGCGACGAAGGTGGCACCGAAAAAGGCCGCACCACCAGCAGCCTCCATGAACTGCGCCACCCCCTCGACACCCCGGTGTGCTACCCACGCCCCTACCGGTGCGCACCCGGCGCCCTGTGCCCCTTCTTGTGCGCACCTGGCGCCCCGCGGCACCCTGCTCGCACTGCCGGCTCCCCCATGGTGCCCTGCCCGTGATGCCTGACGCACCCCAGTGCACCCTACGGTGCCCTACCACCCTGCCTTGTGCCCCTCGGCACCCTACGGCGATGCCCGGCACGCCCCCGCGTGCTTCCCGGCACCCCGGTACCCTGCCCGACACCCCACGGTGCCCTTCCGCCCTGATCGGTGACCCCGGTGCCCTACCGCACTACCCGGTGCTCCCCCGTGCACTACCCGGCATCCGGCCCCATGCTCGGCAACCACGGGCCCTGCCCGGTGCACCCACACCCTACCGGGTTCCCCCGCGGCATGACCGGAGTCCAGCCGGCCCGCTCGCGCCCCGTGCGGCTGGCCTACTGGCCTCCCGGCCTTTGGCCTGCTAAACCGGCATGTGGCGCCCCCGCAGTGTCACTGTTCGAACCGGCCCGGTCTCCCAGGCCGAGTTACCGAGTCGCCTATGTGATGACGATCGGGTTGAACTGCCCCCACTGTCCGATGGGCCGGACCCAGTGGACCGGATCGAAACGTAGCGGGCTGACCTACCCAATGGATTGGGTCAAACCCAGTGAGTTAGAACAGTTTGACCCAGAACTGTTCAGCCCAGACTGGGTTGGGCCGAGTCAGTCCGACCGGGTCTGACCGGACCCGGGCCCATTACTGACCATTTACCTTCTTGGGCCATATCTTGGGCACCAGACGTCTGTTTGAAGAACCGTGAGTGGCGCCTATATTCATGGAGCATAGAAGTCCCTTTGAGTATACCCCAATGGAGTTCAGGGTATAGTTGAGTCACAATAAGGTTGGTTCGTACACGAATACAATCGGGCCCTCATGACTAAAATGCTAATAACTCACAGACTGGGCATCCAATTGACGCACCATCTGTTGCGTTGAGACCCTGATGACATGGATATCTATTGATATACTTCAACCTGACACTTCATGACACATGGAGAATCAACCAGTATCTCGTGAAGCGGAACCTCCCGGAGATGAGCGTGCGGAGTGTAGAGACCCAGTAGCTATAGACCTGACGACTGCTTGACCGATTCGACTCGGAGTGATTCAAGTATCCCAATGGATAGAGCACCCGGTTTTGCTGCAGACCCACGGTGGAAGGAGCGCCTTTCTTGGCAGAAAACTTGTGGTACTCGACAGGAAGAGTACCTCTGACAGCTATTTGGGGGAGCGCCCAGTTTAGCGGCAGACCCATAGTAGACGTAGTGCCCAGTTTGGCAGCATACCCACAATACTTGATAATAGGAGCACCTCAGCAGTCTAAGGTTAGTGAGTAGCGCCTTAGAGTCACGACAGGGCCACTGTACTCGACAGAAGAGGATTTCTCCCAGAGTTGTGGTTTCGATAATGAAAATCCTTGTTTGAGCTGAGTCAATGACCTTTGTGTTTTCCTCATGATTGAGTTGGGTTACTTGATAACTTAGGTATATGTATGTGCATATACCTAAGTAATGGTTATCCATTGAAATCGTAATTTGTGGTTTATCCTTGTTGGATTTTGTGAGACCTTGAGGGTCTCGAGGTCCCTACTAAGTGTCGTTATTCTCACTCCTGCACGGGTTTTGCCCGCACCTCATTGTGTTGGATGCAGATTATGGACAACGTTGATGGAGGCCGAGAGTTCCAGGACTGGACGGTACCCAGAGGAGGACCTTATGATGTATCAGTACACGGTGGATTCTGATGGACGTGGAGTGTTGTGGAAGCCATATGTACCTACCCCTCAGGTACGAACCCCGAAATACAATCTAGGAGCTGCTAGACACCTTCTAGATGTTTGTCATTTTAGGTGTACATGTTTGTCCTTTCCTTATACTTTACTGTTGGGCTTCTATTTTCAGTCTCTTTACTTTCAGTACACTTATTTTACAGCTTTTACATAGTGTATGATGTCACTTGTACTCTGGTTGTCTGTGTTTACGATTTATAAATTCAATGCCTTCCCAGTTTTAGATATTTACGACATTGGTGATAGTCTCCATCCCCTGGCCTATGGAAGTCGAGCTTGGGGTAGTCACGATACGGGCCCCTGGGGACGGGTCGTGACAGATTAGACTCATGGTCTCTCTCAATAGTAGAGTCCTTCCAGACCTCCTGCAATGCTTTGTATGGGACCTTTGACTGCTTCCAATGTAGAAATGTAGGACATTTGAAATGTGTTTACCCTGAGGCAGCCAATATCTTTAGTTCCTATGGATTCTCATGTTTGTAGTATAAAAATTATTATGTCTATTCTTCCATATGTAGTTCCCAAAGCTCAATAGAAACTAAAATTAATGTGGTTCAACTAAATAATTTAAAAAATGGGTTTGAAAACATTAATTATTAATGAAGCTTCTCCACACAGAGGATGATTGTCCTGAGGAATTTGATATGGTTCCAATGACAATGAGAGGTTCCATGACTATAGATCCATATTTAGTTATTTAAATATTTGATACTAGTACATCATTCTTGTTCATATCGACCCATGTTGTTTATTTGCTAACCCTTCCAATAGAGAATTTAACATCTATAATGGATATTAAAATGCCCTTTGAAATAAATATATATTAGAGACTTTTTTATCATTCTTGTGTTTTCTCTATATTATAAATTCATCTTAACATGATTTTTATGGTCCTCAATATGAAATATCTTGATTTCATTCTCAGGATGGATTGAATGATCACTCATCATGCCAATATTTATTGTTATCTTTGGTAGGACTCCATGACTATGCCTGATGGAATGTATTCTATAATTCTGTGTAACATCCCATTACTATTTTTAGGTAATCCTCAAGCCTTATTTTTTAACATTTCATGGATGGGTCTTGATTAGGGGTGCTTTAAGTGAATAGTTTATTTTTTTTAAATTTTCAAGGCTTTTCCTGGTTTTTGCACGGTTTTCAAAAACCCTGAACCCGCCTAGGGTAAAAAATCAAACCCCAAGAAATTGGGGTTATCATAGTTGGTTCATTGTTTAAAAAATTTTCACCCACCTTGGAGAAATGGTCCCCCCCCTATTGAAGGGGAACATGTTTTTGGTGGATCGTTTGTGAGAACATGTGAGCCCCTCTAAAAAACCACAAGAATGGAATTTTTTAATTCTATAAATTTATTTTAAAATCCAAAAATCCACAGTTTAAGTTCCCAATGTTCCGATTAGGCTCTATCATATTTTCTTCTTCCCTGTGGGATCTCTATATGTGATTTCAGCACCACCAAACACATTCCAATGTGGATCAAATCATAGAGAGCATCGATTGAATCCTCTCAAGTAAGATATCCTCTCTTGTTCCTTCTCTCCAACTCTCTTCTTCTTTATGCATTATGTTTTATTATATCATGTAGTCATTGATGGATCTAAACTAATTTTTTTGCATCAGGAATCTATCTTTCATTCCATGATCTCTGTTTTCAAGGTACTTCTTTGGAAACTCCCTTTGTTGGTGTTTTGATACATGATATCCATGTTTATTTGGGTGGCTCAAATGAGATTTTCCATGTTATAAACCCTTAATTTTTTTAGATTTAAATTAAATTACTTCAATTAAAATTTTAAAACCCAATTTGATGAAAATTAGGATTTGATTTAACATATTGGATAAATTTGTGGAAAAAATATTTCTAATGTAATTGGAATCTCTGGTGTGATTTGAAAATGATAGAATTGTGAAATTGATTTATGGAATTATTATTTGAGAAAAATGGATTAAATTTTTTGATAAAAACAAATTTTTTGTTTTAGCTTGTAAAATACACGATTTGATTAATGAAAATATTTTTGTTTGGAAATTTGAAATTAGAATAATGAAATTGAAAATGAGGCAATTGTATTTTTCACAGTTTTAAAATAATTTTCCCATTTATGATTGAATTTTTTATCATGTGAAATAATAGGTAGTCATATTGTTATTTGGGACTAATACTATTTGTTTGACACTTTACAACACTACCAAAAACATAGTGCAGAAAATATTATCCCTGATGGGATGTCGACGATTCCTCCTTGACCAGTGTCAGATGGATGTGTGAAACATATTTTTATTATCACCTATGTGGCTGTGTAAGGATACCATAACTTGGATCTATTATACCTCCTAGAAGATGATGATTTTTCTCATTTATGATTATTTTTATATATATTCCAATTCTATCAAAACCTATTTATAGAATCCTATGGATTTATATAAAAAATTATATAATAAATTTATTAATAAATTGTTGAAAAGATTCTAATAAATTTAAATATAATGCATGATTAGATTTAAATATTCTCATGTACATACATGTGGACTTTCTGTAATACTGAAAGAATTATTTGTTTTATTTATTATTGGAATATTATTTGTCACAGTTTGTGAGACCTGATTGGGATTTTTTCTCACACCCTACCTCTTCCAATGTGCATTTGTAGATTTCTTTCTTCTAGGATCGAGCAAGGGGAAATCACCACAAGGATATATATTCTTTTGATGACTCTTTGGGCTTGAAGTACTATGTTTGTTGGGACCTTGGTTTTTTTTTGGATTTTGTGTTTATACCTACTTTACCTCTAGTTTTAATCTCCTAGTAGAGTTTTCATTTGATCATACTGACATTTACTTTTTTTCATCCACTATATATGTGAAACCACTTCCCATATTTATCTTGTATGATAGAATGTGCTAGTCTCCAACCCATGGGAATCAGGAATGCCCTTCGAGCTATGTCAGTATCGGTACAGGTGTTAATATACCATGGTATTCGGTCTGGTTCATGAAAAATTGGAATTAAAGGTGTAGTTTATTCATCATTACATGATGATAGAATGATGTTTTAGATATTATCAAGACTTAGGAGGAAGTTACAACTATGTTCATGTCCATATCTCATTATAATGAGTATTAAGTCACCATAGGTGGTTTATGAGAGATAAATTGAGGATTATTTCTATTATTTTTATAGTATTAGATTTGGATAGATTGAAATCAAAATTGTGTTTTTTGTTGGATGGGAATAACTTCAATGGTTCTCTTGTTTGAGTGTTGGTATGAGTAACCTTTCTAATATATCCCTAACTATATGATGATGTTTTGTAGAATAATTCAAATGATAACACATGTGAATATGATATAGGTGGAAGCTGCAGATGAACCATGTGGATAAAATCCTCACATATACATCAATCTAGTTGAGGTTGTTGTGATTTTTTACGATGCATTGGGACAAGAACCTACACACATTACCATTTAGGAACCAACTATGGAACCTTAATGGGAGAATTCTAGAATTTTGATTATGTGTTCATTATAATCCTATGGAGTTCCATGTCTCAAAATATATTGAAAAGTATAAGGTCTTTTTGATGAGGATTGATCATTTAATTGAGTAATTATAATTTTTTCACTTAATCAAGGTGAAATATTTAACACTAAAATTTTTAAGGGCCTATATGGATATATTGGTACAATATTTTAATGGAAATTAATCACGAGGGATTAGAGTTGAAGGAATATAACATTTGTTCATTGGCTGGTTCTATCCATATTAAATGGTGTTTTCTAAGGATATCACGTTTTTCAGGCTTCAGATGTCTGAGAGGACCGTGTTAGAATATGAAAAATGCATTACTAATATATCATAGTTCAAACAATATATTTTTTCGAATAAATATACGAAGACTCAGTGGATCAATATGGTACATTTAACAGGTATTATTTATTCAGTTTTATTGGTGAATATCACTTATTTTGACTATGGGAATGATAGATCATTGTTGTCTAAGATTTATCATATTGGTATTTAATGTTTTTAGGAGTTACCTTTTCTCCCATTAGAACTTTTGTTATTTGCATCCAAGGAATGAAGAAGGGTGATATTCCCATGGTTGTTCTTGAGAACAGGGTTCATCTAGACATCATGTAGTATCGGGTAGAGGACAATTAATTTTCTACCACTATGGAATTGTTGGAAACAATAAATAGTGTTGCACTATGGCACTCAAGAAACATGGTTCTTACTGATCCTCATGTCACCTTTCATTGTTCTATCTGGTTTATTTGGCCCCATGTAGTGGAACATGATCATAAATTCTAAAAATTACTATGGTTAAGAAATATTATTTTTGAAATAATAGATTACCACAACATTAATCTAGAATAATGTTTCTTCATCAAATATAAGGGTCTCTAGAGGAATCAGTTGCGGGTCATGTGACCATGATATGTACCATCACTGTTGAATCTTCCTAAAGAAGGCTTTATTTAATAATGGTGCATCACACACATTTATATAAATAAATATCTTAAATCATCTAAATCATCCTACAAAACTATTATATTATGTGATGGATACTACTACACCACTTGGAATAATGGGAGAGTGGGGACTTACTTGTCCTACTTCTGTTTTCATTTCATTTGAATTTGAGATTACATGGTATTTTTTATTTCTCGATACGAAACCTCTTGATGTAATATTCTGATTCGATTGGATCATTCATTATATGTAACGCCCCGACCCTAGTTGCCTAGAGTCGGTGCATTATTACATAACATTGGCATGATCACAAGAAAGATCAAATCTCGAAAGACCGATTGGTTTAGTAGCCTTGGAAACACTAGATATATTCATAAGTTTTACATTACATCATAAAATGAAAAACTACTACAACAACATAATGTCTCCATAATCCACACTACTATCCCCTCATAATATCCCTGCAGGTCATTCATAATTTACTTCTTCACATCCTGGGGAAAAATAAAACATAGAAAAGGGGTGAGCTCAAATGCCCAGTAAGGATAACAATATAGCGGAAACTTTCATAAATAAGAATAAACATTTAAGGCAATGCATTACTAAAACAAATGCCTTTTAAAATTGAACTTCAACATGGTATGGCAAAAGTAAAATGAAATAATGCCATTTACTTATTCACATGGATATTCTACTAATCGAATAATCACATGCAAAAATCAATAACCACTTTCATAATGTTGGAATGCATAATGCCAGACTATCATAACCACATAGCCAAGGCCTCGTGCCAAGGCTACAAATAAGATTTTGTCAAGGCCTTGTGCCAAGACACTAGTTTGTCTCATGAGACCTACCGATGCATCGAGGAGCTATAGCGGGCTCCACCCGTCACTTATTAAGTCCAATGCATTCCCATATGAAAAGGTTTAAACATAACATAAACATTCGTATTAAAACTAGCATACGAAATGTCAATACTTTCACAATAAACTATGAATGGTATAAAAATAGCACATCCACAGTCAAACATATCACAAAACCTTCAATACAATATAGAATTTTTGTATCATAATAAATCAACTTCAAATAATCTTAAAATCCATCAAAGGATGTTGACATAGATGAAATCAAAATTCTTTTAAAAGAAATATCTCCTTTTGTTTTGAAATCATTTAAGATCCATATAAAATAAAACATTTTCTTTGAAAATATTCTTATAAGCTTGTATGGGAAGCTTCGACGATTTTATAACGGCGGAAAATAACCGCACCCGCCGTATAAGTTAAAAAAAACATTCTTACCTCAATTCTGTCGAAAAGGTTAAAAAGGACCTTGTTTTGAAAACGACGGAAAGATTCCTTTATAAACCTCTTATAAAAAGTCAAACAAGGGTATAAATGACTTTAACCCATATTCTTGTAAATAGTAAAAATGTTTTGAAATACATTTCGAAGAAACATGGATGTGGATGATAAAGAGATCCCAGTAGATTATTACGTATAATACAACCTCGGATAATGAAGAGATTGTGAAATAACCCTTACCTTGTACTTTTCCTTGGTTGTGGTAGGTTAACCTCCTGTATAATGGTGAAATAATTGTTATTAAATTATACAAGAATCATATACATTAATATGATATCATATATGATCTTTTAATATTGATTTGATAATAATATCTTAGTATTATCGTTGTTTCGGGTGTTAACTTACTTGTTTTCTTTCATATGTTTTGTTACGTAAGACATGTTTGTAAAGGATAGGTTGTATATTATTCATATCCAGAATGATATCAAGTCCTTAAACATCATTTTTAAATCATCAAATGATAATTATACTTGAATGGATACGATGGAGAATGAATCTCATCGCGTTCGTGGAGACGGTAGTCCGTACGTACGCACGAGCGACAATATCATTCTTTTGATATTAAAATAATATATAAATGGATGGTATATCATATATACAGAATCATTAACATGTTATATTTATTATTTACATGAGTTACACATCATTATTATACCCATCCAAATAATATTATATTGAATAACAATTACACCACGACGTGGAGACGGTAAGCCGTACGTACGCACGTATGGTGACATGTTATTCAAAGGGTGGATAGAATACTGAATATGATTGTACCATATTTATAATAACATCACAGTATATGTGAGATACTGGAGTTATTATTTCAGAATGGTAAGAACAAAGGAAGAAGAAGTGGAAGAAGAAATGAACTTAGAAAAGGGTGGTGAAATCATTACCTCTTCTTCGGGTTCTTCCTTTTGATTTGATCAAAAGGGCTCCTTAGGTTGGCTTTCTGATCAAACTAAGGCCTCTAGGTTTTATTGAGGGATGTTGGGAGAGTATTTGGGCAGAGTTTGGCCGAACCAAAAGGCTTTAGAGGTGTGAAGAAATGAGAAGGAGGAGTGCCCTTTTATAAGAGGGGTGAGGGGCACCTTTGGAAAAGCTAGAAATATTAATTTATAATAAATTCATATTCGGTTTATAAAGGCTCCAAAGTTGACTATTCAAAGGATGAGGTGGGGATAGGTCGAAAACAACTCATCCAATAGAATTTAGACAGGTTTGGGTACTTATATTAACCTTATCTTTAAGTATTAACTCTAAGTTAATTAGTTTCACTTTTACAATGTCTCTTTGTATTTTTATATAATATGGTTAATAAACTTACTATATACATCCAAGCGACCCCCAAGTGGTCCATTAATGATTAACCTATCATAATATAAGTCTCTTTGCCGAACCTTAGATTTTTAGGAATTTAATATCAATTAATAATATAATATTTGTTTTAAGAACTCTTTTATGTCAATTTTGACACTATTCAATAGTTGATTTTTGTGAAACTCATAACAGATTGATTACTTCGAACAAAGTCCATTACATCAATCCTAATATATCATATTAGCCTAGAAAATTAGTTTAATTCATTAAAAGTTTCATATTATATTTATTTGGGTATTTATAATATCAATTATTTTAATTTTTCACTATTATAGTAATTACTGCATCATCATTGTGTCATAAATAAAATAACTTATTTATTGTCTAAAAATTATAAATAAAATATCCTTATGTAGGAAATCTTTTTATCTTTCTAATGAATATTTATAATAGAAAATCCAACATGTATAACCCTATGTAAAAATTGTTCTTCTAAAAGATATATGCTTGTGTCATTTTTGTATTCATTTTAACTTAATTAAAATAAAGTGTCATTATCACTTACAAGTGGATCCATGGGGTCCCAAAATTGACACAAAGATGCCCATGGTCGACCATGTATCAACCAATAGGGTTAAGACACGTTTTAGGGTAATTTTGTATTATTATAATATTATTTTTTTAACCCTTATTTACCGGATTTACCCTTTAACCATGGTAAATAAAATATTTACCGCAGTAATTATTCAAAATGTCTAAAAATAAAAGTTACCTATTTACATAATTTGGACATCCTGATTCCAAATATGGAATCCATTTTCCTAAATTCAAAACACAGAAGTGGCAGAAATTAATTTAAAATTAATTCCCGCTGTTAAAACAAAAAGCGTGTTTTTAAGAGATAATAACTATCAAAAGATTGACACTTGTTTATGTTTGGTTTAATTGTAAAATTATGTCCAATGATAAACATTAAATTGAATGGTAAAAATATATTCTAAATATACTTTAAAACCACTCAAATTCATAATTTATCACTATTAATTATTTTGATTAAAAAAGTTGTTTTTAATTAAAATTTAGAAATTTTCACTATTCATCAAAATATGAAAGTTATCCGAAATGTACCAAAATTTCACCCTAGGCTAATTTTGATATTCCGAATCCAAAAATGAAGTCCATTTTGAAATATAGAATATATATGATTTCAAAAATTAGGTATTACTATTCACAACGGCTAGTTTAATTAGTTGTGGTGTGTGTTAGAACTCGAGGTTGCGTACAACACACGCTATCGCATTATTCAAAGGGAAACGTACCGTAGAAGCTTGGGGTGTTACATTCTCCCCTCCTTCAAATAATTGCGTCCTCGCAATTTCTAGGGTATTACTGCATAAAAAGACTCGGGTGGTTCTTCATCATAAGTTCCTCGGGTTCCCACGTTGCCTCTTCCATCTTATGATTTCTCCACAAAACTTTTACCAGACGCGTCGTCCGGTTTCTCAGTACTTGTTCTCTTGTATCAAGAATCCTGACGGGCTCTTCACAATAGGAAAGATCGGGTTCCAGTTCTAATTCCTCATAGGTGAGTACATGCATTGGGTCAGGCATGTATTTCCTCAACAGAGATACGTGGAACACATCGTGAACTTTGGAGAGACTTGGCGGCATTGCCAATCGGTAAGCTGCAGCCCCAATTCGTTCTTGAATTTCGAAAGGTCCGATGTACCTGGGACTCAATTTACCTTTCTTACCAAAACGTATGACTCCCTTCCATGGAGATACCTTCAGGAAAACATGATCACCAACTTGAAATTCCAAATCCTTCCTTCGATTATCGGCATAGCTCTTCTGCCTACTTTGAGCTGCTTTAATGTGATTTTGGATTACTTTCACCTTTTCCACCGTTTCCTCCACCAGCTCTGGGCCTACAAGTTTTCTTTCACCAACGTCATCCCAACAGGTTGGTGTACGACATCTCTTTCCGTATAACGCTTCATATGGTGCCATCTGTATACTCGAATGGAAGCTATTGTTATAGGAAAATTCTACTAGTGGTAAATATTGATCCCACATACCCTGAAAATCAAGTGAGCAAGATCTCAACATGTCTTCTAAGGTCTGAATAGTCCGTTCTGATTGTCCGTCTGTCTGAGGGTGGTAAGCAGTGCTCAAATGAAGTTCAGTATCCAGGGATTTCTGAAGACTTTTCCAAAATCTTGAAGTAAAACGGGGATCACGATCAGAAACAATCGATAGGGGTACTCCATGAAGTCTCACAACTTCATTAATATATAGTCTTGCTAGACGTTCCAGGGGTAGATCTTCTCTTATAGCAAGAAAATGTGCTGACTTGGTAAGACGATCAACAATAACCCATATTGCATCGTTCCTTCTAGGAGTCTTTGGTAGCCCCATGACAAAGTCCATCGTAATATTGTCCCATTTCCACTCCGGTATGGGAAGAGGTTGCATGACTCCTCCAGGTTGTTGCCTTCCAGCTTTCACTTGTTGACAAACCATACATCTTGACACAAAATCAGCAATCTCCCTCTTCATGTTGTCCCACCAAAAATGTTCCTTCAAATCTCTATACATTTTGGTGCTCCCAGGGTGTATAGAGAAATTGGAACTATGAGCATCATCCAGCAATTCCCTTTTTAGATCAGGTATATTGGGAACACAAAGTCTCTTCCCGAATTTCAAAATTCCACCTTCATACGCAAAGTCTCTTAATCTCCCATCATTCACAGCTTTAATCTTCTTCTGAAATTCTTCATCATCGGTCTGAGAACTCTTAATCCTTTCTAGTAAATATGGTTTGGCAACCATTTGAAAAAGCATTGATGTTTCACCTTCCCTGGTTATTCCCATGTCCATCTTCACTAGATCCATGAAAATTGGATCCCTTTCAATTCTCATCATGTTCAGAACTCCATGGTCTTTTCTGCTCAAAGCATCTGCCACCTTGTTTGCCTTCCCCGGGTGGTAGTGTATCGTACAATCATAATCCTTGAGTAATTCAAGCCATCTCCTTTGCCTCATGTTGAGTTCTTTTTGTGAGAAAATATACTTCAAACTCTTGTGATCAGTATAAATCTCACATTTTTCACCATAGAGGTAGTGCCTCCATATCTTCAAAGCAAAGATCACAGCTGCTAACTCAAGATCATGAGTAGGATAGTTTTGTTCATGAATTTTCAACTGTCGTGATGCATAGGCAATAACTCTATCATTCTGCATAAGGACACAGCCAAGTCCTTTCTTCGATGCATCACTATAAATAACGAACCCATCATTCCCCGATGGTAGAGTCAATATAGGAGCATTGACTAATCTTCTCTTCAGTTCTTCGAAACATTCTTCACACTCTTTTGTCCAAACAAATTTAACCCCTTTACGTGTGAGCTTCGTTAATGGGTTAGCCAATCGGGCAAAATTCTGGACGAAACGTCGATAATAACCTGCCAAACCAATAAAACTACGTACCTCAGTTATATTCGTAGGTGCTGCCCATTCTTGGATTGCCTTGGTCTTAGAAGGATCAACAGAGATTCCATCTTTAGAGACAATATGGCCAAGAAAAGAAATCTCCTGAAGCCAGAATTCACACTTGCTAAACTTTCCATATAATTCATGCCTCCTCAGAGTCTTCAAGATAATGCGCAAGTGATTTTCATGATCTTTGTAGGTTTTGGAGTATACCAAGATATCATCAATAAATACCACCACAAATTCATCGAGATACTCCTTGAAAACTCTATTCATCAGATCCATGAATACAGAGGGTGCATTAGTCAATCCAAACGGCATTACAGTAAACTCGTAATGCCCGTACCTGGTTCGAAATGCTGTCTTCGGAATGTCTTCCTTCTTCACACACAACTGATGGTATCCAGATCGAAGGTCAATCTTTGAAAAGTATTGAGCTCCATGCAGTTGGTCAAATAAATCATCAATACGAGGTAGGGGATACTTGTTCTTTATCGTTATAGCATTGATCTCCCTGTAGTCGATACATAACCTCATAGATCCATCTTTCTTTTTAACAAAAAGAACAGGGGCTCCCCATGGAGAAACACTAGGGCGAATAAATCCCTTATTACTCAATTCCTCTAGTTGTTTCTTTAGTTCGACTAGCTCTACAGTGGCCATTCTATAAGGGGTCTTCGATATAGGCCTTGATCCAGGAATTAAATCAATGGAAAACTCTACTTCTCGTTCTGGAGGATGTCCAGGTAAATCTTCCGGAAATACATCTACAAACTCTTTCACAATAGGTACATCCTCTATTTGAACATTTCTTTCCTCACCGACAGTTATTTCATTCTCTTCCTCCCCGATAATTGAATTAAGTTGAGCTACAGGGGGTGGATCTAAATAAGAATTAGGTGGTGACGATTCTGCTCTAAAAATAAGGTGCTCCTTATCATTATCATCAAGAATCGTAACCTCTTTCTTCTTACAATAAATCTTCGCATCATAGTCCGAAAGCCAGTCCATACCGAGGATTATATCAAACTCAATCATAGGTATGACGATGAAATCAGCAGATAAAGAAAATTTATGTGCTCTAATGGGGACTGATTCACAAAACTTTGTTGCAACGATACTTCCCTTAGGAGTTTTAACTGACAACTCCCTTATTAAATCAAATTGGAAATATCTAATTTTCTTAGCAAACTGGGAAGATATGAAACAATGCGATGATCCAGAATCAAATAATGCATTTGCTAAACTTGAGGAAACCATTAAATTACCTGCCACCACGTCTTTCGGAGCTTCTACCTCAGCAGTAGTGATACCATAAGCCTGGCCTTGATCCCTTGGCCTTTTCTGAGGTAAGTTCTCCTGACGCTTAGGACATGCATTTGCATAATGCCCCATCTCCCTGCAATTGTAGCACTGAACGTTGGTAGCTTCCTTCTTCCCCTTGCAATCATGAGCTTGGTGGCCTTTTTCACCACACTTGTAACAGACTCCCATTCCCTTCAGGCAAGCACCGGGGTGTTTCTTCCCGCACTTACCACAAGATGGATATTCAACCTTTCCCTTCTTCCCCTTATTTCCATTCCCAGATTGATCAGCAGGTCTCTTCTTCTCTTGCTTTGCTTTAAAGTCATAAGACTTAGAGAATTCCTTTTCGGTCTTGATAGCACATGAGACAATGTCTTCGTACGATGAAAAGGATTGTGAGACTAATGCTCGACGGAGAAATGGTTTAACCCATCAAAGAAACGATCAATCTTACTTCTTGGGTTGCGAATATAATCACCAGCGTACCTCGCTAACCTTGTAAAGTTAGCCTCATAATTTGTGACATTCTCATCCTCCTTTTGTCTCAGACTCAGAAATTGCCTTTCCATATCTGCTCGATGGTCGCGAGGAAAGTATTTTTCTAAAAACAGATCTTTGAACTCCCTCCATTCCATGTTTGATACTTCATCATCTTCCTTCATGTTTTGAATCAATGACCACCATTGATCAGCATCTCCAGTGAGGCGGTAAACTGCCATGGTAACTTTTTCCCTTTCACTACTCCCCAAAGCCTGAAATATTTTCTCTAGGGAAAATATCCATTGCTCAGCTACTAAGGGATTTGTACTCCCATTGAACGTTGGTGGTTGTTGTCTCATGAATCGATCTAACATTGATCCTCCACGCTGCGGATCAGGGTGCTCCATACGGGTAAGGTTATTATTCATAACCTGAGTAAGTTGTCCCAGTACGGTGATTAGCTGATCAGCACCAGTTGCATCACCAGCCCCACTATAATTATCTTGAGCAGGAGGGCAATCCCTACATGGAGTGCGTGCATTGATACGGTTTCCATTTCTTCCACTAGGCGCCATTTCTAAAAAAATGGCATAAACTAGATCAGTTTATGCATCAAAATACATAATCCCATACTTATAAAACACTTAACATAAATTGAACTATTTATGGATATAATCCATAATCATAAAAAAAATTTCTTTGAGGAAGTATATACTCATAAACCCTTCATAATGATTTGTAAAGATAGTGAGAGTTATCCTAAGCATATCCCCCGGGAGTGTCGTAACCAAGAGTGCAGCAAGGCCCGTTGTCGTGCACCAGTTCCCGTTCGAGTCTATCTCAAAGCGGTGTTTTCGGGTTTTACCCCTAGGTACATTTGTGCCAGAGCCGCCTCTACCTGCTCGTATCCAGACAGGGATGTATTGCTCGAAAAACTCACAAAATCTCTACAATACCAAAATTCTAGGAAGTTCTTCTATACTAATCCTCAAAGTTCATCTTAGGTCTACGTGCTCTAATCAGAGTTTATCTAAATCTAGCTTCCAAGGTTTGTACTAAACTTCCTCTGATACCAACTGTAACGCCCCGACCCTAGTTGCCTAGAGTCGGTGCATTATTACATAACATTGGCATGATCACAAGAAAGATCAAATCTCAAAAGACCGATTGGTTTAGTAGCCTTGGAAACACTAGATATATTCATAAGTTTTACATTACATCATAAAATGAAAAACTACTACAACAACATAATGTCTCCATAATCCACACTGCTATCCCCTCATAATATCCCTGCAGGTCATTCATAATTTACTTCTTCACATCCTGGGGAAAAATAAAACATAGAAAAGGGGTGAGCTCAAATGCCCAGTAAGGATAACAATATAGCGGAAACTTTCATAAATAAGAATAAACATTTAAGGCAATGCATTACTAAAACAAAAGCCTTTTAAAATTGAACTTCAACATGGTATGGCAAAAGTAAAATGAAATAATGCCATTTACTTATTCACATGGATATTCTACTAATCGAATAATCACATGCAAAAATCAATAACCACTTTCATAATGTTGGAATGCATAATGCCAGACTATCATAACCACATAGCCAAGGCCTCGTGCCAAGGCTACAAATAAGATTTTGTCAAGGCCTTGTGCCAAGACACTAGTTTGTCTCATGAGACCTACCGATGCATCGAGGAGCTATAGCGGGCTCCACCCGTCACTTATTAAGTCCAATGCATTCCCATATGAAAAGGTTTAAACATAACATAAACATTCGTATTAAAACTAGCATACGAAATGTCAATACTTTCACAATAAACTATGAATGGTATAAAAATAGCACATCCACAGTCAAACATATCACAAAACCTTCAATACAATATAGAAGTTTTGTATCATAATAAATCAACTTCAAATAATCTTAAAATCCATCAAAGGATGTTGACATAGATGAAATCAAAATTCTTTTAAAAGAAATATCTCCTTTTGTTTTGAAATCATTTAAGATCCATATAAAATAAAACATTTTCTTTGAAAATATTCTTATAAGCTTGTATGGGAAGCTTCGACGATTTTATAACGGCGGAAAATAACCGCACCCGCCGTATAAGTTAAAAAAAACATTCTTACCTCAATTCTGTCGAAAAGGTTAAAAAGGACCTTGTTTTGAAAACGACGGAAAGATTCCTTTATAAACCTCTTATAAAAAGTCAAACAAGGGTATAAATGACTTTAACCCATATTCTTGTAAATAGTAAAAATGTTTTGAAATACATTTCGAAGAAACATGGATGTGGATGATAAAGAGATCCCAGTAGATTATTACGTATAATACAACCTCGGATAATGAAGAGATTGTGAAATAACCCTTACCTTGTACTTTTCCTTGGTTGTGGTAGGTTAACCTCCTGTATAATGGTGAAATAATTGTTATTAAATTATACAAGAATCATATACATTAATATGATATCATATATGATCTTTTAATATTGATTTGATAATAATATCTTAGTATTATCGTTGTTTCGGGTGTTAACTTACTTGTTTTCTTTCATATGTTTTGTTACGTAAGACATGTTTGTAAAGGATAGGTTGTATATTATTCATATCCAGAATGATATCAAGTCCTTAAACATCATTTTTAAATCATCAAATGATAATTATACTTGAATGGATACGATGGAGAATGAATCTCATCGCGTTCGTGGAGACGGTAGTCCGTACGTACGCACGAGCGACAATATCATTCTTTTGATATTAAAATAATATATAAATGGATGGTATATCATATATACAGAATCATTAACATGTTATATTTATTATTTACATGAGTTACACATCATTATTATACCCATCCAAATAATATTATATTGAATAACAATTACACCACGACGTGGAGACGGTAAGCCGTACGTACGCACGTATGGTGACATGTTATTCAAAGGGTGGATAGAATACTGAATATGATTGTACCATATTTATAATAACATCACAGTATATGTGAGATACTGGAGTTATTATTTCAGAATGGTAAGAACATAGGAAGAAGAAGTGGAAGAAGAAATGAACTTAGAAAAGGGTGGTGAAATCATTACCTCTTCTTCGGGTTCTTCCTTTTGATTTGATCAAAAGGGCTCCTTAGGTTGGCTTTCTGATCAAACTAAGGCCTCTAGGTTGTATTGAGGGATGTTGGGAGAGTATTTGGGCAGAGTTTGGCCGAACCAAAAGGCTTTAGAGGTGTGAAGAAATGAGAAGGAGGAGTGCCCTTTTATAAGAGGGGTGAGGGGCACCTTTGGAAAAGCTAGAAATATTAATTTATAATAAATTCATATTCGGTTTCTAAAGGCTCAAAAGTTGACTATTAAAAGGATGAGGTGGGGATAGGTCGAAAACAACTCATCCAATAGAATTTATACAGGTTTGGGTACTTATATTAACCTTATCTTTAAGTATTAACTCTAAGTTAATTAGTTTCACTTTTACAATGTCTCTTTGTATTTTTATATAATATGGTTAATAAACTTACTATATACATCCAAGCGACCCCCAAGTGGTCCATTAATGATTAACCTATCATAATATAAGTCTCTTGGCCGAACCTTAGATTTTTAGGAATTTAATATCAATTAATAATATAATATTTGTTTTAGGAACTCTTTTATGTCAATTTTGACACTATTCAATAGTTGATTTTTGTGAAACTCATAACAGATTGATTACTTCGAACAAAGTCCATTAAATCAATACTAATATATCATATTAGCCTAGAAAATTAGTTTAATTCATTAAAAGTTTCATATTATATTTATTTGGGTATTTATAATATCAATTATTTTAATTTTTCACTATTATAGTAATTACTGCATCATCATTGTGTCATAAATAAAATAACTTATTTATTGTCTAAAAATTATAAATAAAATATCATTATGTAGGAAATCTTTTTATCTTTCTAATGAATATTTATAATCGAAAATCCAACATGTATAACCCTATGTAAAAATTGTTCTTCTAAAAGATATATGCTTGTGTCATTTTTGTATTCATTTTAACTTAATTAAAATAAAGTGTCATTATCACTTACAAGTGGATACATGGGGTCCCAAAATTGACACAAAGATGACCATGGTAGACCATGTATCAACCAATAGGGTTAAGACACGTTTTAGGGTAAATTGTATTATTATAATATTATTTTTTTAACCCTTATTTACCGGATTTACCCTTTAACCATGGTAAATAAAATATTTACCGCAGTAATTATTCAAAATGTCTAAAAATAAAAGTTACCTATTTACATAATTTGGACATCCTGATTCCAAATATGGAATCCATTTTCCTAAATTCAAAACACAGAAGTGGCAGAAATTAATTTAAAATTAATTCCCGCTGTTAAAACAAAAAGCGTGTTTTTAAGAGATAATAACTATCAAAAGATTGACACTTGTTTATGTTTGGTTTAATTGTAAAATTATGTCCAATGATAAACATTAAATTGAATGGTAAAAATATATTCTAAATATACTTTAAAACCACTCAAATTCATAATTTATCACTATTAATTATTTTGATTAAAAAAGTTGTTTTTAATTAAAATTTAGAAATTTTCACTATTCATCAAAATATGAAAGTTATCCGAAATGTACCAAAATTTCACCCTAGGCTAATTTTGATATTCCGAATCCAAAAATGAAGTCCATTTTGAAATATAGAATATATATGATTTCAAAAATTAGGTATTACTATTCACAACGGCTAGTTTAATTAGTTGTGGTGTGTGTTAGAACTCGAGGTTGCGTACAACACACGCTATCGCATTATTCAAAGGGAAACGTACCGTAGAAGCTTGGGGTGTTACATTATAAATCTTGAATTGAGTTATATGTTTGGTTAGAATCATTTATATTTCATGATAACGTGTGCATTATCTTTTAAGGATAATGGGACCATAGGTCGAGTAGAGCCGAACCTTCTTATCCAGATATGGAGAATGTAATATCAGTGTTTTCTTTTTGAATGGTATTAGAATATTCGAGGGACGATATCCATAATTTTTTTTTGAGTGTCCTGATGTTTTATCATACATAATTATACTATTTTCCCCTAGTAAAACAGGTAGAGTTCTTTATTTACAATGTATCAGGTGCCCATCAGTTATCTAGTCCTTTTTACCACATGGAACCTGCTGAAATTAAATAATTAAAGGATTAGTTTTATGACCTTTTAATGAAATAATTTATAATCCCATGAGTGTCACCTTGGGTTTTTCATGTTCTATTTTCTAATAAAATTGATTTTGCACTTCACCGTTGAGTTAATTACAGAAAATTCAACTGAGTTATGATAAATAACAAGTATCCCACTCAATATATTTATTATCTATTAGACTATTTTAAATGAATTATATGGTTCTCTAAGATTAATCTTCAATTTAGATATAACCAGTAGAGAATAAAAGAATATGACATTCATAAAATCTCCTTCTAGAGCATGTATGTCCATTATTAGTACCTTTTCATAAAATTAGGTCAACCAATTCTCTTGAAGTCTTAATAGACATGATTAAGATGATCTTCCATGAGTATCTTGATATGTTTGTGTTTTTATTTGTGTATGACATCATTTTTAATTTATGTTTGATGATGATCATGTGTACCATTAGATATAAATACTATAATTTTTCAGAAATCACAATCCTCATACCAATCCATCGATTGGTAATTTATGGGTTTGGGAAGTGATTTTCTCAACACAAATGTTGTCCTAAAATGGTATCTAATTTGATCCTGAGATGCTAAATTTTTTATGAATTGGGAACAACCACAAATTTTTTTAAGATTTAGAGCTTCATGGGATTAATGGTATTTTATCTCCATTTTTTAAATGATTTCTCAAAATTGTATTCTCTTATGAATTCTTTTACTCAGATGGGAGTGATGTTTTCTTATGATAAAAATTCTAAATATATTTTATTGAGATGAAACATATTTTTACTACACCTCTGGTGTTGACTATTCCAAGGGTTGGATAGTGAAATTTTTTCTTATGTGATGAATTTGGATCTTGCATTGGATGTTTTCTTATGCAGGGTTCTCAAATAATTTCCTACATCTCTCAGAAGATATTCCACAAAAAATAATTATTTGACCCCATGACCTTAATCTTACTGTTGTGACGCACACACTTATGTGTTTATTGTGTCACCATTACATTGATAGTTTTACCGTGTATTTTTACCACAAGATCTTGAGTTATATTTTATATAAAAAATATTTGAATCTCCACTAGATTAATTGGTTGGTGTACATGTGGTCCTTTGATTTCAACATTTAATATACCCAAGAGAAAGATAATTTCATCATTGATGTGACAAGAACCAACTTTCAGACAGTGTATATTAATGAATAATGGAAGGGTGGAATATGATGGAAATATTTTCCTAGTCTCATATATTAGTTTGGAAATTAGGGGTTGATGTTATTTTTTCCAGCATTTAGTAAACCTTCTATCTTCTTGAGATTATTCTTCAAGGGAAATGTCTTGATGATCAATTCCATGGAATTACGGACACAATTTATGGTCGAGATTACATTCCCAAGTTGTCATTCTCCAAGGCGTATACTATATGTTTTTGGAATTTTATATACATTTCATATGTTTAAAAAAATATTTGATGGTGGATTTCTATAATTCTTATTGAGATGTACACCCAAGAACCACAAATATGTTTTATGACTTGCATAAACAATTATGGAGGCCAGTTATGAGATGGGTAATTATTGATTTTGATTATAATTATTATATTTTCCAATAGTTCATGGTCGAGCACCATGGACATTGGGATTCTCTTTATCAACATCCATGGTGAAAGTAAAAGTGGGATGAGGTCACAATGGAATTTTTGGTTGGGCTTCCATGTACCAAGTAAATGAATAATGTGACATTGTATATGATTTATAGGATTACTAAATCAGATTACATCTTACCCATTTTTCATATAACCAAAGTAGTGGTGTTGGTAAATCCTTATGTGATATAGATTATTCAGTTTCACGTAGTTCTATATAATATAGTCTGTGATATGGAACCATGTTTTACTTCTTTCTTTTGGAGAAGCCATTAAGAGGATCTAGTATCTCAATTTCATTTGGGTATGGTATACCATCCCCAGATGGATGGACAGACATAGAGAGCTATAATGATTCTTAAGGAAATACTTTCTACCTTCATTCTCAATTTTATAGTATCTTGGGATGAAAATATGGGGATGGTAGAAATTACTACATTATTATTTACCATTCTGGAATATGAATGGCACCTTTTGGGACCTTATATGACAGGGAAAGAGAATCTCCCCTTTTTTGGTTGGATATTAGTGAATTTTAATTGGATGAGATGCGCTTGGTTTAAGAGAAGACATCAATAATTCAGTTGGATCATTGTATAATGTTCAAGGAATAATGTCGGAATAAATTTTATATTTATCATCACTATAGAACAGTAGAATTTTATTTTAGTGATACGGTGATTGTGAATGTTTCACATCATTTGGGTCATCAATGGCATCAGAAGAAATTGAAAGTTTCCCCTTGTTTTGTGGAAACTTTTGAGGTTGTTGACCAGGTGGGTCAAGTGTATTATCTTTTAGAACCAAGACCACATTTTACATTGATTCATAATGGATTCCATGTATCATAGCTTTGAAAGTATCATTCAAATCTATCCCATGCCCCAATATGGTGTGATCTTGATGTTGAGATTAACTTATTCATGTAATGAAAATCCTATGAGAAACTATGTACCATGTAAAAGGGGATAACTTTTAGAGGACACTATTTGGTAGATCATGGGGTCCCCTCTATAAATCCATGCACACATCCTTTTTAAATTCTAAAAACTATTTTTAAAATCCAAAAACCATTGATTTATGTGTCAAACGATCCTATTCAACCCAAAACATAATTTTTCTTCCATGGAGGCTCCCTATATAATATTTTGCCCACTCTAAACCTATACTAAGTTGTATTAAAGCTCAGTTAAATTCGATTGATTCATCCTCAGTAAGATTTCCTCTTTCATTCCTTCTCTCTCTTTCTATTCTTCTCTCATCCTTTGGATTTTCTAGATCATCTAGTTATTCATGTATATAAGTTATTTTCTTTAATAACTTTAATTTATGATGGATTCCTTGATCTCCATTATTGATGTTCCGTGTTGTCAATTCCCATTGCGAGAATTGTGATATGTGATCTCCATGTTATAGTGGGTGGTTCTATTGATATTTTCAGGGTTATAATCCCTTTATTTTCTTGATTCAGATTAAATTAATTTCAATTTAATTGTGATAACCAAATATTATGAAATATGAGATTTTATTTGACTTAGTGTGGAAATTTAGGGAAACCACCAATTCAAAATAAATTGGAAATTGGTGTGTGATTTGATGCTAAGGGAATTGTGAAATTTATTTGTGAATCTGATTTGTGAAATTGGTATTTCATATAAATGGTTAAATATTTTTTATAATAAACCATATTATTTTGTAAAAAAATGGGATTTTTTGATTAAAAGCCATGTTTTAATTTTTTTAATGGTTTTTTGAATAATGAAACTGAATATAGTAAATTTTGTTTTATATGGTTTTAAAATAATTATCTAATTATTGTTAGGTTATTTGAGAGCATGAAGGCTTATGTAGTTAGTGAGTTATTGGGAAAAACTTGCTTGGTTTGATGCTTTAAACATCTAAAAATCATAGTGCAGAAGATCTTATCCCTAATGGGAAGTTTATTAGTCCTCTTTGACCAGTGTTTTGGGAATGTGGGCACACATGTTGTCATGAACAATTATATAAGTGTGTGGGGATCACATAACCTAGTACTATCATATATATATTTTTAGATAACCATTTTCTAATTTTTGATTTTTTATATATACATTTATATATTAAATTTTTGTAAAATTTATTTACACATGCCTATGGATTTATATAAATTGTTTTATGTAAAATGTTTCATAATCCATTTGTCTAAAATTTTCCCATCAATTGAAATTTAAAGAATTACTTGTTTTAAATATGATATTATACTACCATGCATATTTTATTTAAAATTGACAGCATTATTTTATTTATTTATTATTATAATCAAATATGGAACACTTTGTGAGACCCAAAAATGATAATATGTCACACTCTATCATTATGTTTAGTGTTTTTAGATTTCTATATTCTAGGATTGAGAAAAGGGAAAGAACCACTTGGATGTGGATATTCTTATTGACTCTTTGGTCTCAGAGTAAAATTTACACTAGGACCTTGGGTTTTTATTCTATTTTCCTTCTAGTAATTTGTGTTTATATGTGTTTGACATCTTCTACTGATATCCCATTGGATTTTTGATTTGAGCATAGAGACATTTATTAATTTCATATAGTATTTATGTGAAAAAATTGATCCTGCTTTTATCTTATATGATTCCAGGTGCTTGTCTCCATCCTATATAGATTAGAAACACACTTTGGTCTTTGTCGATGTCAGTTCTGGTGTTATGGTACTCGAATATCAAGGTAAGTTCAGGGAATTCAAGGAGATTTTACTTTAAGACCGATTATAGATTAACCTGATTTTATAGTGTTGGGAAAGGTAATATCGATGTTTTCTTTTGACTTAGATACATAATATTTGAGTGTTGATATTCTTGTTGTTGTTTTTCAGTTTTACGAACAATGTTCCTTTTGATTTACCTATTTTACCACCAGTAAGAGAGATATATTTTTCTTTCTATTTATTACCTTTTAATCAACTAGAACATATATCTTCTTACCATTTTGGGCTATTTTATCTATAATAATTGATAACTCAGTTGTATTATTGTCTTGAAAAAGTATTTATTAGACCAAGTGTTTCACCTTAGGTGGCACATGTTCTCTTTTCAAATAAAATTAATGGTGTGCTTTTCCAATGTGTTGATTACCAGAAGCTCAACCATGTTATAATAAAGGACATGTATCAATTGCATCGTATAGATGATATGTTTGATAAAAAAGGGAAGAAGTATGTTTTTAATATTAATCTTTGTTCTAGATTCCACCAATTGATAATTAATTAATTTTACTTCCTAAACACTCCTTTATGAGAAGGTATTTATATTATGAGTATCTTGTTATGCCGTTTTTTTTAACAATTTATCATTCAGTTATAATATCATTAATGAATAGAATTTTTGATGAGTACCTTGAGACATTCCTTATACTCATTGTGGATGAAATCTTGGTTTACTCAAAAATAGAGGACGATCATGTCTATCAACTAAGTATAGTCCTATAAACTTTTCGAGATAATTTTATTTATTCCAAGACATTGATATTTTGTTTTTGGATTTGGGAAGTGAATTTCAGGGGATAAGTTGTCTGAAAAAACAGTATTTCAGAAAATCTTGACATGGTGAAAATTATTATAACTCTGTAAAAAATACAAAATGTTTTCAAGAATCAGATATTTTTGGTTTCATTAGTCTATTACCACTAGTTATTCAAGGATTTCTCAAAAATGTATTCCCAAAAGAAAAAACTCACTCAAAAAGGAGGGATGTTCATTTTGGATGAAAAATAACATAGTTCTTTTATTGTGATGAAGTGTATTTTAACATCATATCTAGTGATGAATCATGATGATTTTGGGAACAATTATGTGGTCTTTTGTGATACATCATGTTTCGGTGTGGGTTTTGGTCTTATGACGGGTGTCACATCATCACCTATGGGTTTAGAAATCCTACTCCACATGAGATTAATAATCAAAATCATGATATCAAGCTCATAAATCTGATAAATTCTCTTAAATTATAGTGTCATTGACATTTTTTATAATGTTTTACAATTTATTATGATAAAAAATACTGAGTTATATCTTCCCCCAAAAATTATTTAATATCTATTATAGTAATTTTATGGAGTTCTTACAATCATTCAACATAAAAATTTCTCGTATCTCAAGAAAGGGGAATGTCATTGCTGATTAATTGAGCATGAAACTTCGAACACAAGTCTATAAATAATCCTCATAAGATTGGAATATTATGTATACCATGGAATAGTATGATTGAGGGTTCTTTGAGAGTAAATATAAGGATGTTTTTTGAGTGTTTAATTGACCTCCTCTCTTCTAAATATGATAATATAAGATCAGTAGTGTGATGATGAATTCTGTTGAATTAGGGAGTTTATTTGTGGTGGGGATACCATTGGAGAGTGTTCATTATCCATAGAGTTTATTCCATGTTTTCAGAACATGTACATTGTGCCTTATTCTAAAAGTAATATTTTGATGAGAGACTATAATAGTTCTCAATGGGCAGTGCACATGGTAACCATGAAGATGTTCTATGATATGCGGTGATAATATCGGTGGCTATGTATAAGATGAGACAACAATGATTTTTTTCACATTATTAAACCTTAAAATTGATCAAGGATGAGTAGAAAAACACATTTGGTCTACTCCAGCCCCTTTTAGTGATGACAGAGATGTTCATTTATATCTCTCAGTATATTATGGTGGGATTTCTACATACCCCATATATGAACAACACAATTTAGTTTT
This sequence comes from Viscum album, assembly GCA_963277665.1. Lineage (NCBI taxonomy): Eukaryota > Viridiplantae > Streptophyta > Magnoliopsida > Santalales > Viscaceae > Viscum > Viscum album. The sequence goes on along the minus strand of OY728121.1, from coordinate 1,988,351,475 downwards.
GATAAACAATTTATCAAAATAATCTCACATTATACCCATCCTTGATACAAACAATGTTTAGGAAATGGAAATATTTTACATTCATGATTTTAATAGATTACATGGTGTTTCATCTATTATTGTCTTTGAAAAGGATCCCCGGTTCACTTATAATTTTATGATAACCCTATATAAGTCAATGGGATATCTGGTGGGATTTCGCATAGTATAACACCCACATAAGGATGGCCAGATGGAATGGGATGTACAGATTTTAGAAGACATTCTATGTACATGAATCCTCAATTTTTGTGGATCTTGGGATATCCACATGGGGATGGATGATTTTTCCTATAAAAATATTCAATAGTCATCCATTTTTATGGCTCCCTTTGAGGCTTTTTTTCCTCCCATTTAATCCTTTCTAGTACGGGTTCATGATTTATGAGGAATCCATGGTTGAACCATGTTTGTTTAATGATAAAACAGATAAGATTTATATCATTCATCAATGAATGTTGATGGAATAGAGCCAATATAAATCTTATTTTATCATCAATGACCATTGGAGTTTTTTAGTTGGTGGTATAATGTTCATGATGATTTTATTTTATTTGGGTCACTAGCATCTTGAAAGATAGGTAAAGTGTTCAAAAAATTTTATGGGAACTCTTGAGGTTTTTGAGATTGTGGATACATTTTCTAGACATTGAGAAATTAAACAATATGTTACACTTACACATAATGTGTTCTATGTACCACATCTTTGAATGTACCTTTCTAACCCATCAAATGTATTAATCTGGGAGGATCTTGATGTTGATCCTGATTTATCCAAGACTAAGAATGTAACGACCTAAAATATTGAATCAATCTTATTTCCTAATTTTGTGTGTTATTTTATTTTTTATAATCATCAAAACTGTTTCATTTTATAACATGAGTATAATTAAAATGAGACTGTTGGGTTTTTGAATGTTATATGACCATTGGTAAATATGACAGCTAGAAACTAAACATTTTGATATTTGTCTCTAAATACAAGTGATCTAGGTTAATTAATATAGAAAGAAGATTTGATGGCCTCACCCAGTAGTCTTGGAACGATCGAAGCCCATCTAACAAAACTTGGGAAGAAGGTAGCACCACTGGGCTTTGCTCTGGACCAAACCCAAGCTGAAATTCATCGTGTGAAACTAGAACGAAATCACCTTCGCGAGAAGTTCAAACTGATAGAAATTACTACTTGTGCGATGTTGGCTGAGCCTCCTGTGTAATCTCTCACCTTAGCACACCTTACACTTAGGTCCTATGCTGGTGTGATAAGGGGCTATGTAAAGATACCATAACTGCCTTATGTAATCCTTTGTTTTAAATAAAAATTTTAATTTATTCTTATGATGAAGTTTATGAATTTTCAAATGTCTAGATAAATATAGTGTGCATACTTTTGAGGAATTTTAGAGAAAGGATATTTTAAAAATGTTTATGCAAACCTTAAATAATTAAAAATTTGTAATGATTTTCAAAAAATGGTCTTCTACAATTATGTTCAGTACGAAATTTAGAGTCTAATAAGATCAACATAATTTTTGATGAATAGTAAATTATGAATAGTGATTTTATGCTTAGGATTAGTAATGTGACCAAATGGATTAGTAATCTCACTTAAATAAAGCACTATTATAATCTAGGCACCTGGATTAAGTAATGTGATTCAATAAAATGGTAAAATAACGGTTTCATAAATTATTAGTCAAATATTAGTTTTTTCGGGTGAATAGTGTTTTTTAATTAAAAATTTAATTAAAAATATTTAGAAATTTATTTTTATAAAACGGATTTCATTTTTGAACTCAGAGCATCGATATTATGTTAAGGTAATTTTTGGGGATTTTTCGGAAAAAAATGAATTTTTGGTGAATAGTGTATTTATTTAAAAATTAAATTAAAAATATGGAGAAAATTATTTTTTTAAAATGGAGTTCAATTTTGAAATCAGAGCATCAATATTTAGTCAAGGTGAAATTTTGGGGTTTTTCTGAGAAAGTTGAATTTTCGATGAATAGCTAAAATACAGTTTTTAAGTTACGGGTGTTTAATGACATCATTAAATGATGTATTAAGTATTTAATCAATATGGTCGACTTATGAACAGTAAGATAAGGTATGAGGTGTCCCATGTGGCCAATACCATGGGAAAATACCCTGGTCAAACCCATGGGTTTTTCAAAACCACTAATGAGGTGTCCCTTGACCATTAATGCCTTGTCCCCTCACTTTCCCCATAAATACCAAGCCATCCTCTCATCCATTCGACACCTAACTCTCCCCAAACGAAGATCTGGTCTCATTACCTCCCAAGGATTCCTCACAAGGTTCCCCCAATCCCTTATGGTCCCAACCTTTGAGTTTTAAGAGTTACGTTTTAAGGTAAGGGATCTGACCCCTCTCTTTCTTTTCATGTGATCTCTTTTATGTCATTTATTTTATGCTTCATGTTATTATGTTGGAGAATGTTCCTTTATATTCCTCTTACATCCCTTTTCATGTTCATATGATGAGAGACCCCCTCTTGCTCTCATCATTTCATTTTAAGAATGTTAAAGTGGCGCCGTTAGGATGCAGAAATTTTAAGGGATTCTTTCACCCTTCTTGTTTTCAAGTTCTATTTTCATGTCAAGTTTTTCAAGTTCCTTTTTATTATGTTGGGGAATGATCTCTAAATCTATCATACTGATATTTTATGTTCATATTATGGGAGACCCTAATTTATCTTTTCAATTCAGTATTTTGATGTTTTAAGTGGCGCTGTTTGGCTGCCGAATTTTTAAGGGATCCGACCTCTCTCTTTCTTTTCAAGTAATCTCTTTTATGTCATTTCTTTTATGCTACATATTCCTATGTTGGAATATGTTCTTTTATATATCATCCTACAGTCAATTTCATGTTCATATGATGAGATACCCCCTCTTTCTCTCAACAATTCATTTTTAGAATGTTTACGTGGCGCCGTTAGGCTGCCGAATTTCTAAGGGATTCTTTCACCCTTTTCTTTTTCAAAGTTCTACTTTCATGTCAAGTCTTTCAAGTTCCTTTTTATTATGTTAGGGTATGATCTCTTTAACTATCATACTTAACTCTTATGTTCATATGATAAGATACAATATTTGATCTTGTCAATTCATTTTTTGTTGAATCTTAAGTGACGCCATTAGGCTGCGGGATTTTCATAAGAGAAATCTATTTTGTTTCTTCCTTCCATATTTTTCATTTCAAATGGTATGTACTTAAAATTTCATTACCATGTTCATATATCCTTCATATTCTATCTGTATACTGTTTTATGGGTCATTTATGAATTTTTGACCCATGTCCCCTCTCTTTTCAATGTTTTCTAAAACCCCGAAACATAGTCGTTATGCTGCAGAATTTCTGTCTCAAAATGTCTCTCTCTTTTTATAAAGTTCTTTTATTTTATTAAGTGAATACTCAAATCTCTCTCTTATATAGGGGTATTCAAATATATACCAAGTTGTTATTTTTTTAAATTCTGGGATTTACATACATGAGACCTGCTCTCCCTTTCCATGGGTTTAAAGTAACGTAAAGATCATGTCTTTAATGCAGTTTTTTTAAAACATTATGATTATGAAATGAAACCCATTCCTTTTATGCTATATGGGTTGTTTTTGAAATGATTGATGATAATATATGTGGCTCACATTATAATAAATACATGTCAAGGGATTGCTCTGATAGCGCTCCAATGCATTGGGTAAAGACTTAATCTCTAGAGATGACTATTTTTAACGACGCCTTGGTGAATAACCTTGGTAATTTTTAACGACGCCTTGGGGATGGACCTTGGTGAAATAGAAATGATTTTCAATATTAAATGTTTTAGCCACATCTTCAAGTTATGAAAAATGTTATTTTTATTATGATATGTCTCATGATTTCATTCTCATGCCGTAAAGTTCTTTTCATGACTTTATTGATGTATCTCAAGTTCACATGTTAAATGTTTCCCTTGTTTCCCTTATTAGGCCTTCTGCTCACTCTTTCTTTTGATGTATGTCCCTGGGTTATGAGATGCAGTAATGAACCTAGGATGAACATGAGGAGAATCCTTTCATGTGTTTAAAATGAATGTTTTATGTTTTCATGTTTTAAGTTCCTGGTTTCCAAGACACTAAACCTTAAAGACCCTCGGTTTTGTAAAATGTAATGAATGTTTATGTGATAAAAAGGTGGGATGCTATAGTTGGTATCAAAGGATGGTTTAGTTATTTGTGGAAAGTATGATATGAAAACTCTAGGAAGAACCCTATAGAAAAGTTTAAATATAGGAAATATTCTGGGTATTTTGGTGAGTATTGAGTAAGGGGTTGCCAAAAAAAATACATCCATGTCTGGATACGAGCAGGTAGAGGTGGCTCTGGCACAAATGTAAATAGGGGTAAAACCTGCAAACACCACATTGAGCTAGACTCGAACGAGAACTGGTACACGACAATGGGCCTTACTGCACTCTTGGTTACGACACTCCCGGTGGATATGCTTTGGTAAATTTATAAGCTTAGTATGAACCATTATTAAAGGAATAAAGATAAAATAAAATAAAGATTCACATAAGAATATATGATCATGGATAACCTAGTTTGAAACCTAGGGGATCACAAGTTAGGGTATACTTTTCTTCTACAAGTTATCCTTATATGCTTTAAGTTCCTTTTCATGATTATTGGCTAAGTATTTAAGCCCCTAATTATACTTTCTCTTCTTAGTTAATGGTGGGAAATGGAAGAACATGTCCCAACAACCAATGTAATAGGAAATGTGACGATTTCCATATTATTATGATAGAGATGATTAGGGGATTAAAAGATGATTATTATTTTGGAAGACGTTCACTATTTTAGGGACCCTATATGATCAAGGTAAATAGATTACTACGGTATTTTCATTGAGGAGTAAGGTTGACTTATATTTTGAAGAATAGATGAATTTAAGGTGGACTTATAGTAATTTAGGATACTTATGGAAATGATTAACTTATATTGGGTAAAACATGTTTAGGTCAGCTACTTTTTTTATAAGATGTTAGGACTGGTTGATGTTGTTTGGAGATGAACAATGAAGTTTATTTTGGAAGACTATGTTATCGAATCTTTCTTGTATTTCTGTTTCAATCTTAGTTTGGTTTATTTTGAGGAATTTTAAGAACCGTTATTTATGAAATGGTGTATGATGAACTTTGGGTAGTACCATGGAACTTTGATTATTTAAATGTAGTTTCCATTCCTATGGGATACATTATTTTTAAAGAGTTGTTTTTCCTTACCCTTTCGGTTTTTGGGATAATTTTTAAAGATAAAAGAAATAGATAGTTAAACTTTTGTGGATTATGTGATTCTCTAGAAGATGATTCTTGTTCTTTTTATGAGACCAAGTGTTTTTGAATTCTCATCGTTTGGAGAAAAAATTAGTTTTGGTAAAGACTTATTAAAGGAATAAACTCTACTTGAAGGTAGGTATATTTCATTATGTTTTTATTCTATGTAGTAAATGAATTCCTCAAAATTATGAAAAGGAACTTAAACCAAAAACATTTTTGGTTTATGTTTCCTACTAGGTAGTCAAAGACCGTTTACACACATCATTAGTTTGGGATTTTCTCATGGTTAACTTTCTCCTAATCATGTTTTCTATCACTCTCCCTCAGAACATGACCCTTTTTTTCCTCCATATCCATGTTTTCCTACATGGGATTCTAGTATGGGTTAACTCGGGTGACCTTTTTACTTCCCTTTCTTTCTTTTAAAGTAATAGTTTTACTGACTCCTTTTGCAGTGAGGGAATTTCAATGAGATTTCAAAACCCAGTTTTAAAAATTTTGAGGACGCAATTTCTTAAGGGGGGAAGATTGTAACAACCCGAAATATAGAATAAATCTTGTTTCCTAATTTTGTGTGTTATTTTATTTTTTATACTCATCAAAACTGTTTCATTTGATAACATGAGTATAATTAAAATGAGACTACTCGGTTTTTGACTGTTATATGACCATTGGTCAATATAACCGCTATAAACTAAACATTTCGATATTTGTCTCTAAATATAAGTGATCTTGGTTAATTAATATAGAAAGAAGATTCTATGGCCTCACCTAGTAGTCTTGGACCGATCGAAGCCCATATAACAGAACATGGGAAGGAGGTAGCACCACTAGGCTTTGCTTTGGACCAAACCCAAGCCGAACTTCATTGTGTGAAACTAGAATGGAATCGCCTTCGCGAGAAGTTAAAACTGATAGAAATTACTACTCCGAGCGATGTTAGACGAGCCTCCCTCAGATTCTCTCACCTTAGCACACCTTACACTTAGTTCCCATGCTGGTGTGATAAGGGGCTATGTAAAGAGGCCGTAATTTCCTTGTGTAATTCTTTTTTAAAATAAAAATTTATATTTCTTCTTATGATGATGTTTATGAATTTTCAAATGTCCGAATAAATATATAATGCATATTTTTTATGAATTTTAGAGAAAGGATATTTTAAAAATGTTTATGTAAACCTTAAATAATTAAAAATTTGTAATGATTTTCAAAAAATGGTCTTCTACAATTATGTTTAATATGAAATTTAGAGACTAATAAGATCACCATAATTTTTATGAATAGTAAATTATTAATAGTGATTTTATGCTTAGGATTTGTAATGTGACAAAATGGATTAGTAATCTCACTTAAATAAAGCCTTATTATAATCTAGGAACCTGGATTAAGTAATGTGATTCAATAAAATGGTTAAATAGTGGTTTCATAAATTATTAGTCAAGTATTAGTTTTTTCGGGTGAATAGTGTTTTTAATTACAATTTTAAATAAAAATATTTAGAAAATTATTTTTATAAAATGGATTTCATTTTTGAACTCAGAGCATTGATATTATGTTAAGGAAATTTTTGGGGATTTTTCTGAAAAAAATGAATTTTCGGTGAATAGTGTATTTATTTAAAAATTAAATTAAAAATATTTAGAAAATTATTTTTATAAAATGGAGTTCAGTTTTGAAATCAGATCATCGATATTTAGTTAAGGTGAAATTTTGGGATTTTTCTGAGAAAGTTGAATTTTCGATGAATACTGAAAATACAGTTTTTAAGTTACGGTTGTTTAATGACATTATTAAATGATGTATTAAGTATGTAATCAATATGTTCGACTTATTAATATTAACATAAGGTATTATTTGTACCAAGTGGTCAATACCATGGTAAAATACAATGGGAAAACCGATGGTTTTTCCAAAACCACTAATGAGGTGTCTCTTGGCCATTAATGCCTTGTCCCCTCAATTTCCCTATAAATACCATGACATCCTCTCATCCATTCGACTCCCAACTCTCCCCCAACAAAGATATGGTCTCATTACCTCCCAGGGAGTCCTCCCAAGGTTCCCCCAAGCCCTCATGGTCCCAACCTTGGTTTTTAAGAGTTACGTTTTAATGTGTGGGATCTGACCCCTCTCTTTCTTTTCATGTGATCTCTTTTATGTCATTTTTTTATGCTTCATGTTCTTATGTTGGAGGATGTTCCTTTATATTCCTATTACTGCCCTTTACATGTTCATATGATTAGAGACCCCCTATTTCTCTCATCATTTCATTTTAAGAATGTTAAAGTGGCGTCGTTAGGCTGCAGAAATTTTAAGGGATTCTTTCACCCTTCTCGTTTTCAAGTTCTATTTTCTTGTCAAGTATTTCACGTTTATTTTTATTATGTTGGGGAATGATCTCTAAATATAGCATACTGATATTTAATGTTCATTTGATGAGATACCCTATTTTATCTCTTCAATTCAGTATATTTATGTTTTAAGTGGCGTCGTTAGGCTGCCGAATTTTTAAGGGATCCGACATCTCTCTTTCTTTTCAAGTAATCTCTTTTATGTCATTTCTTTTATTCTCCATGTTCTTATGTTGGAGGATGTTATTTTATATTAATTCTACTGTCCATTTAATGTTCATATGATGACATACCACCTCTTTCTCTCAACAATTCATTTTAAGATTGTTTATGTGGCGCCGTTAGGCTGCCGAATTTCTAAGGGATTCTTTCACCCTTTTCTTTTTCAAAGTTCTTGTTTCATGTCAAGTCATTAAAGTTACTTTTTATTAGGTTGGGGTATGATATCTATATCTATCATACATAACTGTTATTTTTATATGATTGGAGACCCTATTTGATCTTGTCAATTCATTTTTGGTTGAAGCTTAAGTGACGTCGTTAGGCTGCGGGGTTTTCATAAGGGAAATATAATTTTTTTCTTCTTTCCATATTTTTCATTTCAAATGGTATGTCCTTAAAATTTAATTACCATGTTCATATATCCTTCATATTCTGTCCATATACTTTTTTATGGTTCATTTATGAATGTTTGACCCGTGTCCCCTCTCTTTTCAATGTTTTCTAAAACCCCGAAACATTGCCACTATGCTGCAGAATTTCTGTATCAAAATGTCTCTCTTTTTCTAAAATTATTTTATTTTATTAAGTGAATAATAAAATCTCTCTCTTATATAGGGGTATTCACATATATACCAAGTTGTTCTTTTTTTAAATTATGATATTTACATACATGAGAACTGCTCTCCCTTTCCGTGGGTTTAATGTAACGTACAGATCATGTCATTAAAGCAGTTTTTTTTAAACGTTATGATTATGAAATGAAACCGATTACTTTAATGCTATATGGGTTGTTTTTGAAATTATTGATGATGATATATGTGGCTCACATGATATTAAATACATGTCAAGGGTGCACCCTGATAGCGCTCAAATACATTGGGTAAAGACTTAATCTCTAGAGATGACTATTTTTAACGACCCCTTGGTAAATAACCTTGGTAATTTTTAACGACGCCTTGGGGATGGACCTTGGTGAAACAGAAATGATTGTCAATATTAAATGTTGTAGCCACAACTTCATGTTATGAAAAAAATAATTTATTATGATATGCCTCACGATTTCATTATCATTCATTAAAGTTTTTCTCATGACTTTATTGATGTATCTCAAGTTCACATGTTAAATGTTTCCCTTGTTTCCCTTACTGGGCCTTCTGCTCACCCTTTCTTTTGATGTATGTCCCTAGGTTATGAGATTTAGTAATGAACCTAGGATTAACATAATTAAAATCCTTTCGTGTCTTTAAGAAGAATTTTTTATGTTTTCTTGTTTTAAGTTCCTGGTTTCCAAGACACTAAACCTTAAAGATCCTCGGTTTTGTAAAATGTAATGAAAGTTTATGTGATAAAAAGGCGGGATACTATAGTTGGTATCAAAGGATGGTTTAGTTATTTGTGGAAAGTAGTATTTGAAAACTCTATGAAGAACCCTATAGAAAAGTTTAAATATAGGAACTCTTCCTGGTATTTTGATGAGTATTGAGTAAGGGGTTGCCAAGAAAATACATCCCTGTCTGGATACGAGTGGGTAGAGGTGGCTCTGGCATAGATGTACATAGGGGTAAAACCCGAAAACACCGCTTTGAGCTAGACTCGAACGAGAACTGGTACACGAAAACAGGCCTTGCTGCACTATTGGTTACAACACTCCCGGGGGATATGATTTGGTAAATTCATAAGCTTAGTGTGAACCATTATTAAAGGAATAAAGAAAAAATAAAATAAAGATTCACATAAGAATATATGATCATTGATAACCTAGTTTGAAACCTAGGGGTCACAAGTTATGGTATACTTTTCTTCTACAAGTTATCCTTATATACTTTAAGTTCCTTTTCATGAATATTGGCTAGGTATTTAAGCCTTTAATTATAATTTCTCTTCTTATTTAATGGTGGGAAATGGAAGAACATGTCCCAATAACCAATGTGATAGTAAATGCGACAATTTCCGTATTATTATGACAGAGATGATTAAAGGATTAAAAGATGATTATTATTTTGTAAGACGTTCACTATTTTAGGGACCCTATATGATCGAGGTAAATATATTATTATGGTATTTTCATTGAGGAGTAAGTTCGACTTATATTTTGAAGAATCGATGAATTTAAGGTGGACTTATAGTAATTTAGGTTACTTATGGAAATGATTAACGTAACTTTGGTAAAATATGTTTAGGTTAACTACTTTTTTTATAAGATGTTAGGAGTGGTTGATGTTGTTTGGAGATGAACAATGAAGTTTATTTTGGAAGACTATGTTATCAAATCCTTCTTGTATTTGGGTTTCAATCTTAGTTTTGTTTATTTTGAGGAATTTTAAGAACCTTTATTTATGGAATGGTCTATGATGAACTTTGGGTTGTACCATGGAACTTTGAAGATTTAAACGTAGTTTCCATTCCTATGGGATTCTTTCTTTTTGAAGAGTTGTTTTACCTTACCCTTTCTGTTTTTGGGATAATGTTTAAAGATAGAAGAAATAGATAGTTAATATTTTGGGGGCTATGTGATTCTCTAGAAGATGATTCTTGTGCTTTCGATGAGAGCAAGTGTTTTTGAATTCTCATCGTTTGGAGAAAAGATTAGTTTTGGTAGAGACTTATTAAAGGATGAAACTCTACTTGAAGGTAGGTATATTTCTTTATGTTTTTTTTCTATGTAGTAAATGAATTCCTCAAAAATATGAAAAGGAACGTAAAACAAAAACATTGTTGGTTTACGTTTCCTACTAGGTAATCAAAGACTGTTTACACAAATCATAATTTTGGGATTTTCTCATGGTTAACTTTCTCCTAATCATGTTTTCTATCACTCTCCCTCAGAACATGACCCTTTGTTTTTTCCTCCATATCAATGTTTTCCTACATGGTATCCTAGTATGGGTTAACTCGAGTGACCTTTTTACTTCCCTTTAATTCTTTTAAAGTAATAGTTTTACTGAATCCTTTTTCGGTGTGGGACTTACAATGAAATTTCAAAACCCAGTTTTAAAAATTGCGAGGACGCAATTTCTTAAGGGGGGAAGATTGTAACGACCCGAAATATTGAATAAATCTTGTTTCCTAATTTTGTGAGTTATTTTTTTTATACTAATAAAAACTGTTTTATTTGATAACATGAGTATAATTAAAATGATACTGTTGGGTTTTCGACTATTATATGACCATTTGTAAATATGATCGCTAAAAACTAAACATTTCAATATTTGTCTCTAAATACAAGAGATCTTGGTTAATTGATATAGAAAGAAGATTCGATGGCCTCACCCAGAAGTCTTGGACCGATTGAAGCCCATCTACCAAAACTTGGGAAGGAGGTAGCACCGCTGGACTTTGCTCTGGACCAAATCCAAGCCGATCATCATCTTGTGAAACTAGAACGGAATCGCCTTCACGAGAAGTTCAAACTGATAGAAATTACAACTCGTGTGATGTTATCCGAGCCTCCATCGGATTATCTCACCTTATCACACCTTACACTTAGGTCATATGCTAGTGTGATAAGGGTATATGTAAAGAGATTGTAACTACCTTGTGTAATCCTTTGTTTTAAATAAAAATTTTGATTTCTTCTTATGATGAAGTTTATGAATTTTCAAATGTCTAGATAAATATAGTATGCATATTTTTGATAAATTTTAGTGAAAGGATATTTTAAAATTTTTTATGTAAACCTTAAATAATTAAAATTTTGTAATGATTTTTGAAAAATGGTCTTCTACAATTATGTTTAGTATAAAATTTAGAGTCTAATAACATCAACATAATTTTTGATGAATAGTAAATTATGAATAGAGATTTTATGATTAGGATTAGTAATGTGACCAAATGGATTAGTAATCTCATTTAAATAAAGCATTATTATAATCTAGGCTCCTGGATTAATTATGTTACTCAATAAAATGGTTAAATAATGGTTTCATAAATTATTAGACAAGTATTAGTTTTTTCGGGTGAATAGTGTTTTTTAATAAAAAATTTAGTTAAAAATATTAAGAATTTTTTTTTAAAATGGATTTCATTTTTGAACTCAGAGCATCGATATTAGGTTAAGGTAATTTTTGGGGATTTTTCTGAAAAAAATGAATTTTCCTTGAATAGTGTAGTTATATAAAAATTAAATTAAAAATATTTAGAAAATTATTTTTATAAAATGGAGTTAATTTTTGAAATCATAGCATTGATATTTAGTTAAGGTGAAATTTTGGTATTTTTCTGAGAAAGTTGAATTTTCGATGAATAATGAAAATACAGTTTTTATGTTACGGGTGTTTCATGACATCATTAAATGATGTATTAAATATGTAATAAATATGGTCGACTTATGAATAGTAAGATAAGGTATGAGGTGCCCCAAGTGGCCAATACCCTGGGAAAATACCATGTGAAAACCCATGGTTTTTCCAAAACCATTAATGAGGTGTTTGTTGGCCATTAATGCCTTGTCCACTCACTTTCCCTATAAATACCAATCCATCCTCTCATCCATTCGACTCCTAACCCTCCCCCAACGAAGCTCTGGTATCATTACCTCCCAAGGAGTCCTCCCAAGGTTCCCCCAGGCCCTCAATATCCCAACCTTTGAGTTTTAAGAGTTACGTTTTATGGTAAGGGATCTGACCCCTCTCTTTCTTTTCATGTGATCTCTTTTATGTCATTTATTTTATGCTCCATGTTCTTATGTTGGAGGATGTTCCTTTATATTCCTATTAAATACCTTTTCATGTTCTTATTATTAGAGACCCCCTCTTTCTCTCATCATTTCATTTTAATAATGTTAAAGTGGCGATGTTAGGCTGCCGAATTTTTAAGGGATTCTTTCACCCTTCTCGTTTTCAAGTTCTATTTTCTTGTCAAGTATTTCAAGTTAGTTTTTATTATGTTGGGGAATGATATATAAATCAATCATACTTATCTTTTATTTTCATTTGATGAGATACCCTATTTTATCCCTTCAATTCATTATTTTTAGGTTTTAAGTGGCGTCGTTAGGCTGCCGAATTTTTAAGGGATCTGACCTCTCTCTTTCTATTCCAGTAATCTCTTTTATGTCATTTCTTTTATGCTCCATGTTCTAATGTTGGAGGATGTTCTTTTATATTCATCATACTGTACATTTCATATTCATATGATGAGAGACCCCCTCTTTCTCTCAACAATTCATTTTTAGAATGTTTAAGTGGCGTCGTTAGGCTGCCGAATTTCTAGGGGATTCTTTCACCCTTTTCTTTTTCAAAGTTCTACTTTCATGTCAGGTCATTAAAGTTCCGTTTTATTATGTTGGGGTATGATATCTATATCTATCATACTGAAAAATTATGTTCATATGATTAGAGACCATATTTGATCTTGTCAATTCATTTTTGGTTGTAGTTTAAGTGACGTTGTTAGGCTACGGGATTTTCATAAGAGAAATCTAATTTTTCTCTTCCTTGCATATTTTTCATTTCAAATGGTATGTCCTTAAACATTCATTACCATGTTCATATATCCTTCATATTCTGTCCCTCTACTATTTTATGGGTCATTTATGAATGTTTGACCCATGTCCCCTCTCTTTTCAATGTTTTCTAAAACCCCTAAACATAGCTGTTATGCTGCAGAATTTCCGTCTCAAAATGTATCTCTATTTTTCTAACGTTTTTTTATTTTATTACGTGAATACACAAATATATATCTTATATAGGGGTATTCACATATATACCAAGTTTTTGTTTTTTTAAATTCTGGTATTTACATACATGAGACATGCTCTCCCTTTCCGTAGGTTTAATGTAACGTAAAGATCATGTCTTTAAAGCAGTTTTTTTTAAACGTTATGATTATGAAATGAAAGCCATTCCTTTTATGCTATATGGGTTGTTTTTTAAATGATTGATGATGAAAAATGTGGCTCACATGATAATAAAGACATGAAAAGGGTTCTCCCTGATAGCGCTCCAATGCATTGGGTAAATACTTAATCTCCAGAGATGACTATTTTTAATGACGCCTAGGTGAATAACCTTGGTAATTTTTAATGACACCTTGGGGATGGACCATGGTGAAGCAGAAATTATTGTCAATATTAAATGTTGTAGCCACATCTTCAAGTTATGAAAAAAATTATTTTTATTAGGATATGCCTCATGATTTCATTCTCATGCCTTAAAGTTCTTTTCATGACTTTATTGATGTATCTAAAGTTCACATGTTAAATGGTTCCTTTGTTTCCCTTACTGGGCCTTCTACTCACCCTTTCTTTTGATGTATTTTCCTAGGTTATGAGATACATAAATGAACCTAGGATGAACATGAGGAGAATCCTTTCAAGTGTTTAAGAAGAATGTTTTATGTTTTCATGTTTTATGTTCCTGGATTCCAAGACACTAAACCTTAAAGATCCTCGTTTTTGTAAAATGTAATGAAAGTTTATGTGATAAAAAGGGAGGATGCTATAAATAACCCAACCGAGATTTCCAATTCTATGAAAAAGTAACTTCACGATATAATGATATGTTTGGTATATGTTTTATGTTATCATGGATATAATTCTCATGATTCATAGGATCATGATGGACAAATGAGACACTAGTGGCCCTATCTCCTTAATATAGAACCTTATTAACATGATTTCTAAGGGAAAAAGTTTTTATGGTGGGGAGTATGTAACATAATGCTACTTTTTTTCTTATATCCATAGAATATTTTTTATCTCCATTGATTATGTTCTTGTTTTGGGGTGGTTTTGGGAGGGCTTTTTTGTTTTTGGGGAATTTTTGTGTTGTGCATGATTGGTGCACGGTTTGACCGAACTGCACTCCCATTATAAATTGGGAATCCACAGGAGATTAGTGAATTAATTTTTAAATTGGGTTTCACAAACTATTTTCCCCAGTTAGTAGTGGAGAACGACTAATCCATGGTTTCCCCTTATCATACCCCCCGCTAGTTAACCTTTCTTGTAGGGTTTTAAGGATCTAAAAATTAATTTAAAATTCCAAAAACCCTCAGTATATGTGTCTAATCACCCTATTAATTCATTATATTACTTTTCATTCATTTTATAATCAGAAAAAAAAATGTTTTTTCATGTCCAAATACCTCATTTGGAAGGTCAAACTGTCGGTGGAATATTTGACCCCTCTCGAGTAAGTGAATATCCAATTGGGTGTTCCCTTCTAACATTCATTCAACTACTCCTTATAGAGTATTAGATCATCATTTTCTTGATGGATCTAATCTCTATTTCATTGGATCTAATTTTTTTTCATCATTTATATTGATGCAATATTCTTTTCATAAATCCACTTCACCTACGACCATGGTTGGAATTCTCGTTGTGTGTGTTGACCGTTTGTTTCCTTGATTAAAGTAGGTGGGACCATTTGAGATTTTTTGTGTAACAGAAACAATGATTTTCATTGTTTTTTTGAAACATTTTTCTATTGATTTAAAAAACCTTGATTTTTATTGATTATATTATGAATTTATAAATGGAATGGGATTTGAGGACCCCCCCCCCCCCAATCCATTGGAGTTTGAATTGATTGATAAATTTTTATAATGATCGAATTTATGAACTGATTTAAATTTTTTTTCAGAATCATGGATTAGATTTAAATGATAAAAACCCATGATTGGTTTAGGATTTAAAAGTTATAAAATGTTAAAAATACCATTACTTTGTTTTTGAAATTTAATTGGCATATTGAAACAAAAAATTGGGATGTTGTATTATAAATGATGATTTATCTGAAATGAGATTATTTTCCAATTGTTTATTGAATCATTGAGAAAATAAAATCATGTGATGAAAGTGGGATATTTGGGATAATAATACTAACATAATGATACCCTTTAAATGGATTTATGATCTAATAATTAACAAAAAAGAAGTTCAGCATAATTATCTTTGATGGGAGGTTTATTAGACCTACTCATCATGAGACAGAGGAATGTGTTCACACATGATTAGTTGTGATCACTAAATTGAGAAATGTGAGGATCATATATGAAAAAACTAATCTACATCTCATAATATGACCATGGTATTATTATGTGTCTTTTAATTATATATTCAATTTTTATAAAACTTTTTTTCTAATTTCAAATGATTTATATAAATGATATTACATAAAAAAATTATTTAATCCACATTTGAAATTTTTTCCCATCTATCGAAAAGAAGGAAAGTTTTGTTTTATATATAAAAATGATTCATTAGGTCATTCCCTATTTTATCATAGTTGAAATCATGATTGGTTTATTTTTATGAAATCTATTTAGGAACACATAGAGTGGCCCTATTTTTCTTTATATCTGACACCCTAACATTTCCTTCAGGCGTGTGTAGATTTTTTTCAGATAAGAGAAATGGGAAATATAATCTTGGATTGGTGTATATTATTGATCCTTTGGAATGTGGAGTGATGATGGTTTCTGGGGGTCGATGGTTCAATTGTTACATATTGAATTGTGTTTTTCATATCCTGTTGATTATAGTTTACATTTATGTTTTCATTGAGTTATTCATCTTTCTTCTTGGGTACCCTTTTACTAGTTTGAATTCTGGTACATTCTCCATGTTTAGTGTGGATAAAATGACATGTATTATGTTTACATTAAACTATTTTTATGGAAAATATATTCCCCCTTATTCATCTATTATGATTGGTGCCAGTTTCCAACTTGTGTGGATCAGGAATGCACTTCAGGCCATGTTCTAGCTAGCTCTGATATTAGGGTACTATGTCATCCAGGTTAGTTCATGAATTTTTCATTAGATATAGAAGAAGAAATATCATATGAAATACTAAATGGAATATTATAGAGAACATATAAGAATATAGAAAAGGGACTAAAACTACACGACTCAACAAAAAAAGGTTGAGTCTGTAAATCCATTAAAACATGGGTAGTATGTGAGTTTAAAAATAAAATATAAATTAGATAACATATTTTTAAATAAAATTATTACAATTACTTTTTAATAAATAATTAAATTTCCTATTAATTATCAATTTTAAATTATAATAGGTGAAAAATATGAAGTCAAGCTTCAATGAAGGGAAATTGGGAAGAAAAGAGTTACCATGGATTTCTTCTTGGTCATACTTTCTCTAAACATCAGTATAATACAGTATAACCATATTAAAAACTTATTTGAAATCCTTATTCGTGTATATAAAAATTTCAATAAAATAATTATATTATTTTATTATAAGTATATTAGTAAGTTATTCTTTATTTTCATGATCATATTTTGGTGATTTTTATCGTTTCAAACTTGCTTTATAATGTCGATATTGATAATGATTCTTTAATAAATGTTATACATTCCTATATTACTTAATGAACGATAATAAACATTCCATAATTATATAAAATTCCTAAAATTTCAATCAACAGTTTTTTATATCTACCTCATAAATATTGAATCATTAGAGATCTTGTTTTGATAATTTTTAAAATAAAAATGTCTATTTATTAATAATTAGATAGATATAAATAGAATTCCATGTTCATATTTTTAGAATGTTAAAAATTTCATAGATAACATTTTTTTCATTAAATACATTCTTAGAACCATTCATGTTAATAGATTATGAAAAATTATGTACATCATTCAGGGAGGGAGATAGATAATGGTTTTCCAAAAATATAAAAAAATAGTATAATAATGATACTGATGTAATTATATTTGTATGGTCGGAATAATATTGTAGGATATTTTGTGAAAATTATTAATAATTTTTTTTTTACAGTTGTTAATACACACTTTGTAAACCTGAATCTTCTCTTGAAAGACTTAAAGTAAATGGGGGACTAGGAAAATTTTCATATAAATATGGGTCAAAAAATGTGGAATATATATCTCTGGGAGTAAATATGGGTCATATGTTCAAAGGTAATTATAAGTTTGGGTTTTATTTTAGTGGGTGGAAGTGATATCCTTTTATAGGTGAAAAGAAAGATATTTACTAAGAAACTAAAGTTTGGTTAAGCTAAATATGGAATCACATGAGATTTAGGTGAGAAACTTTTGGCGAGGAATGTGGGATTTACATTAACACCTAATAAAGTTATTATATAATTTTTATGTTTCAAGTTAATTTTGAAAAATTAAATCCACAATAAGTTACCTCTTTTGAGACTTATCAATATTGATTAAAGATTTACAATTTTTATTATTTTTTTACTAAAAATATATGATAAACCATAGTAACAATTTCTCACATACTAAAAATGAAATTGGTATCCTTTGAATCTAGTTAAATTTCTAAATATGATAAAATTATCATTGAAATTAAAATTATATATATATATATATAGAAAATTTTCATTTGATACCTTAAGATTTTTTATTACAATTTCCTATAAATTACTAATTATATGGATAATAATATATATTTTTATTTGTTTAAATATAATATTATATTAATAATTTAAAATAGATCAATATAATTTATTTAGACAATAATTACAAAAATTTTATAAAAAAATTTCATCAAAAAATAACTAATCTACCTTTGAAACTTGTATTTCAATTTTTAGCTTATTCGTAAGTTAAAAATTAAATTGGAGTCACTAATATTTTCATGATATTATGATAAAAAATAAGAAAATGCATTTATTATACTTTATTTCTAGTGTATATAAAAAATAATTTTAATCTAAGTGTGAAAAACATACAAAAAAATATCGGAAAATATATATTTTAAGTACAAAATGGAATTATTGTTGTTAAAAAATAATTAAATACTATTAGTTGGGTTTAACATTATTTTATTTTATATATTATCAATAAATTTCATTAACATATTTTCATAGCAGTGAATTATTAAAAATACAAAATACCCTTAAAAATAGTTTTTTTGAAAAATATTAGTGTTATATTTATTGATCATCCCCAATACCATTAAAATTAAATATTTAAATTCTAAATATTTTATTTTATCAATCCGTTGATATTAAAATATTTATTTCAATTTTATAAATACATTTTATCATACTTTAATAACAACAATATGTAATGTAGAGAGAAAATTATAGATAATTATTTTAAATAAGTCACTACGGGAAAAATGGGTATTTGCGACGGGTTATTTGCGACGGGGATAAATCCTGTCGCAAATAGTCCCGTTAGAAACTTATTTGCGACGGGGGAATTGACCCGCCGCAAATAACTACTTATTTGCGACGGGTTAGCTTCCCCCGTCACAAAATGACTGGCGCGCTTTGCGCGCCAAATCGCAGGAAAGTTATTTGCGACGGGCGGTTACCGCCCGTCGCAAATAAGTGGCGGCGGTAAAAGATATTTGCGACGAGAATCTACCCCGTCGCAAATACCCGGCGGCGGTAAAAGCTATTTGCGATGGGAATCTACCCCCGTCGCAAATAGTATATCGGCAGGTTAGTATTCGCGACGGGACCCGTCGCGAATAACTATTTAACTGTTGACCGTAATAAATGAGGGCTAAGGTATTTGCGACGGTACCCATCGCAAATAGACCCGTCGCAAATGATCTAACCTATAAATACCCCCCATCCGTTTTTTTCATTCATTCTCAAACTCAATCTTCTCCTTCTCTCAAAATTCTATTTTTAGGTTTCAGCGTTTCTTCAGTTTAATTTTTTTTCCGGAGTTGATATTGATGTTTTCAACAATGATCAGGGATCAACCTAAGATCAATTTTAAAGGTATTTATAATATTTTTAATTTAATATTTATTTTAAATTTTTTATTAGTTTCAATTATTCTTAATTAGTTGTAATTTAATTATGTTTACATTGTTTTGTTACTTAATAAATTTAAATTATTAGTATTCTTTGTTCATAGTTAATGGTACTTAGGAATAATTAGTAATAATTTCCAATAATTAAGAATAAATGCTAATAATTAGTAATAAATATCAATAATTAGGAATAATAAGTAATAATTACCAATAATTATCAATAATTAGTAATAATTACCAATAATTAGTAATAATTACCAATAATTACCAATAATTAGTAATAATTAGTAATAATTACAAATAATTCGTAATAATTACAATAATTAGTATTAATTTCCAATAATTACCAATAATTAGTAATAATTTCCAATAATTACCAATAATTAGTAATAATTAGTAATAATTACCAATAATTAGTAATAATTAGTAATAATTAGTAATAATTAGTAATAATTAGTAATAGTTAGTAATAGTTAGTAATAGTTAGTAATAGTTACTAATAATTAGTAATAATTAGTAATAATTAGTAATAATCAGTAATAATCAGTAATAATTACTAATAATTAGGAATAATCAGTAATAATTACCAATAATTACCAATAATTAGCAATAATTAGTAATAATTACCAATAATTAGTAATAATTACAAATAATTATCAATAATTAGTAATAATTACAAATAGTTATCAATAATTAGTATTAATTGCCAATAATTTTCCATAATTAGTAATAATTACCAATAATTACCAAGAATTGCCAATAATTAGTAATAATTACTAATAATTTAACAATAATTAGCAATAATTACCAATAATTAGTAATAATTATTAATAATTACCAATAATTATCAATAATTAGTAATAATTACCAATAATTAGTAATAATTACAAATAATTACCAATAATTACCAATAATTACCAATAATTAGTAATAATTACCAATAATTAGCAATAATTAGTAATAATTACCAATAATTAGTAGTAATTACAAATAATTATCAATAATTAGTAATAATTAGTAATAATTACCAATAATTAGCAATAATTAGTAATAATTACCAATAATTAGTAATAATTACAAATAATTATCAATAATTAGTAATAATTACAAATAATTATCCATAATTAGTAATAATTACCGATAATTAGTAATAATTACTGATAATTAGTAATAATTAGTAATAATTACCCATAATTAGTAATAATTACCAATAATTACCAATAATTACCAATAATTACCAATAATTACTAATAATTGGTAATAATTAGTAATAATTACCAACAATTACCACTAATTAGAAATAATTAATAATAATTACCAATAATTAGTAATAATTAATAATAATTCCAAATAATTCGTAATAATTAGTAATCATTACCAATAATTAGTAATAATTAGTAATAATTAGTAATAATTACCAATAATTAGTAATAATTACCAATAATTAGTAATAATTACCAATAATTAGTAATAATTACCAATAATTAGTAATCATTACGAATAATTAGTAATAATTACCAATAATTAGTAATAATTACAAATAATTAATAATAATTACCAATAATTACCATTAGTTAGTAATAATTAATAATAATTACCAATAATTAGTAATAATTAATAATAAATACCAATAATTAGTAATAATTACCAATAATTACCAATAATTACCAATAATTAGGAATAATTACCAATAATTAGTAATATTTACCAATAATTAGTAATAATTAGTAATAATTAGTAATAATTACCAATAATTAGTAACAATTACCAATAATTAGTAATAATTACCAATAATTAGGAATAATTACAACTAATTAGAAATAATTACCACTAATTAGGAATAATTAGCAATAATTACCACTAATTACCAATAATCACCAATAATTACCAATAATTACCAGTAATTACCTATAATTACCAATAATTACCAATAATTACCAATAATTAACAATAATTACCAATAATTACCAATAATTAGGAATAATTACCAATAATTTGGAATAATTACCAATAATTAGTAATGATTCGTAATGATTACCAATAATTAGTAATAATTATCAATAATTAGTAAGAATTACCAATAATTTGGAATAATTATCAATAATTAGGAATAATAACATTATTACATTATTAGTATATTTTATTATTAATATTAAAATAATATAATTTTTTATATTATATAAAATTCTCCTTTCATCTGTGTGTTTTCTGTCTCCACATGTAATATTTGTATGTGGAGACAAAAAACACACAGATGAAAGGAGAATTGTATATAATTTAGAAAATTATATTATTTTAATATTAATAATAAAATAAACTAATAATGTAATAATGTTATTATTCCTAATTATTGGTAATTATTCCTAATTATTGGTAATTATTTGAATAATTACCAATAATTACCATTAATTACCATTAATTACCAATAATTACCAATAATTAGGAATAATTACCAATTATTAGGAATAATTACCAATAATTAGGAATAATTACCAATAATTAGGAATAATTACCAATAATTAGGAATAATAACATTATTATATTATTAGTATATTTTATTATTAATATTAAAATAATATAATTTTCTATATTATATACAATTTTCCTTTCATCTGTTTGTTTTTGTCTCCACATGTAATATTTGCATTCTTTTTCAAAATTATCAACCTACTCACTAATGGAGAGGTGAAAGTGAATGCAAATATTACGTGTGGAGACAAAATGTTAAACAATAAGATGAAAGGATAATTGTATATAGTATAGAAAATTATATTATTTTAATATTAATAATAAAATATATTAATAATGTAATAATGTTATTATTATATAAATAATATTTATGAAAAAATAATATTAGTACTATGAAAATAATAAAAAAAATTATACAATATTAAAATTATCAATATTTATAACAGGTTTTGCTTTATTCTCAACATATTCAATTCTTAAAGGGTCAATTTTTAGGTCTATCTCAATAAAAAGTTTGTGTCAGTCGTGTATGATATAAACTCCATAATTATCCTTGCTTGAGTGTTTTTTCTAATAAATTATTCAAAACCAGTAATGCTTTTATATTTTATAGAAAAATATGGAACAATGAGGTTGTCAACAATCATTATTAGGTGACAGCATATGGATAAATCAACGTAGAAATCCAAATGGTTTTGGTTTAAATCCAGTATATGTAGAGGGTGTGGAGACTTTTTTTATCATTTGCGGCATCAAATCCAGAATTTGTTTCAGAAGGAAAAATAAAATGGCCTTGTAGAAAATGTGCATTGAGAATGTTTGAAACATTTGACAAAGTGGGGGGACATCTCTTGCGTTTTGGTTTTCAACCAGATTATGTTTTTTGGTATCAACATGGTGAACGCAGCTCCAGAGCAGGTGATACCAACTTGATTCCAGATCCATCTCGGTTTCAAGATTTAGTACATGATGTTGCAGGTTCATCTGTTCAACATACAGAAACTCCAGCTGATATAGCTTCAAATCCTGAGTTGGCACCATCTGAATTTTATGAGTTGTTGAGGTCTGCTGAGGATGCATTATATCATGGCTGCAAGATGAGAAAATTAGAAGCAGTTGCAAAATTTATGGCTATCAAATCAGATAACAGAATGTCAAACACCTATTTTGACTAGATATTTTCTTTGCTTAAAACACTGTTACCCGAAGGAAATGTTTTGCCTGCAAATTACTATGAGAGTAAGAGGCTGCTTCGAAATTTGGGACTTACTTATCAGAAGATTCATGCATGTTCAAATGACTGCATTTTATATTCTGGGGAAAATGAGTCATTGGATAGTTGTCCCACATGTGGGAAACTGAGATATAAAGAAGGACAACATGGGAAGTCTGGTTTGATTCCTGTAAAACAGTTGAGATATTTTCCTCTTACATCCAGACTTCAGCGTTTATTCATGTCTAAGAATACAGCGACAATGATGTCATGGCATAAAGAAAATATTTCAACCGATAAAAGCTTGAATCATCCAGTCGATGGTGATCCATGGAAACATTTTGATAGAGTGCATCTATCCTTTTCTTTAGAGGCTAGAAATGTTCGACCGGGCCTTTCCATTGATGGTTTCTGTCTGTTCGGATCTTATGGTAGTCAATATTCATGTTGGCCTATTTTTTTAACTCCGTACAATTTACCTCCATGGATGTTGATGAAGGAGACATATATCTTTTTGACTTTACTAATTCCAGGACATCCGAAGAAAAATATTGATGTTTATTTGAAACCATTGATTGATGAATTAAGTTTATTGTGGAGTACTGGTGTCAGTACAAATGATGTTGCAACGAAACAGAATTTCATACTGAGAGCAGCATTGATGTGGACAATTAGTGACTTCCCGACTTATGGGATGTTATCTGGTTGGAGTACACATGGTCAGAAATCATGTCCTTACTGTATGGGAGAGAATAAAGCATTTATGCTTATTCATGGAAAGAAACCTTGTTATTTTGACTGTCATCACTGATTTCTTCCAGCTGATCATCCTTTTCGTAGAAACAGATCTCATTTCAGAAAAGGAACATTTGAAAGGGATGGACCTCCAAAAATGCCATCAGGTTCGGAGTTAAAATCAGTTGTATTTTCAATTCCTCCCATCACTTTTGGTCCCACAATAAACCAACAGAAAATTTCTGGTTTTGGGAAAGAACACAATTGCATTAAACGTAGCATATTTTGGGATTTTCCATATTGGTCTGATTTATTGGTCTGACACATGTTAGATGTCATGCACATTGAGAAGAACAGTTTTGATAATTTGTTTCATACAGTTTTGGATACGCCAGGAAAGAGAAAAGACAATGTAAATGCACGTTTAGATCTTGCCCAAATTTGCAGGCGTCCAGAACTGGAACTATTTGAAAATGTCAGAACAGAAAGGTTACTGAAACCAAAAGCAGCTTATACACTATCTAAAGAAAACCGTTTATTATTTTGTCAATGGATTGCAGATTTGAGACTCCCAGATGGCTGTGCTTCCAATTTGGGTAGATGTGTAAAGAATGGTCATATTACTGGATTAAAAAGTCATGATTGTCATGTTATAATGCAAATACTTCAATCCATTGGATTAAGAGGTCTGTTGAATTCTGTGATTTGGGATTCCATAACAGACATGTCTCATTTTTTTCATGAAATTTGTGCGGCTATAGCAGATTATGATGCTCTATGAAAACTTGAAGAAGATGTTGTTGTAATTATATGTAAACCGGAAAAAATATTTTTCTCGTCTTTCTTCGACTCAATGGAACATTTGATGTTACATTTTCCATATGAAGCCAAATTTGGAGGTCTAGTACAGTTTCGATGGATGTACCCATTTGAAAGATGCATGCAAAAATTGAAAAGAAAAGTACGTAACAATGAATCTGTTAAAGGATCTATTGTAGAAGCTTATTTTCAAGAGGAAATAACTTTTTTCTGCTCCCATTATTTTGAATCTGATTATCCTTCAAAACAGAACCGAATGGGATGGAACGAGAGGAATATTGATGAAATCAACAATCAATTATCTGTTTTCAACCAGCCAGAGCTTGGTTTTGGTGGAGCTTATGAACGCTGGATTTCGGATGATGAACATCACAGAGCTCATACGTATGTTCTGCTCAACTGTGAAGAGATGACATCAGTTGTACTGTAAGTGTTTATATCACTTATTCTATCATTTATGTTACAGTAAATAACTTTGGTTTTTATAGGTTGTATGATAATCATATCAAGTAACAAATTCCACAAATTACAGCAGCTACTCTTGAAGAACGCCGACTAAAAAATTTCTCTCAGTGGTTTCAAAAACTGGTAACATAAATTCTTTATCTTTTAGCAACTCATTCAATGTATAGTTTACTATATTGATAATTATTTCACAAATTTTCAGGTGTCTCGACATGCTGATAAAATTGACAAATGGCTGTGTATATTGTGTAACCCACCTTCCAAACTTGTTAAAACTTATACTGAATATGTGGTGAATGGATTTTGATTTCACACACATGCATATGGGGAATCAAAAAAAACAATGAATAGTGGAGTTAGCTTGAGAGGATCTCATCATCGAGAAAATGAAGTTGACTTTTATGGAATACTTGATGAAATCATTGAACTTTGTTTTCTTGGACAACATTACATAACCATGTTCAAATGTCGGTGGTTGGATACAGAGAGAGGCGTGCGTGTTCATCCGACTCATGGAATCATCGATATTAAATGTAAAAGTGTTCTCACAGTAAATGAACCATTCTTATTGGCTCAACAGGCACATCAAGTTTATTACTCAAAATATTGTGCTACATCAAGAGACTTGACAGATTGGTGGAGTGTAATAAAAATCAAAATTTGAGACAATCAGTTTAGTCAAAGGGAATGTGCTTTCAGTGATGTGCAAAGAATATAAGTTTTTCAAGAGAGTCATCAAAATCAATCTTTTTTACAAAGATACATGAGTATCGATGACGACACCCCACATTTAAGAGTCGGTGATGACGATGATGTTAATGATGTCACATATGAATTTGAAATGGTAAGATATGAAGCAACTGGAACTCGAATGGATATCGATGATGTTGAGGAGGAATATGAAGATGACATTGACATATATGAAGATGATGATGAAGATGAACACTGATAGAATTCCATGGTAGTTATATACAATCAAAATATATATATATATATATATAATAGTAATTATCAATTATTTGCTAACAACATCAACATTTTCTGTTTCAGATGGACGACGAGACATTTCGTGAGTTGGCGGATTCTGACCTGCCTTTCGATGCGGATGAGTTGCTGGCAGGTGACCCTCAGCCTGCAGGCGCTCCAAGGAGTACGCGGAGGGGGTGCGGTCTTACACGATTGATGATTCCTGACCCCGTCCCCGAGCGACGTCCACGTCTTGGGTTTGATCCACGCACACGGAGGTGTGATAACCTGTGTGATAATATGTGGATTTGACTAAGATTTCATTAATCTATTCACATAATAAATGTTTAATATTTTTATAGTTTTCCGCATATAGCAGTCGGACAGGGCAGCGCTATTTTGCGCAACTATTTCTCTTAGTCGTGGACCACATGGGAGCAGATTCCCATTGATGTGCAGTAGGCCATGTTCGGCCATTGGTTGGTACGTACGTAAATAAATAATTTTTATTTTGAAAATTATTTCATTTCTAATTTGATATTTTGATTTATTTGTAGGGTTTATGGTATCCGATCGAGGATACCATGTGCGACGCCATCCACAAGGCATGGGAGGTGGCCATGCGTGATCGCTTTCATCAGTTTTTACACAATTTAAGAAAAGCTTCCACGGAGAAAGAAGGAGTTTCATATTTTGACGAGTCATGTAGAGCACACCGACCAGAGTACATTTCATCCCATGTATAGGATGGATTATGTGCGCACTGGTTGAGTGGTGCCTTTCAGAGGAGATCATCGGTGGGGAGGCAGAATCGGGGGAGACAGGAGGTGACTCATCGAGCTGGGAGTCGTTCTTTCAGTACTCATAGATAGCATCTGGTACGTACATTATTTATAAATATTTTATATAACTATAAATATTAACAGTTTATTTTTTATTCTTATAGGCTGTCGAGCACCCCGATATTACGGTGTATGACGTATATTAGAGGATGTATAGTGATCCTGCTACTAGGGAGCTCAGAGATGATTGTCAGCATCACATCGTGGTCAGTATTATTTGTTTTCAAGTTTAAAAATTAACTGCATATAATATATTCACAATTTTAATTTTAAATTGCAACTACAAGAGTCATATGAGGCCGCAGCATCACAGACCCGGCCTGAGAGTTAGGCCGAGTCATCAGATCATACCACTGGTCGTCAGTTTGATGAGGCGGCATGGATGCAGGCCACCCAATATGCCTTCGAGAAGGGCCGGGTAGTTGGTATTTGCTCTTGACTGACTCCAAAAGATTATTATGGAAGTGTTGTGATGTCGGTGTCCAGCTCGAGAGGAGCTCGTGCATCTTCTTCTGCTACACAGTATGAGGATCAGTTACGATCTCAGACTGCATTGATAGAGAGTCTCCGACGGGAGCAGGAGCAGATGTGTCAACAGCAGCAGCAGCATGAGGAGGAGCGTCGATGCCAGCAGCATCTATACGAGGAGCAGATGAGTCAGTGGAAGCAGCAGCACCAGGAGCAGATGGAGTACATGCGCCGACTCACTCATGCAGGATGTGATGTTTACCATCCATTTGAATGTTTTTACTCTTGATGCCTCTTCTTCTCTGGTCGATGCTAGGGATGTTGTCAATGATGAGTATAATAAGGAGGGATCTGGTTCATCATTTGCTGCTCATGCTCCATTGAATAAGACATGAGATTTTTCCACAGTGTGGACCCGAGGGCGACATCTAAGAGGGGGGAGCTCCTCTTGGAAGTGTTCGAAGCTATTTTTGATATATGAAGGCTTTATCTTGGATATCATGATTATTAAAGACTGGATGGAAGCTGGTGCTCTATTTGGGCACTTTGTGTCTTGTAATCCTTGATTTTGGAGCTGTGTGTGTTTTCTTTTTTAATAAAATTTTCTTGGTCCATGGATTTGGTTTTTGCCAATCCATGGGTCACATTGTTCTAAAATGAATAATAATATTATTTATATTTTATAATATTAAATTATATATATATATATAAATTTTATAATATTATAATTTAATTATATTTTTTTGTAATATTTGAATTATTTTAATATTTGAATGTAAAATAATTCTATTATTTTTATATTAATTAAAATAACCTATTAATATTTTTTTATTTATGAATTATAATTCTAATATTATTATATTAATTAAATCATTTATTAATATTCTATTATTTTTTATTTTTGAATTATAATTCTATTATTATTATATAAATTAAAATAATTTATTAATAATTTATTATTTTTATTTGTGAATTATAATTCTATTATTATTATATAAATTAAAATCATTTATTAATAATTTATTATTTTTATTTGTGAATTATAATTCTATTATTATATTAATTAAAATCATTTATTAATATTTTATTATTTTTTATTTTTGAATTATAATTGGATTACTATTATATTAATTAAAATAATTTATTAATAATTTTTTTTTTATTTTTTTTATAGTATTTGCGACGGGATACTATGCCCGTTGCAAATAGTATTATTATATCCATAAAAATAATTTAATAATAGTTTTTAATTTTTTTAAAAAAAATATAATTGCGACGGGGCTCATCGCAATTCGTATTTGCGACGGGCCCGTCGCAAATACCTGTTGCGACGGGACCCGTCACAATTACTATTTTAAATTTTTTTACAAATATACGGAGTAATATTTGCGACGGGAAGGATCCCTGTCGAAATAATATCTGTAGCGACGGGCCCGTCGCAAATAATTGTTGTTGCGACAGCTTTTTCCGCAACGGGCGATTTGCGATGGACCCCCGTCGCAAAAGGCCATTTGCGACGGGATCCCGTTGCAAATACCTGTTTTTCTAGTAGTGAATGTTATTTTTTTTCTTTCATTCTTTATTATTTGTGTATCATATTTTTATTTTTATTTTTTACTAATAATACAGTTATAAAATATACCCATTAGATGAATTTATATTCAATGACCATATTTCCAATGACTATATTTTCCTTTATAACTACTATATTACCACCATAACTCTAAATAAATTAATTCTATTCTTAACTCTAAATTATATATCTCATTCCCTTAATTTTTATTTTAGATTTTATAACCTGATTTATCCTTTTATTCTGTTCTTTCTCACTATAGGTCTAGTTCTAATAATGGTGATCCTCAATTTAGATGATGATTCGAGGGATTCTATAGTTGTATATATATTTATACTTTTTATTTATTTTGTTATTTTAATTTATTCAATTTTTTGGATTTTATCATAAATGAAATATTATAATCCACTATTTTAAATACATATTTACATTTTTTGTATTTTTATACTATGAGTGAATAACATGTTTGTTTAATTTATAATTTTTTGACTTATTTTATAATAAATTTTTATTCCATTAGAAAAATTGAAAAAAATTATTTTATATTTATAGAAATGTAGTTTAAAAGAAAGAACATATTTCTTAAAACATATCATGTCACTTAAATCATTCCAAAAAATAATTGAAATTCAAAAAAAATTAATCTATTTCCACATATTAGTTTTTTCACAATCTCCACATCAATTTCCAACAAAGAGATCCAACTTATAATAAAATAACACAACCAATCACAAAAAACTACATAAAAATTTGGAATAAAAAATCAATAATATTTTATCATTCTTTCCATAAGTATTTTTGTTTTCTATCATAATTTAAATTTAAATTTTTAATTGTTTTTCCATAAACAACATATTTTTCATAATATTTTAAATACTAACTAATTATGAAAGTCAATTTGAATAGCATAACTACGTCAAAATATTTGGAAATTATAAATGAAAACAAATAAGACATAAAAGTAATTATGACACTATAAGAAATATTAATTTTCATAAAATAAGTGAAATAAAAAAATTGATAAAACTGATGTGATACTCGTTTCCAATATTATTTTTATCATTATAGTTATTATATATCATTTAAGAAATTTTTACTATTTATTTAGATGAAATTACAAACATGGTTATTCTATAATTTATATAAAATAAATGAGATAGCTTCTAAAATCCACAACCATTAACTAAATATAAAACAATTTGATGCACTAGTATAGTTAGAGAAGATGTTTTTGATAACCCTATAACATGTGAAGTAAAATGTAACCTTATGGTAGGTTGTACATGTGATTTTAAGGGTTGAGTTCTATTTATCATAGTTGGGGGAAAAATATGACCGAAAGTTGATGGATTTATAAGATTTTAAAATAACATGATCCATATTTCATGATAATATTCTTGGTTATTCCTTCCTAATAACTCGGTTAAAACACAATTTATTATCATTTAAATCATTTATTGATTTATCAACATTTAGAAACATTTAAATTTATTAAAATATTTCTTTAATCATATATAGGTGATAGAATTTTTTTTACAATCCAAAATACATATTTTAAATAATTAATAATTTTCATTTTTATTTTAAAATCATAAAATATGATTCTAGTTGAAGAATGAGATATAGGAAAATTTACATAGGGAAATACTCTTATGTGACATATAAATACTCTTATTAATCTATAATTTAATTTTAATCCTCATAGTTTGTTAGTAAATAATACTTATGAAATATTTGGATGGCCCTTATGAATTCAAAAATATTCTAATAAAAATCAAAATATCTTTTACAAAAATCTTAATAACTAGTGAAATTCAAAAGAGTATTATGAAAATTAAAGACTCTTATGAAATGAAAATGTTACATATCTAAAATTGGAAATTAATCATATAAAATACATAACACTCTTAATCAATAAAAAACTCATATTAAATAGATTTTTCTAAACTAAATGTTTCTCACATTTCTATAAAATACACTTAAATTTTAAAATTAGAGAACACCGCAAAAGTTACGGTTCGTTTCTAGAATTATCCAAAATTCATTATAAAATCAAAGAACATATAATTAAATCAATATTTAATTAAAATAGACCCAACCTCACCCCATTGACCAAACAGCTAGAAAAAATCCTTGAAATCTCATGACACCTATGAAATTATAGCTGAAGGATTTAGGAAAAACAATGACCCTTATATGTGTCATGATTAACAAGGATTTTAATGCTAAATATTGATGTTGACCATTGATAATATATTTTAATGTGAAGTAAATGTGTAGATTGTTTTGGAGAAAATAGAGAAATATCATAGAAAAAAAAAGATATAACCCTAGAGATATCATAGAAAATAATTTATAGTAGTGTACTAAATCCAATGATAGATCAATCTGAAGAAGTTGACAAATAATATTTTTAGTTTTTTAAATATGGAACATATTACAGCACCAACATATGTGTACTCATTTGTTTTTATTTTAGTGATAAATTTTTTAACTTTGATATGTAGTGATTATTTATTTATAAGTAGTAATGTTCTATTTATATCATTATAGATAATGTATAATAGGGGGAATTGAGTCTACTATAAACATTACATAATAGTTGAACATATTTTGA
This sequence comes from Viscum album, assembly GCA_963277665.1. NCBI lineage: Eukaryota > Viridiplantae > Streptophyta > Magnoliopsida > Santalales > Viscaceae > Viscum > Viscum album. The sequence continues at coordinate 1,988,319,635 of OY728121.1, read as the reverse complement.
CCTATTATATACAATCACATAACTTATTTTATTCTCCTTGTATCTACTCCAGTGTGGATGAGTGACCAAAAATTACTTGTTCCTTGTTCATTACTAATTCAATATTATATGGGTCTCCCACTGATTATATCATCTTGTCATGGGACAAAAAATTCTAAATATAGATTTTATGATCTTCTAACAGTGTTTAAAAAACTACTTGGAAGTAAATAATATAACAAACAATGCATATAAATTGATATATAATCAAAAAAACTGGGGTTAATTCCCTTTATTATTAAATGAAACCCATTTTCTACTAGATTGAGAGGAAACCCTGATATGGCCAATAGTCCTAGATTTACATTGAATGAAAACCCAGAGGATCAAAGGAAAATAATCATGACTTTCTAATGTACCTAGAAATTTGATGGAATGAACGCCATATGTATTGAAATCCATTCTATTATAAAATTTCAAAATTTTCCACTTTATGTGTCATAAAATACTCAGATGGGTTTTGAGAGAGTATATTTCATGTTAATGTGTAATAAGAAGGTTAATTTGGACAATATTTTTAGTGTAAACATACGATCATTAATTGTTTTTGTAAACTGTTTGGAATTATTTAACAATGTATGTGAGTTAGGTTAGTGAAACGTTTTATTATTATAATGGCCCCCTATGATTCATTACAAGTATTTTGATCACCTACTTAATATTAATACAACATAATTTTCAATGAAAATATTATTTTTATATGTATTAGACCATCAATAATTTAGTTACATGAAATACATGATAATTATGTGTGTAATTATTTTTATTTGTAATTTTATATCATTTTGAAATATTTAAGTCCTAGTGATTATTTAATGCAATGGTATGGGTAGTAATAAAATTTCATCCTTGTGTTGGTTTTGAGATTCACAAAAGCTAATCAATAGATAATCAATAGACACATACCATAAGGGGTATTTTTGTGAGTTAAATCAATGAAATTGTTAATCAATATTTCATAATAGAATCATAGTTTCATTTCAATTAAAATAATTTATTTAAGTCATTATTATATGGGAATTTAGTTTATGGATACTTGTAAAGTGGAAGATTTATAACATATATTGTTTTTAATCATTTCTTTATCTCTAGATCAAGTATCATTTTGTTCTAGATTTTAATAATAAGTCATATACATTTGTTGGAAAGGAAAATTAAACTTTTGTCATATTTTAATGAAGTGAATTTTAAATAGTGAAGTTGGTCATATAAGTGAGATTTTAGAATGTTATTTTTTTAAGAAGGTGGCCATTAAATATGTCCACTATTATCCTAGTGTGACTAGTAGTGAATTTGGTGAGCTAGGAAGTTGTTCTTTCTTATTTATACACCCCCATCGGGAACTCTGTGCCAGTTAATTATAAATCCTATATCTCCTCAGGTATTAGTAGAAGATACCATGGATTTTTTGGGTATCATAACCACTAATTTTTTATTTGGGAATTGATAGTTATTTTTTATATCATTTAAAATTTATTTTCCACATACCTAGTTATTTTTTTACAAGAAAATTTTGAGAATGAATCTAAATATGATATTCTACCTGGTGAATTGATTATGACACAAAATTATATTCATATTTTGATTGATAAGATTTATTATTATTTTTCTCCTCATTGGGAATAATAATAAATAGTATGATATTATATTTTTTTATTTACACATGAACTCAAATTTAACGATATGATATTCATGGGTTTGTATTGTGACCTCTTCAAATATTTTTACCTCACACCCTACATGTTGACCTTACTATAAATGTGTAATGTATTTTATCAAATTTATATTTGGAAATAGTATAGTGGTTTTATAATGATTATTCTTGACAGATGATGGGGTTAGAAAACTTTTTCAGTTTCGCTAGTTTTTCATAATTTGGACTTAATTTATTTCAAGGTTTCATGATTTAGGAACCTTAAAGAGGGTAAAACATTAAAATTTACATAGAGGTTGACCATGAATCTTTTTTCTGAAGAATTTATTAAAGTCAAAACAATTTACATGCCCTTGGATGAATTTTGGAGAAATTACCATCTAATTGAGTTCATATGGATATTTAATATTGATAAATTAAATAAATTATTATCTTGATAGGATGAACATTTTATAACTCTTATATGGACTTAGAAATTAAAATTTTGACACTAGAGTTGTGTCCTAAATGGGTACCCATGCCTTAGGGATGTATAATTTTCAAAAAAAATCCTTCAACACTATGATTGTGTGTTTTCATTTTTTTTAATTAAATAAAAAATTAATAACTATTGTTATTATGAATTGTGCAATGATATGGAAATGGCATGTTTTATTAACAAAGAAGACAAAAGGAATGCTGGAAAAAACATGGCATTGAATATTCTAGAACATTATATTTTTAGAAATTTGAGGCCTTTGTGAGTTGAATTTTTCTTTATTAGTATATTGTAATAGATAACATTTATTATGGGTTTTTTAGTGAATCATGGGAGTAATTTAAGTAAAATAAGTATATCTTCCTCTAAATTAATGTCTTCCATGGTAAAATAGATTTCACCCCTCTTCAATTTTTTATTTGGGGGATAGAACCAGATATATCCTATATCTCTCTCCCATTTTTCACGTCAGACGATGTCCTTTGATACATATCATGATAATATTTTTCTTTTTGTTCTTCATGATCATGGTGATAGTGATAAATGAGTAATGTTACGTGGACAGCATGTTTTTTATAATATTATTTTGGTTAGGAATTATTTTTTAATCGCTTAATTTATGTTTTGTGATTAAATTACATTCCTCTCATGATCAATTCACATAAAAGTTATAGGATTATGAAATTTATAAAATTCATGAATAATTCTATATATGATTAATTATTAATAATATATTTTAATATTATTAATTTATATTTTTTCTTTAAAAAATCTCATTTGGATTTTAAATTGGTGTACAATTCTTTTCTTTGGTTTTTTTAACATGACGGTTTTTGTAGGTGATTAAAGAAAATTATTTTCCCATTTAAAATTTATTATTACCAAAGTAACTTTTCCTATAGTAAATGTTTTTAAAATAAAGTCCTCTATGGAAAATAATAGAGTACTATAAATTTAATATTATTTGAAATTATAATTCTTTTTATCCCCTATAACATAAAATGAAATTAAAATACCTTTTTAAAAATTATTTTCAATGTTCAAACCTGATTATTAGGGTATTTTCTATATAAAAAAATGTGGAATAATGATTTTCAATTAAATAATTTAAATAAATTATTTTATTTACAAAAGAGTAAAATAATTTAATTATTTAAATATATTTCCTTCTCTATTAATTATATATTAAATATTGAATTATTTTCATCCAAGTATGATGTGAGCATGAGAATTAAAGCTCTATGTTATTACAGACTTTTTTTCTAGGTATCATCATTTTAATTACCCTAATAATGGTTTTCAATGGTATTGAAATTAAAAAATTGAATTTATCACCAAAAAATATAATTCTTTGATAAATTATTTCGTTTCTAAATAAATTTTGATCAAATATCAACTTTTTATTGAATGATTCTCCACCATGGAAAATCATTTAATTCTTGGATTAAACTCATATTCTTCAAAAACCCAATATATGATTATATTATTATTTTTGAGGTATTTCATGGTCACAACCACTGTGAATATTGTCTCATTATTTTCATTTGAGTTTTATAGTCATTTGGGATAAAATAATAGAGGAGAATTAGAGAATATGTTGGATCGGGTGTATAATAGTGACCAAAAAACATGTTTTATGAATAATTCAACGAATGAACAACTACTATGAACCAAAAATGTTGAATGGATTAGAATAACTCTATCATGTGGAGAAATAATTTCCTCCATAAAATAGATTTACTGCTAGTGGGTGTATGTTGGAAAGTGGAGGTTGTGATTACGATCACAACATGAAATTCATTCAAATAATGATTTAAATTTATTTAATTTTTTAAAAGAAACAAAATGTAGTACCAAACCACATACCATGTATCATACCATTTTAATGTTTATTTTACCTTTAGTAACACATGACATCTAGAACCCAATGAATCTCACCATGTGACACAGACTGGGAGGCACTAGTGTTATAATATATTCGAAATATCTCATGCCCAATGATTTGGGGTAACACAAAATTTATTTGTGAATAGTTATCTTTGATGTGTAATAGTGTACATGACCTTTCGGAAATGTTATACCAATACATCGTGTGTCTTATTCACACAAATTATTTATAGAGGCTATAAAAACTATTCATATGTAGGCGACACACTTTTTGGACATGTAATACTCATAAAAAATGTATTGTACATAGATACAATGTATATTCTACGAGGAGATATTCCATATATCTCATGTACACCCCTTGAACTAGGTGGATCCATACACTGCATACGTCCATTGATTTTGTGCACTTTTTATATTATTAACAAATAATTTATTAAAGTACGTCATATTAAATCACATAGATTTTATCAAAATGCATATTATACACTAAAATATACACCATGTATGTGTATTTAACATGAGTTTAGTTTTGATAGTTCATGACTATCCTTGACTTGGATCCCTACATTTTATCTACCCTGGTAAACATTACATATACTAGACTATTTCAAGAATTCTATATGATTTATTTTACAAGTGATATTTTTGGACATATAAATAGTTTCTTCTTGGTATCTCCTCATGTAGACAATGATAACATGATCACTTCATTCATTAAGTTATTTTGATGTTTTGGTTTGGATGGTTTGAGTGTCTTACCTCTACTAAAGATATGTTATGAGGTTGGGGACATACATAGAGAGTAGATATAGTATGTAAACCACAATGTTTTAGGGTGATTCCATCCATGTATAGGGTATTTGGTACACCATTGTTAAAAATACATGATTGCTAATATCCCCCCATGTGTCAATGGATTTCATGTACTCTCACATATGTCAGGGCACTGTCCTCCCTAAGTGGATTTACTAATCCCTAATTTTTTGGGAGCAACAAACTCCATTAGTGGAGGGAGTAATCCATTTTACTTTGGGGTATGGTCCTCCACATGGTTTATCTCCTCTCTTGGTAAATAAACATATACCTCAATACAGAGCAGCGATCACTTTTGTTCTATCTGGGATGTATGGAAGTTATGAATGAATTGATGATATGTACTTTCAAAACAAGAGATTTATCAATATGAATTGTCTCTGGAATACTTGTGAACTTTCAATCCTCTATGTATGGATTCTTGTTATGGCTGGTAGAGGGACTATTGAGATCGAGTATTGAAAGGGATACACAACCCAATGTATCACTAGTTTCTTGTGTTATATTATCCTTCATGGATTTGAGCTATAATTATTTTTTTCTTCCCTTTCCCATGGATTAAATGAAATTAGATCATATCTAATTCCCTTAGGATATATGTTTTTATTACCTACACATAGGGATGATACAAATTATTGTTATATCATTACATATTGTTTTAATAGATTCCATTTATGTACATTTATACTCACCCAGGCATGGTCTTCATGCTGACACATGTTGTGTATGAGAATATATTTCACTATTCAATGATGAAACACATGAAAAAAGAGCTAGTTGGGTTAGATGAGCAATTATATGGTAGATTATGATGGTTCATGTATTATATTTTTATAGATACAGTCTATTCTTAGAGTCCATGATGATATATTTTTAATCATATTCCTAGATTAAGTTATACAAGGTGGTTGTTATATTGTGCATACGTGTTTCCCTTTATGAATTTTTCTTCTATGGAATTTCAAATGATTTTAATATATCATTTTCAAAATGTATAAAATAACGTTTTTTCATATCTATATATAGGGGATGTTGGATTTTATATTATATCGTAGATGAATTTATATTTTTAGTTGTTTTAGTCTAAGGCCACCCATGTATGTATATCGTCTTGATTCTAGACCCCATCCACAGGAATATTTTAGCTTTCCATGTGGTGGAATACTCAATATAACACTACTCCTGGGGGTTTCTCGATTGACTCTATCATGTCGAAATGGAATCAAGGTAGTTTGAGACTTATAGATTGAGTTTCGTGTTAGTTTTCTTTTGAGGGTTGGTTTGTGAAATGGGTTTGTGGTGCTAATGGGGTCTTGAGTTCAGTAATCAGTATAAGTAGACTGGCATAGGTGTAGTTCCCAATATATGCTTTCCCTAAAACTCTAATATATTTTTAGTCAATCGTAAACATCAAGGCAGTTTTTTAGGGTAAAATATTCCATTACATGAATCAGTTGGTATTCAGCCATAATATTTCAGGCCCTTCCTTTTTTATCTCACCCAGAATTGTATTAAGAATAGTTTTTCCCTCGTATGAAGTAGAGGATTCAACCAAGAAATAGGTAGTTCTTTTTCAAAGATATGGCCATGATTTTCTCATATAGGTGCTCAATTATCTCTTAACTAGGTTATCATTCATTGATTTAGAGACTTATTATATGTTTTCTTAGCCCCGTGTGTTGAGGAATGATCCTCAACAGACTATAATTCGTGAATATATTCCTTGTAAAGAATATGGTAGATATTATAGATATGACTATGACCATTTATAGTTATATATTATATGTAATCTCTAATGGTATATTCATTATGTGATTTAATGGTGATCATCCACCTAGGATTGATGAGGATTTATTAGCTTCTGATATTGATGATACATGCTAAATAGTGGAATTGGTTAACTAGATAGAGAATCTCATATTTGATTTACCTTTAACAGTGTATTTAATCATTGGTTTGTGTTTATCTAATTTTATTAGGGAACTATGCCACAATTATTGGTGTTTGAGAATCTATTTAGGGTTTATGGAGAGAGAAAATACTAATCCATATTTAGAATTGACTTCCATGAGCATGGGTGTTTGAATATTTCCTTTGATATGGGTTTTGACATTGGGGTTATACAACTCCTACACCCATTTTCTATACCATATAACTAAATATATATATTTATGGTTGATATTTTCTTGATTTAATACTCCTTGGGTTCCAATATAGGAGAATGTTTTGTTATTGATAAAAAACAAGTTCCATGAATGGATCACAATTGTATGGGTATATTTTAGATCAGAGACCTCCCAATAAAAGTATCTAAAATTATTTACCACAGTTAGACATATTAGGGAGTCAGTGATCTGAAAAAAATTAATTATTCTTCATTAAATATCCATATACAAACCACAGGTAATTCCTTCCAAACCCAGAGACTTGATGGGCACCTTTTATATGATTTTATATGGTGGATGAATCGGAGTATTTGATAACCAATATGGTTGGATGTACAATTCATATCTCCTTAATAGAAAATCATTCCAATAAATGTCGTATTAATCTTTTTTTATTACATTATTGTTCATCAATTGGTGGATGATTCTAGTAGAGATACTAGAAGACGTACTTATGGTCAGAGACTCCTATGGATTATTGTCATCTTTTTTTATGGCTCTTAAATTGTAATTTTTTCTTATTTCATTGGATTAGTAACCAATAGTTGTTGTTGAAGATAAGGATTTTATCAAGGATATGCTTCTTATATTAGCCAACTTTAGAGGCTATATCAATGAAACATCATAGTTTTCATATAACGTATATTAAATTAATGAATTTATGTGTTATTATCACTCCCCAAAGTGAATGTTATATTTTTATCTTGATGTGACATTCACAACCCATGGGTTCTATAGATCGAGCATAAGTTTGGTTTTTTACATCTTCTAATTTATGATAATTTCATGCTATGAGTATTGTTGAATGAATAACAATGACATATCATGATCCTAATGATGTTTCAAGAAATAAGGAACACCTTTTTCATTTGGATAACAATGTATTTTTTTCATTAATCTTCATTAGTTCAAAAATTGTTTTATATAGAATAATTTCATGAATATTACACATTTAGAGGATTGTTTTTACCATATATGTGAACACCCGTTGTGTGGAAATACATCAAGTTTCATGTAATTGGTTTATGATGTCCATGTATTTGAGCATTATAATCGAGATAATGGTGCGGTGGTTCATCTGAACTTATATAAATGAAGTAATGGCATAAGTAGTCAGAGTGTAATAGTAGATTTGTGGTACTAATTCACTTAAAAAAAATTCTCAATAGATGTTGGTGAGATATGAGTATCTATATATGTTTTTTGTGTTTCCCTAGTTACAATGGCAATAATATCATTATGAATAGATGAGACCCAACCTAGAATCATTTAGTTGGGGGTAATGTGAAATTTGGTATTCATTAATAGTTCCCAAGACACATTCATATAATGGTGGGGAGTATATTGGATTTCTTGTAGATTTAATAGTGACATATTAAAAAACGTATCTTGGATGGTGATGAGTAGTTGAGAACAAAGGATCCTTAGTGGTTTTATTTATGTTGTAGTAGGAATGAATTTAGCTATGATGTTAAGGTGGTTTTATTATGGAAGAATATAATTTTGAATATTTTTGGTTGTTTACATAGAGGTTTTAGGAGGTCATCATTATTTCATGTTGTGCTTCTTAGTCACATTTTCGAAGATCAATCAATCTGAACACAGAAAACATTGGTTGTTAATGAGATCTTGTTGTTTTAATTTTCCCAAAAAAGGTGGTGAGTGTGATTATCTACATAATAGTTCCCATGATAATGATAATTTATCTTCATAATATTTATATTTTATTGTTTTCATCTACTATGGGTATAAATGAATTATAGTTACAATGGTTACTAGTGTGGAATATTGGAATAAGAACTATAATGTGATCTTAAACTATTTGTTATGTCTAGGCTATAATACTATTGATCTAGATGATTCATGTGTGGTGATGAAGTTTGTTTCCCCCAATTAGTTTTTTCCTCGATCTCCTTAGGTCCTAGAAAACAATGGGCGGAATATATTTTCATGATGGTAGGTTGTTGTCTACGCAAGGTTGTTTAATGATATTTTTATTAAAAAAATGTTTTTTTCTTATTGAGTAATATAATCATTAATGTTTGGGATGATGTAACGATATATTTTTTTATAAGAATTTTTTTTTAAAATTTATACATTTTATTGGAAATCATCATTAATGAAAAAAAACTGAAAACATAGCCTCAATGTTTTCCTTAAAAAATTATAATGAATTCACTTAATAATAATTATTGTATTTACACTTGGGATGAATCTTTCAAAACATAAAATATAGTTTAGTTATTTGGATATTTAATATAATTAAATAAATTACAAATTATCTTCCCAGTGTGGAAATTTTAGAACTCCTAAATAGTTTCATTAATTTAAATTTCTACAACACATTTGTATTAGGGACAAGGGTTTTTTACTAGGATATGTACAATTTTCATGGAACGTATTTGAACATTGGGAACATGTATTTTTATCCATTAAAATAAAATAAAATAAATTGTTATATTTTATTATGATGTTCGTAGTGACATGGAAATCTCATCTCATTATGACCTGGAGTCCACATCATATGATCAAGAAGACATGGAATTGAAAATTATTGAACATAATATTATTGGCATGCTGAGGATATTATGAGAGTATTTTTTTCTCTATTAAGAGTTTTTAATAGACAGAATTTATTAATGTTTTAACAGTGAATTATGGGAGGAGTTTTTTGGAAAGTAAATATTCTTTCTATTAAATACATTTATCTAATTAAAAGAGAAATATCTCACTTCCCCTCCTTTATTTTATTGGTGGAAGAGATTATAATGTTCCTCCATATCATCTTCCTTCACATAATAGATTTTGTTCATCAATATTCATCATGATATTCATGTTATTGTTTTTCCTCAAAGAGGAAGAGATAATAGAAAAAAAGGAATGTGGTGAGATATCCAAGCATCTAATTTTTTACATTGAGGTAAGACTACTAATTGTTTTAATAACTACTTTTTTGTTATGATATTATATCTCATTCCCTTGTTGACCTAATCACATAAAATTTCAATTGTGATGAAATAAGTAAAAATCTTTATTGATTTTGAATATGATTAATTAAAAATTAATTGATAGTATTTTAATAATGTATTATTATTCAATAAAGAAACTTGTGAGGATTTTAAATGGGTGGAAAATCAGATTTAATCATTTTTCACAATGATGGTTTTTGTGGATATTAAATTAAATAATTTTTTCTTTAACAATTGTTTATTGTCCCAATACTTTTTCATAAGAAATGTTTTATTTAAAGAATATTGTATGTGAAAAATAATATATAATTATAAAAGGTATTGTATTTTAACTTATAATTCATTTTATCCAGAGACATGCACAATGAATACAAAATAACTCTCTCAAAAATACTTCCATTCTAATGCCTCTATAATTAGAGAATTATAGATATTATCAAAATAATACATATTTAATATATTTTTTATTAAATAATTGAAGTGAATTTTTTTTATAACACATGAAAAAATAATATAAATACTCAATTATATTTCTCTCACCATTCATTCAAGATTAATTATTTAATTATTTATATCGTAGTGGGGGATTAACATAGGGTTGAGTCCTCGATTTTCATCAAAAATATTGTTTTGATTATTATCTAAAAAGACCCAAACTTATCATACATAATTATTATTTGTTAATATATTAATATTGTTACAAAAAATAATAATCCACTCCATAATCTTTTAGTTTTGGTTCCTTTGGTAACATGGACACATAATCAATTAGTCAATGAGTTAGTTATATCATCTCCCACTATGTTCTTCATAATTGGAACCCTTCATAAAAATATTATACATAATTATTATCATCATAATTGGGAAAAAGAAACAAAAGAAAATATATTATTATATGATTAGTAAGGGTAATTATGATATTTATCATCATATCATGAGTATAAATGTAACAACCCAAGATTTCATATTAAGATATTTCTTCAAAATAATTCAATAACTTGTGTTACACGTAACACCGAGTTAGAGCGCTCCACCACATACCAAACTAGCTGTTCAAAAGTGGTTATGAATAGTATTATCTACATTTCGAATTTTATATATTCCATATAAATTTTAACATCCATATTATGGGTTTCTTAGAAATAATCTAAGAAAAATTTCATTTTTTTAGATAAAGGATGTATTCTTAAAAAAATTCAATTTTACCACCTTTTAATAGTGAAACATTTTTAAATAAAATATTTGACACTTTTATATATTAAATTTGACAAAAATTACTTCTTCTTTAGAACTATGACATAAAAAATTAGTTCAAAAAACTTTTCGGTGTTTTAATGATAACTTTCATCTTTGGGTGAATAGTAAAAAATTATAAATTTTAATTTAAAACAAATTTTTTAATAAAAATAATTTATAGTGTTAAATTACACATTTGAATTTTTTGGAAGTATAATTAGATTATATTTTTATAATTTAATTAAATTTATGTCATTATAAGTAATTCCACATTTAAATATGACATAAACACATGTCAATCTTTTGACAGTTTTTACTTTCTAAAAATCAATTTTTTGGTTTTGAAAATGAGAATTAATTTTAAATTAATAAATGAAACTTATATGTATTTAATTTTGTAAAATAGACTTCTATTTTGAATTCAACATATCAAAAGTATCTTAGGGTGATTTTTTTTTATTTTTCTGAAAACTATCAATTTTTGATAAATAGTGAAAAACATTGCGTTATTATTCAAAACCGACTTTTTATTTAAATAATTTTTTATTTTATTTAAATTTATTTTAAGCCAAAATAGATTTATAATAAATAAATACGTTAAATTTATTTAATTGGATACATTTTATAAAAAAATTATATGTATAAAATTTTATAGAACATTTTACCGTCTTTTACAAACCTTATTGAAGCATTTGAAAATTTGAATAAAACATAATTTTACAACATTTGTGATTTTAATTTCAAAAATATAAGACACACAGTTAATATTAGTATGTAAAATGTGGTTCAAGAAGTTGAAAATAATTTTTGGTGAATAGTAACTTTTGACTTTTATTTACAACGGTTATAAGTAAATAAGGTAATTAAAGGTAAAATTGACATTATAATTACCCTAACACATGTACTAATTCTATAGGATATGTGTATTTCGACCACAAAAAACCTTAGGAATAATATATGATCCTTTATGTCAACATGGATTAGATTAGACCATTTATTATTATTTTATTTAAAGAAGAGTTTAAAGTATAAGATTCAATGTTTAATAACTAAACAATTTCTAATATAGGGTTAAAAATAAGATAAATTCGACTATAAATATTTATTATATAGATAAAATGATATCCTAATTAATATTATTTTATTTATAATTTTTATAATTTTAATAATTATATTTATTTATGACACAATGATGATGCAGTAATTACCTTATTAATGAAAAAATAAAATAAAAGGTATTTTAAATATTAAAATAAATATAATTTCACAGTTCTGATGACAACCATGAATTTTTTAGGGGAATATGACATGATCTGGTCAATTCAATTTATATGGTTTTAATTAATCACGTTTTTATGACTTTCACAAAAACAGAATACCCAATTGTGTCAAAATTTACATAAATGAGATTTTAAAACAAATACTGTATTATTAAATTCTTTAATTGACCTAAAAATATATGGTTCGGCCAAAGGACTCACATAATGAAATTTATGTAATTAATGAATCACATAGGGTTATCTTGGCATTTTATAGTAATTTTAGAAACCATATAATATAAAAATATGATGAAACATGGTAAATGTTAAACTATTTAATTAAGTGTTAAATCAAAAAGATGTGGTTAATATGGTAAACTAATTTTTTTCTAAAACCTATTGGTCGAGATTATTTCAACCCATAATCACCTATGTCTTGAAATAAATTCATTTTGATCCATTATAGACCGAATATAAAGGAATAATAAAATAATAATTCATGCTTTTCCTAAAGTGACCCTAACACCTCTTATAAAACGGTACATCCCTTCTCTTAATTTCACACCCCCAAATCCATTGGGATCAGCCAACCCCTACCCAAATATCTTCCCAACATCCCGAACAACAACCTAGATTCCATAAATTGATCTGAAATCTAAATTAAGGAGCTATTTTGATCAACTCAAAAGCAAACACCCGAAGGAGAGCTAATAATTTCACCACACTCTTTCACGTTCTTTTCTTCATCCACATCCACATTCTTTGTTTTTTACATACCAAAATTAAATTTCCAATACCTTATACAAACTTAGATGGTATTAAAAATATGGTACAACCATATTTGTTATTCTATCCATCCTATAAATGAAAAATTCACCATATAAGCGTATGTACGGCTTACCGTCTCCACGTCGTGGTGTAGTTTGCTATTCAAACACATCATTATTTGGATGGGTATAATAATGAGTATAACTAATTTAATAATAATTATAACGTGTTAAAGATTCTGTATATATGATATTGAATCCAATTCCACACCTTCTAATCATTAAGGAAATGATATCGTCACTCGTGTGTACATACGGCTTATCGTCTCCACAACGCGATGATATTCATTTCCACATTCACCATTCAACGATGATTATAAATATATATATTATTAATAATTATGAAATATATGACATAATAATTCTACTGAGAACATATATATGTGTGTGTTTGTGTGTTTTTGTGTGTTTTTGTGTGTTTTTGTGTGTTTGTGTATTTAAATATATCATATTTACTATGTTCCATTCAATATGATATGAAAACGGAAACAACGTTTATGCATACGTACGACCTACCGTCACCATAAATAGTAGTTTCAATTTCATATATTTTTCCATTATACATATTTATATTCTAAATATATATGATAAATAAATCATGTTTTATATTATGGAATTATTTAAATCATGATCTATGTGATACGATCAAGGATAACAAGCTAAAACAAGTATGATAAAGGAAGAAATTATTACCCGAAATGTTATTTTAATATGGATATTATCAGTAAATGGGTAGTATAAGGTCATAAATGAATCATGTATGATATCATAAATATTAATATGGTGCTATTATAATTTAATAATGTATTATGGTCATCATACAATAAGTTAAACTTACCCATGACTAATGGAAAGTACAAGGTAATGGGTAATTATTCAATTTCATTATTATGTATGATTGTTTATATGTAAGTATTTTATGGGAAATATTTATTATCCATGTCCATATTTCATAAAAGACTTTTCAAAATTATTATTTTAAGGTAATATTTAAATAAAACATCATTTTAAAGGTTTTGAATATTTATTCTTATAAATCATTTTCATTAATGTTCATGGTTTCAAAATTGTTTTAAGGATTTATTTATATAGACATGAATTGTTTAAAATGATAATTCCTTAAAAAATATTCAATTTGGTATGGTAAAATTTGATTCAAAAATATATTTTAAATATCATCCTTTATAAATTGTTTGACATTTAAATGATTTCATGAAAAATGGGCATTTCACTCACAGAGTCTTACTAATCATTTTCGACTGTATATCCTTTACATGATATTATTTCATATTGATGATGATTTATTATAATAAAATTTTTCATATTGAATTTTATGAGTGATGATATTTTTTACTATGTATGTTCTATTTTTATGCAATTCATTGTTTTTGTTTAAGGAATGGATATTTCGTATGCTAGTTTTAATATGAATGTTTGTGTTATGTTTCATCCTTTTCATATAAGGAATGTATTGGAATTAGTAAGTGATGGGTGGAGCCCGATATAACTCTTCAGTGCCTTGGTAGGTCTCATGATACAATTTTTTGTGGAATTGGCTAAGGATTTTCCAATTTTGATATATGGTTTTGGCCGAGGCCTTAATCATTTTAAGACGTCTTGGTCAAGGCCTTAACAAAATGTTTCAGAATGTCCCACCTTATACATTCTTTCAAAATTACATGTGATTAGTGGACTAGTAGAATATCCATGTTTATGTATATATGGTTATGTTTTGATTTATTTTTACTGTATTATGTTCATGTTTTTCTAAAGTTGGATGTTTTTATAATACTTTTTCATTTAAATGTTTATATCATCCACTAAATTATTTTCCCTTTCTAGGCATCTGAGCTCACCCATTTCTTATGTTTTATTTTCCCATGATTTCAAGATGTTTATTATGTTTGATATGCAGGGTAAAGGTAGAGGAAAAATAACTTTCTAAATGGATTATTTATTTTTTGTTTTATGATAGAAAGTGTAATGTAACATTCATTTATGTAATATATTTTCCACTACTACTAAACTGATCGGTCCCCGATACATGATTCCATGTGAACATGAAAAGGTATTAAAATAATTCATAGACTCTGGGTAATGGGAGTCGGGTCATTATAGTTGGTATCAGAGGAAGTTTAGTAAAAGCCTTGGAAACTATATTTAGATATACATGGATTAGAGCATATTACCCTAAGATAGACTTTGAGGATTAATATATAAGAACATCCAATAATTTTTGTAATGTACAAATTTTGTGTATTTTTTATGCAATAAATCTATGTCTGGATACGAGAAGGTAGAGGCGGCTCTGGCACAGATGTACATTGGAGTGAAAACACTGACAAGGAGTTTTGGGATTGACCTGGGGTATCCTGGTACACGACAACAGGCCATGCTACACCTTTGGTTACGATACTCCCATGGGATATTCTTAGGATAATTTCAATTTTTATTACAATAAATTATGAAGTATTTAAGAGTAAATAACTCCTACAAGAAAAAAATTTATGATTATAGATTATATGAATAATATTTTCAATATACATTTTCTATTTTACATGATTGTAATTATGCATTGCAATTCATAAACTAACCTAGTGAATTCTAGTGTTTAGAAATGGCTCCTAGTAGAAGAAATTAGAATTCCAGCAATACGCATGATCGAAAGATTAAGAAAGATCATATCACTCATATTATTTAGACAACATTTTAAAGAGAAATAGACTCCCACATATTCTTATCATTTAAGGAAATAATATCATGTGTTAATAAGATTAGTAAAGATTTCTATGAGCCCTATGGATTTGAAGGGAAGTAAGAGATGAAAAGGATTAAAAAGAGAATGATGGATAAAGGGAAGAGGGGAAAGAAGTATTTTTCCCATATATGATAACTGTGGAATGAATCACCTTGGTAAATTCTTGAAGGGAATGATAGTTTTCTATATGTGTGGAGAAAAAGGACACCTTGTACGTGATTTCAAGGGTAAGAAAGGTTTTTCAAGTGTGCAATGCTTTATCTCCAAGGAGTTGGGTCACTATGTGAATCTATGTCCCATTCATCAGAGTATACCCAAATGATGCAATTGGATAAAAATCGAGTTATGATACTACCATAGATGAAGAGGAATGATTAGTGTCTTATGTTGTTATTAAGGAATTCTGTAATTTGAGAATTGAATTAATGATGTACATGTTATAACAATTACATAGTATATAAGTTTTGTACTATATAACTATTTCATTAAGGACTTGAGATTGTGTGGAACCTAGAAAAGTGACTCAATAGTTGGTCAATTTTTTTTAAATATATGGTTGAGAAAAAGATGATCAATAATTTGGTTCTGATACAAAGATAGTGATTTTGGAATAATATATGACTGATTTGGAAAAATTATATTGGAAATTCTTGACTACCTTGAAACTGATTAATGATTTGAATATGCCATCATTGTTGGAGATTGTAAAATTTTTGGATTTTAGGAGTATATCCAGTATTCTATGATTTATAGATGGAATAAGTAGGTATATATCTATTTAAATATTGTTTTCTAGCAATTCATTTTATTACCACATTTTAATACAATACACGATAAAGGTATTCACATGTATATTATGTGACCTTCCTTATAAATGACGGACTGTGAGTTCAGACAATAGTATTGGGGATAAGTCTAATGGTTGGAATAGATTACGTTTGATATTGTGTACTATTATTAAGGATTAATCATTTCATGAGATTATTTTGGTATTATCTTACAAAGGACAACCCTGAGGTCGGGCGACAACCCGTCACGTCTGCCACGGCCGCGAGACTTGAACCCTCAACTGAAAAGAAACAAGGGTTGATCACCTACAACAATCATATGTGATGTTCTGGTTTGTATAATGTAGTTTTTATTAAATATTCTAAAAATTGAATTATAATGTCATTATTTTTGGAACCCTTTACAATTAGGAAAAATATAATATTTTTGAATTCTATTATCTTTTTGAGGGAAATACGAGTTGGTTTTAGGAATTAGTTGAAGGATGAAACTCTACATGTAAAGTATATTTTTTCCTCTTATTCTATGAATAAATTAATTCTTAAACATTAGGGAAGGGATCATAAATCAAAAAATGTGTCATCTTAATAAATTATTCTTTGTTAAACTGATGATATTTTATATTATCATAGATTAATGGCTTTGAGGCCCTCAATTTTAAACATGTTTGCGATTGATGAAATCAATCACTTCCTACAAATATTTAGGTTTTTTCTAAAATTATGTGTCTCTAATTACCTCCAATTTTCTCTTAATTGAGATCATAATTTGGTGGTTACTTTTTCATTTCCCTTTCCCTCTTATTAATACAAAATTTTATAATCCCAATTCCTGATGTGGGTTTTCCACAAAGTTATTTTTCTATTTTTAACATTTTATTTTTGAATAAAATTTCAATTTTAGAGGATGAAATTTATTGAAGTAGGGGTGAATGTAACACCCCAATATTATATAGTATTTTATTTCTTTAAAGTAATTCAAAAACTTTCGCTACACACAACACTAAGTTCGAGCACACAACGGCTTATCAAAATAGCGGTTCAAAAGTGGGTTTGAATAGTTTTATCTGTATTTTGATTTTTACATGTTCCATATAAATTTTAACCTCCATATTATGTGTTTCTTAGACATAATATAATAACTAATTATTTTTTTCAGATAATGTAACTATTTTTCAAAAAATGCAATTTTACTGCCATTTAATGGAGAACACTATTTAAATCCATTATTTGACACTTTTATATATTAACTTTGACAAAATAAACATATTCTTTAGAATCAGGACATAGATTTTCAGTTTCAATAATTTCTTTGTGTTTTTCTGATAACATTCATATTTGGTTGAATTGTGAGAAATACTAAATTTTAATTGAAAACAACTTTTTCAATAAAAAAATGTAGGGTTAAATTATACATTTTTAATGGTTTGTAAGAATAATTAGATTATATTTTTACCATTTAATACAATTTTGGCCATTATATGTAATTTCATAATTAAATTTGACATAAACACATGTCAATCATTTGATAGTTTTTACATTTTAAAAAACATGTTCTGTGGTTTTCACAACGAGAACTAATTATAAATTAATAAATTAAACTTTTATGATTTTAATTTGGTAAAATAGGCTTTATTTTGGAATTAAAAATATCAAAATTATCATAGGGTGAATTTTTTGTATTTTCTGGAAACATTCAGTTTTTTATGAATAGTGAAAACACAACATTATTATTTAAACCCGTATTTTTATTTAAATAATTATTTATTATATTTAAATTTATTATAAGTTAAAATATGAATATAATACCTATATAAGTTCAATGTAATTTATTTGAGTCAGTTTATAATAAAATTAATTTGTGTAAAATTTTATTGAACTTTTTACCGTCTTTTACCCACCTTCTAGGAGCTTCTTAAAAATCGCATATGAAAAACAATTTCCACTTTTGTGATTTGAATTTTAAAAATATATGAGACACGGTTAATATCAGTAAGTAATATGTTGTTCAATAAGACGAAAATAATTTTTGGTGAATAATAACTTTTGGCATTTATTTACCACGGTTAAAAGTAAATAGGGTAATTAATGGTAAAAATCATATTATAATTACCCTAAAACCTGTTCTAAATCTATTGGATAAGTTTTTTTCGACCACAAACAATCATTATAATAAAATTTTATCCTTTTAGTCTGCATGGAATAGATAAGGACATTTATTATTATTTTATTAATAGAAGAGTTAAAAGTGTTAAATTCAATGTTTAATAACTAATCCATTTTTAATTAAGGGTTCAACAAAAAATAAATTCGAATATAAATATTATATAGAATTATAAATATCTTTACAAGAACATGGTTTTTTTTATATTTTTTAGGCCTTAAATAATTAAATTTATTTATGATACAATGATGATGGAGTAATTACCTTATTAATGAATGAATCAAATAAATGGTCTTATAAATATTAAAAAAAATATCATTTCAATGTTTTGATGACATCCACGAATTTTCAATACAAATATGACATGTTAGAATTGATTAAATTTATTTTTTCTAGGTAATCATGCTATTATGATTTTCACAAAAACAAAATACCAAATAGTGTAAAAATTGACATAAATGAGTTTATAAAAAAATATTATGTTATAAAATTACATAATAGTCTTAAAAATATAAGTTTCATACAAAGGACACTTATAATAATATATATCTCATTAATGAACCACTTGGGGTTCTCTTTTAATTTTATAGTAATTTTATTAACCATATTATACAAAAATACAAGGAGACATGGAAAATGTTAAACTATTTAACTAAGAGTTAAATAAAAAAATATAGATAATATGGTAACCTAAACTTGTTTAAAACCTATTTGTTGAGGTAAATTTAACCCATAACCACTTTAGGCTCTAAATAAATTCCTTTGGATATATTATAAACTGAAAATTATTGAATAATAAAATAATAATTCATTCATTTTCTAAAGTGACCCCTACCCCTCTTATAAAAGGGTTCTTCCCCTTCTCATAATTTCACATCTCCAAAGCCGTTTGGATCAGACAAACCCTGACCAAATATCTTCCCAAATTCCCTCACATCAACCTAGAGGTATTACTTTGGTCACAAATCCATCCTATAGATCCCTTTTGACAAACACAAAAGGAAACACACGAAGAAGAGGTAATAATTTCACAACCCTCTTTCATGTTTCTTTCTTCTTCCACTTCCTTTTTCATTGTTGTTTCCATACCAAAACAATAAATCCATTACCTTATACATACTTTTATGTTATTATAAATATTTAACAACCATATTAATTATTCTATCCATCCAATAAATGAAAATTTTGACAAATGTGTGTACGTATGGCTTACCATCTCCACGACGTGGTGTAGTTTGGTATTCAAACACTTCATTATTTGGATGGGTATAATAATGAGTATAACTAATGTAAATAATATATTTAACATATTAATTATTCTTTATATATGATATATCATCCAATTATAGAAATTATAATCATTAAAGAAATTATATCTTCACTCATGTGTACGTACGACTTACCGTTTCTACGATGCGATAGGATTCATTTCTACATTCACCATTCATCGATGATTATAAAAATATATATTATCAATAAATATAAATTATAAGTCAAAATAATTCTATATAAAACACACACACATATAGATATATATATATATATTGATATATCTAGTTCACTTATTTCCATTCAAAATGATATGAAAATGGAAACAACGCTTTTGCGTACTTACGACATACCATCTCCATAAACGGTGTTTTACATTTCATATATTTGCAAATTATAGACATTTAAATTCTAAATATATATGATATATAAATAATGTTCTATATTATGGAAGTATTTAAATCATGTTCTATGTTATATGATCAAGAATAACAAGTTAAAACACATACCATAAAGAAAGTGATTATTAACGAAAATGTTAATTTAATATGAAAATTATTATTAAATGGGTAGTATAAATTAATAAATGAATCATTTTTGGTATCATAAATATTAATATGGATTTTTATTAGTTTAATAATGTACTATGGGCATCATACTAGATGTTAAATTTACCCATGACTAAAGGAATGTGCATGGTAAGGGTTAATTCCTCGATCTCATTATTATCTTAGATTGATTATGTGTAAGTATATTCTGGGGAATATTTATTATCCATGAGCATATTTCATAAAAGAAATTTAAAAATTATTATTTTAATGAACTCATTAACTAAAAAATAATTTTAAATTTTTTAAGTATTTATTCATATAAATCATTCTCATTAATGTCCATGTTTTTAAAATTGTTTTAAGGATTCTATTCTGTGGACGTGAATGTTTTAAAATGTTAATTCCTGAAACATTTTGAAAGTGGTATGGGAAACTTTGAATAAAAAATATATTTTAAATTTCATCATTTCTAAATTTTTTGATTTTTTAATGATTTCATGAAAAAGGGGTATTTCACTCAAGGAGTTTTACTGATCATTTTCAACATTATAGTTATCCTTTATTGGATATTATTCTTGATTAAGGTTGATTTATTATTATAAAATTCTCCAAATTGTATTGAATGATCTATGAGTTGTTTTACACTGGATATTCTATTTTTATACCATTTATGGTTTATGGTTTATATATTTACATTTCATATGCTATTTTTAGTATGAATGTTTATGTTATGTTTCAATCAATTCATATGAGGAATGTATTGGACATAGTAAGTGACAGGTGGAGCCAGCTATAGTTCGTCGGGTTATTGGTAGGATTGGTGAGGCAATTAGAGGTGGAATTGGCCGAGGCCTTTCCCAATTTGATATATTGTTTTCATCAAGGCCTAAATCATTTTTAGACGTCTTGGTCGAGGCCTTGGAAAAATGTTTTAGAATGCCTCGCATTTTACATTCCCTCATTATGAAATTAGATATTACATGTGATTATTTGACTAGTAGAACATCCATGTACATATTTATATGTTGTTATTAGCTTTATTTTCTCCTTATTTTTTTATGGTTTCTATTTAAATTACTGACGGTTTTATTATACATCTTTCCTTCAATGTTTATAGCTTCCACTAAATTATTTACCCTTAATAGGAATCGGAGCTCACCCCTTTCTTATGTTTTGTTTTCCCAGGATTCCAAGAAGTGTATTATGTTTGATATACAGGGTTAATCTAGGGGAATAATGGTGTTATCAATGGATTATTTTTTTGTGTTTTATGTTAGAAAGTGTAATGTGACATTCATGTATGTTATTTATTTTCCAAGACTTATAAACTGATCGGTCCTCGGGACATGATTCCTTGAAATCATGCCTATGTATTAAAATAATGCCTAGACTCTATGTAACTGGGGTCAGGGCATTATAATAAGGGTATGAGAACATAAGAATAAAATTTGGAAAACATGCCCTAGATATCTTGAATCATAAAATGTAGACATTGAAAAAATCATGCAATTTTATAAGATAAGAATCATAACAGAATCAAATAACAAGAACTATTAGTACATAGCATTAGAATAAGGAATATATTTGTGTCATGAAAATAATAATATAAAATTTTGAGCATGTATAATTAGAAACATGTTCACTAATTATGTTAAGGACCTAAAATTAGTCCCTCTCACAAACTTATGGATATGAAATCTGTTCCACTCATAACCTTATAAACATGAAAAATAGGTATATGTATAACAATTTGATTAGGTAATTAGGTTCATGTATAAAATTTGGACCATTTAATTATGTTCATTTTTTTCATATTTACTAATGATTTATCGATATTTATCTAATATATTGGATGGTGATATAAGACCCACCCATCATAAAATTAAAATCCTACACATGTGTACCACATGATCATAAACCATTAATCATATAAAAACCCATGAAAATAACTGGGTTTTAAAAACATTTCATAATAACATAACTGGTGGAAAAGAAATAGGATTAATAATTATACCATCATTGAATCAAAACTTAACCTATGGAAAATTAGAAGGTTTCATAGGAATCATTTCATCATTGACATGAACCATTCAGAAAAATAATAATAATGTTGTCTTTATATCATATCCTTAGTAAACTATAAGTAATATCAATGGATTTTATCTTATATAGAAATATAATTTTAAATAAAAATGACATTTAATGTTTCTTGAAAAAAATATTTGTTTATTGAAAATAACATTTTTAAAAGTACAAATTCATTATAAATTATGGAAGTATTTTTATTTTTAAATAAAAAAGTAAACATATAACATACACTTGAAATAAAATAATGTTCATCACATAATAAAAATTTTGTTCAAGCTGAAAATGTTAAAATAAATATTCATTTAACATTTTCAAGAATATTTAAATGAACCATGTTTTTAAAATGACATGATGATTCATTTATTAAAAAAATTAAAGTAAAATATAGGGTAAAAATACCATTAATAAATCATTTTTATAATTATGATAACATATTTTAAAAAAATATTAAAAGTGTTTTTAGAATAAAAAATGATTTTCATCTGAATAGAGAAACAGAGTCGGTTTTCTATAAAGACATTATTTTGGACTCATGTGTACATAATAAGAGGAAAATGAATTTAAATCAATTAATCTCACGTAATAATACAAATAAAAAATATAATTATAGATTTTATTTGGAAATATATCATTATATTTCATCTATAAAGTCATAAACAAAAATAATCCCAATAAATGATGAGATTACATCATAAAACAATTACCACTTTAATAACATTGATCTGTAATCCCCTTTAAAGAATAACATTATGTAAAACATAATATTTAATGAATTTTATAGGATTAATGATATAAAATGTAAAAGGGCCATTATATAATCCTGATAAAAGATGATAGGTGCATAACACAACTTATGTCTCAAATAATGAAATTTGAGACAAAAATCTATTACTAATTTGGTAAAATTTGAACTTTAAAAACCATGAAATACAAATACTCAATTGGATATTGAAATCACAATTAATTTTAGAAAAATAATACTAAAATAAATTCATGGTTTGTATATACACTACAAAAAAATATGAGGTGAATATGGCATGTGTCTCACCAAAGTAAATAGTGTGATAAAAATCTATTACCTTAAGCCCTGAATTACTTATTATACCTTCAACCATCCTGTATAATAAATACATGTTTGTTATAAATATATAACAGAATAATTTTTATATATATTTTTTCTTTATATTATTTACTTATGACCTTTTAGTACCCATTTATTATGAATTCTAAGTTAAAGTCACTTTTTAGGTAATAATTTCATTGTTTTTCACGTATGATTTGATTTTTTATTTTCCGAACTCCTAATTTTATCATGGATACATAATATATATAATTTTAGCCATGATAATAATATCATATATATTTATTATATATTTAATTATAGTAATAAACTATATTTCGATATAAAAAATAATATAAACTATTCATGGAGATAGTAGGTCGTATGTACGTATGAACATTTTTTTTCATTTTACCGATGTATTAAAAGAAATAATTGTGAATAATATATTTAACTTTAATAATATTTTTTATTTCATATTTACCAAATAATTTATTTAAATATTTCATTATTACCTTCCATGTAAATCGTTTGTGAATAACGAATCACATCGCTTCACAAGGTTGTAGTCCATCATACACACAAACAACATTATCTTATCCCCCATGAAATGGAATGTAAGATGATATATGTGACATGATGACTCTATAAGAATAAAAATATCATAAATATAAAATATAATAATGAAATAAATCCTTATATCAATCTATGATAGGTGTTTATGGAAAACAAATAACATCGGTTCCAGGGGCAGTAGTCCCCCAAACACACAAATGATGGTTTTGTATCCCTATTGATTAAAGTGGAAATAGATGTAGGTAATGCTCTTTAAATAAAAATATTTACGTATATTTATGATAATGATTCTATAAAATATTCATGGATTAATAATAATTGATGCATATGGAGGATGAATTAAATATAACGCTCGATTGCTGACATTACCTCCTCTCTGTACAATATCTTTTGGCTTCCACCAAAATTATACTTAGGATGAATTAATGAAAAAATTAAGGCATATAGGATGATATGATGGAATTATTGAATTTATTTTTTAAAAGTATTGGTTGAAACAAATGGCTTCGGTATTGTAAATAGGATAGGAGATGGTGTGACATTTTATAAATAACGTGACTACCATGTTTTTTATTTTTGAATTTAAAAAGGCGTACCTATGTTTATAAAATTAAAAAGGATCCAAAATGGTCCATTATCAATACATAGAGGTAATAATGTCCAAATATGGCCAAAATTGGTTTTTTAGAATCTTATAGTACGTTTTACCACTTTTCCGTTCAGTTTAACCCCTATTAAATCTGTTATAACCGTAACTGGGATAATAAATTCTAATTGACATTAATTTTAATTGTTGTCAAAAATTATGTTTTTATTATTAGATAATTTTAATTATGATTATTTAAAAATATTTAATTCATTTATCTACATTAAATTAACAATATAAGAAATATAAAATTTTAAATTTAACCCACTGAGGTGATGGGAAAATTGTTTTCCAAAGGGAAACTGTTAAAAACATTAAAAACAAATACATCAAAATTCAACAGTAAATAGATTAAAATTAATTAAAATACATTAATATATATTTAATTGATCTAATTTTTATATTAGAAACATATTAGGAAAATTTATATATTTTTAAATTCTTTAAAATAAATGATAAGTATTAATAACAACTGGTATTTTCACTTTTTATCAAAAAAATTATCTTCTCAGGATTTTATAAGAAACTAAAAAAAATGAAAATTTTGAGATGAAGATTTAAAAAATTTATTTATTTTGTTCATAAATTTTTTTATAAAATTAGAAAATTTTAATATTAAATTAATTTCTCTAAAGATGTGAATATATCATTTTACAAAAATAAATATTTTAAGCGTGAAATTTGATAGATTCTAATCTATTGTCTAAATGCATAATAGATTTATATTAAACACTTGATTGAATATAAAATATTTAAATTCCAAAAAAATAATTAATAAAATAATTTGTTTAATTTATTAATGTATACCTACTTTATGTGCATACATATAATTTTTCAGAAAAATATTTCCTTTATTTTTAAATAGTTTTCATTTTAATTTCTAATTAATTGTTCACTAAGGAATTAATTTTATATACATATTTAAACCATATACTTTCATTATTTATTTAATCATATTCAAACCATCCATTCAATTG
Source organism: Viscum album (assembly GCA_963277665.1). Taxonomy (NCBI): domain Eukaryota; kingdom Viridiplantae; phylum Streptophyta; class Magnoliopsida; order Santalales; family Viscaceae; genus Viscum; species Viscum album. Next base: position 1,988,293,428 of record OY728121.1, on the reverse strand, counting down.
GTTCAGTGATAAGTATCATATTAATTAATAATATTTTATTGTTATGAAACATTTCATTAAATGATCATGTTGTGTGTAATGCGATCTATAAATGAAATTTTGTTTATTTGAAGAAAAACATTTCAGAAAATGTTATAGTGTTACATTCTACTCCCATTAAAATCAATTTCACACTAATTATTTCACTTTTCTATAAATAGTGATGGGTACTTCTATTTTATGACATCCTATGGTTCCCATATTGCTTCCTTGGCTTAGTAGTTTCACCCCCCCCCCCAAACATTTACCAGTTGAGTGGTCTCATTTCGTAGAGCATTCTATTTACAAACCAAAATCTCCAACAATTTTTCCTCATTGAAAATATCATTCTCTAATGGTTTGACTGATTTAATTCAAAACATGTTATTGATCATGTGTTTACATCATTGATATAGATATATGGATCACATTGTGAAACTATTAGTGGTTAAGTAGAAGAGCAATGGGATAAGCTAGAGTCCTAATGTGATAAAAAAATTATAAGGGATCAATATACCTATAGGATAGCTTCCATTATTTCTTGAATGGTTAAATTAATTGAAACACTATCTCACCAAAATCAAATTAAATATCAAGTAGATGACCGTACTCATAATATTTCAATCCATTTTTATTGTCCTTAATTGTTGTGGAATGTCTCTAACATTCTCTTCCACATCATCAGCTATATTTGGTATCAATAACATTGTTTTGAAACCTTGTTCTAATATGTTGGACTTCTATAATTATTTCCAAAAATTACTTCACAAGTTACCATCTAAAATCTCGACTATAAGAATTTACTGTAATAAATTCAACTAGAGGGTGGCATTAATCCCAACTACATTTTTAAATCCGTTGAAGAAGATATTAGAATATCCTCTATGGTTTTAATTTTTCTCTTAGACTAATCATTTTTTAAGATCATATACTATGTGGAATCTCAACTCTATATCATTATATTTTTGATGACATCTCCATAACATTTAGGTAAACCTTGGATCCTGATCAGATATAATTGAATGTGGTAATCCATTCAACCTTACCACTTGATTAACGTATATCATGAATTTTTTTATATACAAATATTATCTGATATCGATGAAGTGTTATGAATCTATAAGGTGATATATCACAACCCATATATAATTATTCCCTTTATACATTTTGGGGAGTTTGATAATAAAGTCCATGATGATAATATCTCATTTCCATTATTTTATGGAAAATAGATGTAGTAACTGATTAGAATTTTTTCTGTCTACATTAACATCCTATAATACCAACTACTAAGATACATACTTGGAAATAGTTCTCTTTATTTTTTTACTAGATATAATATTTCACATAGTCCAGTGGTAGGCATTAATATCTTGTTTTTGGTTGCTGCCAAAAGGTTTGATGTACCTAGTTGGTCACATGGTCTCGATCGCATTTCCCCAAACAACAAAGGATGTTGACTAGAAGGAGGGACTTGGGTGTGATATTGGGGAAACTATTCCCTCATTTGCAGATTATGAACAGTAAAATAATAAATAATAAATATTATTAGAAGTAATAATACCATAAAATAAGTAAACAACGGAATATTGAAAGTAAATAAACAATTGGGGCACATATATAAATGTTGCATGTTACATTTTTCCAAAAAATTATCCAAACAATACAATATTGTGTAAATACAATTCTAAAACAAACTAAAAAAACAAGTAAACTCCCGCAGCATTTCAAGCCTTATCTTGGTACCATGCACGACCCAAAGAGGGTGTGAGATGAATCCCAATAGAAAACCACCATAATATCTATGATGAACTGTCAATGAGTATATATAGATTTTATTAATGGAAATTCATCAATGAAACTAGAAGTACACAAAAATTAAACAATCCTACAATTTCCATTTACATTAATTAGCATTTAATCATCATCATTTAGTCATGTAAGTATCACAAAAAGGCGTCTCAACAGACAACCCAATAGGACCAAATGCATGCTTCTGCATTGTCTTGGAAAACTAATCACAATCATTCTATATTTATAATAACCATTTAGATAGCTCAAACATTCTAACCCCACTGGCCTTGTAAAGAAATATTAAGGCAAACATACTATGAGGAAGAGCACACCATCAATTCGCCTATAGTCTTTCCAAAAAAACTACAAGCTCTCTAAAAAAGTAATCAACGTAAATTTCCATTGTGGTCTTGTAACATAAACTATAGAAAATAAGATGGATCACTCACCATCAATAAACCATGTGGTCTCGTAGCATGGAATATATAACAGACATTCTGGGGAAGCACTGAATGTCAATTCCACATGCGATCTAACTACACTAGGTTCTCATAGCCCTAGGAAATTCAATCATGTGTAAAAGATATAAATCATCTCAAATTAATCTCAACTACTACATGGATAATCATTTCCAATTCATATCACATGCATTTAAAATAAAGTCAAAAGACAAATGGTTCTATCCTATCATGCATGACAAGGAAACAAATTTTTCTTCATAGGCAACCTATACCAAATTGAATGAAACATTGAAACATGGAAACACACCCATGGGGTGTTCCTTAAACATGAAATTTCACATAATACAACTTCAAAGGACCATAAATCTAACAATCAATCTAAGGTATATAAAATTGAGTCCAATTTTCTCTAACCCGGAAAACCTGAGACATGGCTAATCAGCACAATGGAATATAAAACTCAATGATAAACAATTAAATAAAAAACCTTCTTCCTCGATGTTTTATGATCTATATAGTTGAACCTTTACCTTTTATTCAATCTAGAATGTTTTTGATCTACAAAAATGTCAATAACATTCAACCATGAAAAATTCAAGAAGAAGAAGAAATCGGAAGGAGCGGTTCAAGAAGAAGGAATGAATTACAAGTGGGATTCTAACGCACTCCCCAGAGATCGAATCTGAGAATAGTTGATGGATCAGTGGCTCAAAGAAGAACCATCCATATGTCAATCACCTATTTGATACATGGGAATATGAAGACATTTCTGGTGATTAGACACAACCCTAGTTTGGTTTATCAATTAAAAGAAAAATAACACAGTGTTTTCATTTAATGTACATGTCGTGTACATGCCCCACCCAGCCCCTGCATTTGGAAACCTCCAGGTCACCTCACCCTGCTATTTCTTGGTCGTTACATGGCCATACCAAAACTACCTAGGGAAACCATGTACACGGTGTGTACTTCCATGTACACGTTGTGTACTTTTAAAATATTCATAAACCCCCTTTTTCTCAAAAGCACACAATAACTAGATCTATACTTGAAAATAAGATTTGGGTTCTTACAAACATACCCCTTAAAGAAATTCATCCTCAAATTTCACTAAAATGGTGGTGAAGAAGATTCTTCGAACAGTTCTTCCCACTGTGATCGCACATTGGTCTCCCTCTCCCATGTCTTGTCATGTACTTAGTTGTGTTGCCACAACACCCGTACTAGAAGAACATACCTACCATGGAGAACCTTCACGTTGTGATCAAGAATCTATATAAGATGCTCCTCGAACAAAGTGTCCACCTCCAACTAAATATCATCGGGTTTAAAAACATAAGATCGATCTGAGAAGTGATGTTGTAGTTGAGAAAAAAGAAAGATGTTGTGCATAGCCCATAACATCTAAGGTAACTACAACTGATAGGCAACCGGCATGACACACTACAAAACCTCAAATGGTCTGACGTATCTCATTGAAAGCATCCACTATCTCATAATACATTGGTTAACCAACCTTGGATTGACATGTAAGAAAACCTGATCTCTAATCATGAACTCTAGAGGTCATCTCTATTATTCAGCATTATACTTCTTTCAAGATTGTGTAGTAGTCATCCTCTTCTGAATCAACTCTACTAGGTGTAAGGTCTCCTAGAACGGATGAGGTCCTAGCATAGCTTCCTCTCCTGCCTCCATCCTATATAGGGGTGATCGGCATGGCTTATTGTAAAAAGACACAAAATTTTCCATCTGAATAGTTCCTAAAAACTATTATTGAATGAAAACTCCACCAACGGTATATGATTCTCTGAAGAACCTCCAAAATCTAGGACACATGCTCCAAGATTTTCCTATCGTAACATAATTGTTCTCTAATTGGCCATCTCTCTGGGGATGGTATGTTGTACACAGAAATACTTGTGTACCCAAAGCCTTCTGTAGACCTTTCCTTAAATGTGAAGTAAAGTGGGTGTCTCTCTCTGAAACAATTAACCACAGAACCCCATGCAGTCATACAATTTATCTAATGTAAAACCTTCAATTCTCATCAACAGTGAAGGTATCCCTTATCGGTAAGAAGTGTGAAACCATTGTGATCATGTTGATAACAACCCAGCGATATCATTCCCTCAAGGAGATCTCAGAAACCCTGTCATGAAATCCATCGCAACATCATTACACATCCACATGGGAATGGTTAACAGAAATAAAATCCCCCCCAGTCACTAGTGCTCTGCCTTCTCCTACAGACAAGTGGAACATCTAATAAAAAATCTAGAAACATACATCTTTTTACCTGGAGACTAGTAATGATAGTGTAAATCTCGATACACCATGGTGATACAAATATGAACTATGAAAAATGAGAAATTAATACCCTACATCAGCTCCTTGCATATGTATTCTGAAAGCCATACACATAAATGAAAGCACAATATCTCATCCTCACCTATGGACCATTAGTATTAGTGTCCTCTCCAGACACACTCCCCCGTAGGAGTTGACCTTTAGATTCGGGTTGATGCCTCATTCGAACTCGATCAACTAGAGTATAGAGAACAAATAGAGATGAAAGAAACTTCATCCCCTGTCTATCATCCACCTCCTAATGCATCTTTGAGAACAAATACATAAGATTCCACTCGTTGTTGGACTCATGAATTGACTGTATTTGATTCCTCTTGCTCAATGCATCAACCATTGTTTTGACTTTTCCAGGCATGTAGGCAAGATAAAATTCCAATGTCTAATGGTACTCAACCCACCTTTTATGTCCCAAATTCAGGTCACATTGAGTAAAGATATACTTGATAATTTTTGGTCATTGAAAAGCACAAAATAATCTCCCAAAAGATAATCTCACCAACATCTTAAAGCATGAACAATTGTAGCTAACTCGATATCATGCATCAGGTAATTCCTCTCGTGTAGCCACAAGTGTCAAGACCTGTACACAAAAATTCCTCCCCCCTTAATAAGTTTTTTACCTAGCTCGGTAATTGATGCATCACAATAAATATGATAAATCTGTATATGCTCTAATATGATCAGTATAAGTGCTGAATTCAACCTTCCTTTCAGCTTCTGAAAGGCTAAATCGTAGGAATTTGTCCACAAGTATTTCACACCCTTCCTAGTCAAGCCTGTCAGCAACACTACTAAGAGTGAAATTTCATATATGAAGCACAAGTAGTAACCAACCTTTCCCAGAAAACACCATACCTCAACGATATTCTTCATCTGCTCCTAGGAAACTACTTCTCTAACTTTCTTTAGGACTACTAATACTCCTGTATCGGAGATAACATGCCACATAAAGTTAATTTGGTCCATCAAAAAGTGGAATTATGAGAGCATAGTATATAACTGATTCCCTCTTGGTGTACTAAAAATGATCTCATGATGTGTGGAATTGTCATGTTGAGTGTGAAAGTACACTATCATATCACCCATGAAAACAACCAGAAAAGAATCCATGTACGGATGGAACACACATTTCATCAGTACCTTGAAAATTTCAGGAATGTTAGTGAGAACAAAAGGCATAACCACATACTAGTATAGACCACACCTTATTTGAAAGGTTGTAAGAGGTCTCTTTGATGATATAATGCACAAATGATGATAAACAGTTCTCATGTAAATCTTCAAAAACACCCAGCCTCCTTGATGTTGATCATAGATATCAGCAATACTTAGTTATGAATATCGGTTATTTACTTTCAACCGGTTCAAATTTTGATATTCCAAACATAGTCTGAGGGTACGGTCGACCTTCATCGCAAACTAGACTGGTGAACCCCAAGGAGAATTATTGGGTCAGATGAAACCCTTTGCCTGCAACACCTCCAACTACTTCTTGATCTCATGTATCTCTGGTGTATTCATCCTATAAGGAGGAAGGGACACCGGTGAAGCCCCTATCACAAGATAAATATAAAATTCTACCTCTCCCTCTAGAGGCAAACCTGAAAATTCATCTCTAAATACATTCATGAAATCTTCAACTACTTGAGGAAGGTCCATCTGTAAAGTCCCATTGGCATGCAGATAAAGACAAGCAATATGGGATAAAACACATTTAAAGTCATGATTCTCAGGTCCAGCTCTGCTCGCCTGGACACACCATTTTCAATTACATAGAAAATATATACCATATGGTGATGTGAAACTCATCCTACAGTGATAACAATCAACAACTTCTTGGATGGAAACTAACCATTCCATTCTGAGAATGAAGTCATAACTTGTCATCTCAAACAAATAAAGGTCCCATAAAAAGTGACACCCACCAACCTCAAGAGGGAACTCCTTGAACTGACGTACACTGATCGTTCTAGTCCCCAACGGTGTGTCCAACATCAGGATATCATCATATGTGAAGATACAAAGCCCAATTCTATCCACAAAAGGCACATATATAAATATATGGGAAGACCATGTATTGAAAAGTGTATAATCTAAAACTGAGGCAATCAAAATCATACCTCTATCCATAGAGGGTCAAGGATCGTTCTCCATCTAGATCATATCCAGCATAAAATCCAGACCTGTGTCACGACATTGTGAAGCTTTCTGAAGTCTCTAAACTGATCCACCCAATGGATATAAAAATCATGTGTCTGGCCACTACGGCCACAACCACCACCTCGGCCCGAATGGCCTAAAGAACTCTATCCCCCAGTATGATGTGGAAATGGGGGTATTTCTCCAGTATGATGTGTCGAAACTAATCCAGCCTCACTAGCTGCTGGAAGGAGGGTGTTTCCGAAACACTGAAGATGTTCTATATTGCCACAATATCGGCACTCAACTAGGTATCTTGGAAACTGATGTTTATTATATCCTCCATTACTGAACTGGGAGATCACCACCTGGATACCTAAAGAAAAATCCACCCTTCATTGATCTCCAGGAAAAGACTCCCTACGGGACTTCCTGATATCAGTAGGAAGGGTACCAACTCTGGATGTTGAACCGCAGAAGCCCACAGCTCTAGAAACCCTCAGGTTGCGCTCGGTGATTAGTGACTTGTTGATCATATAAGATATGGAATTCAACCTGAACATGTTCACCTCAGATCGAACGTCATGTCAAAGACCATCCTCAAACATCGTCAAAAGGAATAACTCATCACCCTCCAAAATGGGTGTGAAGCATTGCAGCTATATGAAGCAAGAAGAATACTCCAAGACCGATAGAGTACCCACCTCCAAACTCATGAAATATCTAACTTGGTCATCTCTCAAGGTATCTAGGTAGAAGTAGTCATAGAAGGTACAATGAAACTCATCCCCAGACATAACTCACTGGCATCCTGCATGTGATGTCACATCCCACCATCTTTTTGACGAATCAAGAAGCATGTATGTTGTGATATTCAGCCTCTTTTCTAATGGTGTCTCAAGATGCTCAAAGACATATAGTATGGATTCTATCCATGACTCTCCAGTCTAAGGTCCTCCATCCTCTGATAAAGTGGGAGATTGCTACCTAGTATCTGGCGTATAACTGGAAGACACCTCGGTTTCATGACTATGCAAGGTCAACCACACACCTCAATTCTAGATTATCAAGGACTGAAACTTATAAGTGAAATGAAGAAGAAGAAAACAATCATGTTTTAAAAAACATAGGTACATGGAATGTATACACTCCATATGGCATGTTCCCTTTATTTTTAAAATTGTAATTTACCTCTTCCCACCCTTGTCAGGTAACAACCCATACAGACGGCATGTTCTCCTTGAGACACAACATGTACTTGAATGTTCTCTCCTACCTAAGTACATCTACAAGGCTATAATTTCACGACTCCATAATAAAAAATATATGTGGCATGTTTAGGTCAACATCAATGTGTAATAAAATAATTTTACCTAACCGTGTGGTTGGTCACACGGCTGGAGACACGGTCAACCTCCACCCGGTGTGTTCACACTGGAAACTACATGTACTACTCGATGTTTATCCACACGTGTCATTAGTCACACGGCCGGATACATGGTCACTACAAAACAACGCATACTCAAGTTTCATGACGTCTTCCATAAAAAATTCCCTAACCAAATTCATCTTCCCACACATTCAGCCACATAGTCAAATACAACACAGCATGTATAAAAATTACACAACCTGTTTTGAAGAAAAACATGTTCCTCCCAAATAAAATGATACATAGTGTGTATTCATCTTCACACACACCATGTATTTTGGGTGTTTCTAGATATTAAGCCTTAGAAACTACTCTGGAACCCCATAAAAACACTGAAATAAAAATTAAATTACTATATTCTGATACGTGGGGGCCCATACTCCTCGTGAATCAATGCTTGAAATGATTTTCATGTATATCACAATGTATAATAGTGTAATCAATCATATAATCCACAGAATTCTGATCCATTAGGGCCCATAACACCTGAGGGACACAATTTTGTTTCCAATTAAAATGAAACATAAAATTTTCCAACAGCCTATCAAAATAGTAGGTATTCTATCATGACATTTGTCACAACAAAATTCATATCTAGCACAACATCTATCACAAAAACTTGAAATTAGAAATGCATCCTAAATGGCATGAAAAAATGCATGACCTGTGATCTCTAACAACTGTCTATATGATGCATGATATGACTTACCCTCGTCTCATTAGGTTGCAATAGAAATAGAACCTCGACGATATACATCATAACAACACAAATCATTTGAATTAGCCAATGGTAAAATAAAATCTAATATAATAATCGAAAAACTAGAAATATTTCAATAATTGAGGATACTTTTATTTTCCATATACAGGGGTTAGCTACTCCTAGGCACAACCCATTAACAACTACCTATTCCTTCCTATACCTATCTATAGGCTCCAAATTGTAAGACAAATAAGAAAATAAACATTTTCTGATACCACATTGTAACATTCTGTTTCTGGGTGCTTCCCAAAAGTGCCTCGTAACCCGTTTGTCACATGGGCTCAAGCATATTTCAACAAAAACCAGTGGATACCGACAAACAGTGAGGGCCTTTGGTGTGATTGTAGGAAAACTATGCTCTCTTTGGCATAGTATTCATCCCAGAAAAACAAATAAAAAATAGTTACATAAGAAGTAGTACCATAAAAAAAAGTAAACAGTGGAAGACTAAAAGTAAATAAACAACTGGAGCACATATAAAAATGATGCATGTCACCTATGTTTAGGAAATCATAAAAATAAGACAATTTTCTAAAATTCAATACTAAACCAAATTAAAAAAAGAAAATAAATAACCTATATCATCATTGCAAGCCTCAGATTCGTCTCATGCTCTTCAAATCTATAAAAATCATGTACATGAAGAACTAGGGTGCCTTCTATTATCTACAATTGCAACCATATAGTCTTTTTGGATCCAAAAACATTACCCAAACATTGTGGGAGAAGATTCCTAGTTGGAAACCCCCAGAATATCTATCCATAACATTCAGTGATTATATATAGCTGGTAATAATGGAAATGAAGCAAAGAAACTAGGAGTACACAAAAGATAACTATCTTACAATTTCCATTTAAATTAATTAGCATTTAATGTTCATTATTTAGTCAAGTATGTATCACAAATTGGTATCTCAGAAGACTACCTAACTGGACCGAATCCATGCTTGTTATTTGGTTTGGGAGATTCATAAAAAGCATTCTATATTTACATTAACCCTTTGGCAAGCACACACAGTATATCCCCTCTCTCCAAGTAATGCAATAAAAGGAAAATACACTCCAAGGAAGGAGTCATCGTCAATTCCCACTATGGTATTTACAAAACTACTACAGACCCTCTGTAGAAGCTCTCAATGTCAATTCCCCATGTGGTCTCGTAATGTAAACTATAGACACTCAGAGGGAGAACTCACTATCAATCCCCCCAACAGTCTTGTAGAATAAAATATATAACAAACACTCTTTGCAAGCACTCAACGTCAATTCCCCCTGTGGTTTAACTACACCAGGTCCTCACAGCCCTGTTTAATTCAATCGTGCGTAAATGATAACAAGAATCCCAATTTAATCTAAAATACTACGTGGATAACCAATTCCAATGCACATCAGAAGATATTTACAAGAATAAAAATGACAAATTGTTCCATCCTATTATGTAAGGAAATGAAACAAGGTATGCCTCATAGGCAACCTAGACCAAACAACCCTAAACATTAAAACACGGAAACGAACACATGGGGTGTATTAAAAATATGTAATTTGACATAATATAACATCAACAAACCCAAATTCAAATAATAAATATAAGTATGATAAAATAGGATTCAATTTCTTTAATCTTAAATACCTAGAACAAGGGTAACCGGTGCATTGGAATATAAAACTCAAATAAAAACAATGAAAGGAAATAAACCACATACCTAAACTTTTTACGATCGATATAGTTGAACATCATCCATTGAATCGACCTAGAACATATAATATCTACAAAAACGTCCAAAATGATCAACATTGAATAACTCAAGAGTGGAAGAAATATTGAGGACAGGATCAAGATGAAGGAAGGACTCACCGGTGGGATTCCAACGCACCAACCAGAGACCGAATCAGATAATAGATGACTGATTAGTGGCTTGAAGAAGAATTGGTTGTACGTCACTCTCTTGTTCAGGACATGGGAAGAATAATACCTTTTTAGTGATTAGATGTGACCTTGGTCTAATTTAACAAATAAAAGAAAAATTACATCGCATGTTCATTTAATGTACATGCCTCAATTGGACCACGCTTTATAAGGACTCCAGGTCACCTCACACGACCTTGTCTTGGCCGTTACACTACTAGTACACAGTTCCCCGTGGCGACCTGGTACAAGGCGGGTACTTACAAGTACATGGTTTGTACTTTTAAAATTTTCAGAAATTACCATTTTTCTCAAAACACCTGAAAACAAGATCCATAACTAAAAAGAAGATCTGGGTTCTTACATATATCATAGTTTCCCTTCAGTTAAGGGGTTAAGACATGCATCATTCCTGGATACAATAGGGTTTCTACCAACTTGTGAGTTATCCTTTAAAAAAACTATATCAACAAACTTTCTAAATCATGATGAAATTTCAATAACTCATAATTACCTTAACATAAAATATTAGATAAAACCTCAATGTTACCAATACCTTTAATCATATGCCCATAAAATATAAATCCATTCCTCCACAAATAATTTTTTCCCACTAAAACATACCAAAACCCAAAGCATGTATTTCTATAAATGTCTCCATAAATATAATTAATCCTGATATACTCCAATTAAATAAAATTTAAAAAAAAATCTAAGACAGTGAATTTATGATCAATTGTAAACTCATAAACACGTGATGGTATCCCTAACTCTTATATTAATCATAAGTAGAGACATATATTCTACCAAAAATTATAAAATCCTTATATGATTCATGATTCATGCAACCCATATACAATTATAAAAAAAAATAATTCTACAATATAATCCAAGAATCCAAATACATAAATACTTCAATCCATCTAATTATATTATTTATATAAAATAGGTCTGTCCTGGATCTAGAACATTATTTTGGGGAAAGGGATTAGACTTAGTGAATTCCCATATTCCACACATAAAATACATTGAAATCAAACACACCTTTTCACTCTATAACTTTATTCTTCACATAAATAACATATTATCATCCATTTATATATTTATCTAGGGGATTATTCCTATATTCATGGAAAGTAACAAGATGAATATTCTTTCACCTATATTCATTACCACATGAAATTTCATAAAATTTTATCTTCCTTATATTTTCTTCTTTTTATAATCTCATCGAGTTTAATATTGTTAATCATATATTGTGATATCTGATTAGGAAAAATCAAAATATATAGCTCTATGGTCATCACCTAAATATGTTTCTCATGGTAACTATATTGTCTCTATGATTCAATGTTAACATGATTAATTTTATACGCATCCATTGACTAAAAAAATATCATAGTGTGAGGAACTATAATCATAGTACTAAAACCTCATAATCCAGACAAACCACTTATAGGATGTCTATAAAATGACATATTAATTTAACTCTATGAAACATTATGCTTAACCAAGGTCATTCATGGTCATTTTTGAAATACATCAGTATGGGTTTAAAAAAATTGAATTTATTCTCTCCGAGTGATGAACTAGCTTTTTCACAAGGCATATATTCTTTCAACAGTCAATGATCGAGTCCAATACAATGTTCTTTTTTGTATTAATTACCCCTTGGTACGTTTATGCCATATCCATATCCACTTTTAGCATCATGATAGGGATGAAATTTATTGGAAACCACTCTCTCTATCTTTTACCAAAATTCTAGGATATATTCCTATATTTTGAATCATCCTTATATTTATCATTAAATATATCCTTAAATATATCACTAATGTTTTATCATCCATGTTTTCAATGATTAAATAAAAAAAGAACTGATGCAACTATAAAGACCCAAACAACTCAAAAAAATATTATGTCTTATTTGATTAATATTAATTACATAAAATTATGTTCCTTTTCATCATCATTTAGGTCTAGTGCCTTTGGAAACAAGGGAAAATAATTAACGAGTCCATAACTGAGCTATGTCATCTCTCACTATGTTCATTGTAACTAACTCCCATCATAGACATATCATATATAATACCATTCACTACAACACAATGAAATGACATATAATAAATGGTGATCCCAGATGCATAGAAAGTTTAAACAATAGATATTTCAATATATCATGTGAATAAGGTTATGAGAATATGAGAATAACATCTAAAAACAAACCCCTGCAAATCATATATCATAAAATTTACTCATGGAATAAATCATTATTGTTAATAAGATATGAACCATAATTGAATCAAATAAATATTACCAAGATAAAACAACATTGGATTAAGGCGTATTTTAGGGGTACATAAGTAAGCTTATAACATTATGAACTTGTAAAATTATAAATTTGTTCATTCATTTTGATAAGGAGCTAAAATTAGGCTCTATTATAAAATAATGGAGTTTATAACCAAATCCATTCATAGCCATATGGACATGAAATCTAGTTCCATGCATAACATTTAGAACATGTAATCTAGATTTCAAATAACATTGTTAACATGTTATCAGGTTCCCTCATTTTTTATTTACACAAGATTTATCAATATTTAACCAATGCATTAGTGGAAATTATAAGCCTTAAACGAACATAATGAAGATTTTAAAAAATTAATTTTATCAGAACCCATGAAAATAAATCAGTTGTATAAACATTTCATCATACCATAACCAATAGAAGATGAAAAGGTCTCATATTCACTTCAGCATTTTATCAAAGAATAACACGTAGAAAAGAAACAGGTTTCATAAGAATCGTGTTAAAATAATTAAAATACATTCAAATAAAAAATTATAATTTATTAAGTGGTTAATATCTCTAATAAATAATATATAACAACAAAGTATGTCACTTTATATGGAAATTTATTTTGAAATAAAAATCACCTTGAATGTTTATTGAGAAAAAATTTCATTTATTCAAAAACAACATATTTAAAATTTAAAATTCATAAGAATATGGTGTACATATTTTAAATTTTAAATAAATAAGAGAACATATTAAGTAATCTGTAAATAAAATAATGTAAATGAAATCGGGAAATTCAGTTTTTTGTCATAGCTATTAAAATAATGATTTCTTTCAAAGTTTTCATAAAATTCAAACATGCCTTATTTTGAAAAATATTATGAGGAATACATCCAAATAATATTAAAAAAAAATAAAAATGGTGAAAATTTATTTAAAAAATAATTTCAAGTATTTTAGAAACAAATTTGAAGTTTTTTCAGAAAATATGATTTTGGATGAAAATATACTTTTGACTAAAGAGAGAAACAAAGTCATTTTTCATTAAAAATATTCTTTCGAACTCTTGAGTACAAAAATAGATGATAATGAATGTAAAAAAGGTATTATCTTGGAATAATAATATAATTATAAAATTCATAAATTTCATGAGAAATATATAATAATATTTCATTTTATAAAACATTGACATAATTAATCTTGATAAATGATGTGATTGTATCAAAAAATCATCACCACTTTGGTAACATTCAATCATAAGCACGATGAAAGAATTATAGTAAGTGAAACATAATATATCATGAATATAATGAGATTCATTACATAACAAGTCAATGGAGCAGTATATACACCTCATAAAATAACAAAGGTGCATAACATAACATATTTCTCAAAGAAGGAAAATTAAGACAAACAACACTACTGGTTTGGTAACATTGGAACCGTCAATCCCATGAATGATGGATCATAAAATGGATATGTAAATATAAACATTTTTCAGGATAATAATTATAAAATAATTAAACGGTTAGTATATAAATCACATAAATTAAATATGTGGTGAATATAGCATGTGTCTCACAAAAGTTAAATGTGATACGAAAATACCATACCGCATGTTTCAACATTCACCATACATATTCAAAACATATATATAATAATGTTATTATAAATATATTATGGAATAATAATTACATATACATACCATATATTATTTACTTATGATCTTTTATTACCTAGTTTTTAAAAAATTTATTCTAAAGTCACCTTTCGGGTAAAAACATGTTTGTTTTTGTGGTATGTTTTGATTTTTATTTTTGGGTCCTAATACATCCATTATGATTAAATAATATAATTAATTTTAACCATGATATAAATATAATATATAATCTTTATATATATATTTATAGTAATCCATAACATTTGGACATAGAAGATGATATACACAATTCAAGGAGACTATAGGTGGTATGTATAAATGAACATTATTTCCATTTTCTTGAAAGATTAAAAAAATAAAGGTAAAAAATATATTTAATTTTAATAATAATATTTATTTCATATATATCACATTTTTATTTTTAAAAGTTTTCTTATTACTTCTATTTAAAGCTTATGTAATGAACGAATCACATGGCTTCGTGGGGTGGTATTACATTGTTATCATGAATGAAATTATCATATAACCAAATGAATGAAAAGTACGATTTTATATGTTATATAATTATTAAATAAGAATAGTATTATCATAAATATTACATATATTCATTAAATACATCATTATATACATCTATGATCTCTAGTGATGAAAAATGAAAAACATCAGTTCCATAGGCGGTAGTCTTCTGTACACTTTAATAGTGATTTAATATCCCATATGATGGGTGTTGACATGGTTTTAGATAATTACTTTAATTTACAAAACTATTACTGTATTTATGATTCATAGGTTACAATATCATCATGTTTTAAAAAATTGAATGAGTTGGTGGAAGTAATAAAATAAAATTCTCAGATATGGATGTTGGTATACATTGAAAGGCTTCATAGTTAGGATTTATGAATGATCTAAGGATTATATGATGATATGAGGTAACTAAATAATATATTTAGTAATTTTTTTCTAATACAAATGGTTTTGTATATTTTAATAGGATATTATAGGTGGTTCCCTTTTATAAGTGACATAAGTGGCACACTCGAAATATTTGAAAAGAAAAAGGTGTACCCATGTTATTCACAAGATAAATGGCTCCAAAATGGTATATCATCAATCCTTATAGGGGATAATGTCTAAATATATTCATCTATTGGGTGATGTAAATGTTTCTAGTCATTGATTCTCTAATATTAAATATTTAACCCAAAAAAGTCTATTTTAACAAAAATCTAGATACTTATGTTTTACTATTTTTAATATTTATTATGGTAAATAATTAAGTAGAAATTATTGGATAATATTAATTATGTTGATTCCAAATTTTAATCACTTTTCACAAATTCAAATCATATAAGTGGAAAATGTTATTTTAAAGTCATTATTTTAGACGTGAAGACAATGTGATTTTCCAAAATAAAAATTTTCAAAATCTTATAAACATTTTATATAAAAATTCAATATAAAAGTGAATAAATTGACCAAAATTGGATTAATGTATATATATTTGATTTTTTTTTAAATCATTGTAAAAAAATAGGTTTTAAATTTTTTCAAAAGAAATGAAAATTCTTATTTAAACCCAGTATTTTTCTAATTCGTCGAAATATTTATCTTCTTAGTAAATTCAAAAAAAATTAACCCTTAGATAATATTGAAATTTTTATTTAAAAAATTAATTTATTTTTTTCAAATAAATTTTCTAATATGTGAATAAATTTAATTTTAAAATATGTGTGTAAAAGGTGAAAAATTAATTTTTAGAATAATGATATTTTTATTCATAAAATTGGATTTATTTGTATCATATATCTAGAAAACACTTAAGATTAATGGTATATTATTGAATATATTATATATAAAACTCAATAAAATCATTCACAAAATATATTTTTCTCATTTATTAAGGTGAAATGGGTTTCTGTTTATAAAAATAAATATTTCAGAAAAATATTACCTTTATTTTTATATAGTTTTCATTTTATTTTCTATTATATTGTTCACCAAAAATTTATTTTATATGCATGTCTAATAAATATATTTTCATCATTTAGATAGTATTATTAATACCCCTATTAAAATGGATTGATTATAACAATCATACAGAACATTACTATTTTAATATTATTCCACATTTCATTAAAACTCTATGATGTGTGTAATGAAAGATATCAAGGAAATACAATTTATTTTAAAAATTATATTTCATACAATCTCAGGGTTTTGAATTATCTTTTGTTGTTACCATAACAATGTTTTTCATGTTTTTGAAATTTAATTATTATTATTATAATAGATTAAATTAATTAATTGATAGAATATATTCTTAGGATATAAAATATTTATTGTATATCTATTTCTGGTTGAGAGATTCTCCATCAATGATTGCTTCATTTTTATCTTATAATCATATTATTTAATCAACCTATAAATGAACTCATCTATGAGTGTTTAAATGATTAATGGACACCACCATCCCATATATTCTCTTGTTATTTGTATTTGAATTCGTTTGTGATTATGTGATGCTATATTGGAGGAAAACATGAAAATTAATTGTTTAATGAACATAGATTTAATGACACAACATGTTTTGGGAATAGTTAAGTGGAATATTGAATGAAGACATCTCAGAAAATTATGGATGAATATAAATATCACCAAAGTGGTTTTAATGAGGATCCTAATGTAATGGGATTAGTTTATAATGGAGGTATGGATAGAAGTGGAGGTGAAGATAGTGATTAGAGAATAAAATCTTGTCAAATAAAAATCAAAATCTCAATAATTTTTTTAAATACAAGTATTTTTGTACTATACCACTCACTATGTATTCCTTCATTTGAATATTCCATGTTATATTTAATGCCACATGACATGTATCCCCCTTGATATTCTCAATACATGACTTAGAAATAGTGGTGATATGGTTATTTGTGATTTCATATAACTTTTTTCATGTGATTTTCTGTCAGAGTGTGTGAATCTCAAAAACAATTCAATTTATCATTTGACCTTTTTTCACTACATATCATCATGTTGGAACTACAAAACGTTTCTATCATTCTCACACACCGTTTGTAGATAATAAATTAGTTTGATGTGTAAAAGATACAAATTCCTTATGGACACAAAATTCATAGCCACCATGTATCCAACAAAGTCACTCTATACATCTAGGGAGGCGACCAATATATATCCAAAGTAAAATCCTTCAGTTATATTTGTCCTACATGTCTTCTATTTCTAGAGATATTTTTTTATTTTTCATATGAGTAAATTCGAATTTCATTGGATTATATCAATTTAAATTATGTACATCTAATCCATACTTGAATTGTAACCCATTATAGCCACTATGTTTGTGGGTTTCTAACAATTTAAGATATGCTAGTATATGAATATCCTTTTCTAGGAACCCTACATATCATGTACCGTTCTAGAAACTACATTTATTAGTAAATTTATATATTTCTTCCCTATTTATCACTCTAATTCTAGTTTAGTACTTATCAGTAGTATATTAGGAGTATCTTCTTGGGTAAAGAATGATAAAATTACCCCCGATCATTATAGACTAATAAAATAATGTTTCATAATATTATTATATAATATCTCTAATAGAGATATAATAGGTAGAGAGATAAAAGTTTAGATCATTGATTAATTAGGTACTCCATGGCATTCCCATGTATGATTCTACATATATAGAGGTTTTTGTACCCACATAGTGACACTTTCATGATAGGGTGTAGTCACCTATATGGTAATTGACTTATTTTTCTCAATTGTATGTTAAGGAGTGGTCCTTCATCATTATACTTTTTCTCCACCATTTATCAAAGTGTGGTCCGCCACCAATAGAATTTGCAATCCCTTATATGTTAGGGTGTGGTCCTTTACAAGGCTCAGGTACTCCCATTGTTGATATACACATACCTCAATGAGGAATTAATTGGTACTACATTTATATAGTGGCCCAATGGAAGTTATAGAAGAAAATATCATCAATATTCATATAAATTATGATTTATTGGCATATAGATACCATTGGGACACTATCAACGTTGAAATCCTTTAGGATACTGTTTAGTTATGGATTTTATCTAGACTATTGATGACAAGTATTATAGAATATACACAATCCTTGGTTTCATTGGTTTCATGTGGGATACAAAAATTCATGAACCTATGCTATAAAGATTTTGTTTCTCCAATTTCATGTGGTTGATATAACATTATAGAATAATTAATATCTTTAAGATACTTTTTATTACTTCACATACATGGATTTGTGTTGAATTGTTGGCTTGATCTTACTTATTATTTTTAGGGCATCCTACATGGTATTATTGTACTCACCCTTGTAGCGATTAATGTTCACAAGTGTTGTTTCTAAGTTGATGTTGAAAAATTTGTGATAACATTAGTGGACATGAATCATGTGGAGTTATAAGATATGATATATAGTAGTAGATGATGGTTTATCTAAGATATTATCATAGATGGAGTCTATTAAAGGAGACAATGTAGAAGGGAGGTATCATCCCATAATTGGGTTTAGTTGTAATTGGTGGTTATTTACTTCTACATAAGTATTTATATCTTTGATTTTTTTTTCGAATGGTACATGGAATTGATGCCACATTATCCCATTGTATGTATTTTAGTTGTTATATATCATTCTATTGTTATTGTTGGATGTTATTATATATTAGTAATACACACACACATAAATATATATATATCATTTTTTTATAGTATAATTATACACATTTATGATTGATTCTTTGGTGTTAGTCACTACCCGCAAACCTATTGGAGGTCGGCAAAGGTTGGTATACAAAACAAATATCAGTTACCTAGGTGGGTACTTGATAGGTTGGAATATGTCAACTAGGGATTAGAGATAGATCTATGTGTCCCTTTTATTTCTTATACTTAAGTACACATTTTTTTATTTTCTATTATTCTTTGATTGTTATACCAAATGGAAGTCAATTATCATAAGAATGTATGTATGTTTCGTTAAGAAGAAACCATTTTTAGTTTAGTTTAGTTATATTTTCTTATTCCACATGATATTGTTTATTTAATTGTAATTTTTTTATTTAGTTTATCTATTATTTTATATATGATCATAATTTATTATAAATAAATGTAAATTAATTCATTATTAGTCCTTGATAATATTTTTTATCCTCTAATAATAATTTATTGAAACTATGGTTTAATGGAAATATAATTAAACTTTGAAGTAACTAATTCTATCAAGATATTATAAGATAGTATCAGATTCTATGTACTCGTTTAATTTTTTTATTTAGTGTTGTTAGAATACTAGAGATACTATTTCTCAGAACTTTAGAACCAAGATAGAAATAAACCGTTGATAATATAATTATAATGTAATATAAAGTTACTACGGTGATACAAGACATTATTGAATTTTTAAATTTTGTATTATTAGATTCAATTTTTGAAATATTTATTAATTTAGATTATTGTATATTTATAATACAACCTCTATGGGTAAGTATTTGGTTATTGAAGTTGATAATAATTTTTCAAATATAATTATTAGATAAATGATTCTATGTTTTTCCATGTCATCATAACATAAATTTATTTGATCAGAAAAATAGAAACTACACAGAAGTAAAAAAGGTCCAAGAGAAGCTCGAATCAGATTGTTAAGAGGGAGGAACTAATGGAGTCCAAGAGAATCTACTCAAAAAAAATTCACCCCCTCCAAAGGTAGGACATGAGACTAGGGTAATAAGTTTTCTTCTCACATTAAGTTTCTTGGTAAGCAGGGAAGTAAGAAAAAATTCCCATTTATGCCATGTGGGATTATCATCCCTACAATTGTGCATGAGACCCTTTTATCTATGAATTATATAAGAAATAGACCATGGAGAATTACCAATACCTAATAGTGGTGATAAATGAAAATAGAATCCATCTTGACCACCACGAGATGGTTGTCTCTCTAGATATGTCATTTGAGGCTAGTGAGCATCGCTTTTGCCTCTTCTTGATGGAAGTCACACAGAATTTCTAAATTTTTTGTTAAATGAAAATGGTTAAATATTAAATTATTCTTGAGTTGTATATATTAATTATTTATCCCAATATTCTAGTGGTTGTGTAACAGCATAGGACCCGTACTCAATGATCCTATACTAAAATAATGTACATTACACTTTCATCTAGGATATAGATATTTCTCACCCATTTTTTCCTATCGAAACCTTACAACATAAAAAGGAAATCATTGAAAACAAAAATTCCCTAATACCATTAATGTTTATAGTCTTAAAAAAATTGAGAAATACTCCTACATAAACAATTCACAATTCATCAAATGAAAATGTCTTCCATTTATCACATCTTTTCTAATTCCAATTTTGGTCATCGACAACATCCTTGGAAAATTATTTATAATCATAAATTATTTAACCTCATTATTAAAAATTATGTAAAAGAAAACACAATAAGGGTGTAATGACCCACCAATTCTCGTTTTCTTGAGAGTAAAATGGATTATTACTAGACCTTAAGCGACATTCCCATGAGGCCAAAGGCTGGTTATAAATGCTGAAGGGTTTCGAATACATGTTGGGGGACAATTTACCCTTTTTGAAATAAACAATAAACCAACCAAGCATAAAAAAACATTCACTATATGATGAATGAACAAATGAATGACAACTAAAAAACTTTATTTATGTCAAACCACATCAAGTACACAATAGAGGAAAAACAAGCCAAGCATCAAAGTACACAGTGGATGAACAATTCACAAATCTCAAAAGACACCACGACTTCGTGCTCCACAAGCTCCAATCTCCACAACATCTCCCAAGAATCATAGTGATCCACTACCAATAAGATGCTTTACCTTTACCTATATCCTATAAAATGGCATCTGAAAAACACCAAAGTGCCAATGCAGGTGTGAGTATAAAACTCAATAGGTTTCCCCAATGACATCCATTCTCATGCCACTAGGATAGAAGAGTTAGCAACATTTATTTAAAAACAATTTATATAAATAGTTTTCTCAAAATTAGTTTATAACTAAATATAAACAAGTTTCCAAGAACATTAATAATCAAAGAAATTACCAGAGCAATTCAAACCAATTTTCCATTAAGTTATTTTCTAGAAAAATATACAAACAAGCTTTAGAACCATTTCACATACATTCCCTTTTTGCAAACCCAACCATTCCACAAACCCATGCAACCAACCATGCATGCTTCCTAGAAGAGGGGAGAAGCCATAACCTTTATCCATCCCAACCATGATGGGGGAGACTTCATACCCTTATCCAACCAAAATGAACATGAATGGTGGATGGGAGAGAGCCTTAACCCTTATACATCCCAACACTGATGGGGGACACCACTAACCCTTATCTGTCCCGAATGCAATATGAATGTTTGATGGGGGGAGACCAAACCATTATCCATCCCAGAATGATGGGGGAGACTCATAACCCTTATTCATCCCGAGTTCAATAAGAATGTTCACAACCATATATTCCCAGAAATCATTCCAAAATAACCCTTTCGATAAAAACTCATTTCTATTGAAAACCATTTTTTTTTAAACGATTTAAATGCAACCACATTTCAATTCTAAACCAATTCAAAAAAACACCCTTTTTTATTGAAAACCAATTCCATAAAATTCATTTCAATACCCAACCATTTCAATAAAACACCCTTTTTATTGAAATCCCATTTTTCATCAAACCAATTACAATTCCATCCAATCAATAATTTAAAATCATCATTTTAAATTAAGAATCCAAATCACATTGCACAACAATTCACCAAGATTTATCAATTTCACTAAAACCATAAATCATCACTAAAGAAGATTTATTACATGATTTTCATAATCAAATCAATTAAAACAAACCAATTTGAAATTAATATAATCAATTCTAATAATAGGAGTCGAGGGTGAATCCACCAAACTCAATGGTTTTGAAAAAAACCCCAACAAATAGAGAACGCACAAGAAAACCAGGTTGATTCTCCAAGAACCCACCTTAGATATCTTCTCCTAGATAGATCAAGACCAAATATCATTATATTTGGAATCCACACACTTAAATCTACCCATAAATGGTGTAGATCTATGAAACCGAGAGAAGAGGTGAAGTAAATCTAAGTAGATCTAAGAAACCGATCAAGAACGATGATGAATGATCCCATAGCTCAAGAATTCGGCTTCGATTCACCAGGAGAAGCCTCCAGATCACCTCCAGAACAATGGGAGAACCTTCTATGAACATAAGAGAAGAAAAATCCCGAGTTAGGGCCGCTAAGGAGGAAAAAGAGCTACATAGAGAAAAAAATGTGTGAGATCCACTATTAGAGGAACTTGTTTAAGTGGACGCACAGTTTTCTTGCACAGTTAGACAAACCGTTCTCTAACCATGCATTGGCCACTGCCTTGGTAGACACCCCACGCATGGTTTGGCCGCACAGTTAGACAAATCATGCACCACCCGTGAAGAATCTACTTCCTAAAGGGGAAACTACACATGGTTTGGCCGCACTGTTTAGACAACCTGTGCGACACCCGTGCAACTTCCCCTTTGCCTCAAAACATCATTCAATGTTTTCCCAACTCTCCCATTCATCACCCTTAAACATTAAAAACCAAGAAAATCATCAAGTAAGGGTTACATACCAGAATCCATGGGTACTAAATTCAACCGACCATTGGTGTTTCCGTCCTCGGATATTAGAAACCCCTCACCCAATTGAATGAGTTCTGGCCACTGCCCTTTCATTTCCTTCTCACGTTCCCAAGTCTCTTCCTGAATCTGACCATGCTGCCATAAAACCTGCTCTAGACCGATGTTTGTTCCTCGAAAGAGATTCTCTTGACTATACACAATTTGTACTGGGATATGTATCATCGAAGCATCTGGATCTAGGTCAAAGTGATCCCATCTAATCACATGGTCTAGATCAGGCTGATACTATTCAACTGAGATACATGGAACACATTATGCATCGAATTGAACTATTGTGGTAATGTTAACCGATATTCCACCTCTCCAAATCGTTCCAGTTTATCAAAATGGCCAATGTATCTATGAGATAACCTTACATGCTTCCCAAAATAACGATTTCCAAGCCTTGGATAGATCTTCAAGAAGACATGATCACCCACAATGAATATCAATGGTCTTCGATGGTGATCTGCATATGATTTCTGATGACTCTGAGTTGTCTCCATCCTCTTTCTAATCAATTGGATCTTCTCTGTTGTCTCTTGTAAAAGTCTTGGCCCAACTAGTGATGATTCACCCGTTTCCACTGAACAAAGTGGAGTACTATAAGGATGCTCATACAATGAATCAAATGGAGCCATGCATATCGAGGCTTGATAGCTGTCATTGTATCAGAATTCCACTAATGGTATATGCTCCTTTCATGAGCCACCAAAATCCATTACATGGTCCAGAAACATGTCTCCCAACATTTGTATCGTGCGATTGGATTTCCCCTCTATCTGGGGATGATATGTCGTGCTCATAGTCAACTAAGCTACAAGGGCTAGCTGTAATGATTTCCATAAATGAGATGTGAACCTTAGATCTCTATTTGAGACTATATACACCAATACACCATGCTACTTTACCACTTATCATATATATTTTTTTTAATAACATCCACCATATGGATTTCATTAATGGGGATGAAATGGGATGACTTGGTTAGACGATCCACTATCACCCAAATGGCATCGTGTTTCCAGACCGTACTAGTATTATCTATAAAAAAATCCATTTCAATTTGATACCATTTCCACACTAGGATGGAAAAATATTGTAACATACCATTTGGTCTCTAATGATATGTTTTAACCTGCTGACAAGTTAAGAACCGTGAGACAAACTCATCCACCTTCCTTTTCATGCCACTATACCAAAATTGCGGCTTCCACGCCTTATACATATTTTGTGTACCTGGGTGTACATCCCATCTTGAATGGTGGTAAGCATGAAGGAGTTGTTTCTGAGAAACCATAGGTATAACCATCTGATCTATGAAACACAAAACTGAACCCCCATCAAGTTTCCATCCATCAATTTTCTCCCCACCATTGAGTTTTGAAATTACAACTAGACATTATTCATCATATGTTTGTGCCTCTAACTAAATCAGGAACAATTGTAGCTGAAATGAAGACATCAACATCAGCTTGGTCTTCACATTCCACATGCATGTTGGCTAAGACCGAAGTCAACTGCCGTACATCAGAATATTATTTTTCCAACTGATCATATGACATTCTACTCAATGCATCCACCACCGAATTTCCTTTTTATGGTGTGTACATCAAGTCAAAGTAAAACATCTAGAGATAATCCATCCATCTCATTTTCCTCAGATTCAAATATCACTGTGATAAAATGGGTTTCACGATTTTGTGATGTGTAAACACAATAAATTTCTCACCAAATAGATAATGTCTCCATGTTTTCGAAGAATGGACGACTGCAGCTAACTCTCAATCATGTGATGGGTAAATTTTCTCATGAACCCTCAACTGACTTGAACCATAAGAAACTACATGATCTCTTTGGATGAAAACACAACCCAACCCTGATCTTGATGCCCCACAATACACCACATACCCATGTCCTGATTCTGGAAAGATCAAGATATGTGTCGATGTAAGTCAAAATATTAGTTCCTGGAAAGACATATGACATATTTTTTTCCATTGGAATGGAGCATTCTTCTTTGTAAGAGCTTTCATTGGTGAATCTAGTCATGATAAATCACGCTCAAAGTGTCGGTAGTAACTATCTAGACCAAGAAAACTGTGTATCTCGAACACAATCTTCATTGGTTGACAAGATATAAGAGCTTATATCATTTCAGGATCAATAGAAGCTTCTTTCAGAGAAATGACATGTTCATGGAAACGTACTTCCTGTATCCAAAAATCACACTTTGTTAATTTGGCATACACACGATGATCTCCTTAGATTTGTAACATTGTTTCCAGTTGCAGCTCATGGTCAGCCCTTTTCTTTGAATAGACCAAAATATCATCCATGAACACCACAACAATAGAATCCAAATATCACTGAAATATCTGATTCATCAAAGCTGTGAATACCAATGGTTCATTCATTAGACCGAAATGCATGACTACATATTCATAGTGGCCATATCTGCTTTTGAAAGCTGTCTTTGGAATATCCTTCTTCCGAACCCACAATTGGTGATATGCTGATCGCAAGAAAATCTCGAAGAACCACTGAGCTCCCCTTAACTAATCGAATAGATCATCAATGTGTTGAAGTGGATATATAATCTTTATCGTAACTTCATTATGATTATTATAATCAACACACAGCCAAAGAGTTCCATCTGCGTTCTTGATGAACAAAACCGGTACAGCCCATGGAGAAGTACTTGGTCGAATGAAACCATTGATTTCTAGCTCCTCTAACTGCACATTCAATTCCAATAACACTATTGGTTCCATCCTATAAGACGGAAGAGAAATAGGACTAGTCCCCTGAAGTGGATCAATCGTAAACTCTACATCCCCTAGAGGTCATAAACCCAAGAAGTTATTGAGAAAGACATCAGGAAATTGATCCAAAATAGTTGGAAAACTATTTTCCTCAATCTCTTTCATTGCTTCCATAGTCAACACTATCGATTGGTAAGAGATCCTTCCCAGAATTGGTTCCAACAATCTATTTCCACCTTTCATTACCATCCTCTCCCCTCTGAAGAGTCAGTTGATGCCATCCTTAGTCATGAAACTAAATGTTCTCTTATAACAGTTGATGTGAGCCTTAAAAATTGTCGATTAATCCTACTTAGCCACACCTCCACCTTCTCTGGTTCAGCATCACCCCCAAAGTTCGGTGGATTCTGCTTCATAAACTGGATGGTATGATCCCCATTCAGTGGATCATTCCAATTGTTCCCTGTATCCACAGCTTGAAAATCTTGGATAATACTATGAACTAGCTCTTGGATCAAACCTGGTTCTGGTGCAACCAGATTCTCTACAGTCTCTTCGGGGTGGTTCTGACGACGCCTACCGGGTTCCATTTATTAAACAAAAAAAAAACTCTATCAATCTCACTCTCTTGAAACTATTGGCTTATCAATTCAAATTCTATCCTATCATTTGTCACAACATTGTTATCAAAACGACCATTTTCCCACGTTCAAACAATTTTTAAGACATTCCTCATGCTTTTTGAAAATCAACCCATTTTCAAAATACACCAAATGTCATGTTTTCAAAATCATTCATTGAAAACAATTTCTACATTTTTTCTCAATAATACACACCTTTCACAAAATAACAAATCATTCCTCACAATAAGATATGAAATCTTAGTGAGAAGTCATTCCTCTACAATTCATTTCATGATCATCTCATTGGCTAAACCCATAACAATGAGATTTCCAACATTATAGAAGTGTATCCAAAACACTTATATACCCAACACCCTGGTAACTTGAAGTTCAGCATAAACGGGTTAGATATGACCTTTTATGATATATATATATATATATCATGTTCTGACAATCGTAATCTTGTCTAAGATTTCGACCTAATGAATAGACAAGAATTAATTTCAACTCCAAGACCAAGAACATTGATGACGACTTGTTAGGCAAGGACCGAACAAGCTGATACCATTTGTAATGACCAACCAATTCTCATTGGCTTGAGAGAAAAACAAGTAATTTCCAGACCTTAAGATACATCCCCAAGATGCCGAAGGCTGGTAATAAATGCTAAAGGATTTCAAATACATGTTGGGGGACAATTTACCCTTTATGAAATAACCCATAAACTACCCAATATTAACCAATCATTCACTATATGATGCATGAACAAATGAATGAAAACTAAACAAATTTATTTATTCCAAACAACATCATGTACACAATATAGGAATACCAAAACAAGAATAAAAGTACATAGTGGATAAACAACTCAAGACTCTGAAAAGACACCACGACTATGTGCTCCACAAGCTTCAAACTCCAAAATATATCCCAAGCATCACCACAATCCACTAGTAATAAGATGATTTACCTTTACCCATATCCCGGATCATGACATTTACAAAAGCACCAAAGTGCCAATGTAGGGGTGAGTATAAAGCTCAGTAGGTTTCCCTATTTACTTCCCTACTCACTCAATTAGGATAGAAGAGTTAGAAACATTTATATAAAAACAACTTATATAAAACATTTTCTCAAAAGAAGTTTATAACTAAATATAAAAAAGTTTCCATAACCATTCATAACAAAAGGCACTCCATGATAAATTTAAACCAATTTTCCAGCAAGTTATTTACTAGAAAAATAACCAATCAAGCTTTAGAACCATTTCACAAACATTCCTTTTTGGCATACCAAACCATTCCACAAACCCATGCAACCAACCATGCATGCTACCTTGAAGAGGGGAGAAGAAATAACCCTTATCCATCCCAACCATGATGGGGGATACATCATACCATTTTCTAACCCCAATGAACATTAATGCTTGATGAGGGAGATCCCTAACCCTTATCCATACCAACACTGATTGGGGATACCCCTAACCCTTATCCATCCCAAATGCAATATGAATGTTTAACGGGGGATATCCCTAACCCTTATTTGTCCCAGAATGACGGGGAGAATCCTAACCCTTATCTGTCCTGAGTCCAATATGAATTTTCACCACCAAATATTCCCAAAAATCAATCCAAAACAACCCTTTCAATAAAAAAACCTTTTTATTGAAAACCATATTCCGTCAAAACCATTTAAATTCAACACCATTTCAATTCTGAACCATTTCAATAAAACACCTTTTTTTTAAAACCAATTCTATAAAAGACATTTCAATACCAACCCATTTTAATAAAACACACTTTTTATTGAAAACCCATTTTTCATCAAACCAATTGCAATTCCATCAAATCAATAATTTAAAATAATCATTTTAAATTCAGGAATCCAAATCACTTTGCACAACAATTCACCAAGATTTCACAATTTCACTAAAACCAAAAATCATCAAAATAGAAGATTTGTTCCATGCTTTTCACAATGAAATCCATTCAATCAAACCAAAGTGAAACTATGCCAATAAACTCTAACAAGAGGTGTCAAGATTTAAGCCACATACCTCAATGGTTTTGATGAAAACCCCATCAAATGGAGAATGCACAGGAAAATCGAGTTGATTCTCCGAGAACCCACCTTATATCTCTTCTTCTAGAAAGATAAATAAAAAATCACATCATATGTGGCATCCACACACTTATATCTACCCATAACGGGTGTAGATCAATGAAACTGAGATAATATGACAATTGAATCTAAGTAGATCTAAAAAACTGATCATGAATGATGAAGAACGATCAAAAACATCAAGAATCCGGCTACGATTCACCAAGAGAAGCCTTTGGATCTTTTCCGGGATGATGGGAGAACCTTCTCTGACCTTAGGAGAAGAAAAATCCTGAGTTAGGGCAGCATAGGTGAAAAAATGAGCCACTTAGACGCAAAAATGCATTAGATCCCCCTTTATAGGATCTCGTTTAAGTGGCCGCATGGTTTTCTCGCACAGTTAGACAAACTGTGCGCTAATCGGGCATTATCCCCTGCCTCAACAGACACTCAACGCATGTTTTGGCCGCACGGTTAGACAAAATTTGTGCCGCCCGTGTGGATGCTACTGCCTCAAGGTCCAACTACGCATGGTTTGGCCACATGGTTTAGACAACCTGTGCGCCACCCATTCGACTTCCCCTTTGCCTCAAGACTTCATTCAATGTTCTCCAGACTCTCCCATTCATCACCCTTAAACATTACATCCAAGAAAAGCATCAAGTAAGGATTATGTACCAGATACAGGGGGTACTAAAAAGGGTGAGCTAATACTCTCAACAAGGGTAATCACAAGCATGATAAATTGAATTTCAACAATGAGTGTAATAAGGTCATAATAGTATGATGGCCTAATCAATGTGCATGATTTTAACATATGAATATTCATACATATCAATAACATGATCATAAAACCTGAAAACATGTAATATGACATTAACAAAGGTAAAATTCCCAAAAATAAATAATCATCATCAATATGATATCAATATTAATCAAATGAAACATCATAATCACATAGAAATCATAGATAAAACATATTGGTATATTGGAACATCATATCATTGAACCCTTATAGAACCATTAATAATTTTAATAACCATAATTCCAACATCAAATATAATTCTTTGGAGAATAAAATCATTTACCAATTCATTAGGGTGATATATGGGCATATCCAAATATATAATGGTCTCACATATGAGCAATAATGGGGCAAAAATCATTGTAAATATTTTACAGTAACTGAAAAATGAATAAGGAAAATAGAGACTAAATTGCACCCCAACTCATTTAATAAACCATTATTCATTTAAGAACATGACTAACCCATGTAATAGAAAATTTTTAAAAAAATCTATTTCAAACATGGTTAATCCATGTAAACTATAAAGGTTTCATAAAAGTCACTTTTAAGCTTGATTAACCCATGAAGAAGAAATAGGTTACTTAATAATATATTTGAAACAATATTAATTCATAAAAATAAATAATGAGGATGGAATCATTTTAAAAAATCCTCATTAGTGCATTAGTAACAATAATGGATGTTGACTTTGATGAAATTATCCAACAGTGAATTTTTTCTAATTTTCAGAGACATTCGAATTTTTGGGAAAAAATTAAATACCATTAAAATATATAATATGTTATATGACATAATAACATCCAAAATAGTGATATAATAAAATACTATAAAAGGGATTTTTGGACAATATTTGTTTTACCTTAAAAATAATTTAATTTTATGTTTGTTTGATTTAATTTACAATTCTTTAGTGGAACCTCCAAGACTTTTAAAAATTTTTAACATTTTAAAATGATTTCCTTGAGAGTGTGACTCACCTCCACATAAGAAATCATAATATTTTATTAAGATCAGCCATTATCCATATAAAATAATTTATTCCACTCCCCATTGGCAGAATCCATAGGAAAACCCATGGGATGGTTTGTGGCATTGATTAGTTTAATGTGTAGTGTCCAAAACCTAAAAAATAAAGATTTCACTATCATATCTAATATAAACCCACTGAATCTCCCATTCCTCATCACTTGAAACGTTTGGAGTATATCCCTATCAATCTATCATCTCTCTAAAATCCTCCCAAGGTTCCTCGAGCTCCCATGAATCCTCTCTCAATCCCCTCTCAAACCGTTGGGATCACACATCCATGTAAGGGATTTCATCCTTTCTCATTTTTCCCAAAAAAATTATGTTGTTATTCCATTTTATTTTCAATTAAAAATATTGGGTTATGAATTATAACCTCTCATATACTTCCCAACATATGTTTTAATGATGATATACCCATTTATTTCTCATTAATTCCTTCCATGTACACCTAATACCATGATGATATTGGGTAAGGGATTTCTCTCTCTCCATTTACATTCAAGAAATTATTTTATATTTTTCATCTAAATTCCATTACATATATTGGGAAAGGTATATATATGACCCCCTTACTATCAATTTCTTGTACATTTTATGAGATACCCCTTTATCTCTCATCAAACATTTATTAAGAAATGTTATTTCATATTGTTATGCTGCAAAAATTACACTACGATTTTCCAAACCAATGTTATTGTGTAGTGAATACCATAACCATTTCCTTATCAAGTGTATTCACATTAACGCATATTTAAATATTGATTATATAGTTTCATATATGAATTATACATTCTTTTATTGTGGATTAAATGAGGATTTTTAATGAATCAAGGTTGTATAATATATGTGACAGACTTATGAATGAAATTAAATGATAAATAAGGTTGTGCCCTGATAGTGCTCCAATGCATTGGGTAAATACTAGTATCATGATACGTCAAGTGAAATGAGGGTTTAATAATGATAATTCAGGTGAAATTATAGTTTAATAATTCCCAATGTGCAATGATCCTTGGCACATAGTAATATTATTTTAAATGTTTTTTCCACATTTATATAGTATGAAAATCATATTATATCATGCCATTATGTTCAGGTTTCTCTTGTGATCCATTGATATGACTACTGCTTAAAATGTACTATATTCTTCATGTTATTCAATTTTTACTCACTTCTAGGGATTTATATCTCATCATTTTCTTATGTATGTCCTCATATTTTCCCATACAATGCTAAGTATGAAGGAATTTTGTGGTCATATAAAATATGTTTTCAATAAAGATGGTGTGTTTTATGTTCTAAGCTATTATTTAATGGTTATAATTTCCCAAGAAACAAGACCACTCTATCCTCATAGATTTTTTAAGTGCATGTTTATGTAATAAATCATGTTTTTATGTGTAATAAAGAGTAGGGGTTTTATAGTGCAAGTTATAAAATGAACTTTTCGGTCAAGATAGTGTGTCTTTATTTTAGAACATTAATTAATACTTCTTCCAAAACAAATTATATATATTTTGATACCTTTATAAATAAATAATATTTTTTATTTATCCTTTTTCAACTACATTTTTTAAAAATTATTATTGAATAAATCTACTTAGTTAACAGAAACATTATGTCTCTGAATTTATTAATTATATTTAATGTGATTGATATAACATTAGTTATTATATTTCCAATTCCTCCTCATTATTTGTTTCCTAATATAGTACAGTGTAATTTTTTTATACAGATGTTAATAAATCACAATGGATCTTTCCATTATTACTAAAATGAACAAATCCTAGAATATATATATATATATTAAATCCAGAACTTCATAAACCATTTCCAAAATAATTACAAATCTTTTGTAGAGTGTCTAGATCATTGAAATTCATCATATTTTAAGACTTCACGATTCTCAATTGAATTCCTTCATATCACATGTCTTTAAAATTTATTTAGAACTTATTCTTTGTGTGAATCAATATTCCATTCATATGATTGATTTTACAATTCATTATAATGGTTAATCATTTCTATATATGAGTGGTTTAGTGTCTATGTAGATGTAATCCATACCTATGAATGAGTCATTTAGGTCATTTTGTGAGTGATTATTATTTTGTGTATGTGTAAATCACTTCTACATATAAATTTTTCCATATTATGAGACATTAATTCAACACATGTTTTTTTATATGTGTCATATCTATATATATACATGTAACTTCATTTTTTATATGAATAATTTATCATTTTAATATTATTAATTCACTCATTTGTAAGTTACATTAGACTGTAATGAAAATTTTCACTTTAGAAAGAAAAATCTCCAAACATAAACACTCTAAAAGAGACTTATATAATCCCATTAAACCTATTTTAGCACACTTAAAAAAATTCATTGATAAAACAAGAATTATTTTCTTAGAAAAAAAACTATGGATTTATATGGATATATTTGATCAATTATAGTATGATCCAAATATCCCCTTTTGATGATTCTGAAAACCTATAAAATTTTAAAATAAATTTTCATAGTAGTTTTCATATCAAAATATTTTAGAATTTGAATATTCAATAATATTGAATAAAATTTTATTTTTGTTCTATGTTATACGCCCCCTTTTGGGATATTAAAAACAAAATTAAAAAATAGTAGTTATAACACATAACAAAAACACACTAAATTGATAAATGTTATAATATAAAACTAAAATTAAGGTGAATTTGGTATTAACTTGTAAGAACGGTTTAATATAACAAATTCAAAATTAAATATAAATTCCACCATAAAAAAAATAAAAGATAGAAAGGAAATAAAAATATATTAGTTATTTCCATTAAATAAAAATTTAAATATAATTAAGAACCAAATAATAACTTTTAAAACAATTAAAATATAAACAAACACAAAACATATCAATCTATAAGCTCATTATTATTGTTTTTTGAAGGGTGACTTCTCGACCTGGGTACCACCCAATGGTGCCCCGAACATGATTTGACACATTATAATGACCATAAATTTTAATAATAACATATTTTATCTAATTTATATTATTCATTACATATCATAATAGATCCATGGAAGAACTATATGGGTTTTGTGACTTCGGAAACTTGGAATCATAAACAACTGTACCATAAAACATATACATCATATCCATCTTATTCCTTCATAACAAGAACCAATTTGATATATCATTCATAAACCATTTCTATATATCATGGGAAAATAAACATAATAATGGTTAATATTAGATTCTTAGTAAGGGTAAAAATTGGTTATATCAATCCTAACATGTGCATAAGTGCATAAAAACAAAAACATAACATTTGAAAATTATAACCTGCATATCAATGAACATAAAAAGGAATCCTAGAGAAAATCATATAATCTCATAATGATCATAAGGGAACATGATCCATGATATGATAATATTTTAATGAGACATAAAATTGTATAATATACATAATATTTTAATTCTGTGAACATGTATAAACAGAAACATGTTCAGTCGTTATGGTAAACACATAAATCAAGCTCTATAATAATCTTATAGATATGAAACCATGTCCCTGAATAATCAAATGGATAAAAACATATTTCCTCTCAAGGATGTGTGAAAATTAAATGAGGTTTATTCATAACACATTTACATCATGAGTTATCCTCTTTACCCAATGAATTGGAGGGAGATATATGTCTCATCTTTCATTGGTTATAACGTAACTACAATCCATGGTTATAACGTAAACACCATCAAAAAATCTAAATAAGGATTATGTGTTATACAAGAACATAAGTCATTCTTCATATCAAAACCCATGTAAATAAATGATTTTCATAAATATATAATCATAACATAACTCATTGAAAACAAATAGGATTCATAAATATCATTTCAACATAAAATGAAACCAACCATAAACAAAACAAGGAATGTTCCCATGAGTAATATCAATAGTAAATCATATTTACATCAAATAATGTTGTCTTATATAAAAAATAATTTTCACAAATCAATTTAAATATTTATTGGAAAAAACCACATTCCAATTTTGAAATCATTTATTTTTAAATATCCAAAAAATTATAATGGGAGAAAAGTATTTGTATATAAACTTTTAATCTTGTTAATGAAACATAAAATCATTAATTATTCACGAAATAACTAAATTCTACTCATGAAATATAATTAATAAAACATTCCTTCTATATTTTTTTCAGAAAATTCACAAAGAATGTTACTTAGAAAATAAAAAATAATTCCTTTCATAAAAAATTTTAAAAGAATAAAATGAGAAAAAATGACTATATAAATATCAAAAAATATTTTGAAAAATATTTTTAAATACAATTTTAGAAAATGTGGACATGTAATAAAAAGGTTGTTTTTTTGGGAGATTTTAGAAAGGTAATTTCTAAAATAAAGTCCCCTCTAAATATCATATAATTCAAGGGAGAATTAATTAATTGAATAAAATATCTGTTTCCACTATAATACAAATAAAAAAACTAAAATAAAATAAAATATATTAAACATCTATTTCACAAAAAAAATTATTATTATGACATAATCAATGAAATATAATTTTAACCCAACGAATGAAAATAGGGTTAAGAGTTACCTTACCACTATGTAATCATTCGATTTGTAAGCCCCATAAAATTAATAATTATATGAAAAAATATAGAATACCATGAAGATAATTAGATTAATTATGTTTTATTTCAAAGGAATGTATATACACAACACAAATTATATTAGTGGGGAATGAGGTATATATCTCACAGAATTAAAACTGAGACGAGAAACCCTTACCTCGCGCTTACCTTTAGATTTTTTATAAATAAGCCTATTTTATAATGGGTTAAATAATGATAAAAATTAATTATATAACTATAAAATCATTTATAATATCTTATGGAATATTTTTGTAACAACATTCCACCCATTCATTAATAATTCTTCATTATTTTTATTATTACAGTTGTGTTTGTTTTATGGTTTCTTGATTGGTTCATTTGTGTATAATTATGGATTTTCTTGTTAAATGGATATAAAACTAAAAATGTAAAATTAAATGGTATTTATAAACCTAAATAAGTTTAAATTTTCCCATATATCAATTTTCTTTCTTAAATTACAATGATTTATTTGATAAAATGTTAATGATAAATGTTTAGTTTAACATTTCGGTTTAATGACCATCGGGAACTAGTTTTATTTTATTTAATATTAGGTATATATATTATTTAAAGAACCTAATATAGATTATAATATACATATTAAAATCTTATTTAATAAGTATAATACTTTTAGGACCATCCATCAAGGAGTTAATGTAAAATGAAAATTCATTATTCATAGAGATGATTATCCACCATAACCCGGACATTGGTGACAATTTATTGAATAAGAAGAGATAATAAAGAGTCTGGATATAATATATTATATTATAAGCCTAAAATAAATATATTTAAATGATTATGGAGTTATTATTCCTCTTTGTAAGAAAGAGGTTGTTATATTGTAGTAGAAGAAATGAAAATAAGAGATGTGGTTTGAGAAAATTACATCTTGAAAATCAAATTCTTGAAATATCCCTTATGGACCGTGGAATTGGAATTTTTGTGAGGCCATAAGCATTTGTGCTTGGTTACATTAGGGAAGAGATTTTTTGGTAGAGATTTGATGAGCTTCATGAATATTGTAGATAAAGGGGGTGGGGAGGTGTGGTATTTATACCTGAGAAAGGGTGGGTTTAAGTGATTAAATAATCATTATTTTACATTTAAAGACAATAACATTTTTGTGGAATTAATTCCAAAAATTTAGGCTATAAATTAATTTTTATTTAAAGGATAATTATGGCCTATAAAAACATAAAACACCAAATTAATGTTTTTTAGGTATTTTAAGCATCTACCTTTTTACTTTAACCCATTTTATTATTTTTCTTATACTGTGGTACATTTGTTTTACCACGGTGAATTTTTTTTCATAATAATGAAAATAAAATTAAACTTAATTTGGACCTTATAAATAAAAATATGGAATAAATTTAACTAAGTTCAACTCACATAATTAGAAAAATTGGATTTATAAAATAATCCAGCAAATGGGAAGAATCATTAGTTTTTCAAGAAGGGTATTTTTTATGAAAAAGTGAAATTTATATTAAATATTTGAATAATATTTATCATTTAATGAAAATAAATTAATATTTACCAATAAATAATCTTAAAATTTCAATTAAAACATAGCCTATTAGATATTATATTAATTAATTAAAACCGAGAAGCATTTTGTACCATAAAAATGAATTCAGAAAAAACTTGTTTGTTAAACGAAAAATATAATTATTCAAAAATACAATATATATTTCATTAAAAAGAATTTAATTGGTTGAAATATAACTTAATAATATATATCTTTCATCAAAAACATATTCAAAACATAATGGAAATTTTACATTTCTTAATTTGTTAAGAACAATTCTCATTTTCACAAAAATTGATTTTCCAAATATTCATTGAAAAAATAATCCTTTCAAATGAGTTTTCAAAAATTCATACTATGATAATTTTTACTTGATGAATAAAAAATTATTTTTTATTTTATAATATAATTTTTTTAAAGGATTCAAAAATAAATTATATTTATTATCTCATAAAAGTTTATAAAAATTACTTATTTAAAGAAACATATATTTAAAGAACAAAGTGAAATTAATTAAAATTTTGTATCCATATTATAATAATAAATAGATAAATTAAACATTAGTTGGCCAATTATATATTTCATAATGTGGTTAATACAATTTATTCCTTTCGATTTAATGGTTTGGATATAATGTTCATCTATAAATAATAATATATCTTCTTTGATGTTCTTTTTAGCTTTGTGATCTGTTCAACATTTCTATTGAAAAATTAAATTAATTTTGAAAAATAAATATAGTAAAATATTTTGGTGTTACATTTTAGCCCACATAAAATGAATTTATCTCTTGAAAATATTCAATCTGATATATATAGGTGAGGATACCTCTATCTCATAATATCTGCATGTTCCCATGTAGCTTCCTCAAATTGGTTGTTTTTTAATAAAACCTCAACAAAGTGAGTGGAATTTTTTCATAGAAAATTATCACCAAGATCTATAATATATATTGTAAATTATTCATGACAAATATCTTTCTCCAATGGTATGACCTCTGAGTTATGTACATGTGAAAGATAAGATATGTACTTAAGAGAGAGATATGGAACACATCATAAATT
The DNA here is from genome assembly GCA_963277665.1 of Viscum album. Lineage (NCBI taxonomy): Eukaryota > Viridiplantae > Streptophyta > Magnoliopsida > Santalales > Viscaceae > Viscum > Viscum album. The sequence goes on along the minus strand of OY728121.1, from coordinate 1,988,255,221 downwards.
TGAGAGATATTTGATAGAAGATCTAATCAAAAAAATCTTTTGATGATATGATCAAGAATTCAAAAAAATCCCTCATACTTTTCAATTTCACATTGAAAATTTTAGGATGATATTCTAAAATTTCTTTGTTAAAACCCCCTTATTTTAAAAACGTGTCCATAAAAACTCATCTTAAAAAGAGGTAAAGTAAAAGGAGAATATCACTGAATAACTACGGTGCTGATTTTGAGAATATTAGTTTAATGTGAAAATATGTAAATTGAATATAGTTATAAAAAACATGTTTTAATCCATAATGATAGATAACATGGAAATTATACTGTTAATGCACTGAAAAAGTTTTACAAAATAGGTCTAAAAAGTCATTTATATCATCAAAGAATATGATTATAGGATAACAATTTATTAAAAATTCATTTGAGAAGATATAATTAAATTATTTATTATTATTAGTAAAATATCACTATTTTTCCCTTGATCAATCTCCATATCATTTATTAATCCAATAAATGAATTTGAAATTTTAGTGCTTGTACAACTAGTGGATCATAATCTCTATAATGGGAAGATAAGTATTTCCTTTTATCTTTAGTTATCATAAAAAAGGTTAAAATAGATTATTTAATGTGAATAAAAATTTACATGATTATGTATCATTTTAGTCTCCTCCAATTTGAAATTTATCCAATTTTATAAATGGTTTCCCTTATAAACATTCAAAAAAAATTAAAGTACAATGCTTTTGAATGAACGCCACTAAATTTTCAAAATCAACTTATCATCAATCCACCACAAAAAATTATATGGCTATTAATTTTCACAAATAAAACATTATAAGTTCATTATTATATATTCTATTAGAAAATATTAATGACCTTAATAACAATAATAATTTAGTGAAAACATGCATGAATTAAAAATATTATCACATTCTACATTCCATAAATCCAAAAATTTGATAAACTAAATCCATAAACCATCATGTCATCAAATTACTAACCAGTTACCTAGTCATAAATATTATCCTCTTTATTTAAAGTAAATCAAACATCTCTTTATCTCAATTTTTTCTCAAAAGCATGAACATATTATGAGTTAAATTATACTTATTAATGTTTTCTCTAAAAATATCACCTCAATCAATTTTCTTTGTTACCAATACCACTCAACATATAATTTATAATTTATAAATAAATACTATAGTGGAATAATCATTAGATTTTTTAACTATTGAATAATTTGTGTAGAGGGTGATAATCAAATGAAATTTCACTGAAGGATGAAAAATAACATTTTTATAGGTCTCAAACATACCAAATTAGACATGATATTCACAATTAAGAATGGGAGGATTAATGTTCCCAAATTAAAATGATTTACATCATCCATTATGATTTCATAAGATTTCCATTTTTTCCTTTTCTTTAATTGGTTTTTATTCCTTATCATCCTTATTAGCACGTGCATTGGGGCATTGATTCACATATTTCCCAAGTTTTCTTCTTTTGTATCATGAAAAGTGAGTGGTTTGTTTTTATAATTACCTAAATTTATTTATTTGAATTTACTATTAACATCACATAGACACTCATTTTATTTATGTAAAGTATTCTCACTATTGAATAATCTCTTTATTCCTCTCATGAATTCCCATGAGTTCTCTTTCCAATATTTTTTTCATATAGGAGGTCAAACATTTATCATCCCTACATGCGGAAAACCAGTGGAGTTTCTATTACGCTCAATTTTCCTTTTCTTATCATCATCACCTTGAGGGTTAATAACTTAAATTCACACTTTTCGTGAAAGTTGAACTATTTTTTCTTAGATTTCAAAGACTCCAATGGATAATTCATTTCAAAACAAATGGTTTTAAGACACTAAATAATCGACCAAATTTTTGTTTAGGAGAGATGATAATTCTTGAAGTTTACATCACATGCCTTGTAAACTTTTTATTTTAGGTCCCAATTTATTCATCATCATGTTGATTTAAATAAAATAATTCTTAAACCATTTTTTATGAAAAAAACAAGAAAATTACATGTTATTGAACTCATCCCAGTCGATATAGTATATTTCATCCTCCTGGCCTGTATTGTTGATAATATTCCACCATTGATATGCTTAAACTTTAAAAAATAAATATCAAGGAAAAAATACTCATGTTCCAATAATTGAATAATATAAAATATTTTCTCAATGGTTTTGATCCCTTTCTCATCCACTGGTGGATCTGAAGACCCACTGTAAGAAAGATGATCCTACTTCATAAAGGACTTAATGAAATGTTGTTCCCTTTTTCTATCAATTTAATGTCTAGCCTGTTTCATATCTTGTGTCTGTATAATAATAACATTTTTAATTTCTTCTCCAATACCCATATGATTATAAAGATGAAAATCATTTCATTTTTATTTCATTGATCATTAACATAGTTCATTCAGGTTCTGACTATTAACTAAAACTGAAGAGAACCATGTAATTAAAAGTAATCTTACTAGGAAAAGAAAATAATAAAAAGAAAATTTCTAATAAAACTTTAATCTATGACAACATAGTTATATAATAGGTTATTAAACATCATTTCCAAAACTATATGATTGTAATATATACATAACCATAGTTTTCTTACTAATGTTTTCTTTCCCTAATTATGAATGTTAACTAAACATTACTGCAAAACCAACTATAACAACCTAATATTTTCATACATATAAATTTCATCTCAATAGATGACTATAAATTTCATATCATAACAAAAATAATCAAAAATCATATGGTTTTACTGTATTTAGAAACTTTGAAACATAAACAACTAGTTCGTAAATAATTTACATTGTCTCTAGCTTATTCCTTCATAACTAAACTCCTTTTGATATATCATACTTAAAACCATTCTTCATATACTCAGAAAAAACATGAGAAATAGTGATCTAAAATTCATATTATGAGTAAATAAGGGAGATATGAATCATAACATGAGAATACATGCATAATAACATGAACATAACATTTGAAAAATTATAACATACTTAATAAAGATCCAAATCTTGATTCATGGAAAAAATCGCAGATGTTTAAAAGTAATTAATCATAATAGAACATGAACCATGAGTGGTTAATGTTGGAATAAGACATATAATCATGGAATACACATAAAATTATAATTTTGTGAAGATGTATGAATAGAAATAGGTTCGCTCATTAAGTTAGGGACATTATATTAGTCCCTTGAATAAACTTATGAGCCTGAAACCTAGTCCTTGCATAATCTTGTGGGCATGAAAACTAAGTGCATCCGTATAATTGTGATCATGAAATCAGGTTGATGCATAACAAATTTACCTCATGAGTTATCCATCTTTACCTAATTCATTAGAGATAGATATAGGTCCCAAAAATCATTTGTTATAATGGTACTACCATACATGGTTATAATGTAACCACTATAACATAGTTAAAAACAAAAATTTTTGTTCCAAGAGAACATAATTATTTCACCATATCAGGAACTATGTATTTATATGATTTTCATAAAAATTTCATCATAACATAACTGATGTAAAATAAACTAGATTTATAAACATCATTCCATAATAAACATAAACCAACCATACAAAAAATAAGGATAGTACCCTTGAATAATATACCTATTAAATCATGAGTAACATCAAATAATGTTATCTTATATATAAAGTAGATTTCAAATCTCACTTGAAATAATTTTTTGAAAGACAATTCTATTTTACAATAATTTCATTTAAAAGACTCGCACAATTATAAAAGGAAACATTTTATTTCAAAATAACATTTTAATCTTCTAAAGGATACATAAATTCATTAAATCATGAGGAATGAGGGAAAATACTCTCATTATGGATAGGTTTAAAAAATTATTCCTTTTTTATTTTTTTATAAAGAAACAATGAACATCATTTATAAAGAAAATAATGAAATTTTACTATTTTTTAGAATGTAAGACATTAGTAAATCGAATTTAAAAATAATCCTAAAAGAATTAAAATAATTTGAAGATAATTTTATAAAATGTGGACCTGCAATAAAATTGTGTTTTAATTTTTTTAAAGATGATTTTAAATAGAATTTCTTTTATAAATAACATATCATTGAAATGGGCATTAATCAAATGAATTGAATATATGTATCCACAATAATGCAACATAAAACAAGTGGATGTAAATCATAATATATTCAAATTAATTTCATAAATAATGTTAGTATATAATAATAAAGGAAGTATAATTTTAACACAAATAATTGAAATTTGGATATGAATTACTTTAACACATGGTAATTAGTCGAATAATATGCCCCATAAAAGTAATAATTACCGAGTGAAACAATTAATTACATAACATAATTAGATTCAAGATATGATATATCAAAGGGTAGTTTATATACCTCACACTAGAAATATGTAATGAATAATGTATATATCTCAAATAAGTAAAAGTGAGATGAAAAACACTTACGTTATACTTCCCAATTTTTTTTTGTACATTTACCTCCTATATAAAGGATAAAATATTGTTATTAATTCATTTATAAACAATAATAATATTTATAATGTAATGATTTGTATAATTATATAATAATATTTATTGATATCTATAATAAATTATAAATAAGATATTAGTATTATGATAAAGGGGGCGCTTTTATGATTCTGTACTCCACACACAACAAGGGGTTTCTCTGGAATCTTAAATTGTACAGAACATTGAGATACACCAAAAAATAATATAATAAAAATATTATATTATATGGTAGGTTACAAATACCCATTGGAAAGGCAGGAATAAATAATATAAAATACATTTGGAAATATGGTTCTCATATGTTTAAAAAGGATTCATTGCTTACCAAATTTATTATAAATTGAAATAAAAACCAATTGAATATAAAGGATGTATTTTTATGAAAACCTATTTAAAAGATAATAATTGTGTTTTCATATCAAACTTTATGGATTTTTATTTAATGAAAAATATATGATATATTTTTAGTGTAATTTTTTATATTAATCTTATATGTTTTATAGATATTATACATGTAACACATTCGATTTTTTTGGATAAAATAAGTATTTTTAAAAAATGCAGGTTTACTGCTTATTAATAGATAAACCTTATTAAATATAGATATTTCACGGTTATATGTAAAATTGTAAAAAATAAAATTCTTATTTAGAATCAGGGCATCAAAATTTTCTTTGGAAGAAATTTTGGAAATTTTCTAATAAAGTTCAATTTTATAGGAAAATTGAAACATACTACTTTTTAATTAATATATACCTTTTAATCTGATTTATTTATATTGTTATATTATACTTTAATTGTTTTAAAAGTATAATTATATTATTTTTTTATCATTTAATAAAATTTTGGTCATTGGAAGTAATTTCACATTTTAATTAGACCTATACACATGTCAATATTTTGATAGTTGTTACTTCTTATAAACTCACTTTTTAGTTTTGACAACAGAAATTGATATTCTATTAATTTCTCGAACATATGTGTTTTGAATTTGAATAAAAATGATTCCATAGTTGGAATCAATAGGTTCAAATTGTGTAAATAGGTATCTTTTATTTTTATACATTATGAATAGTAACATCAGTAATTATTTTATTTACCATGGTTAATGCATAAATTTGGTTAATAAGGGTAAAAAATAATAATAATATAATATTATTAAACTACCCTAACACATGTCCTAATACTATTTGATGAGATATGTATGATCATGGGAATCCTTGGGTCGATTTGGGGTCCCCATGGAGCCACTTTGATGTGAAAATGTCATTTTATAAGAATTATTTTAATGTGAAGAAAAATGTAACATAAACAAGTATCTTTAGTAAAACAATTTTAATATGGTGTTATATAAGTTATTTTTTAGACTATAAATATTAATTATAAATAAAAAAATCCTATATCGTGATATTTTATTTATAATTTTTAGACATCATATAAATAAATTTATTCGTGACGAAAAAATGTAGTTGTGATTACCTTATTAATGAATGATTTAAATAATGAGATTATAAATTTTGTAATAAATTTATTTTGAAACATTTTACGCCATCCCAGAATTTTAGGGATTATTATGACTTGGTATCTTATAATTAATAAAGGGTATTCAAAATAATCTAGTTTTTATTTATTTTTAAAAATTAATTTTATGAATAGTATATAAATTGACATAAATGAGTTTTAAAATGAATAATATTTTGTTAAATGATATAATAGTACTAAAAATACGTGATTTATACAAATGACTTATTATGGTTTAAAATGTCATTAATTAACCACTTGAGGTTTGATAAACATTATACAGTTTCTATACTAACTATATAGTATGAATATACAAGAAGACATGATATGAGTCCAATAAGTTAACTAAGGGTTAAAGCTAAATGATAAGGTTAAATTTGAAACCAACATATGTCTGAAAAGTACCAATTTAAAAAAATTCAAACAATTCTCATCTTATCATTGAGTTAAAATGTAGTTTTGGACATTTTTATAATATAAATTCAGTTTATAATAAAATAATCTTTTAAACATTCCAAAAGTACCTCTCCTCCATCTTATAAAAGGCCACCAACTCTAAACCTTACTCACAACTCTCAAGACCCATTTTCTCATCCATTTTCTACCCAAATAATCTCCCAACATCCCTTTATTCCTCCTAGAATCCTTAACTTGGAATGAGGGAAATTCAAGATGTCGTTTTAGCTTAAATCAACAAGAGTTACGCGATTTTAGGTAACGTCTTCTCTCAAGAGTCTTCCAATTATTTTCCTATTCCAAACATATAAACAATAATTATTCAATTATTTTATAATAACATTAGTGTATTTAGTTTTACATTATTTTTAGATGTATTTGGCCTACACTCCCACAAACTTCCATCAAATGGATTTAAAACATTCTATTTTTTATGGACAACGAACTACTGCCTCATGAAACAATGATTGTTTAATTATATCCTACCTCCTATTATAGTGGCCATTATTATGTAACTTTATTTATATATTATATATATATTATATATATAAATTATATATATATATTGTGTATTTTCTGTATTTTTCATTTAAATTATACATTTATTCTTTCCATAACGTGTAAATATGATAATTTCATTTGAGGAAGTGCAGACTACCGCCCCCTCAAAGTGATATGACTCATTCATGTTATACATAGAACGTATAAATGATCAACTTTATGAACATATGTAACATATATAACATATATATTAAAATTTAATTATAATATAACTTTGTATCATTTAGTTTTCATTCATTAATTATGTAAATTAAATGAAAGTAGCGTTGATGTGTACGTATGGATTACCGTCTCCATGAATGGGGAATTTCCTTTCTTATATCCAAATGTTATGGACTATAATAAATAAATATATACTTTATATATATATATATGAAATATAAATCATGAATACAATTCTAGAGGTAATGATCTTTTTAACTCAGGGAAAATTTGTAATTATAACAAGATCATTTTCGACTAAAGTACACAATATCGACAAAACGATCGGTATTAACTTAAATAATTATGAAATATTTTTTACATGGTATTACGTGATATAGAAGGAATAATAAACATAAAAGTGGTTCTTCATAATTTAGAAATTAACTTATTTTATTATTTAGGAAGAATAAGGAACATATGTAATGAATTAAACTCGAGGTAAGGGAATCATTCACCCTCGTATTTTAGTCAATGACACTTTAATGATGTATATTTTAATTTTTATTTTATTATGTGGGGATATGTTATTATATTTAATTATTTTTTTAAATTTTATTTCCATCTGATGATAAACTCTTTTCTCTCCCAACAACTCAATTTCTAAATTTATATGTGACATCGTTAGACTGTTGAATTTTAGAAATGGAATTTTTTAACTCAATTTCCCCTCATTGGGTTTTAAAAATACTTCATTGATAATATTATTCCAAAATTATGTGCGGAATCACAATTTATAAATTTAAACTATAATTTATACTTCCCGTTGTGTGGAAACACTATTTATTCACATAATCACTCCATTGATAAATTCTTACGTCATTTATACGATCATTTTAAGTGACTTCATCTAAATATCCTTTCATGGAGGAAAATTTTAATTTATACACAACATTCTTTTATACTATATATAAACCCCTTAGACATTTAATTTCATTAAATGGAATATTTTTTCTACATATAGTTTTATTAAATAATAATGGGAATGATTCATTTTAATGTACGCGATGACAACGACCATTCTGTCGCCTAGAGATTTATTTGATAATTGGATTCCTTAACAAGTTGTAATGTTTTTCAAAGGTAAATTAAATACCATAATCCCCTTTTTTCATATTTTGGTATTGAAAATGGTTTTAAGAAAGTTTTTATTATTTCAATATCTTGAAATGATATATTGTGATTGCAATGTGTAAATTTTATCATTCTTTTATTCTGGTTTTATGTGTTACGAATATATTATGGTTCTTGGGCATTGTTTGCGTATACTGGTGGTTCCATGATAAACCAAGAGAAGATGATCCCAAGATATATCTTCAATTAATTGGGTAATGTGATGGAGGTAAATGATAGTGATTCAACATAGAGATTTTGTAAATTTATTGTGATGGTTATTACAAACGTAACACCCTATATAGCTGTGAAAGCTACAATGTTAATATGATATGGAAGCTACAAGTAAACTATTTGATTTTTGATTTATATATTTTATTCATAAATATTATGATTTCATTATTTATTTTAATGATCTTATGTTTCATGTTTTAGATGTATGATTTCATTGATTTGTACGTATTTATGAACTAATACTTTCTATCCTTATTTTATAACCCTTTCTAGGATTTTAATGACCATCCCATGTTTTTGAAATTTTTTCATATGGTATATGAATAGGTAATAGAAAGGAATTATTCAAGAAGATTTATATCAAGAAAATAACCCTTCATCTATTTGAGTAGTTTTCTATTTGTCAAAAAAAATTGAATAGTGTAGAATTTTCTAATTTGTAATTTTTGATTTGTAATTTAAAAGTTAGAACCTGGTTCTAGAAAACTATAAACCAAAAAAATATCCTCAGTGTAAATTCTTAACTTAACTCAAGATTATGTAATATTTATGGATGGGTTATTAGAGTTGGTGTCAATGGTTAGTTTACAAAACTTTAGAGGTTAGAGTGTTATCTAATAGTAGGTAAAATATCCCATATAACCCACATGATTATTATCATATTGAAAACGTTGAATGGTTACGGTAAAATAAGTAGTTCGGATAAAAACCGGAACAGTGGACATATAATTAGTTTGATTTTTTAGAGTTATTTAAAAATTTTCAGGTTATATTTAACTTATAGTGGATTATTCTTTTAATTATAATATTTCATTTCATGTTTACGTGATGATTATTTGCATAAGATAATAGATCATTTGTCAAGATGGAAGGAAAGAGATATTTCACATCCTTATTATCCCTCCGCAATGATTTGATCATCATTATTATGGTTATAACCTATTTGAGTGATTTTGACAGCTTCTTCAGTATTAAAATCACCAAAAAGAAATTGTTTGTGAAATACAACACCTACACATTTCTAGTAAAAATTTATGGGTCATGTTATATTTTTCACATGATTTGAAGATCTCATCTTTTCCAATACTATCTAAAAGTGAAATTATATATGTTAATATAGCGTTTACTTTTAGATTGTATTAAAACATGAAGAAAGTGAAAAGATACATCCTGAAGATAATGATATCTAGATTCAAGGTATGATTTATTTTCGTATCTATAAATAATGAAGCATCTATGGATCGATATATTTAAATTATGAGGATATTTGATCTGTAAGAATTGTGCATTAGAAAATAAAGTGGAAATTAATTGTTAATGGATTATACAGAGCACTGAATGAGTATTAAGTCTACATAAATAGGATTCAAGAGTTTTGGTAGGTTGTGGGATGATTAAATGATTAAAATTATTGATGCTCTTTTTTATTTGATTACATAGAATACTTTTCTCTTGTATGTGTAACCCTTTAGTTTTTTATGTGAAAATCCTTTTTGAGGAACAATTATATTTTCTTTTGTGGATATAGTCATAAGGAACCATTTGGGTTTAATTGACCCATTAATTTGAAGAAATACAAGTTATCAATTTTTGGGAATGTTATAAAATTATATACTTTTTTAAAAAGGACAACACATAGATCGTGTGATAGCATGTCGCTTTGAGAAAATATGTGGGAATTGAACCCACAACCAAAGTATGATGGGTATTTTTCACCTACCAAAATACTACGTAAAGTCTCTAGTTAGTATAACTAATTATTTTTAGTTAAATGATTTTATGGATCAAGAATAAGTTGATTTTAAAACTTCTATTTTATCAAATGGATATCCTTAATATTGGAGTGTGATTTGGGGATTAAGTGAAAAATGTTATTTTGGGGGATGTTCTCACTTTTGGGAACACTATATGCTTATGTAAAATAGAATAATAGGGGATTTAATTTGTGCAGTAGTGGTTGAAATATTAATTTGGAAGAATCTATGTATTATTTTGGTAATATGGCTATTTGGGTTATTTATGGAAACGATTAACCTATCATAGAGAATATGTGATTAGGTTAATTATTTTTCAGTATGAGAGTTTGTAAATAGTCAAGGTCATTTTGAAGATAGATTTTAAGATTTATCGTGGAAGACTATGTCATCAAATCCCTTAGATTTTTTTGTTTCAATTTTAGTTGAATTATTTTGGTGATTTTTAAGAACAATTTTATATTGGATGGTCTTTGTTGAACTTTGGGTAATGTTTGTTCAATTTTGGAGATTAATAGTGTTATTTATTTTTATAAAGGATTATCCTTTTGGGGGATTATTTGATCTTGTGCTAACCATTTTTTTATTGGATAATGTATAATCATATGGGAAATATATAGTTCTCCTTTTCTGGATTTTGTGATTCTTTAGAAGTTGATTCCAGTTCTTTAGGTGTGACTGTGTCATCTTGAATACTCATCATTTGGATAAAATATGTCTTTGTGGTAGAAATTTATTAATGGATGAAACTATATTTGAAAAGTATGTATATTTCCTTATTTTCATAATCAGTATCATAAATAAATTCTACACACTCATGAAAAGGAACTTTAAACAAAAAAAAAATTCTTGTTCTCTTTTCATAGAGGGGAGTCAATGACCATTTAACCTTTCACAAATTTGTGGATTTCTAGTGGTTAACATTCACCTAGTCACGTTTTCCATCACTATACATTAGATCCGGACACTTAGTTTCTCTTCATATCAATGTTTTTCTACATGGTATCTTGTGTTACATTTGTACTTCCCTTTCTTTCTTTTAAATTTATAGTTTTGTTGACTCTTTTCCCGATGTGGGACATTCAATTAAGTTTCCATGCCCAATTTTATAACTGTGAGGACACCATTTCTATAAGGGAGGAAGGATGTAATGACCCATATATTTATAGAATAATAATTTTTGATTTCTTTTAGAAATTTTAAATATGATATAAATTTTATGTTAAAGCTGACACTTTTTTCGAAAGTGTACTCAACATGCAAGAAAGGGATTCTCCGAAATCATACATTGCACATAACATTGAGATATATCAAAAAATAATATAGTAATAATATTATTTTAAAAGTTAATTAATTCCAAGATTTTGGAATGGGGGGAATGAAAAATATTAAATTAATTTTTAAATATTTTTTACACTTGTTTAAATAATGATTCATAGGATACAAAATTTATTAAAATTGAAATAAAAAACAATAGAATATAAAGGATGTGTTTTTTTGAAATCATATTTAAAAGAGAATAATTGTGATTTTGTATAAATAATTATTGATTTCAATTTAATGAAAAATATATGATATTTTTTCAATGTAATGTTTTAAATTCATCATATATGTTTTCTAGACATTATATAATTAACAAATTCCATTTTCTGATAAAAGATGTATTTTTTTAAAAATACTGTATGGCCGACTTTTGATGGTGAAACCTTTAAAAAAATTTTTTTGTTAGTTTAATAAGTTTCAATTTATAAAATAGACATCTTATTTATAAGTGTGACATCAAAATTTACATTGAATGGAATTTTGGTATTTTTTGATAAAGTTTATTTATTTATGAATAGTGAAAAAAACTGCATTTAAATTCAAAACTTACTTTTAATATAATTTATTTATATAGATAGATTGTAATTTTAATTTATTTTATTGTGTATTTAGAATATTTTTTATTATTTAATCCAATTTTGGTTATTTTATTAAATCTCACTTCTTAATTAGACATAAACACATGTGAATCTTTTGATAATTATAACTTCTTAAAAACCTCCTTTTTAGTTTTGACAGAGGAATTAATTTTAAATTTATTTATGAAACATCTGTGTTTTGAATTTGGAAAAGTTAATCCATATTTGGAATCATGAGATCAATATTTCATAAATTGGTACCTTTAATTTATATACATTTTTAATGGTAACATTAGTAATTATTATATTTACCATCATTAAAGGGTATTTTTGGTAAATAAGGGTAAAAACTAATATTATAATAATATTAAAGTACTGTAACACGTGTTCCAATACTCTTTTATGAGATATGTACAACCATGCAAATCCTTGGGTTGATTTGGGGACCCCATGAAGCCACTTTTATGTGAAAATGACATTTTATAAGAATTAATTTAATGTAAAGAAAAATGTAACATAAACAAGTATCATTTAGTAAAAAACAATTATATGGGGATACATAAGTGATCATTTCGACTATAAATAGTAATTAAAAATATAAAAATATTTCCAACTTCATGATATTTTTTTATAATTTTTAGACATCATATAAATATATTTATTTATGACATAATTATGATATAGTGATGAGATTATTAAATAATTATTTAAATATATGAGATTATAAATATTAAAATAAATTTATTATGAAAATTTTATTCCATAAAAGAATTTTAAGGACAACTATGAGCTTTTATATTTTAATTAATTAAGCTTTTTCTAAATAAATATGTTTTTATATATTTTTATAAGTCATGATATGAATAATATATAAATTGACATAAACGATTTATTAAAACAAATATTATTTTATTAAATTATATAATAGTCCAAAAAGTCTACGATTTTTCAAATATACATGGATAAGGTTAAAAATTTCATTAATAAACAACATGAGGTTCTATTGAAATTTTATAGTAACTATATTAACCATATTGTATGAATATATAGGAAGAGATGATTAGAGTCACATAAGTTAACTATGGGTTAATGCAAAATGATAAAGTTGTATTTTAAAACAAAAAATGTCTAAAAACTATTTTTTTATGTTATTGAAAACAATAATAATCTTATATTTGATGTAAATGAGTTTTTGATCTTTTGAAAATATAAATTTAGTTTATAAAAAAATAATCTTATGAACATTCCAAATGTAGCTCTCCTCCCTCTTATAAAATGCCACCACCTGTAGCCATTACTCACACCACTCAAGCCCCCATATATCATTGAAAATCAGCCCAAATAAGCTCCCTAAATCCCTATATTCTTCCTAGAATCATTAACATGAGAACAAAGAAATTTATAAAGGCCTTTTAGATTATATCAAAAGGAGTTACCCAATTTGTGGTAATGTCTTTCCTCAAGATTCTTCCATTTATTTTCCTTTTCCAACCCACTAAACTGTATTTATACAATTATTTTATAACCAAACCTTCATATATAGTATTCTAGTGTGTTTTTTTGTGAATTATTTTTCCTACACTCACACACATCTCCATTTAATTGATTTAGAATATACAATTTCTTGGGGATGGTGAACTACTGCCTCACGAAATGATGATTATTCAATTATCTCATACCGCATCTAATGGTGGCCATTATGAATGAAATTTTTATATATATGGTATATATTACATATATATTATCTCTATTCTTTGGTATTTATTATTTAACTCATACCTTTATTCTTTCCATAACAAATAAATACGATAATTTCTTTTGAGAAGTGCATACAACCGCCCCCACAAGGTGATATGACTCGTTCATGCTATACATTGAATGTATAAAGAATGGAAATAATGAAATTATGTTACATATATAAAATATATATTATACTATAATTATAATATAGCTATGTTTCATTTATTTTTCATTCCTTTAATTATAAAAATGAAATAAAAGTATCATTCAAGTGTATGTATGGATTACCGCCTCTATGAATAATTCATTTTATTTCATATATCCAAACGTTATGGACTATTATAAATACAAATATACAGTACATAAATAAATATATATTTAATATATATGATATTTAAATAATGGATACCAATATGGAGATAATTTACTTTTGACCACATAGATAATTTGTGATTATAACAATATCATTTTTGAATCAAGTACCCATTATCGAAAAAATGAGTGATATTGACTTTAATAATTATTTAATTTTTATAAAATGGTAATAAGTGATATAAAATTAATTACAAACTTTAATAGGATTATAATCATGTATAAATTTACTTATTCTTATTATTTATTAATAACAAAGAACATACGTGATGAATCAGACTCAAGGTAAGGGAACCATACACCCTCCTCTTTTAGTCAAAGAGTTATTTTATGTTATGTTTTTTAATTATCATTTTCTTATATTGGGGTATTCCATTATATATCAAAATTTCTATATGTTTTATTTCCAAATTATGAGATACTATTTTCTCTCCCATCAACTCTTTTTCTAAATTTTAATGTGACGTCGCTAGGCTGCATAAGTTTCCTAGTGGAATTTCAAAACTCAATTTCCTCTCTTTGAGTTTTAGAATAACATCGTTGATTGTATTATGTAAAGATATTGTGTGGAATAAAAAATTATTTATTTATGTTGTAATTTCCACTACCCTTTCTATATATATAAAATTTCTATGCATAATCACCCCATTTATTAATTCTTATGACATCTATACATTCATTGAAAGGGACTTCATCACAATCTCCATTCATTGATGAATATTTTGATCTTTACACAATGTTATTTTATAATATGTATAAACCCATTTTACTTTTAATTTCATTAAATGGAATCTTTTTCCAATATTGAGTATTACTAAACTTAAAGGTAATATTTCTCTTTAACGTATGCATTAACAACAACCTTTCCACCACATCAAGCAATATGTGATATGTGGATTTCATAACATGTTGTAGTGTTTTAAAAATGAAACTATATACCAAATAAACTTTTTATGTATTTTGGTATTGAAAATGGGTTTAAGAAAGCATTTATTATGTTAATATATTGAATTGGTATATTCTAATTGCAATGTGGGAATGTTATCATTCCTTTATGATTGTTTTATATGTTATAAATATGTTATGGTTCTTGGGAATTATTTTTGTATATGGGTGGTTCCTAGATAAATCGGGGGTGGGTAAGCCTGAGATATCTCTCCAATGCATTAGGTATTGTGATGGAGGTAATTTTTAATGATTCACCTAATAGATTTAGTAAATATACTATGATAGGTATTTCAAACATAACTCCATTTGTAGATATGAAAACTATAATGTATGTATGATATGTATGCCACAAGTCACTTTTATGATTTATGATTTATATGTGTTGTTCATAAATCTTTTTATTTCATGATTTATGTGAAAGATATTATGTTTTATGGTTGAGAAGTATGATTTCATTTATTTTTATGTATGGGTGGTTTAATGGTTTCATTCCTCATTTCATAACACTTACTAAGATTTTTATAATCATCCCATGTTTTGGAAAATCTTTTCATAGTTTATAAGAAAGGGTAAGATAAAGGAATTTTTCATGATGATTTATATCAAGAAAAAACATTTTATTTATTTAATTAGTTTTCTATTTGTGGAAAAAATTTGATAAAGTAGAAGTGTCTACTTTAAAATTTTTGAGATATAATGTAATAGTTTCAGCCTAATTCTCTAAAATTATAATCCTAAAAAGATAATCAATGTGAATTCTTCACATGTCCCTAGATTATGTAATTTTTTTGGCTGGGGCCTTATAGTAGGTATCAGATGCCGGTTTAGATAACTTTATAGGTTAGGGTGTCGTTTCTGTGTAGGTATGGGATCCAATATAACCCAGAGAAATATTATCATATGGAAACATCTTAAGGGTTATGGTAAAATAGGCAGTTGGTATAAAAACCTAAACAATATAGATATACAGAGGTTGATTGGTTAGAGTAATATAATAGTTTTTATGCTATCTTTAACATAGAAAGGAATCTTCTTTTTTAATTATAATATTTCATTTCATGTTTAAGTGTTTATTTTTTCAGAATATTAAGGATCATTTTCCAAGATGGAAGGAAAGAGATCTTGCACATCCTTCTTTTCCCTCCTTGAGGATTTGATCATCACTATTTTGGAAAAATCATGTTTGATGGATTTTGACAGCTTTTGTGAATTCAAATCACCTGTAGAATATTTTCCTAGCTATCCAACCCCTACTCAATTATAAAACAATTTTATAGGCCATGTATTCTTTTTTTAAATGATTTCAACAACTAAAATTTTCCTATTCTATCAAAAAGTGAAATATCAGGAGTGGAGAAAACATTTACTTTTTGATAGTACGAAATAATAAAGAAATAGAAAGGGAACATCTTGAAGATCATGATACCTAGATTCACTGTATTATTTATTTTAATTTCCATAAATGATGAAGCATCATTGGATTTATATTTATAAATTATGAGGATATTCGATCTACATGAAAGATTTATTAAGAAATAAAGTGTAAATTCATACTTAATCGATTATGTGGAGCACTGATTAAGTAAGAAGTCTGTAAATAAATGATTCAAGAGTTTTGGTAGGATTTTGCATAATTAAATTCTTAAAAGTATTAATGATCATTATTGACAGGATTACTTTGGAATACTTTTCTCTTTTTATGTGTAACCTTGTAGTTTTTTATGTGAAAATTCTATTATATGAAAATTATCTTTTATTTTTTTCATATAGTTATAAAGAATCATTTGGATTTTTATGATCCCTGAATTTGAAGAAATTATGGGTTATTACATTTTTGGAATGTTATAAAATTATATAGTTTTTGAAAAAGGAAAACACACAGACCGTGTGACAACCCATCACGTCAGGAAAATCTACAGGAATCGAACCGAAAACCAAAGTGTGACTGGGATTTATCACATACCACTGGAAAACATGAAGCTTCTAGTAATTATGAATAATTATTTTTAGTTAAATGATTTTATGGATCAAGAATAAGTTGTTTTTGGATCTTCTGTTTTATCAAATGGATATCCTTAGTATAGGAAAATTATTTGTTGATTAAGTGATAAATTTTATTTTGGAGGACATTCCAACTTTTTGGGAACAATATATGCCTATGGAAAATAGAATACTGTGGGATTTAATTTTTAGAGTAATGGTTGAAATATTATTTTTGAAGAATCTATGTTTTATTGTGTAAATATGGCTATTTGGATTATTTATTGAAATCATTAACCTATCATATAAAATATGTGATTATGTTACTTTCATTTCAGGATGAGACTTTAAGAGTAGATGATGATATTTGGAGACAGATTTAAGGATTTATCGTTGAATACTATGTGATCAAATCGTTCTGAATTTTGTATTTCAATATTTGTTTGATTATTTTGAATAATTTTAAGGAGGGTTGCGTATTGAATGGTTTTCTTTGAACTTTGGTTATTGTTTGTTAATTTTTCGAAATTGAGATTATTATTTCTTTTTATAAAGGATTATATTTTTTGGGGTTTATATAAACTCATACTATCCTTTTTTGAAATGGTTAATTTTTATAGTCTCATTAAATATATAGTTTACAATTTTTGGATTATGTGATTCTCTAGAAGTTGATTCTAGTTCTTCAAGTGTGACTAAGTCATCTTTAATAATCGGCGTTTGAGAATATATGAGTTTGTGGTAGAAATTTATTAAAGGATGAAACTCTTCATGAAAAGTTAGTATATTTCCTTATTTTTATAATAAATCTCATAAATAAATTTCGTAAACTTATGAAAAGAAACATTAAAAAAAATTCATGATTACTTTTCATATTAGGGAATCAAAGACCATTGAACCTATCACATGTGTGTGGTTTTCTAGTTGTTAATTTTTTCCATATCATGTTTTCTATCACTTGCCATCAGAAAATGACATTTAGCTTCTCTTTAATAACTATGTTATCATACATGGAACCCTAGTAAGTGTTATTTTGAGTGACTTTGATACATCTATTTCTTTCATTTATATTGATAGTTTTATTGACTCTATTTTTTGATGTGGGACATTCAATTAAGTTTCATAGTCCAATTTTATAATTGTGAGGAAGCAATTTCCAAAATGGGGGAAGGGAGAAACAATCCAGATATATATAGAATAATAATATTGGATTTATATTAATAGCTATAAATAAGATATTAATTTTATGTTAAAGTGGACTCTTTTCCTTATTGTGTACTCGACACGCACCATGGGGTTTCTCTGAAATCATACGTTGCATACAACATTGAGATATACCAAAAAATAATACAATAATATTATTATTTAAAATGTCAGTTAATGACTAGACATTGGAATGGTGGGAATGAATATTATCAATTTAATTTTAAATTATGGTTTACACAAGTTTAAATAATGATTTATTGGATAAAAATTTATTATAAATGGAAATAAAAGCCAATTGAATATAAAGGATATGTATTTATGACAACCTATTTAAAAGAGAATAATTCTATTTTCATATCACTCTTTATGGATTTTTATTTAATGAAAAATATGTGATATATTTTCATTATTATGATTCAAAATAAACTTATATGTTTTTTAGTTATGATATAAGTAACAAATTCTATTTTTTGGATAAAAGAATTATTTTTCTAAAAATACAGTTGTACTTCCTTTTGATGGAGAACCATTTTTAAAAATAGATTTTGTAACTTTTATATTTTCCATTTGACAGAATAAACGTTTCAATTAGACTCTGGTCATAAAAATTTAACTTGGATTAAATTTTGGTATTTTTCTGATAATGTTTATTTTTTAATGAATAGTGAAAATTACAACATTTTTATTCAAAACTTCCTTTTAATATAATTTATTTATATACATAGATTATACATCTAACAGGTTTTAAAGTGTAATTAGATTATTTTTTATAATTTAATCTAATTTTGGTCATTTTAAGTAATTTCATTTTTTTAATTAGACATAATCTCATTCCAATCTTTTGATAGTTATTACTTCTTAAAAACCCACTTTTTAGTTTTGAAAATAGAAATTAAATCTAAATTAATTCCATCCACTTCTGTGTTTTGAATTTGGAAAAAAGGATTCCATATTTGGAATCAAGAGGTCTAAATTGTGTACATCATTACCTTTTATCTTTAGACATTATGAATAGTTACTTTAGTAATTATATTATTTAACATGGTTAAAGGGTGAATTTTTTAAATTCGGGTAAAAAAAATATTATAATAATTTTAAACTACCCAAAAAATGTCATAATACTATTTTATGAGTTATTTCTAACCATGGGAATCCTTTGGTTGATTATGGGACCCCATGGTGCCACTTTGATGTGAAAATGTCATTTTATAAGAATTAATTTAATGTAAAGAAAAATGTAACATAAAAAGTATCATTCAGCAAAAAAAATTATATGGGGATATATAAGTTATATTTTCAACAATAAATATTAATTATAAATCTAAAAATATATCCTACATCATGATATTTTATTTTTAATTTTTATACATCAAATAAATAAATTTATTTATTACATAATGATGATGTAGTAATTACCTTATTAATGAATGATTTAAATAAATGAGATTATAAATATTAAAATAAATTTATTTTGAGTCATTTTAGGCCATATAATAATTTTAGGATCAATTATGAATTTTTATATTTTAATTAATATTGTGTTCTGAATGAATTAATATTTTTTGTATTTTTTAAAAGTCATGATATGAATAATATATAAACTGACATAAATGGTTGTTTAAAACAAATACTATTTCATGAAATGCGATAATAGTCTGAAAAATAAAATATTCTTCCAAATGAGTTAGATAATGTTTAACATGCCAGTAATGATCCTCTTTAAGTTCTACTGTCATTTTATAGTAACTATATTAACCCTATTGTATGAATATAAAAGAAGACATGATTAAAGTCAAATAAGTTAACAAAGGGTTAAAGCAATATGATAAAGATAAATTTGAAACCAAAAAATGTCTGAAAACTATTGGTTGAGAGGATTTTAAAAAATCCTCAACTTATCTTCGAATTAAATGAGATTTTTACCTTTTGAAAATCAAAATTCAGTTTATAATAAAATAATCATTCATTCTTTCCTAAATCACCTCTCCTCCCTCTTATAAAATACCAACACCTTTACCCCTTAATCACACCTCTCAAGCCACCATGGATCATCCAAACTCTTCCCAAATTAGCTCCCAACATCCCCCTATTCCTCCAATAATACATAACATGTAATGAAGGTAATTAAACAAGGCCTTTTAGCATAAATCAAAAGGAGTTAACCGATTTTATGTAATGTATTCTTTTAAGAATCAACCATTTATTTTACTTCTCCAACCCACTAAATTATATTTATAAAACACATTTATAATGAAAAAATTATATTCATTATACAAGGTTGTTTTTATGAGAATTATTATACCTACACTCACACACACCCCTATATAATGGATTTTGAACATACTGCTTCTGTGGATGGCGAACTACAAGCCCACGAAACGATGATTATTCAATTATCACCTAACTCCTCCCATAGTGGACATTGTGATATAATTTTATTTTTATGTGATATATATTATATTTTTATTTTATATATTCCTCTATTTTTTCAATTTAATTAAATCCTTTATGCTTTTCATCATGCATAAATATGATAATTTCATTTGTGGAAGTGCGGACTACCGACCCCTCAAAGTTATATGACTCGTTCATGCATTACATGGAATGTATAAAGGATGTAATTAATGAAAATATGTAAAATATATAACATATATATTATACTTAAATTATAATATAACTATTTATCATTTATTTTCCTTTATTTTAAGTATGAATAAGAAATAAAAGAAGCATTCATGTGTATATACGGCTTACAGTCTCCATGAATTGTGCATTGGTTTTATTATATCCAAATGTTATGGACTATAACAAACACATATAAAATGTATATAAATAAATATATACTGGATATATATTATATTAAAATAATTAATACAATTTAGGTGATAATGGGCTCTTAACAACATTTACAATTTGTAATTATAACAAGATTAGTTTTGACTCATGTACCCAATATCGACAAAACGAGAGAATATTAACATAAATAATTATGTAATTTTTATAAAATGTTAATAATTGATATAGAAAAGAATAATAAACTTTTTAAAGGTTCTTATTAATGTATAAATTAACTTCAGATTATTATTCAAGAAGAATAAGTAACATACGTGATGAATCATACTCAAGGTAAAGGAACCATTAACCATCCTCATTTAGTCCATGATTTATTTTATGTTGTGTATTTGATGTTTCATTTTCTTATATTGGGGTATGTTATTCTATATCATTATTTGTGTACATTTTTTTACAAGATATGAGTTACTCTTTCCTCTCTCATCAACTCATTTTATAAATTTTAAAGTGACGTCGTTAGGATGCCGAATTTTCGTAAGGGGATTTCTAAACACAATTTCCTATATTTGGGTTTTAGACATACATTGTTGATCATTTTATTCCAATATTATGTGTGGAATCAATGTTTATTTATTTATGCTTTAATTTACACTTCCCTTTTTTGGGATATTCTATTGCTACACATAATCACCCCATTGATAGATTTTTATGTCATTTATATGATAATTGTAAGGGACATCTTCTCAATCTACTTTCTTTACAGCATATTTTGATTTATACATGACGATATTTTATATAGTCTATAAACCCATTTAAATTTTAATTTCATTTAAATGGAATCTTTTTTCTACATAGCATTTTACTAAATAACAAAGGGAATGTTTCTTTTTATCATACATGGTGACAATGACCATTTTTTCGCTGTGATAATTATTTGATATTTGGATTCTCTAAAAATACATAATGTGTTTAAAAGGAATATAAATAACATATACTTATTTTACATATTTTTATATTGAAAATGGTTTTTAGAAATCATTAATTATTCCAATATCTTCAAATGATATATTGTGATTGCAATGTGGAAATGTTATCATTCCATTATGCCTTATTTATGTGTTATTAATAAGTTATGGTTCATGGGAATTGTATATGTATAGGGGTGGTTCTGTGATAATCCTAAGGTTGATGAGCCCTGGATAGCTCTCTAATGCATTGGGTAACATGGAAGAGATAAAATTTAATGATTTAGCTAAGGGATTTAGTAAATATACTATGATGGGTATTCCAAACGTAACTCCCTATTTAGCTAAGAATGATATAATGTAAGTATGATATGGATGCCACCATTCACCTTTATGATTTATGATTTCTATGTGTTATTCGTAAATATAATGATTTCATGAGTTATGTTAAAGATCTTATGTTTTATGATTGAGAAGTATGATTTCACATATTTGTATGTATTGATAGAAAAAGGTTTTCATTATTTATTTAATAACCTTTACTTATATTTTTATGTTCATCTCATGTTTTTGAAATTTTTTCCATAGGGTATAAGGATAGGTAAGATAAAATAAGTATTTATGAATATTTATATGAAGAAATGAAATCATTGTTCATTTAAGGAGTTTTTTATTCGTGAAAAAATGGATAGAGTATACCTGTTTAAATTGTAATTTCTGAGATGTAATGTAATAGTTATGTCCTAATTCCCTAAAACACTAAACATGAAAAGATCCTAAATGGGAATTTTGACTTAATTCAATATTATGTAATGTTTATGGTTGGGGCCTTATAGTTGGTATTAGAGGTCGGTTTGGATACCTTTAGAGGATAGGGTGTTATTTGGATTTAGGTAAAGGATCCTAAATAACCGAGAGGGGTACTATCATATGGAAACTTTTGAAGGGTTATGTTAAAATAGGTAGTTTTGACGAAAACCTGAACAATGAAGATATATTGAGGTTGATTAATTAGAGTAATAAAAATGTTTTTTTGTTATTTTTAACCAATAAGGGATTATTTTTTTAATTATAATATTTCATTTCATGTTAATGTGTTGATTAATTTGGACAGATTAAGGATCATTTGACATGATGGAAGGAAATAGGTCGTTCAAAACATTCGTATCCCACCGCGACGATTTGATCATCACTATTATGGAAAAATCGTGTTCTAATGATTTTGATAGCTTCTTGAGTATTCAAATCACCTGCAAGAAAGTTTTTGAGCTATATAACACCAACTCATTTATAAAATAATTTTATGGGTCATGGAATATTTTTCATATTATTTCAAGATCTCATGTTTTCCAATTCTATTCAAAAGTTAAATTACAGAAGTGAAGAAAACTTTTACTTTTTTAAAGTATGACAACATGATGAATGAGGAATGGAACATCCAGAAGATAATTATATCTAGATTCAATTTATGAATTATTTTCTAATCCATAAATAATTAAGCATCTTCGGATTTATATTTATAAATTATGAATATATTCGATCTTCATGAATTATTAATTAAGAAATAATGTGGAGATTCATAATTGATGGATTATGCAGCTTGTAGAATGAGTAAGAAGTAAACATATAATGGATTCAAGAGTTTTTTGGTTAGTATGATGATGAAATGTTTAAAATTATTAATGTTATTTTTTATGGGATTATAGTAGAAGAATTTTCTCTTTCACTTGTAACAATGGAGTTTTTTATGTTAAAATGATATTTGAGGAAGAATTGTCCTTTATTTTTTGGATATAGTTATAATTAACAATTTGGGTTTTTATGGTCCTTGAATTTGAATAAATTAAGAGTTATTACTTTTTGGGAATGTTATAAAATTATATAGTATTTTTTAAGGACAACATGCACACTGTGTGAAAACCCATCATGTCGGGAAAAGATGTGGTAATCGAACCCACAACAAAAGTGATTCTGGGATTTATCTCCTACCACTGAACATTGTGAAGTCTATGGTTAGAGTGACTAATTATTTTTTGCTATATGATTTTATGGATCAAGAATAATATGATTATGTAAATTCTTTTTAATCAAATGGATTTTCTTAGTATAGAAAAAATATTTGGTCATTACGTGATAAATGTTATTTTGGAGGATGTTCTCTCTTTTGGGAACACTATATGCCTATGGAAAAAACAATACTATGGGATATAATTTGTGGGTAATGGTTGAATTATTATTTTGGAAGAATCATTTTTTTAATGTGTAAATATGGATATTTGGGTTATTTATTGAAATGATTAAACTATCATAGTTAATATGTGATTAGGTTAATTACTTTTCAATATGAGACTTATAGAGTAGTCGATGTTATTGAGAGATAAGTGTTATGACTTATCTCGGAAGACCATGTGGTCAAATCCTTTTGAATTATGGTATTCAATATTAGTTGGATTATTTCTTATAATTGTATGGAAAATTGCGTATTTAATGGTCTTTGCTAAACTTTTTGTATTTTTTGTTCACTTTTAGAGATTAAGAGTTTTATTTAAATTTATAAAATATTATCCTTTTTGGGAATTATCTGATCATCTACTAACCATTTTTGTATTGGTTAATATCTAAATATTGGGAAAATTTATAGTTCATCTACTGTGTATAATTTGATTCTCTATAAGTTGATTCCAGTTCTCTAGGTGTGACAATGTCATCTTGAATACTTATCGATTGGGGAAAAGATGAGTTTGTGGTAGAAATTTATTTAAGGATGAAACACAAAATGAAATGTAAGTATATTTCCTTATTTTCATAATTAATCTCAAAAATAAATTTTGCAACTTTATGAAAATGATCTTTAAACAAAAAATATATTACTGTTTACTTTTCCTAATGGGGAATTGAAGACCATTTAAGTTATCACATGTTTGTGTTTTTCTGGTTGTTAACTTTCTCCTGATCATGTTTTATATAACTCTCCATCTAAACTTGACTATTAATTTCTCTTACATATCCATGTTTTCCTATATGGAACCCCAGTATGGGTTATCTCTAGTGACCATTGTACTTCTCTTTCAATCTTTTAAAGTAATATTTTTATTGACTTTTTTGATGTGGAACTTTCAATTATATTTCCAAGCCCAATTTTATAATAGAGAAGACAAAATTTCCAAACTGGGGAAGGATATAACAACATAGATATTTAAGGAATAATAATTTTTGATTTATATTAATACTTATAAATAATATAATAATTTTACATGAAAGGGGACACTTTTTCTAATAGTGTAATCGACACACAACATGGGGTTTTCTCCAAAATCATACATTTCACACAACATTGAGATATACAGAAAAATAATAAAGTAATAATATTATTTTGATTGTAGTTAATGCCTAGATGTTAGAATGTAGAGAATAAATAATATCAATATAATTTTGAAATATGGTTAACAAATGTTTAAATAATGATTCATTTGTTTCCAAATTAATTAGAAATGGAAATAAAAACCAATTGAATATAAAGGATGTGTTTTTATGAAAATCTATTTAAAAGTGATTAATTGTGTTTTCATATCAGTTTTTATAGATTTTTATTTTATGAAAAATATATGATATATTTTCAATGTAATGTTTTAAATCCATCTTATATTTTTCTATATTTTATATACGTAACAAATTTAGTTTTTTGTATAAAAGATGTATTTTTTAAAAAAATTAGTTTTACGGACTTTTGAAGGAGAAGCCTTTTTAAATATAGTTTTTTCACTTTTATTTGTTCCATTTGAAAAAATATACTTCTTCTTTAGAAATGGGAAAGCAAAATTTATATTGGATTAAATTTTGGTGTTTTTCAGATAATGTATATTTTTATATGAAGGGTGAAAAATACAACATTTTAATTCAAAATTGCCATTTAATATAATTTATTTATATAGATATAGTGTACATTTAATTGGTTTTAAAGTGTAATTACATTATTATTATTATTATTTACTACATTTTTATTATTATAAGTGATTTCACTTTTTAATTATACATAAACACATGTAAATCCTTTGATAGTTATTACATTTTAAAAACATGATTATTAGTTTTGATAATGGGAATTAATTTTAAATAATTTTATCCCACTTGTGTGCTTTTAATTAGGTAAAAAATGTTTCCATATTTAGAATAAATAGGTAAAAATTGTTTAAAAAGTTTCCTTTTAATTTTAGTATTTATGAGTATTAACATTAGTAATTATTTTATTTACCATGGTTAATGGGTAAATTTGGTAAATAAGGGTAAGAAATTATATAACTATAATAGTAACCTATCTTAACACATGTCCAATTATAATTTTATGAGATATTTCGAACCATTGGCATCCTTTTTTCGATTAGGGGACTCTATGGAGCAACATTGATGTGAAAATGACACATTATAAGAATTAATTTTAAGAAAAGAAAAATGTAACATAAACAAGCCTTGTTTAGTAAAAATAATTTTTATATGGGGCTATATAAGTGATATTGTCGACTAAAAATAGTAATTATAAATCTAAATATATTTCCTAGATCATGATATTTTATTTATATTTTTTTATTTCATATAAATTAATTTATTTATGACATAATCATGATGTCGTGATTACCTTATTTTTTAATGATTTAAATAAATGAGATTGTAAATATTAAAATAAGTATATTTTTAAACTATTTATGCCATCCACGAATTTTTTGTTACAATTGTGAATTTTTATCTTTGAATTAATGAGGTTTTTTTGAAAAATAAATTTTTTATGTATTTTTTAAAATCCATGACATGAATAGTATATAAATTCACATAAATGAGTTTTAAAAAAAATACTATTTTATTAAATGATATAATATTCATAAAGATATAATAATATACCAATGATATCTATAAGGTTTAAAATTTAATTAGTGAACTAATTTTGATCTGATTTTCATTTTATAGTAATAATATTAACCATAGAGTATTAATATACAATAAGACATGATAAGAGTCAAATAAGTTAACTAAGGGTTACAACTAAATGATATGGTTAAATTTGAAAACAAAAAATGTCTGAAAATTATTTTTTTAGTGTTTTTCGAACAATCCCCATCTTATATTAGAATAAAATGATTTGTGGGCCTTATTAAAATCTAAATTGTTTTTATAATAAAGTAAAACATTCATAGATTTCTAAAGTGCCCCTCCCCCCTCCTCTAAAAGGGCATCACATCTACCCATTTAATAACACCTCTCAAGCCCCTTGGATCATACATCCTATACCCAAATGATCTCCCAACAACCCTATACACCACCTATAAGCCTTTATGTGAGCATAAAGCAAATCAATATGGATTTTTAGCTTAAATCAAATGGAGTTACCCGATTTGAGGTAATTTCTTCTCTAATGCTTTTCCATTTATTTTCCTTTTCTAGCCCCCTAAAATATCATTATTCAATTATTTTATAAAAATACATTATCATAAATATACTATAATTTTTTATAATGATTATTTAAACTAAACTCACACATACCTCTATCTATGGGATTCAGAACATACGTTTTCTATGGACGATGAACTACTACCTCATGAAACAATGATTGATCAATTATATCTTACCAACTCTCATGGTGTATATTATGATATAACTATATATAAATGAAATATATTATATTTATATTATCTCTATTCTTCTTTATTTTTCATTTAAATCATACTTTTATTATTTTCACAACACGTAAATATGATAATTTCATTTGAGGAAGTGCGGACTACCGCCCACTCAATGTGATATTACTCATTCATGATATACATGGAACATATAAAATATGGAATTAATGAACATATATAACATATAGAACATAGATATTATACTAAAATGATAATATATTGATATATCATTTAGTTTATATTCATTTAGCCAAAAAAAATTAAATGAATGTAGCGTTCATGCGTACGTATGGCTTACCATCTCCATGAACGGTGCATTTTATTTCTTATATCCAAATGTCATGGACTGTTTTAAATAAATATATACTGGATATAAATACATATACACAAGAAATATATGATATTTAAATCATGAATTCAACACTGTAGATAATGGACTTTTTACCACATTTACAATTTTTAATTATAACAAGATAATATTCGACTCGAGTACCCAATATCGAAAAAACGATGGATATTAACATAAATAATTATTTAATTTTTATAATGTTGTATTAAGTGATATAAATGAAATAAAAAACATGATATTGTTTCTATGAATGCATAAATTAACAGAAGTTTTTTATTTAGAAAGAACATGGAACATAAGTGGTGAATCATACTCAATGTAAGGGAACCATTCACCATACTCTTTTGTTTCTCCTCAACACATTTTCTAAATTTCAATGTTATGTCGCCAGGTAGCAGAATTTTTGTAAGGGAATTTTTAAGCTCAATTCACTCTATTTGGGTTTTACACATACATTATTTATTATATTATTCCAATAATATGTGTGGAATAAAATTTTATTTATTTTTTTAGTAATTTCCACTTACCTTTGTGTGGATATACTACTTCTACACATAATCACCCTATTAATAAATTATTACATCATTTATATGATCTTTGTAAGGGAATTTATCTCAATATCCTTTCATTAATCCGTATTCTAATTTATAAAAGACATTATTTTATACAGCTTATAATCCCCTTTGACGATTAATTCCATTCAAATTGATTCTTTTTTCAAATTATCTTTTTACAATACAACAAAGGGATTGATTCTTTTTAATGTATGTAGTAACATTGACCTTTCTATCGCCACGCGCATTATTTGAAATTAGGATTCCTTAACAAGACATAATGTTTTTAAAAGGAAAATAAATACCATATACCCTTTTAGATATTCCAGTTTTGAAAATGGTTTTGATAAATAATTTATTATGTCAATATCATGGATTTATATATTATTATTTGAATGTTTAAATGTTATCGTTCCATTATACTGGTTTATGTGTTATTAGTTTGTTATGGTTCTTTGGAATTTTTTATGTTTATAGGTGGTTCTATGTTAAACCTAGGGTGGGTGAGGATGATATGGCTCTCCAATTCATTGGGTAACGTGACAAAGGTTACAATTTAATGTTTCTCCTATTAGAATTAGATAATATACTATGATGGGTATTCCAAACGTAACTCCCTTTGTAGCTCTGAAACCTACTATGTAAGTATGATATGGATTCTATAAGTAACATTTATAATTTATTATTTTATTTTTAAATATTAAATCTTATTATTTCATGTGGTAGGTGGAAGATATTATGTTTTATTATTGATAAGTATGATTTCATAGATTTCGATATATTGATGGACTAATATTTTTTTCTTCATATTATAACCCTTACTGACCTTTTTATGCTCATCCGATTTTTTTAAATGTTTTTTATAGGTTAAAAGGAAGGATAAAAGAAAGGAACTATTCAAGAATATTTATATCATGAAAATAATTGTTCTTTTATTTAAGGAGTTTTCTCATTGTAAATTTTTTTGATAGAGTATAAGTGTCTATATTGTAATTTTTGAGATGTAATATAACAGTTATGGCCTAATTCTCTAAAAATATAAACATAAAAAGATCCTCAATGTTAATTCATGACTTAAATCAACATTATGTAATTTTTAGGTGGGTCCTTATATATTGTACTTTATTTGATACTTTTATTACATATTTCCACTAATTCATTAATAATATTTCATTATTCTCATTACTTCGAGTGTGTTCATTTTATGGTATTATGATTTGTTCATTTTTGTGAAATTATGGAATTTATTTTCTAATGAAAATAAAACATCATATGTGTAATTAAAGTTATTAATTCACTTCCAAAATATTTAATAGTTTCAAATACCATTTTTATTTCTTATGTTAGGATGATTCATCTGATAAAATGTTAATCACAAATATCTAGTTCAATTTGACATTTTTTGACCATTATGAACTAGATTAATTTTATATTGTATTATATATATATATATTAATTCCATAAAATTAAATAGGTTATAATAAAAATTATATTATCTAATTTAACTACGATAGTAATTTTATGACTGTACTTGAAGGAGGTAATGGGAAACAAAAATTCATTATTCACAGATACTGTTAATCACTATAATTCAAAAGGTGGTTTAATTTCGGTAAATAATAAGGGTAAATAAAGGTATGGATATATGATATTACATTATAAACAAAAATTTATAGAAATTAAATGAATCTATATTTATTAAGCCTTTATTGATCAGTGAAGTGAGGAGAATGTAGAAGAAAAAAATAAAATAAAAGATGGGGTTTGAGAAAGATTCCTCTTGAATATCACCTCCAAGAGAGATCCATTAAAGACCATGAAATTGGTATATTTTTTATACAAATATAAAATTTAAGGTGGTATAGTGGGTAAGAGAGGGTTTCGGAGATTCTAGTATATTCAAATCACTTTATTAGAAAGGGGGTCCTCAGTTGTGGCATTTATTCTTGGGGAGGAGTGACATTAAGTAATTCAATAAAAATTATTTTATATTTAAATCCAACCACATTTTAGTGGAATTAATTCCAAATAATAATATTTATTAACAATTTAGTAAAGGATGGTTATGTCAATAAATAAATTAACCACCCTTTTAAATATTTATTTATTGGGTTTTTAGCGTTAACCTTTTAAATTTTAACTTTTCTTTATTTTACTTTTACTTTGGTAAATATATTTTTTACCACGGAAAAATTTTTGTGCCTAAAAATGAAAATGAACAAAAAACCTAATTTGGACCTTATAATTTAAAATTGTAATCTATTTTTTCAAATTCAATTCAAATAATTTGCATAATTATATTTAAAACAAACCCCACAGACCCGACGAAAGATTTTGGTTTATCATAAGTGTATTTTACAAGAAATTATGATTTTAAATTATCACTTTAACTAATAATTATCATTGTATTAAAATAAAATAACTAGGAACTATTTATTGAATTAAAAGTGAGAAACATTTTTTACTTTAAAAAGTTTTCATAAAAGTCATGTTTGTTAACCCATGTAAATTGTTTTTATAAAATACAATATAAATATGTGTGAAAATAATTTTTGTGAGTGAAATTTAAATAAATAATTATTATTTAACATTAAACCATATTCAATGATTAATGTGAAATTAAATTGATCATTTATTTAGAATAAATATCATTTTTAATCAAATCAATATCTTAATTATAAAATAAAAAATTATGTTATTTAGAAGATTCCAAAAAATTTATCTGATGATAATTTTGACATTTTGAATCCAAATATTATTTCCCCTTAATGAAATATATATTATAAAATATTCATAAATTAGTTATATTCATTTTCACATAGAAGGAAATAAAAATCTATTTTTTAATGAAAACATATATTTTATGAACATAATTACTTTACTAAATCATATGTATTTATTTCCAAAGAATAAATTAGTATATAAACAATGAGTAGAAAATTTATTTATTTTATAATGGGGTAATTACTATTTATTTCCTCCAATTTAATTGATATGTTATAATGTATGTGTTAAATAATATATATATATAGAGGTTTATTTACAATAGATTTTTTGTTAAACATGATCTATTAAAGAGATTAAATTTATATAAAAAAATGAATACCCAACAGACATTAGTTACTACACACATGTCTTGATGAACACCTCCCCATAAGCTAGATTCTTCCAAATTGTAGCGAGGGACTAGGGTGTGTTAGTTGAGAGACTATTCCCTTTGGCTAGATTGTATCACAACATATATATAATAATATATGGATAAAAATAGAGAAAGTGTAATAATGAATAAAAGAACTAGATTTAGAATTAATCATAATCAACCATAAATAAAAATCAACTCAAAATCAATATAGAATCATATACTAAATGATTATAATGTAATTTCATGTATTTATAAAAGGAAAAACATTCATACAGAGTTTATGTTAGATGGTGAAATTTATTCTGTACAAAATAACTAAAAGATCAAAAAATTTCCATGCATCATGAGCTCTAGCCTGGTCATCTTCTACCAAGATCCCAACCTATGTAAGCTAGCATGTAAGGTGTCCAGTTGGTATGATTACCCTTTTCCATAATTGTAATAAAATAATCTAAACAGGTAACAAAGGAGGACCATATAGGGTGTGAGATAAATATCAATAGCCCTCCCACAAAAACATTTAAAGAAATCCAGTCCATGATTATTAAATGAATAGTGTTCAGTTATATAATAATGTAAAGAAATAAAATTAAACACCTTATACCAACATCAACCACAGCTAGTGTCTTAACATTAAACCATTTAATTAAATATAATCCATTTTATATAGATAATTTATGATAAAAAATCAATAGTAATAAGAGAGTCTATAATAATAATAGTAAAGGAGGATGCAAAGTGAAACTAAGGCATTCTTGACCTCTGGGGAGACTAACTAATAGTAGTAACTCATTATACCTCACAAAAAGGGGTTTTAGTGTAATAAAAGGGTATCCCCAAGTCATTCCACTATAAAATGGTGTATCTATGTCTAAGTATCTCATCCAATGTAATCATGGGCTACACATGATTTGGAAAAATTGGGTGAAACCATGGTGTCACATGTCCTAATACATCAAGGTGAATCCAAAGAGTATACCCAAATCAATATAATATCTAGAGAGATAGTAAAGGGATCCATGAGTATTAGGTTCAAAAACATATAATAGACACAGACCCTATTCCAATGTGCTTATATTCATTAAAAAATATCCCCATGAATAAAAAAGGTTCCCTCCAAGTGATCAATGGATTCCCTTATGAATCCAAGGCTGGATCAAACATGATAACTCTTATAAAGAAAAAATGTATATGTAAAATAGGGACACATATATCGTTATTTAATTTAATTCTATATAGTAATAATTTTATTTAATAAGTCATTAATTTTGTTTCATTAACATTCATCAATAAGACAATGTTAATCAAGGGAATCCAACTATTTATCACTTAATTTACTTAATCAATTATTAGGATCATTATATTTTCAATAAATAATCATGAAAAGGTGAATATTTACATGAAACCAATTAACATTAAATTATAATTAACTAATATAAGTGGAATATATAAATATAATTTCCCATCAGTAATTCATTTGTTACATTGGAATACTAATCTAAAATGGCCATGTGATGATTTTATACAATATACATATGCTATCCATTATCAGTTAATAAATCATTTTAATTAAAAGGGCTTACCATTATAATGGACAAGAAAACACACCTAAAACGTGCCTCAAATAATTATAACAATTTTAATAAAGGCATAATAAGGAAAGAACCCTACTTTGGGTGGATGATTTTGAGGTCACAACCTCCAACGACATGAAGAACATATATAGAAAGGGCTCTAGAACACAAGTCTATCGACTATAATAAAGGAATGTGAATTTATGCGAAAATAATCTTTGAAACGGTCATGAGAAAACTGATATAAATTTATAAATGATGATACTTTAATGTAAAAGTCATGGAAAACCTACCTTATTCCTATAACTCCCTCATCACCATGTATTATCCCTTAGTTTGGTTTGGATTTGAATAAAATTAAATAACAGATCAACTCCCAGAATGTAGGGAATTTGATGGTACATTAAAATAGAATTACTGAGGGAACTAAAAATGAAAAACTAATCCTTATAAGAGAATCACTTACCAAGAGTAATCCCACATGGTGATCGAATATTGAATCAGATATTAGATGATGAATAGGGAGAAAATCATAACTGATGGAGGATAGTGAGATTCTAACAGGAGAATAAATATACCTCCTATCTTTCTTGGATGAAAATAATAATGATGGGTCAGGTCAAATGAATTTTAATGTCATTTTGGTAATTTTACACAAAAATTATAGGTCACACATTTTGACAGCATGTTTGGACAAACAACATGCCAACCATGCTTGGCCCACTATCAAAAGAGGGAACCCACATAGTTTGGGCCCATAGTTTGAGAAACCAAGTGCAAACCATGATTTTTTGGAATTCTAAAAACTATATATATTTTTCATAGGTGTATGGACCTTGTGACATGGTTAGGAAAAATCACATTCCCTACATTTCACTCTAAATTTTCTTATATAGTTAAGATATTGCATAGAGATTGGGAGGCATTTTTTCTACTAATCATGGGGCCTTGTATTTTCTTCCACCAACCATGGTTCAATTATCTAAAATATTTCTTGAAACCCTAAAAACTGACATGAACTCATTAGCCATACATATTAGAAAGACACTAAAGATTTAGACTCATAAATATATGGTATGTACATCATAGAAAACTGGGTTTGTACAATATTCCCCTTGAATGGAACTCATCCCCGATATTCCATTCCAACGATGGTAGAATGTTCTCTATGAATAAATATGTCCACTAATAAAGTATGTATTCCCCCAATCCAAAGTCTCTTCATGCACATAGTTGTTTTGTAACAGTAGCCATACTAATGTGACAAAGAATCCTCGAAGATGCATCATGCTTTCTTCAATGATACTTATGGGATACGACTCAAATATTGAATCAAAGTCTAACTCAAAATCCATATGATCAAATGTAAAAGACTTTTCATCTAGATAATGGTGATGTTGTTAAACATGGAATATATATTTCTAGGAACAATACCTATTTGGTAGTAGAAATAGTTAAACTATTAGTATGACTCTATCCAAGATCTTGAATGGCCAAAACTATTAAGGTGATAGCCTCCCTTTCCTACGTATCCATATATTCCCATGATTGGGTGATACCCAAAGGAAAACACTATCGTCATCCTCTAACATTAGGGGTCGAAAAACATAAATCATGATAGGATTTTTTTCTTGACTAATACGTAGACATAACAATTTTAATTAATTATACCATCTCTAATGTATCGTTCACAATATAAGGACCTAGTAGAACTTCCAATCCTACCTCAAAATATCATAGGGGTGAATAGAAAAACAAAAAATTAAATGCATCATATGGATCTATATGAATCATCGCATGTAATCTATTGTTGAAGGAAAACATGATGAGATAGATATGATTCTCCCAGGAATTGTTAAAATCAAGGTCCAATTCTTAGATCATTTACACTAATACTTGTATCATCCATTCTTATCGGACATTGGCATGAGGCTGAAAAGATGTTCTAAAGAGAAAAAATGTACCCATTGCTCTCAGTAAACCCTTCCAGAACCTCAATGTGAAATGAGTATCTCCATATTACAAGATAGTATATGGTTCCTAATGGAGTCTTATTACATCATCAACTGAGAAAGTATCTCAGATAATAAGGAAGTGGGATTCAATAGATATTCAATCCATCAAAACCCTAACCGCATTGCTAACTTGAGAAACCCTTGGTAATCTAACAATAAAATTAATCGTAACATCTTCTAAATTCAATTAAGTGACTAGAAATGGATTTTACAATCTATGAATCCCCTAGTGCTTTGCCTTCACTTGCTGCAAGATAGAACAACTAGTGATAAAACCTGATATATAATGTTTCATTGTAGGCCACCAATACTCGAAACACAGATATTGATACATATTGAAGATGTGTGGATGAACTGGCACTAATAAATGTGGGGCTCTTCAATCAATTCCTCCCTCATGTTTTTTGGAACCCGAACAATCCATTGTATACCTAGGATGTATCCTCCATCAAAGAACCAATCTAGAGGCTGATCCTCACAAAAAATACTCTCTCATATTACCAACCCCTCAGGATCTGAAAACCTCCTTTTCTTTACTCTATCCAAGATAGAAGTGATAACTACCTATAATATAAGATGATAATTCTTATGAATATCATTATACACCATATGTTTCTTAAAAAACAAGGCTATCAATTTATATTCATCATTGGGTTCTTGAATGGAATGTGCATATGTTCTCTATATCATCACATCAACCATTCCATTTCATTTCTTGGAATATTGAATAGCTCATGTCAAAATACTATTGAAATTTGACCCATTTTTTTGTTGGATATTAATGTAATGTTCTGTGAATATATATTTGAGGCTTTTTCATCTTTATAAACCACAGTTCGTTCACCCATTATATTGTGTCTCCAACAGTGTAAGGTAGGGAAAACTACTAGTAGATTAAGGTTGTTCGTCAGGCAATTACACTCATGAGATCTCAACTGGTGAGACCTATATGTAGTTAATCTGTCCTTTACATCAATATATTACCACACCTGATGTCTGATGCATCACATAATATTTTTCTATCTTCTACTAGTCTCTAGAAAATTCAGATTTGGTGCCGAAGTAATCATTCCTTTCAGCTCCTAAAAGGACTCATCACATGCTTCATTACACAATAACTTCACACCCTTCCTTGTAATACTATTATTAGGTATAGTAAATATTGATATTTCTTATATGAAATTACAATAATATCCACCCTACCCCATGAAACTCAATATATCAAACATGTTCCATGTATTCTCAAGGAAAATCACAAAACATGCCTTCTCTAGGTCAATTTATACACTTGATTATGAGATAATATGACCTAAGAAGTGAACCTTGTCAATCCTGAAGTGTAACTTAGCAGGATTAACATATATTTTATGCTCTCTCAATATATTCAAAATGATCTCAAGGTGTTATTCATGGTTGATCTGAGTATGAGAATAAAATAAGAATTTATCCATGAAAAAGGAATCCTTATAGGGGTGGACAACCATATTCATCTGAGCCATGAAAATAATTGTCATGTTTTTAAGACCAAATGGTATAATGAGATGATTATATAATATATAACTTCATTAGAGAGTCATGAATAATATATATGATGTCTTGACTCAAAACCAATGATAGACCAATATCATGTCAGTCTTGTTGAATATCCAATATTCTTAGAGACGGTCAAAGAGATAATCTATTTGGTGAAGTGGATACTGGTTCTTAAATATAATCTGGTTAAACTATCATTAATCAACAAATAAATGAAGGGTCATATCTATCTTCTTGGTGAAAAGAGTCGGTGAACCACATGAATAATTATTGTGTTGATAAAAATTTTGATTCTATATCCTCCAACTATCTATTCATCTCCAATAGATTAGTAGGTTCCATTATGTATGGTGGAATATATACTAAAGCTGCACTAGGAACAAAAACGAACATAATGTCTACCACTCTCTTAAGAGGCAATCTTAAAAAATAATCAAAAAATACATCCCTGAAACGATCTACCATGGAAAGAAAATATGATGGCTATATTACATTATCCTCTAGAAAAATACTTGAAATATGGGTGGTCACCCCACCAAGACCATGATGTTATGTTCCAACCCTACTATCCTAGTCATCCCACTCATCGATGTGAAGATAACTTCCACCCTATGGTGATGTAAATAATAACCTATGGTGGTAGCAATACTTGAAGGCATGATAAGAAACCTACCAATCCATCTTGATAATGACATAGAGGCCTATAATCATAAACTCAATGACGTCCCATAAGAAACAAAAACATCCTAATCCAAGGGTATAGCCTAAACATTTTTTATACCCTCTTACTACACTCCCAATAGTGTTTCCACAGTCATCATCCCTCAAAGCTATTGAATTTCAAGCCCATGACTTTCCAAAATTGACAATGATATAAATAATTGAGAATCAAATGTATATAAAATATATGATACAAGAGTTGAGGCTTCTATAATATTACCTCATACATTAGACAACCTTACACTCAAATCCTTATTTATATACTATAAGTCATGAAACTAGACCAATCCATTACCCTACGCAACAACTTGAATACCCTATGCAAGCCCACTCAACTATAACTAATAATGAAATGTAAGGATACCATGGAAATGACTTCATCCTGAACCTATCTTTCTAAAACTACTCTTACTTCAAGATATTTGTTGAATAAATTATTTCCTCTATTGGTGGATCTGGCATGAATCAAAATCCACTTGAAGCAAGTGGAATGGTTTGGAAGAATCATTGAAGATGACTCATATGGATGCAATCACGGAACTCTAGAATGTATCTAACACACTGAGGATTTATATTCCCTTAATGTACATAGTAATTTCATATAATGGAGTTTATAGTGCTGATACTCTAGCCTCTAGTACTCTAATGAGAAACCATGATGCTATGCTATCTTCTACTTGAAGAACTACTACCCTTTCTCAAAACTGAACCTATACTCATGGTATTATTAGCATATCCAATGTTTTTATCTGTGATAAGATCCTGATTTTAAATCATAGAAAAGATAACTAATAGAAACACATTCACCTTCGATCAGACGACATACTTGATCTAATCCCCAAAATGTATCGCTCGTGGTAGCTCATCACTGAATAGAAGTAGTGAAAATCATAGTATCATAGAAAAATGAATTGAGAATACCAATAAAGACATAGACTCTAGGTGCATGATCCCTTTTAGAATAGTCATATCTTAATGTCTAAGGGAAAATGTAATTATAGAAGGAAGTCTAGAAGTCATCCCATTCCATGCCCTGATGATGACCATCCAATGTAATCACATCCCACCACTACATTACGGAACTATGAAACATGTATGTGGAATTATGGCCCTCCTCTATTGAGGCATATCTAGATGGATGAAGATATAAATAAAGGAATCTAACCAATACTTTGTAGTTTGTGGACCACCATCCCCAAAAAAATAAAGTATGATGATTCTACTATAAATCGTTACACATATCATACATCGTAGGTTAATTTCATTGAGAAACATGCATGGACATCATGAGATGTAGAAAATTTACTCTAATTTTAGCATTGGCTCATAGTTGGGGAATAACAAGTGGTACATAAGGTTTAAATATTGTAGTTATCACTAGTTTCTAAAGGCCCACCCCCACTAATTCATGGTCATCACCACCCTAGTGGCATACAACTCAAGGACATCATGGTGGAATAGCTTTACAAAATCCAAGAACACTCCTTTGAACAAGATTTCTAAACAGATAGAAGTACTAGTTGAAGAATGACAAAAGAATAGGGCTCACTACCCATCATATTATCCTAACTATCAAATTATAAGGCTAGGGTATTGGTATGTGTTTGAGTTTAAATTATATATGTTTTGGTTTATGGGAGTTTCAACTGAAACATGAAGAAAAAATCATTAAAGTATATTTGGAATCCCCGTTTTTTAGAAACCATTTTATTTATTAGTCAGAAATTATATTTTTCAACATTTTATGTTCTTATATACATATAACAAGGTTATATTAAATGGATCATCAGTCACATATAATAAATGTCAATATGCTATATAACTGAAATCAACACCCATTTAATTTTATTTATCAGTCAAACATTTCGTCTCATAATTTTATGGTACGAAAGTAAAATAAATCAACTCATTGAATTTACCATTCCAATTCATAAGGTCCCATACAAATTATAATTGAACGTTTTAATCATGTGATCACAACCAAAGTCTTTCCCATGTAACCAGGGGTACATAGCTGAAATGGGTAGAGACTATCTATTTAAGATTCCGCCATCATCCTATATAAGAATACTCCATTTATATTGATGTTGACAATTTAAATTACAAATTTTCTTACCTTAAAAATATATAAGAAGAACATGAATATATATAAAAAATGTGTCTCACTCTATAATTACCATAAACATAGTCAATGAAAGCAATGAAATGATCCTTTATGGAAAGGAATATTCCTTGTATGTGAATTTTGTGTTTCCTATAATTAATAATTAAACAATGATCCTTATCCAACAATGCCAAGGAAAATATCTCCATAAATCATATCAAATTCTATAATTATGGGAATCACCCTATGGTGAATATAAATTAACTATAAAATGAAAATATATAGAGAAATTATTTCCCATTCCCAAGAATCTAGTTATTTCCCCATGAAAAAAGGTTAGCAACTATCATGCATGAATTATGGGAATATTTCAATGTCTTAATAATCTAATATATAAATTCCCAAAACAAAAACATAAAATAAAATAAAAACATCTTTCATACAAAATTTTCACATTCAGACTCGTGTGCCAGTCAAAGGTGACTCAAACCCGATTGGACACATGGCCTCAAGCATACCTCCTCATACTCTAGAGGCAGCCAACTAGTAGTGAGGGACATGGGTGTGATTATGGGGAGACTATTCACCCTGATAAAATAAGATCAAAATATCTATATAATAAAAAATAGTAGAACCATAATAACGAATAAAAAACTGGAATCAAAAGTAAAATAATCAGCCATCAAAAATGAAAATCTCAAAAGCTAGACAATATCATATAAAAATGATGATGATGTAATTTAATGTCTCTGAAAAAGATATGAAGTAATACATGGTAGTAGGAATGTGGTGTAATACATTCTATAAAGAAGAATTAAAATGAAAAAAATCTAACCTAGAATCCTGAGCACCGGCCCAGTCATCTGCTGCTAGGCTCCCATCTTAAGAAAGAGATCATGTTTTATTTCCATGATTGTACGCTTACCTCTTTCCCATACCTAAAATA
The DNA here is from genome assembly GCA_963277665.1 of Viscum album. Lineage (NCBI taxonomy): Eukaryota > Viridiplantae > Streptophyta > Magnoliopsida > Santalales > Viscaceae > Viscum > Viscum album. The sequence goes on along the minus strand of OY728121.1, from coordinate 1,988,214,308 downwards.
ATATATTTTATCTACACACATATGAAAGTTTATTTTGGACAATATATTTTTAAATAAGTAGTTTATTCTTTTAGATCTCTGTCATCATTATTTTAATTGTAATAAGGTGGTGGAAATAGATCATTAATCCTCTGAATAAAATTAGAAAAATATATTGGGAGAATTTTTCCAAGACCTCGACCACCACTAAGTCAAATAAAAAATCTTTCATACATATCTATTCTAGAAACAATTGTATCTTCAAAAAATTATAGTAATGTAAAGAATCCTTCCATTATGAAATATTCCAAGTAGTAATGTATTCATGAAAATTTATATTTATTCATTGAATTATAGTTTTTATGTATTAATCTCAGAAAAAAATGATATGATATATTTTAGAATGATAGACAACAAGCACAATACAAAATTAATGTATGCTTACAAATAAACCAGTTAAATAGCCAGAGTTGAATGTTGAGATACTAAAGGCTGACCCTTATAGAAAACCAACTCTTTTCAATTACTATACTCTTCGTGAGTTTTAATTTCCATATTATCATATTATAAATAGAATATTATTCAAGATAAATTGAAAATTTAATATTTAAAGTGAATTAAAATCGTGAAATTTCAATTCATTGGATATTACCAACCTAATATTATATATATAATATCCATAAATGCTTCACAACATTAATTAATTTTTTTATATATATGATGAATGTTTTTTAGGAATTAATGTGGAATGAAATGAATATATTCATTTACCTTGAAGACCATCTCTATTTATAGTGTCAAAATCATGAATATCAATAAATAAACTCTTATTAAATTCATGAAGAGTGCCTTCAAATATCCCATTAGACTATAATGATTGGACCCTGTCATGTAGAATACATAAATTAAAGTAAATAGTGTCTAGCTTCTAATAAATAAATTTAGAATATGATGACCCACCAGATATCTTATTATGTTCAATTCCCTCCCTCCCATCATCAATTATAGAAGAATCATTTTCTGAAATAAAACATTCTCAAACACACCTACCCCTTGCAAAATCCTTGTTGAAATAAACATATAATTTACCATTTGTTTTGACTCTCATCCCAATAATATTAAATTATTAATTGTGTGAGTCCAAAAAAATGTTAACATTGCATCCTCGGCACCAAAAGAGGTATATTTCCCCATATTGGGGAAGTGTATGATCCATCCCTCATAAGGGAAGTTGAAAATGTTAGATAATTACATATAAGTTATCGTAAACTTCATACCATTTATAATTAAATACATAACATCCTCATTCTATGAAAAATAAAATTTATAATTCTAAAATATTTAACATAACTTTTTCACAAATAATGTGACTTTTTCCATTTCACGAAACATGTACTCCCATTTCTGAACACTCAAAACAGTAACCTATAATATATCTAAATGATTCAACTAGTTAAAATCAATAGTCATTACTATGAGAACACTCATTATTGAACTATTAAACTTATATTTCCTTGAACTCTCTAGATAATCAACATTAAATTTATTAGTCTTTCCAATTATAGTATAATATCTAAGAGGGATGAGCTTTTTTTTAGATCTCATGGTTGGAGAGAAATAGAATATATAATTTTTTTCAATTGGATTTGTTTGGAGATTAAAGACTACTAGGAATATTAAAAAGTTTCATTAATAGTTAAATGTCCTATAATATAAATAAATAATAAAATAGATATACCAAAACAAATTTATTTTTCTAAAAAAACACACATAATTTTAATGATACCGTGATCACTATTAATAAATTCAAATATATCATCCAAATATTCTTTTATAAATATATATATATTAGTTGACATCCAAGGCTAATGAATTGAAGAGAAAAATAATATTGTTTCATGTGATCTATCATTAAATTATTCAATAACTCAATTTGTTTCATTCTAGAATGGTTTATTAGATTTCAATAAATATTGATGGCACTAATGTTATCACATTTATTTATGATATGATCAAAATTAAATATAAATAACTCCTATAAAGTAAAATAAAATTATTTTAGTATAAGTTAATTATGACTCTTTAGGGTTTTTTAAATTCTAGATCTTAAAATAAAAATAATCATAATAAAATTTCTATAAGAAGTTAGATATAACCGAAATAAAATGATTCAAATATATAAGTATTTTTTCATCTAGATTACTATCTTTCTCTAATACAAGTTTTAAATTAAAAATAATTGATTTTTCATATATATTAATATTTTTATGTCCAAACCTTTTATGTGATTAATTTGTGTAATGCTTTTTTTAACATTCAAAAAGAATTTTGAAAAAATATAAACACTATGAAAATATTTAACTCACCCATCAGACTCATTTCAAATTATTTTTTTCTATGTTTTGAAAAATAAATATATATTTTTTAGATTTTTGAGCCAAAAATTACATCATCAATGTAAATTTGAAATATACAAAATATTTTGATTAAATTTTCATAAATAATTTTCGATATTCTTTTCTTACCAACAAATTATTTGATAAAATAAAATAGTGAAAACATTCTTACTAAGGCCCTGGTGCTTATTTGAGTCTATAAAGATATTTAGTATGTTTGATAACATAATTTTAAAAATAAGAGTTTTCAAAACCATATGGTTGTTCCACATAATCTTCCCCAAGTATAAATTAATTTATGAAATCAATATTTCCATCCAAATAGAATAACATAAAATCATATAAGATATATTAGATAAAAGGATTAAAATAACTTCTAATCTAGAAACTAGGGACAATCTTTCCTCCTAATTTATTCCATCCTCTTATTTCTATCCACTATATACTAATATAGCATTAGTTATAGTGATTACACTAGGATCAAAATTATTGTTTCTAAATACTGACTTTGTTCAAATTATAGGACAATCAGAGGGTCTATCAACTAATATTCATACCTTGTCTCTTTTAAAATATTTTAAATCATAATTTATATCTAATACCCATATCTCTTCACATATGGTTGGTTTAATGGTTTTAGGTTTATGTTGGGATGAAATGATATAATAATCAATAATATTACCAAAACGTTACCTAGTCCTACCTCCTTTATCTAAGAATCTCATTGTAGTTTATATATGAAGGAATTTTAGGGTTATAGGAAATCAAAGCATCACATTTTTCCCTTCTATAAAATTCAATTCTTTTGGGAATAGATTGTGCTTGATCATGTTCTAGATCTTTATATACGATCCATATTTTTTAGGTATGTCCGTCATTAGGTTTTTGTAAACAAATTTGAGTTTGGTGGTATTTTTATTTATTAAAGGTAACAAATTAAAAATCTAGTTGGGGTGGATTAGGATAAGTTCCACATACATATAGGATGTATAGGAATGAGAGATGAATTCAGGATATATAATGGATTTTATTCATGAATTAAATATTCTTGAAGGGAATAGTGTTGGATGAACACATGAATCCCATAAAAGGAATGAATGGTTATAGGAAAACCCCATAAATCTCATTCATGAGCTTAATGGGTCTATGAACAAAAAAATCGTAACATAGTTGGGTCTATGGCATGAAATTGTTTTATTCTAGGTTTTAATCTTTGGGGAAAATTTTCTTTTGTACATGTATGTTGGGCCTTTCCTAATGAAAATCCCCTATTTAGGATATGAATTTTACAATCCTTGTGTAATAATCTCCACTAGCTTTCATTCTGATAAGACACATCCATTCCTCTCATTACATCACATCCATCAATGACCCGTGGGAGTCTTTGTGAAAATAAAATCATTACGTTGGGAAATGGTGATCTAGATAATGAGTTTTAAGGTAATCCTTCTCATAATTCTTCTCCTTATAGCCTCATTTTATTTCCATGAGGAAAATCATGGTTTGGGACTACTTAAATGATATCATATAGATATTTCAATGTTGACTAAGTTACTTGGTTTTTTGATGGAAGGATAGAAGGAAGGACCAAGAAAACTTTAGACATTGAGGAATGTTCTATTTATTATTTTATTTTATGGTTGGTGGCATATAAAAACTTCTTAAAGTTCTTTACAATTCTTCTAGTATGTGAAAAAGTTTCAATCACTCCGGAATGTTGTAAATGTGACTTAAATAATTAGATAATTAATTAATTTGATAAAACCATTATTATTTGAACTACCATAGGTCACATCAGATCCATTTGCATAGAGACTGGACATGGTTCCACTCGATTGGTGATCCTACAATTAAAATTAAAATAAACTGGAAATCTTGATAATGATAATTTGTCATCACATGTAATTTATAGTAATCACTAACTATGAATTATTTGATAGCAGTGATTTGCACTGATGTGGGGGATCCACCAAAAGAAAAAATTGAATTTTTTATTCCTAACTCGAAAAATTAACCAGAATATAGGAACATGTGAATTGTAATAAATCATATGTTGAGTTAATATTGAGTTTTATTTTACTAATCAGATTCCTATTGTCTTGAACAACTCAATTTTGAGACATGGAACGAGTGATTCATCTCGATGAAGCAAAATACTCAACTTAATATGATACAGATGTTTACGACTAGGAAACATGCATCACAAGAAGATGTAGGAGACTTTATCATGGTAATGAATGCATGGAGACTAGGGAGATAGTGGTTCTACTTCATTATGATCAAATGGGAACACTTAAGAGACTCTATCATGGTAATGTGTGCATTAAGAGATGTATGATACTGTTACATACCTATTGGAAAAGTGTGCCATGGGAAGATTTAAGAGTCTACAGAATGGTTATGTAATCCTAGAGGTCAATGGAACCTTGGTTACATGGATACAATATAAATGGAATGGTTATTTTTCTTGACATAATAGGCTTTATTACTTGATAGTTACATCAATCATGGATCCAAAGTTCATTAAGTTTCCCTGGGGATACAACCTGGATCCTGTGGTTGACAATTTTGTGTGGTTCTTTGTATTAATTTAAGAATTAATATAATTTTTTCATATTTTTTAATTAACTATATTTTCATACTAGATTGTTTATACATAATTGGTGTCATCCTATAGAGTTTTACACACACCATGTTTGGGTTTTCTTTTGGTAACAGAGAATATTTCAAGGATGTAGGTATGGGCATGGTCAAGAAGCCATATGTTTTTTGGTTTCTTATTGGATGGGTTGGATCATTCATATAGGATAGAGATTGGGTTCTATACCAAGGTTCTATAGTCATTTATTGAGTTTTATGAGTCTTCTATTTGTATGAATTTAGTATTCCATTTAGTTAAATTCATATTGATATTAAGTGGTATTTATTATTTTTGGGATTTTTCATTTTTTTTACTTTTATTCATTATGAGATGCCAGTTTCTTTGTTTATATTATTTATGTACTTATTGAAACAATATTATAGAGGGTATATACTCCACACTATTCTTCTTACACCCTCACTATTAATATATGGGCTCTATCATATTTGAATTTATGTTTGTGGTCCAGAGGCCAACCCATCATGGTCATGTAAGGGAGCCTTGAGTCGGGGAATGTTACAAAGTGTTATCAGAACTATCAGGTTTCCTTTATATTATTTTACTATTTTGGAAATCTATAAAATAGAGAATGATGTTTCTAGTCTTTGAAATGATCTCATTCAGGGTAGTATATAACCCATGTACAAGGGAAACCTCCTGTACTGAGTGGTGGGGTTGTTTCTATTGTTTTCATGTTATGGTTTTGATGTTATTTCACAATGGGTAATACACTTTTAGTGTGATTTTTTGATTTTTTGATATTTTATTCATGGTATAGTATGAATGGAAATGAGTATTCAATTATAATAGTAGGCACATAGGTATTTATTTTGACACAAGTAGTTAATGATTGAAATATATTTATTTCATGGGTTATGACAACCAATATAAATTGTGAAATGAAATCCATTAATTTATATGATTAATTGAAAATGAGAAAAAAATACAATGTTATTCCAATTAATTTGTTATACCTAGTATAAGGAGTCCTTGGGCAAGTTTTTCTCTATTGTTTTCACATTTATAGGTTGGTCTTGAGTTATAACCTATGTTATATGGAATGTGTTAACCCTTAAAGAAAAAATGAATCCACATTATCTATGGTATAAGAATAAAGAGAGTTGTAATTAGTACACTCCTAATATAAATAAGCTATAACTTCTTGCATCTCCAATGAATCATATTGATGAGAAGATTCGTGAGATTTTCTTGAGGTTCATGTGATCCATTGATTAAAAGACTGTTTACATCATCTCTTTGATGTCTTATCATACCAGAAAGTTCTAGCAGCAATAGAAAACTATGTTCATTGGGGAGAGAGGACATCACGTAGCTATGTTATATATCATGTTAGTTTTCAGGATCCTTAATAACCTCAAAACACATACAAATAAAATGGATAATATTGTTGCATACATAATTTTTGGACCATCCAAGTGCCAATCAACATTGTGGAGAATTATCATTGGTAAGTATAACACCCAAAACATTTTATGGTATGTTTCTCTTAAAAAAATTCTATTAATTAGATATCCTATATTTCATGAATCATTGATTCTCTGTGAAACAACTAATGGTTATTTATAGGATAATGTCATAACCTAGACATTAAACATAAATTTTCCACTTTTGTGTTTATAATATTGAAGAACGGACATACACGGATGCGATCTATTTGATATTTGGAGTATGATAGAATCATGTTAATTTTTAGTGAATAGAAACTCACCCTTATGAATAGTAACATACCCTTATGAATAGTAACCTACACTTATGAATAGTGATACCACCCATATGAATGTTAACCTCACCCATGAATGTGTAAATAAAATTTAGGCACCTTAAAAATGATGATAAATATTTTATGTGTTGGAATCGTTTTATTATATGAGGATTTTAAACAAAAATAAAATTTATAATATTTAGACAATTAAATATAAAAAAGTGAGTTCTTTTTGGGATTCTAAACTTCGAAAAATGGGTAGGTTGATTTTTTGGGATATTTATGAAATAAGTGAATTTTTGGTGAATTTTAAAATATAATAAATTATGAGAAATGCTAAATACATGATTTATTGAGTCTTTGATGATGTCCTGCTGAGGGAAGAACACATGGATGGAACTCACATGCACTTATTACAATTTTTTATCATCGAATCATCACTATTTCTTGTCTTAGGGAAAATAATAATGTATTAAATAATATGTTTAAAAAACCCTCTTCCCCTCCACTATATAAATCATCCCTCAACCCCTCTTCCTCCCATACCACTCAAGATTTGATCCTTACCTATGTTATTCTAAATATATATCTGAAGCCCTCCCCCTACATCCAAGACAATATGGTCCCACCAAAAGTCCAAAAACAAAGGCCTTAAGGACATTATCATGGATGAGTACTCAAGAGGTGAACATATCTTCCTTTTTCTGTCATCTTCTTTTACAAGTTCCCTTATATTTTTCTCACCTCACCTCCCTTCATCCAAATTCTATGATAATTCAAGTACCATAAATGAATTATTATTTTATTATGCTAATGGAATATTTCAACATCGTCTTTCTTTTTCCCCTCCACTTATACTAAAAATGAAAACACCATCCTAGATGTGTTAACTTATACCTCCAAAGTGAATTTTTCCCCATTTTAAAAAATCTTCTTTAAGGGTAAGCGATAAATCATACATTTCGTGAATTCTAGATCCACAAAATTAAAATTCAAAATACAACCTTCAAAAGGCATCATCTCCCATATCTATTCCCATGTATCAGAAATCACGCATTTGCCTCGTGTCTCACACCAAACACATCGAACATCCTCTATTTTCCCCCCTTCATCATCACCACACTGAAACATTCCTTCAAGAGAATCAAACCACCAAAACACCATCCATCCCACCGAACCACATCATCTCATTACCAAAAGACACAATTCAGTTTCTGCCAAAGTAATACCCAAAACAGACATCCCATGTCATCAAATCCACAAGGCATACCGGAAAAAAGTTGAAAAAATGAAGAACCAACATACATGATGTCCTCCCTAAAAGATGAAAACCTACGTATAAAACATAAACAATCTTCATTTTAGGAAATGTAACCACCAAAAAACACCATCATCACCGACCAACATCTATGATATTTACCCTCAGCAAGAAGAAAAACTAAAACGTCACCATTGAAAAATCGAACTCCATCATCTCCCAAAACCCACATCCCAATGCCCCTTCCAACCCACGACTTCAGATCCAACCTAATTGGAAAGGAGGGATTATTGGATATGGTACTTCTTCCAATGTTCTGTAATCCTTACACTCTCTTTATAAAAAATAATAATAAAATACAAGTTCATTGTTCCCCAAACCACCAAGTTAATGAAAACTTTTTTCATTAACATTTATCTAATGAGTCATCATCATGGTATAAAACAAAATTAATTATAAGATCATTGATATTTCTTTAGTGTCACTAATAATATATATTAACAATTCTAGTTTTTTAACCACATATCAAATGAACATCCGTTCAAGAAAAAAATAAACTGATCAAGAAATCCAAGGAATAAAATGCTTCCAAAACAATAAAATTGAACATCTTAAACTCATAAAAAAAAGGAATTTAATGTCCCTTATAAGGTTATAAAAAAAATTAGATTAGGTTATGGAATTATTAATTAATTAATATAAATTTTATTATTCAGGTTATTAGGATCAATCAAGAACGCCTTCAGGAATAAGGTAAGGGGTTTCACATCTCACTTATATTTCCATGATATTGCCATTGTTTGACACATATTTATTGTATGTGGTGTATTTTTACAAACATTTGATATATAATATCATTATTATCTCTATATTCATGGTATTCATTGATTCAGTTGATGATTATTAACTTGATCGATTATAATTTTTTAAGGGACTTTGTTTTGGTTTCCATTTCATTGTGATTTACTTCATATTGTGCACATAATCATTCTTATATGGTGTAACTACTACCCCTATGGGACAATTTTTTATTTGAACTTGTAAGTATATAATTTATAAATATTATGGTTCTATGGATATTATTATTTTCATAATCCATATACCCTTTTACATATAGTTTTTATTGGGAATGTTTATTAAACTATGGAAATATTGATGAATCTGTATCCTCTACTCTATAGAGATATTGAGAAGCCATATTTTACATGTATTAAATATATGTGTAATTAATGATTTGGTCTTAAGTTGATGGAAGGGGGCTACTATAGAACCTTTTATTCATCAATAGGTCTCCTGAGACAAATCAGTTGGTGACAAACCCTCCGATGTTGTTTCCAAAACAGAATCAGACAAGCATATACCTAGAGTCTTTAACTATTTTGAAAGTGTAGTGTCATCATGGTCTAGATACATGACATCCAATTAATAATAATTCTCTTTATTCATTTTTAGTTAAACCTATCCATGAGGTTTTCATTAAGAAAAAATCTATGGATTTAGTTTCATTCTCAGTTTTTTAATTGTGTGTGTTATTCATTTATGCACCAAGATATATTGACCATGCCAATTTGATTGTGATTTAATTATTTTTGATTCATGCATCTAATATTTTGATCCCTTATATATATTTTTAGCTCACAAATTTTATTTTTTTACCATCAATAGGTTATGAAGAGGAGAAAATTTATTGGGTTCTCATGGATGCAGTATTTTAGTTTGTGTTATGTATTGTATTTTGTTACCTTTCCCAATGTAATATGACTTACCAGTGTGTATCTAGTTTCTTCAAGACTAAAAAACTGATCGTTAAATCAGGATTACATTCCTTTTAATCATGACAATGTAATATGTAATGCACTATCTCCGGGCTTCTGGGTTCAATGTGTTATAGTTGGTATCAATGGAAGTCTAGTAACAACCTTGAAACAAGATTTTTGAAACATACATTAGCTAACATAAACCTAAGTTATACATTGAAGATAATCATATAAGAACATCCTAGAATTTTCGTAAAGTGTGGATTTTGTGGGTTTTCATAGAAAATATATCCATTTACAGATTCTACATGTGGATGTGGTTATGGAACAGATGTACATACAAGTAAAAACTATGAAAAGGTATTTCGATTCTGACCCTAGGTATCCTATTACACAAAAACGAGCCTTACCAAGCACCTAGTTTAACACTTATAAGGGATATGCATAGGATAATTCACATTTTCATTACAAACCATTATGAAGGATTTAAAAGTAAATATAAACAATTTTTAGGATTATAAGATTAGTTGTTCATAAATTATCATATTATCATATGTGTTTTCTAGAATGAAATTTTGATCTATAAACACATTTTTTTATTCCCTTTTTTAGTTATGGAACCTACTATTAGAAGGGGAATCAATAAACTATGGAAATGAAGGTATTTCCCCACTGATCATGTCAACAGAGTCAGTGTTGGCATGGATCATATCATGACTATATTGGGACAACTACCTCAAGTTATGACAAAGGACCATTCCATACCTATATTGGAAAATTTCATGTGGTAGAATCCCCCCAAGAAAAGTGGGACTATTAATTTGGTGTTATCATATCAGTGGATAAAGACCCTTGAAAAGATATTCATGTCCTTAAGATGAAAAGAAAATGAAAAGGTAGTACTAACTGTATATTTCCTCAAGGGTGATGGTAATCAATGGTGGTATTTGATCCAAAATAAAATTGATGAAGAAGAAATAGGAGATATGGAATTAAGAACTTTTATAGAAATATTCTTCAACAAATATATCCCAAGTGAACAAATAATTGAAGTGAAGAGTAATTTCCTTAACCTAAATCAAATGGAAGAAGATATTGTTGTTGGGTATGAGGCTACAATCAAGATATTTCCAAATTGTGATATAGATTATGTACATGGTTCGGATGAAAATATTGATCATTTATTTGAAGGTCATATGCCATTTCATCTAAGGGAACTGGCCTCTCAAACCTTTTCACCATGTGACGAAATTGTTTTAACTTCCATCAAAAAAGAGAGGAAATTTTCTAGATCAAATTTGTTCAAGGGAAACCAAGATAAAAAAAGAGACATTCTAATAACCATGGAAAAGCTCATGTTCCAATGAAGAATAAGGTAATGGTGAAATTTCCATTATGTCAGAATAGTGTAAATAATTATCTTGGGAAATGATTCAAAGGCAAGGGAGTTTTCAATAAGTGTGGAGAAATCTGTCATCAAGCATGTTAATGTAAGGGGAAGAGCAATTCAATGATGTTAAATGCATCAATTTTATTGGTATGGGATACAATAAAAATGAATTCCATAAGTTCCAAGGAAACTTACCTATGAAAATTCCATTAGAGAAAGGGAAATATTATTCAATTACAACTACATAGAATAATGTTCCAAATGATGTGATGGCATGTACTCTAATAGTTTCCTCAAACATAGCCAATTCTTTATTTGATTCTGGATCATCACATTGATTTATATCTTCCTAGTTTCCCATGAAAATTAGACATGTCCAATTTTATTTAATAATGTATTTTTCAGTCAAAACACATTTGGGATGTATCATTGTAAAAAAGTTATGTCGATCAGTCCCCCTCATAATACATAAAGGTGCATTATCTACTAACATTATCATCATATAAATGAATGAATTCGATATAATTCTATGTATGAATTGGATTTCACATTATGTTGTAAAGATATATTTCAAGAAGAAGGAAGTTTCAATTTTTTTATAAATGTGTAGAATCCCTTATCTTTAGAGATAAAACTTCTCCATTTGATTCTTATCTACATCCACCCCCAATACCACTGTTGAATGCAATTGTGGGAGAGGAATAGAACACAATATCTATGGGTGAGGGAAGAAAAATTCAAATTGAAGATGCACCTATTATGCATTAATACATTGATGTATTTCTAAATGATTTAATTAGACATCATCTAGAGTGGGAGGTTGAGTTATTTATTGATTTAATTCATGGTGAAATTAATTTGTCAAATAATCCCTATAGAATGGAAACTGTGGAATTAGTGGAGATAATAAAACAAATAGAGGAATTGTGTGACAATGTATTTATTCAACCTAGGGTCTCTCCATATGGAGCCCCTGTCCTCATTTTGAAGATGAAATATGGATCCATGAGGCTATGCATTGATTTCTAGGAAATCAATGCTATTAAAATAAAGAACAAGTATTATCTTCCACAACTTGGGGATTTATTTGAAAAACATCATGGGGAACCATATTTTTCAATGTTAGACATTCGATCAGGATATCATCAGCTACATGTGAGGAACGAATATATTCCAAAGAAATAATTTTGAACCAGGTATGGGCATTGTGAGTTTACAGTAATGCATTTTGGACTGACTAATTAAATCTTTATTTTCATGGAACTAATTAATATATTTTTCATGTAATATATTTTTGAGTTTGTTTTTCTATTTTCTGACGATATCCTATTATACTCTTAAATCAATAAAGGTAATGCTAATCACTTGAAGATTGTTATGAAAACTCTTAGACAAAATGATTTTTATGGGAATTTTAGCAAAAAGTGTGAATTTTGGATTCAATCGGTTTCATTTATTGTCCATTTTGTATCTAATGATGGAATCATAGTTGATCCTGAAATTATAATGGAAATCCAAAAATTGCCCACACCAATAAACATAACCATGGTATGTAGTTTTATTGTCTTATCATGTTATTATCGGTGTTTCATTCATTTTTCACCCAATTGGATGACCCACTAACCGTGATCACACATAAAGGGGTTAAGTTGATATAGATTAAATAATTTAAAGAATGATTTGAAGAATTGAAAAGAAGATTCATAAATGATTAAATTTTTACTCTTCCATTTATAAAAGATTTTTTTGTGATATATTGCATTGCATCAAATAATGGACTGGGTTAAATGCTTTTGTAAAATGATAATGTTATTTCTTCTGCATCAAGGCAGTTGAAGACCCATGAGAAAAATTACCCAAATCATGATCTAGAGTTATAATCCATGCTCATTGCTCTAAAAATATGGATACATTATCTCTACGGTGAAAGATTTGAGTTATATACGGATCAGTAGAGATTGAAATTCATTTTTACATAGAAGGAACTCGACATGAGGAAAAACAGATGGATCAATTTACTCAATGATTATGACTGTTCAATACCCTACCACCCATGAATGGAAAATAATGTGGAAGATTAATTATGAATGAAATATCATGGACTTCGAACACAAATGAGGATTGAAGGAGACCCTATATTCATGGATCTAATAAATATGGATATGGAAATTGTCAAGGAAGGGGAAGAATCATTCCTCAATCAAATTATTTCAAAACCATATTTACATCAGATGGTAAAGATACCTCAATTTGACAAAGAAAATATAAAAAAATAAATCTAAATCTATTAAGGATGGAAGATTGGAAGACATTATTTATGGAGATGGTGTTTTAATATTTGGGAAAAGATTACGTGTTCCATCAATACCAAATCTAAAAATGGAACTATTCGATGTTGCTCATAGCTCAATTTTTTCTATAAACCCTACTATAATTAATATATATACATATATATTTATGGAACTTTTTATTGGGATAACATGAAGCGAGAAATTACTCAATATGTGTCAAGGTGTCTAGTATGTCAAAAAAGTGATGGCTAAGAGAAAACATCCTACAGGGCTCATGAAACCTCTATCATTTCCTATGGGGATGTGGGATTACATTATGATGGATTTTGTCATAGGATTACCGAGGAAACCAAGAATGAATGATGAAATATGGGTACTTATTGAAAGTCTCACAAAATCAGCACATTTCTTTGCTATAATTGAGTGTTTACCACTTGAGTCCCAAAAAGGAATTTATTTTAATGGAGTTGTAACACTTCATGGTTCACCACTATCAATTCTATTCGATCGAGATCCCCAATTTACAAAAAAAATCTAGAAAAGTATTCAAAAGGATTTGGATGATGAACTTCAAATTAGTATTTCTTATCACCCCCAAACCGAAGGATAGTCAAAAATAACTAGTCAGATACTAGATGACTTGTTGAGATCATGCTCTCAAGACTTTCAATGTATGTGGGATAAATAAATTATTTTGGTAGAATTTTTCTATAGCAATATATTCAATTATATAATTCATATGGATCCATATGAAGCATTATATTGTATGAGGTGTCGAACTCCAAAATGTTGGGGTGAATTTGGTGAGAATGAACTTATATGCCTAAAATATATCGAAGAGACAACTGTAAAGGTAAATAAAATTTAGGCTAATATTAAAGGAGAAAAATGTAATAAATTGTCTTATGATGAAAAACATAGAATGGATTTATAATTTCATGTAGGATATCTTGTATATATAAAATAATCTCTAAAGAAGGGAGTCATAAGGTTTGGTAATAAAGGGAAATTGATCCTTAGGTACATCAAACTATTCAAAATTCTGGAAATAATTGAAGTTGTAGATTACCATTTAGAAATTCCACCAAGACTCTCCAATATTCATAATTTGTTACACATGTCATTGTTAAATATATACATGAAAAAACCAATGCATGTACCCACATATAAAGAAATAGAGATAGAACATGATTTGTTAAACTGTGAAGAGACTATCGTGATTCTTGACACAAGGGAGCATGTATTGAGAAAATGTAAAAATTTAATTGTAAAGGTTATTTGAAGAAACCATAAAATGGTGGGAGAAACATGGGAAATTGAGGATGTTATGAAGAAGAACGGCCCACACCATTTAAGGGAGTAATATACATGAAACATTTCGAGAATGAAACTTCCAAAGTATGGAAGAATATGAAAATCCAAACATTTTATGGTATACTTCTCTTAAATACTTTTAATTCATTATATAGCATGTGTTTCATTAAGAACTGAGTCCATATGAAACAAAACGTAGTTATTTATTGGATAATTTTATAACCTAGCCATTAAACTTAAATTTTCCACTTTTGTGTTTTGAATTTCAAAAAACGGACATACATGGTTGTAGTTAGAATGATTTTTGGAGTCTCATAGAATCATGTTAATTTTTAGTGAATAGTATCTTACACTTATGAATCGTAACATAACCATTTGAATAGTATCCTACCCTCATGAATATTAATATTACCCTTATTAAGGGTAACCTTATCCATGATTTTGTAAATATAATTTTGGTACCATAAAAATGAATATGAATATTTTAAGTGTCTGTATTTTTTGATTAAATGAGGATTTTAATTAAAAATTAAATTTCTCATCTTTAGGAAATAATTTTTGAAAAATGGAGTTCTTTTTTGGATTCTACACGTCAAAAAATGATTTGGGTGAATTTTTGGGATATTTCTAAAATACGTGAATGTCTGTTAGCAAGTAAATTATGATAAATTATGATAAATGCTAAATACATGATTTATTGAGTCATGGATGATGTCTTACTTAGGTCAGAACACATGGTTCAAACACAAATTCACGTACTACTATTTTTGGTTATGGGATCACCACTATTTTTTTCTTCAGGATAAATAATAAACTAATGATTAAAATATTAAGTAACCCCTCATCCCTCAACAATATAAACCACCATTCACCCTCTCTTCCTCCCACACCATTCAAACATTGATCCATACCTAAATTCATCCAAATCCATTTCAAAAGACCTCCCCCAATGTCCACGACCTTCTGGTCTTTTTGTTATATATAAAGGATTTTGGTTGAAAATAAAATACAATGTTAATGGAAATGGCAGGTCATACATACACATGAACACGATTTTTGTTTTCTATTAAGTTTAAAGAAAGAAAATTGTCTGATATATTATCATTCTAAAATAATTTATATGTTATATATTATAAATATTTTTATTTATAACATCATTAATACATTTTTTTTAAATCACAAATGAATCAAATAACTTCTTGAGGTGGTAGTCCATGATATACATGAATAACATTACCATACTCCCACAAAATGGAAAGTATGATGGTATGTTTGATATTATAATAAAATAATCACATTAAAAGTTTAAAAAATATATCTATAATATATAAACTATAAATCCATCATTATTACCAACTATTAATAGTGGTAATGGAATAATGTACCACATCTATTCGTGTGGCGGTAGTCTGCAGTACGCATGAATGATGATTGCATATACCATTTAAGGGAAGTGTCTCAAGGGGTAGGTAGTAACCTTAACTTAAAAACACATCAATATATTTAATATTATAATGTTATTATATAAACCTGACATTAAAATAATATATGTTCCTTAAAGAAGAAATAAAATATAAATGTCCATTGATGAACATTTCCTCTTCTTTGGGAATCTTCTTTTAATTGAAACCAAAGGAATTCCTTGACTGGATTTATGGCCAAAGGAAGGAATCTAGGATGAATTTAGAGATTTTGGAGGATATTTGGATATGTTGTTTCCAAACCAAACTATATTTTAAATTTTACTGAAAAGAGATTTGGTGGTTCCCTTTTATAAGAGAGGGGTGGCTAACTTTCATAATTTCTCAAAAGATTAATATATAATAAATTAAATATAAATCAAATACCACCAAAAGTTCATTAATTAGAATTTAAAATATTATAAAGTATTAATACAATAAAAATATATATATTAGACCAGTTTTGGAGTTATTTTAGTCCATTTCATTTTGATAAACACTTAGTTAACCCATTTTAATTTTGTCTACGCCAACATAGTTTTCAATATTAAAAAAATTTAATTTTTTAATTATAATGTGTAAATTTTACAATGAATATAAATTTATTATATTTTTTACCCTGAATAATCCCATTATCATTATTTAATTTTTTTTTTTTAAAAAAATCCAATAAAATATTATTTTCATAAAATATCATTTGTATCAATTTTGATACTATTCCTTATATTGAATTTAGTCAAATCAGAAAAAAAAAGTATGTGTTTAAAAACAATTTAATGAAACCTTTACATGTCATAATAACATATCAAAATCTTTTATAACATTAATTAATTTTAGATATTTTTTTAATATTTCAAATATTATTTAATTGATTTCTTCTTTAATTGAATAATTAATGCATCATCATTTTATAAAAATTCATGATATTGTTTATTCCCTAAAAAAATGCCACTATTAATATAAATTATTCATATTTCAAATGAATATATATAGTGTAACATTTCTCATATATAACCCCTTATTTAAAATATTTCACTTATTAAAAACAAGAGTGTGACAAGTTTGACTTTTCTTTAAAAGAAATATTATAAATGTTATAATATCATATAAATGGAAATAAATGGTTAAATAAACTATAATATAATTATTATGGACGCAAAATACTCATACAATAAAATTGGGGAAATTTTTAGTGTTATTTTCTAATATTTAAAACATTGATTTTACCCTAAATTACCATATTTACCATTAACGAATGTTATTAAAATGATTATGTTTACTATTACTATTTTCCATAAATAAAATAGGCATATTTAAATAATTTGAAACATATAATTCCAAATAATTATTACAATTTTATAAAATCAAAATGCATAATTGGTTAAAATTAATAGAAAATTTATCAAATAGATGGGGCGAGAAAACTGTTTTTAAACTGAAATTATCCAAAGATCACTATGTTTTTATAACTAAATTAAATATAAAAACTAATACACCAAACCAAATTGGACTAATGGATTTATAATTTTACTATTGTGGCTTCCGAAACAAATTTTAATATAATTTTACTTTATTTATTATTTAGATTAAAGGTATTTTTCCATTAAAATCTAGTATTTGTCACTAATAATCAAAGAATGAATTTTCTCCGAAAAATATAAAAATTTATACCAAAGTTAAATTTTATATAATTATTTTAAAAAATTATTAATATTTTTTTCAAATAAATTTTTTAAATGTTTCAAAATTTACTTTTAAAACAATCCTTCCATTAAAAGACTACGAAACAGCCTTTTAAAAAATTTGATTTTTTTATGCATGAAAATGGATTTGTTCATATTTAATGAATTTATAAATTATTGGATAAATTTAAAACATTAAATTGAATATATAACATATAAATTTCACTAATATAATTAAATAATATTTATTAATTTAATTTATTAATATATAATTCTATTGTGGGAATAAAAGTTGTTTTTATAAAAACACATCTTTAATTTTCAATTGGTTTTTATCTTCATCTCTAATTAATTGGTCATAAATGAATTAATTTTACTATAATGTGAAAATAATATTCTCTAAATTCATTTAATACTATTATTCTCACAATTCCAATTGCTAGGTT
Organism: Viscum album; assembly: GCA_963277665.1. NCBI lineage: Eukaryota > Viridiplantae > Streptophyta > Magnoliopsida > Santalales > Viscaceae > Viscum > Viscum album. Next base: position 1,988,195,971 of record OY728121.1, on the reverse strand, counting down.
ATAACTAATTTTAAATTTTGTCTAGTAAAACACAGTCTTGCATGTAACACCAGATATAAATGTAACTCGTTGTTGTGTGTAAAAAAAGAAAAAATTAATCATGATTGTATCTAAAGACAAACATTTTTTTATATAATTATATTATGTTTGACTTGGATTATCATATAATTTAATCCATAATAGAGTTTTATGAAAATAATAACATTGATAATTCCAAAAAACTCAAGGTATTACCTTCTGCCCACCTTAAAAATAATTTTTCCTTTATAATTCATCACTCTAATACAAAAAAAATTATTATATATCTACCTCATCATATCCTAAAATTTAAATTATTTTCTTCAAACTACTTTTTTATACACAAAAAATTAACCAGGTGAGTGGTCTTCTTTTCTATAACTTTATATCTATGATTATGAATTTCAATCAGTTCCTCATCATAATAAAGATCTTAATCTATTAGTATGACCTATGAGATTAGTACACATTAAGTAATAGGTATTTAATTAATTAAAAGAGATAAATAGAACACATAACGAACTTTAGAGATATTTAGTGGAGGTCCCAATTGAGAAGAAACCATTACGATATGATCAAGAAATTTAAAAACTAAATCATATCCTTTCAATTTGAAATTACACGAAAAAATCAATGGTGGATGTTTGATAATTTATTTTTGGGAAACCCACATCATAAAAAATGAATAATAAAATCGCCTTTAAAAACGAATGTTTGAAACATAACAATGACCCAAATTAACTCATAACCTAGTTTCAACATTGGGAAACAAAGGTGCAATGTGAAAACGTGTATAGAGAAGATAATAGTTAATATCAAGTTACGATTGAGAGTGATATAGAAAATGGTCATTATAAAATTAAAAATTAAAAAATGATAAATATTTGATGATATGTGGGACCATTTGATTCATAAAAAATAAAGGCAATTATTTTTCCTAATATAGATGAATTTTAACTATAATATATAATTAATTTATCTAATTCCATTTTATAAGCTTGATCTCTTCTTTCAGCTTTTTTGATCAATTTACAAATCATCTCGTAATCTATTTTTTTTTGTAATTTAAAATAATGATGAACTATTAGAAAATTAGATCCATAACGAAATAAAATTTAATTCCATAAGTATCTAGTTATCATCACAAAAAATGGTTATTACATGTTATCCAATACGAATAAATCATTATATGTTGAAGTAACACATTAATCCCTGAAACCGCATCCAAATTTTGACATAAGAAAATTAAAAAATTGTAACCCTTATGAACCTTACAAAATATTAACATCAAAAAATTCATAATATGGTTACTATATTTCCAAAATCAAATTATCATTAATCTCTCAAATAATATTATTTATCTCTTAGTTGTAATATCTCACACATGTGAAGACCATCATCATGTATTCTCTTGAAATATGGTAATAACCTAAAATAATATAAGGAATGTACACATGATTCTTTATTACTTATATAACAACATTTATTAAATAAAAATATTTTCATTGGAAGCTTGGGATCATACTTGTACAGATAAAATATATGATTTATATATTACAGAATCCAGGTAGATAATAACATGAAATTTCACTAATGTAAGAACAAAAATATTTTCATCGCTCTTATTCATTCAAAATCAAACATAGAATTCACAAAAAATTAGAGGAGGATATTTATTGCCTAATTATAATGGTTTACATCATCAATAATGATATCAAATAACTTCCCTTTACACTTTCCATTTAGACTTAGTTGTGTATTATCATCTATATTAGCCCCTTTATTGGAGAATTGATTTACATAATGGAAAAATATCATTATTTATTGCATTTAGGTGTGTGTGGTGAATCTTATTGAATTTTCTCTACATTCATGTCATTGATTTTCCTCTTGACATCACTATAAAAATATTTTTCCTAATGTCGTGGTGTCCAACACATGAAGAATCACTTTGTTCCATTCATGAATTCTGCTTAGGTCTCCACCCCAATTTTTTGGAATGTAGGATGTTAAAACTTTTTCTTCACTCCATGTGGGAAACAACTGAATTTTTCATTAATATCTATCTCCCATTTCTTATCAACAGGACTACCTGGGTTACCAACTTCCATTTCCACAATCAGTTCACACTGATCTATTTTTACATCTCTTAAAAATACCATTATAGGTAATGATTTTCTATGATTTGGATTCAAGAAACTAAATAATCGATCAATTTTACTTTTAGTTTGGATGATAAATTGTGAACCGTACCTAGAAAGTCTTATAAAATTTTCATCATAAGTTCAAAAATATTGATCATCCTTTTATTTTCACACAAATAATTCATTCCCCATTCTCATATATAGAACATAATGAATGTAATTATTGAAAAATACATTCTTGAACTCATCCCAATCCTTGGAGTTAAGTTATTCTTCTAGGATCATATTTTTGATATGATTACAACATCGATCTGATTCATCTTCAGGATGATAAATAACATGAAACCATTATTATGTCCAAAAGATTGATGAAAAAAATATTTTCTCATTGGTGTTGTTCCATTACATAACCACCTTTCGATCAGAAGATCCCATAAAAGGATGTGGGCATTTCCTCATGAAGGGCTCAATGGAATAGTATTCATTCCATGGCTCATTTGAAACCCTATTATGATTCAAAACTTGTGTGAGTATAACATTATGATTTATCATTCCAAATCACATAACATTTGGTTTCTCAATAGTAAAATAATTTTATTTACCACTGTATTCATCATTGACATGGTTCATTTAGGATCCATCTATTTACTAAAACCAAAAAGAATAGTGATAATAACACTAATCATACCGGGAAAACCTCTTCTCAAAGGGAAATTGTTTTCAAAATTATTATCTATGAGAACGTAGGTTTAACATATAGTATTCATGATTGTAACCAAAATTATAAGATTGTAACCTAGACATACCATTAAGTTTCTTACTAATGTTTTTAATCCATGTTTCCAAATGTTGAGTAAACCATTCTTTGGATACAAACTATAACATCCTAGGATTTTCGAACATGGATATTACATTGTTTAGGTGAATATAAATTACATTGAAGAAAAAAATTATCATCAACCATAATAGTTTATGGATTTATAAACATGAAAATAATTCTTCTAATTTGGTGAATGATATTCTATATCTCTTATAAATATCATCCCAGTTTGTATTTCTATATAAAACATTTCTTCAAAACTGGTGCAAAGGAAACATAACAAAGGGTGAAATCAGATGCTTAGTATGGGTAAACCTGGGAAATATATATTAATATCATATGGGAATGAGAATATTGTCATAAATTTTGGAGATCATACCCTGCATGTCTGATATCTAACAGATGAGTCATGACATAATGATTTCTAGTTCATAAGACATGAATCATAAGAGTGTTAAAGAACATAATCCAAGAGTTTATGAAATTCATATAAGGCATGAAATTGTGGATTAAACATAAAATAAAAACATTGTGAATATTCATAAATAGAAACATGTCCCCTAATTAAGTTAAGTACATCAAATCAGGCCTTTTCATAAACAAATGGACAGGAAAAGCAGGTCAAGACATAAAATTGTGGACATTATAACTAGGCTCTAGCATAGAATTGTGAACATAAAATCAGGTTAACGCATAAAAAGTATTCATCATGAGTTATCTGTCCTTTCCAAATTCATTTAATGGAGATATAAGTCTCATAAATTTCATAATGTAATCAAACATATATATGACATATGTTCATAAATCATTTATCATGTCAAAAATCCTGAAAATAAATTATTTTCATAAACATTACATTATATAATATCTCATTGAAATATAATGGGATTCATAAATATCATTCCATAAAATCATAAACCATTCAGCTAAATTATATGAATGGTATCCTTTGATAAAATCCCTAGTAAATAATTTTTAAGAAAAACAAATTTCATCTTTGATGGGATAAATGATTTTTTTGAGACTTTTCTTGAAGAAAATGTCCTTTTTTATTTAAATAACACATTTTAAAAAATAAAAAATTTCAAAATTTTTCATTAAAAATAATCTTCATAACACATAATGAAATATTTTAAATCCATTTTATACATCTTAAAATTTATTTTCCTTGATATTTTTTAAAATATCATTTAATTTATTTTTTCAAAAACATTTTTATGAATCATGGTTTTTGAATTAGACAATTTTATGACTAAATATAAAAGAAAGTTACGTGAAATATAAAATATAATAAAAATAAGTATATTAATTACATTAAATGACATATGGAAGTATATAAACCTTGTAAAATAATATAGGTGCATAACATAACATGTGTCTCAAAGAAAGAAAACGGTGACAACATTACCTTACCGATTTGGTAACATCTTAACTATAAACCCCATGCAAGACAAATCATAAACATAAAATGTAAATAATGATAAATTTAAGAATAAGTATAGTAGATTACATTCATCGGTAGTATATACACCACACAAAATAAATGAGTAGTGTATATAGCACGTGTCCTATAGAAATAAAATTGAGAAAACAGTTCCTTACATTAAGTATTGACTTCCTTCGTACATGTTTAACAATCATGTTTGCTAAATATAAGTTTGTTATAAATCTATCAAATTAACATATTACTATATGAAATATGATAAATTATTTTCTTATAACATTATATTTAATTTTTAGCAACTATTCTTTTTTAATGTTCAGTTTCAAGTAATAATTTCATCGTTTCTCATAAATATTTTGACATGTTATTGTTGGTCCTATCACTTATGTCATGATTTAAAAAAAATTGATAAAAATGATATAAATATCCTATATATTAAGAATATATTTTTATATGGTTATTCATAAAATTTATAGGTAGAAAATAAAATACAACGATCATGGAGATGGTAGGCCGTATGTATGAATAAACACTATTATCATTTTATTTTAAAATTAAATAATGATATATTATATGATATATTATAATTAAAATTCAGTTTTATTTTATATATATCAAATATTTTTATTAAACCATAATTAATACATTCCATGTACCCCATGAACAAATCACATCACTTCGCAAGATGGTAGTCCGTCATACAGACAAACATCATTATCTTATTCCCACAAAATGGAACGCATGATGTTATGTGTGATATATAAATTAAAAAATAATAATAACATTATAAAAATAATATATATTAAATATAAAATTTTAATACATCATTATTCGCAACCATTAAAGGTTGTAATGGAAGAACGAATAATGATTGTTTGCAAGGTAATAGTCCACCATACAGGCTAATGATGATTGTGTATCCCATTTGATGGAAGTGTGTAAAGTTTCATGTCTTACCATAACATAACAACATATCATAATATTTTATATACTTTGGTTATAATATAATAAAAAATAATAATTTAGGATCCTCTATAAAAAAATAAAACAAAACAAATTATTGATGAACATTACCTCTTTCTTGGGAATCTCCTTTTAGTTTGTACTGAATAACTTCTTGGTTGGATTTATGACCAATGTAAAGCTTATATGATGAAGGTAGGAAAGTTTTTTGGATATTTTAATTGGTCTTTAGAAGCCAAATAGGTTTTTATGTGTGAAAAATATAGAATAGGAGAGGCACTTTTATTACAGAGGGGAGGGACAATTTAAGAATTTCTAAAAATATTATTTTATAAAAAATTCAATCTAAATAAAAATACCTAATTAGTATATTTCATATAATTTAAAATATGATATGGTTTTAATCACATCTTTCGACATACTTTAAAATAGTTATAGGGTTATTTTAATCCTTATCATTTTGATTAATCTTTAGTTTACCCATTTTAATTTTAACTACGGTAACAAAATTTTCTATATTAAGATAATGAAATTTTACTTGTAAAGTATAAATTGGAAAATAAATGTAAATTTTATAATATTTTATACCATATATCATCTAATATTGCTTATTTAATATTTTTTTTATTTTTAAATAATTTAATGAAATATAATTTTTATAAAATATTAGTAGTGCCAATTTGCAATCTATTCATTACATTGACTTTGAGAAAATTATTACAACCAAGTGTATTTGAGAAAAACATTTTATACACCAATAACATGTTATATTATCAAAACAATTTCAAGTAGAAATTTAATTAATTAAAATTATATTTATTCTAATATTTTTTATATCATTTAATAAAAAATTTCATCAATTGAATAATTACATCATCATCATTTTGTAATTATTTATCATATTTCTTCTTCTCTAAAAATTAAAAATAAAATTCCATTATTAATATATATTTTTTAGCATTAAAATTTATATTTATATTCTAACATATACTTTATATAACCTCATATTAATAATATATAACTACTTTAAAACAAGAGTATGATATGTTTTTCTTTTCCTTGAAGAAAATATAATAATGGCCCTAATCTCATACAAATGGTCATAAATGGTTCACATAATATAAAATATAATGATTATAGACTAAAAATAGTAATATAATAAAATTTAGGAAATATGTAGGGTCATTTAATAATTATTAGTTGTATTTAAAAACATTTAATTGAATATATAACATTAAAATTTAATTAATATTATTCCATAATATATATTAATTTAATTTATTATGACAAAATTTGTTTTTATTACTTAAAATAGTTTTCAGAAAAAAAAAACAAAAAAAATTCAATTGGGTTTTATATTCATTTAAAATTAATTGGTCATCAAATAATTCATTTTTCAAACATGTGTAAACCATATTTTCGTAATTCTGTTAATAAAATTCATTGAATGTATTACAATGGCAATGTGATAACTATTATGATAAATAATATATTATTGTTTCAAAAAAAATCAGACATTCATTTAACACAAGCTATCAAATGAGCTTATTAATGTGTGTTACACAAGCCAAAAGTAGTCTTTCATGTATCGAAAGTTAAACTATGTGTTTTGTGCAGTACAGGATTATTCTTTTATTAGTTTAGCATGAAATGAAATCCATTAAAATATTTTTCAGTATATAATAATAATACTTAAAAACCCAGGGTCTTATATTATACCCCCTTAAAATGAATTTATCCATTGAAAATTTTTACTCTAATAAAAAAAATGTGGATACCTATACCTCATCATATCCAAAAAGTTCCCTTTTATCTTCATTTAGTTTGGTTGTTTCTCAAAAAACATTAACCATGTGTGTGGTCTTGTTTTTTATAACTTTATCTCTAGGATCTAGAATTTTGTAGTGTTTCTCTAGATAAGAAATATATTTTTCCATCATCATGAACAATCAGATTAATACATAGAAGGATCATCCATGTACTTCCACAAAATTGAAACATGGAATACATCATGAACCTGAGAGATTTTTGGCAGAAGAACCAATCGGTTTGAAACCATTTTGATATGATCGAAAATTTAAAAATGGATATCATATCTAGGAAATTTTAAAATTCATGTTGAAAATCAAAGCTCGATGATCGAGAATTTATCTTTAGTAAACCCACATCATAAAAATGAATACCAAAAAATATTAAAAAAAAGTAATGTTAGACACCTAATGAATACCCAATGTAACTCATGACCAAGTTACCACATATTAGAACATAGTTGGAATGTGAAAACATTGGAATATAAGAGAAATATTACTATCATATTCTGATGGGGAGTGATTGAGAGCGCGGTCATTACAAAGTTAACTATCATATAATGATAAATCCAAGATAATTTAAGGGGCTATTTGATTGATTAAAAATGATGGTACTTGTGTAATATTTTTTTTAAAGATACATTCCCTAAAGTTCATTAATTTTCACAAGAATATATAGTTACTTCATTTAATTCCATTTTGTAAGAATGATCTCTTCAATCCGTTGTAACTTGGTCAATTTCAGATTGATTTCTTACTCCAGGAATTTTTTTTGAAATTGTAATGTCTAAATATGTTCTAGATCATATGATCTAGAATTGGATGATAAGACATTATTTTCTATCTCAAGTTATCATCACAATAAATTGGTTAGTATAGGATATCCATTAAAAAAAACATCATATTGTGAAATAATATATTAATCTATAAAACCACATCCATATTTCAATATAGAAAATTTCATAAATGGTAACCCTTATGATCCTTCAGAAATATTAATATCTAAAACATTAAAAATAAGTTTCCTAAATTTACAAAAATAAAATTATCATTAATAACCCCAAAAAAATTATGTATATTTTAATTGTCACGTACCAAACATGTAAATACCATCATCATTTATTCTCACGAAAGATGGTAATATCCTGGAAAACAATATTTAATACACACATTCATATTCATTCCTTATATACGCAATTTTCATATAAGAAAACGCTTTTATTGGAATATTGAGTTCATCCTTATTATGGTATAATATATGATTTCATTATTTTATAATGTAAGTAGATATTCGAATTAAATTTCACTGATTGATGAACAATATTGTTTACATAGAAATTATTCATTCAAAATAAAATATAAAATTCCCCAAAAATGAGAGGAGGATACGTATTACCTAATTATCATGGTTAACTCTATACATTATTATAGAGTAATATTTCCCTTCATACATTCCCTTAAGAGGTTATTGTGGACTATAATCTATAATAGACCATAGATTGGGGAGTTGATTTGCATAGTGTCATATCCATAAATATTTATAGCACTAAAGTTTGATCGGTTCATTTTTTCATGATTTATCTTTATTCATTTCATTTAGTGGCTTCTTTACATCACTACAAAAGTATTTTTCATAATGTATAAGCTTCCCATGTGAGAAGAATCTCATTTTTTTACTTTTATTCATTCCACTGATTTCTCCTTCCTACATATTTGGAAAGTATGAGGTTGAAAATTTTTATTCCCTCAATACAGATAAAATTATGTTTCCATTAATCTTCATTTTCCTTTTATTATCACCAGAACCTTTAGGGGTACCAAATTTCTTTTCTACTTTCAGTACACATAGATTGTTATTTTTTGCATCAATTTTACCTAATGGATAATGATTTTCATTGATTTGGATTCAAGATACTAACAGATCAATACATTTTATTTTTAGGTTTGATGATAATTCTAGAAGAGTGCCTTGTTTAACTTGTAAACTTTCCTTCATAGGTTCCAACATATTTATTAACCATTTGTTTCAACTCAAGGAATTCTATCTACATTTTCATACCAATAATATGAGGAAATTAAAAATTGAAAAATAATTTCATGATCTCATCCCAATCCATTAATTCAATTTCATCTTCTTTTCGCATATTCTTTATAAGATTTCAACGTTGATATTATTCACCATCCAGATAATAAACAATTAGGACAACTTTTTCGTGTCCAAAATATTGATGTATAAAAAATATTTTCTCAATGGTGTTGATCCAGTGCTGAGCAACTAGTGGATCAAAAGTCTCATAAAATTAAGGTTTACATTGAATAATATTGAACCCTATAGAATGTTGTTCCATATATTTCCCATTCAAGATTCTATAATGATTCATAACTTCTGCATGTATAGTGATAATATTTTCCATTCTAGGTCCCATAACATCTGATTTATCAAGAAGAAAATGGTTGAATTACCCATTTCATTCATCATTAGCACGGTACTTTTTATTTCCATCCATTAACTGTGACCAAAAATTATTGTGTGAGAAACACTAATCATACTGGGACATCCTAACAATCAAGATAAATTATAATTATAATTTCAATCTATGAAACATTAGGTGTAACATAGATTATTACTTTTTTTAAAGGATGGGGCTGATGCCTCGTTTATTATTAAAGAAAAGCGAAGACCTCTTTAACAGGGTATAGGGAGACCCACTACATAGCCCAAAGGCCATGTGGTCATTTAGCCGATTACATGGCCAGTAGGCACAATTGTTTTCTCCAAGGCCCATTCTGTGAATAATACTACTACAGTACCCGCCTACTATAGTACACAAAATACCCACCGTTGCTACTGTGCCATGCCAGTACTAGAGTGACATGCTGCTACTATAGTGCCTATCAATGCAACAGTGTCGCCGCTGCTATAGTACATTATAGTACTACTATAGTACCTACACCAAATGGGGTTTAAACCCTGATTTTTCTTGTAGGATTACAAGGTGCTTACCACTAAGTTAAAATCCAACTACAAACATAGATTATTCATGATCCATTCCAATACTCGTGGATTGTAACCTCGACGTAACCTAAGGGTCCTTACTAAGGTTTTACCCTTATATATTCCAAAGGTTGAATAAAAATTTCTATTGATACCAACTATAAAATTCCATTCCTTTAGACATAGATATTACATATTTTAGATGAATATTCTTAACATTACACAAACACATGACCTAGGACTATAATAGTTTAGTTAATTTGGAAACATGGAACAAATTATTCTAATTTGGTGTAAGATCATTAATATCTCACATAAAAATATTCCCCTTTAGTATTCCTACTTAAAACATTTCTTCATAACCTGGGTAAAGGAGACATAAGAATGGGTGGTCTCTAATTCCAAGTAAGGGTAAACAAGGGAGATGCTTAAGCATAACGTAAGAGTATGAAAATATAATAATATATTTTAGTGATCATAACATTCATGTCAATTATCTTATATATTATTTACGAAATAAATATTTGTATCTTATAAGACATGTATCATAATGTAATCAAAGAACCAAGTCTATAAGATACTGAAATTGGCATAAGACAAGAAATTGTGGTGTGAAAATTTACTCATAAATTTTTTAATGTGTATAAATAAATAAATCATCATTAATTGAGTTAAGGACATAAATATGGTCCCTTGTATAAATATATTCACATGAAAACTAGGTCCAAGAATAAAATGATAGACATGAAAACTATTTCTAAGCATAGAATTGTGAATATGAAATTTGGTTCATGCACAACATATATATCTCATGAGTTTACCAAATTTATCCAACATATTTGAGTGAGTCATAAGTCCTACCCATCACATAATGAAATCATATGCATGTGTTACAAATGATCATAAATCATTCATCATGTTAGAAATCTTGAAAAGAAATGGTTTTCTTAAAAACATCATCATAGAATATCTCATTGAAAAGAAACTGAATTAATAGAAGTAATTACATCGAAACATAATCCATTATATAAAATTATATTAATGTTATACTTGAATCATATCCCTAGTAATGCATTACAAACACGAAAATATTCCATCCTATATGGAAAAAATTTTTGAAAGATATGTCTAAAACGTTTTTTTTTCAGAAAATGTCTTTTATGCATTGAAAAAAATTATTAAATCAAAAAACATCCACTTAACATTTTTTCATTTAAAAAAACGTTAAAAAAATATAATTAAATTTTTGAAAAATATTTTAAACATCTTAGAATGTTTTATCCTTGAAAATTAAAAAAAACATTTAAAATTTTGATTTTTTTTAAAACAAGGTTTTTGAATAAGAGAAACTTCTTTCTGGAAAGATAAGTATATCAAATGAAACTTGTAATATCTTATGAATAATTATATTCATGAAACCAAATTTTATTGTTCATTATATACAGCTCAAAAAAATATTAGTTCATAACATAACAATTATCTCAAAGAAGGAATATTGAGACAAGATTACCTTACCATTTTGGTATCTTTGGAACTATAAACCCCGTTAGAGGGAGTTCATAAAATTGATTGGTAAATTCTCATATATTTTAGGTTAAGGATCATATATTAGATTCATGGGATGTATATACACCACAAAAAAGATATGATTATTTTATAAGGCATGTGTCTCACAAAAATAAAAGTGAGACAAAAATCCCCAACTTTAAGCCTGGACTTCTTTCTTACATGTTCAAACCTCCTGTATAATAAATATAAGTATATTATAAATAAATCAATGAACCATGTTAATATTTATATATAATACCATATATGATCTAATTATGATTTTTCATTACTCTCTTATTAAAAATGTAATGTTAATATTATGTTTCGGGCAATAATATATTTTTCCTCATACATGTTTGGCTTTTTATTGTTGGTATATATACTTATAGTGTGTTTTAATCATCTACATAATACTGAAAATTATAAAAATAACATATATATTCTCTATATATTTATTTATGGTGATTTATAAAAGTTAGAGGTAGAAAATAAAATAACAATGTTCATAGAGACAGTAGGTCATACGTACACATGAATGATTTATTCATTTTCATTCAACATTATTGAATGAAATTCTATGATATATAATCATTAAAAAAATTATTTTATTTCATATATATCACATATTTTCATTAAATCCAACATTAATACATTCTATGTAATGTGTGAATGAATCACATCACTTCACGAGGTAGTATTCCACTGTACACATGAACGACATTATAGTATTCCCACAAAATGGGAAGTATAATGGTATGTGTGATATAACAATTCAAGAATCATAATAAAATTATAAAAATAATTTATATAATATATAATTTATAAATACATCATTATTCTAAACCATTAATGGTGGTAATGGAATAACAAATGACATTGGTTCACAAGGTGGTAGTCTTTGTACAGACAAATGATGAATGTGTATCCCATTTGATATAAGTGTGTGATGTTAAAGGATTTAAAATTAATATAAAAAAATATTCTAATTTTTTTATACTGGTGTTTTTTTATAATCATGAAATAAAAACAATTTATGTTTTATAAGGAAGAAATAATACAAAAAAAATCATTGATGACCATTCCATATTTTTTGGGTATCTCCTTTTGGTTTTGTACCAATGGACTTCCTTTGTTAGATTTATGACTGACGAATGGATTTTGAGTTGATTTTAGTAAAGTTTGGAGGAATTATTTATATGTTTTGGAAAAAAATATGTTTTTAAATGTGAATAAAATTGAAGAAGATGTTCCCTTTTATAAGGGAAGAGAGGGAGAACATTTAAGATTTATAAAAATCTTAATCACTTAGAAATTAAATTTCAAAAAAATAGCTCCAAATTTCAATTGATTCATTGAGTAAAATATTAACATATTTTAATATCATAAACCAATATAATTTATACTTGTTTGGGTTTTATTTTAAACCATATCATTTTAATTAAACCTTAGTGAACCCATTTTAATTTTAACTGCGGTAACAAAATTGTCAATATTAAGAGGATGAAGTTTTTACTTATATAGTGTAAATTCATCCATAAATAGACTATTTTTGACATTTAACACCATATATAATCCTATTTTTCTTATTTTATATTTTATTTATGAATTTTAAATAATATAATAAAATATTGCCTTCTTAAAATTTCAGTAGTATCAATTTTGAAACTACTCAATACTTTGAATTTAAAAAAAATCAACATTAAAAGATGTATTCTAAAAAAATAACAAACCAATAAAATTTTAGATTCACCTATTAAATTCATGGATATTCATTATTTATTAAAAATATATTTATTTTAATATCTATATTGTCATTTATATGATTTTTTATTAGTTGAATAATTACTACATCATTATTGTGTAGTTATTCATGATATTTTACCTTCACTAAAAATTCAAAAAAAATTACATGATGAAGATTAATGTATTAGATTTAAAATTACTATTTATAGTCAAACTTATCCCCCAGTTAGACCCCATAATATAAATATTTCAATACATAAAAACAAGAGTATGAGAATTTTGAATTTTCTTTGAATGAATATTATAAAGGTTATAATCTCATAAAAATGACCATAAATGATTAAATAAATGATAATTTAATGATTAAGGAAGAATAATATTCAATAAATATTTTTTTCATGTTTTATTATTATTATTTATTATTTTTTATACTATTTTTATAATTACATGATTTTCCATTAAACGTGGTAATAAAAATTGCATTGTTTAGTAATCATATTGTCCATAAATAAATGGAATTTATTTACAAAATTTGAATCTTATTAATAAAAATATTACATCTTTATTTTTAAATCAAAAACAAATAATTGACTAAAATGAATTTTAAATTTACCCCATAGAATGTGCTTCGAAGCATTTTTGAAATACAAAATGTTCAAAAGATCACTATGTTTGTGTATATAAATTCAATAAAGAAGTTATTCCAATATCCTAAATTGTTATAATATATGAATAATTTTAACATTTTTACCTTAAAACAAATTAAAAATATAATTTAACATTATATATTATTTAGTTGAAAAGGCACTTTCCATTAAAATCTATTATTTTTCACAATTCATTAAAAAATGAATCTTCTCGTAAAAATATAATATATTCATCCAAAGTAAATTTTAATATTATAAATTTAAAAAATAAGTAAATTTTTCAAATAAAATTTATATAAGTGTCAAAATATTATTTTAAAACAATTCTTCCATTAAAAGGTGGTAGAACTGCCCTTTAGAAAAAATTAGCCTTTATGATTAAAAATGGATTTATTCTTATTTTATGAATTTAATACTTATTTTATGAATTTAAAATATGTTCATTGAATATATAACAATAAAATTTCATTAAAACAATTCGCTAATATTTATTTATTTAAATTATTAAGATAAAAGTCCCTTCTATGAATAAAAATAGTTTTTCAAGAAAACAGATCCTTTATTTTCAATTGGTTTTTATCTTTATTTATAATTAATTGTTAACCAAAGAATTACTTTTATAGACATTTTTAAATCATATTTTATTAATTAATATAACACAATTCATTCATTACATACCAATGGATTGGTGATCGTTACCATGTTAAATTGTATATTGTTGTTTGGTAAAACTCTGTCTTGCATGTAACACAAGCTATATAAGGAACTTTTTATTCAAAGCAATGAAATCTAAAATTATTGTTGAGGGTACAAAGAGTAAAGCTCGGTGTTGTGTGTATCATATTGTTAATATTGACTTGGTTAATCATGGAATTCGATCCATCTATGAATAAAATAAAAATAATTATAATTATAATCTATAAAAACTCAGGGTGTTACACATTGGGTTTGACCGAACAATTCACATCATGAATTGGGAACATAAATTGGGATTTGATTCTATAGATAAAATAATGTTATCCTTCCACAAATTTCTACACCTCTGTAATATATATGAAGAAAAAAACCAATTGGATCAAGACATTTTTACCTGGATTAAAGTGAAGCACAACTAAAATCAAAATGGATAACTAAAACATAATGAAGTTCATACCAAGAAATAGATAAGATCACATAATCCCCAAACTATATAACTACTCATCCACGGTCTTTGGTAAAAAACATCTCAATGTTAATCAATGAACAAGACTATCCAAATCATCCGGATTTTATATTCCATCTCCCATGTCTCCTCATGAACACACCCATGTTGTCATTACACACATATATATGTTACATGTTTACATCTAAGAATCCTCTCACTGTATTTTATGATATTAATCTGATGCTCCTTAAAAGACACAATAACATCCATCCATATTCCATTAATGTATATGACATGAAAAGTGTTATATTGATATCTCTGAATCTAGGACATAATGAAAATTTTGTGTATAGCAATGTAGAGACACGGAAGAACCAAACAGTATACCACTAGACTGACCATTTATATTATCTTGAATACCTTAAAAACATGGGTGGTAGCTTCCCATTCATAATTATTTAGTGTTGTCCCATCCAAGGAGACACCAAATTAAAAACATGGTGACCATCCTATAACTCTATAGGTCATCTCTAAAGCTTATCATATGATGACCACCATCATTATAATTAAATGAAACTGCTCTAATGTCTCCAGAATGAGACCATCCCCACCAATCATTAAGTCTCCTACCTCCATCCAACAAATTAGTTATTTAAAAAAACGTCCAAAAAAAGCATAAAATGGATTCATTTGGATCGATTACAAAAATATTTTACTATAAATAATCCTTTTGAGTACAAGATGTTACTACCATGTACCATTGATGTCCAAAACACTTCTTGGTAACATATCTGCCATTATCTAAAATTCCTATTCTGATTAGCCATCATTTTGATGATGATATACAATTCTCAGAAGATCATATGATCCAAGATACTTCCAAATACCATACCAGAACAATATGTGAAAAAAATAATCTTGACCAAATATAATAGTCCTCAAAAAACCTGGCAATCAAATTATTTCCCTCAAAAAATGACTACACATATTATTTATGTTGATGGTATCCCATGAATTTAAGAAGTGGGGTACCTTTATCATTTTATCCATGACCACCCAAACTAAAAAAATTTTTTAGGGTCCATGAGGTAATACTATCCTGAAATCGATCAAGAAATTATACATTTATATTCTTTAATTAGTAGAGGAAATAGTAAACTAGGATGCCTCTAATGCTTTGAATTTCAATAATGATAGGTAAAACCTCCTTCTATGAATCCCTCTATCTTAATCTTAATCCCTGGACACCAGTACTATATATAGGGATCAAAATAAATATTTTTCATACATAGATGTACCACCCATCTATAATTTTTAAACTCCCTCATAATCTCCTTACATAGACCTATAAGAACCCATAATCATCCATGGATAATAAAAACATCACCACTCCCAATAAAACAAGCTAATGGAGGATCCCCATCATATAGGGTTTCCCTTACAGAAAAGCCCTCTATATTTGACAACATCTCTATCTTTATCCATTTTAAAATAACACATATAATAGATTTCAATATTAGATCCACTCACCCCTAATACTCCTCAACATATATATAAACATCTATAATGAGTTCCATAAGCCACTACTCATTATAAGATTCATGTACTATTTATTTCATCATCTTCCAACTCAACGAATTAGTAAAAATATTTCCTTTTCAAGGACTGTAATAAAACATGAAGTTGAAATAATGAAGACACTCAACCCACCTCATCTATTGATTTGTAGTTCCCTATGATATACTGACTATAGAGATGAGAGTGGAGAATCAGTTTTTTATAATTACAAATTCATTTTATTTTGTATAAAATATTTAGAAGTTGTTATGGTTATCAATACACTAAATATTATCTCTCAATATAACCTCATGGGTAGTTGTAATAATGGAGAGAGAGTAGAAAATAATATTTATGTGGTTCTAAAAAAACACTACACAATGATTCAACTAGTTATTCCCCAAATTATTAACTCTTCAATATTAAAAAAGTGAATATAATTCTCTAGATCCAATTGAGAGGCTATGTTTTCTTTTGGATCCAACCAAAATACCTTTTCTCTAGCTCCTTCTAAAAGGCTCCCTCTACCCTTGGATCCAACCAGATGAGTTCACCTACTCCTAGTTCAAACCGGGAGACTTTCTTTTTGAAAAATGATTAATCCACTCTATGATGATATTTTATCTTCCTCAATAATTATTTAATATCTGTCTTTCTCATGTACTCTTCAAGTATTATAAAATATCTTTAAAAAGTTTTTTGGTCTAGGTCAATAATTTTGATCACATATTATAAACCATTTCAACAATTAAACTATACTTTATATTATCCTTCCATTGGCTGAATTCCTATCCTCACATGGATGTGTGCAAGTTGTGCACACAAATTCTTTAATATATTAGCAATAATAATACATCTTTAATACCAATCCACTTTCAAGTACACTTTATTCATGTTTTAACAGGATTCTCATGTTCATCAACACTCGTTCATGAATTTGTTCTCATGCATGTATAATTCATGCAGGTCCTTCCACATGTAACCATTGGTATGCATTTCACAAACCTGAATGGGTGTGAGTAAAATATTTTTCTTCTCACAAGTATCACAAAGCCACAACACCATACATTTTTCAAGTTAAATATTGATATCTTACTTTCTCATGGTAAATATGAATTATCCACATCTTCTCAATATTCCTTCATAAATATAGAATATATTATGATGTAATTGTTCTTCTAAAAGTATGATATTCTTTTCAAATCATAGTTCTTGACACAATCTCATGTTGTCTCAAATATTTCACACAAAAATGATGGATAACACATATTTCTATCATGATATCTATAGTTCATTGTGGAAAAAGTTCATTGTGAAGCACTAGGAGATTTATTTATATAATTCAAGTTCCCCTAGATTCGTTCTCCTTCATGAAAGAAGAAGATGCATAAGAGTGATTATCTCTTTGTGAACAATAGAATCACTATGGATTTGTTTTTCTAGAGATATCAAAATAATCATTCAAGGACTCTATCTCTCTATAAACAATGACATGGTATTTATAAGAAATTATAAACCTTTATTGATCTATGGAAAATTCCACGTCGTGCATGTCCAATTTAATCCATTTCATGAATTATCTCAACTATCTTGAATCTTTTAGGTTTAATTAAATATATTCCAGTGAATGTGTCATCGTTTATTACAAAATACTATATTATTTTTTTGGAACATGTGCATAAATGGTTGTATGATTATCCTTTTTTAATTCTCAGAATCGTTTTATTATTTGAATGACATTATATAACCAAGGTTTGTATTTAGATGATGCATGCATTAGAATATTTTCATGCATGAAATATGTATTTTCATGCATAATATCAAGATGATCAAATGAGCCTCATTATATTAGAAAAATCATGGAAGATGGATAGTTTCTTGATCGATGGAGATTCGTTATGAGCTCTAGTATACATTGGATCTCAAGAATTGATAGGTAAAAAATTATCTCTTGATACAATCATATGGTTCAGATGATCTAATTCTAGAGCCCTCATACTTTCCTTCATTTTAAATGAAGGAAGAAAAATATCACACATTGGATGATTCTTATATAGGTCATTAATTTGGTTAAGGATAAATTATATTAATGAAACCATTTCCATTGTATAGTCATGCTAGATATGATGTTTTACAGACATTACACCTTTACAAACTGTGTGCTTCTGTCCATAAGGATTCTATCCAAACCTATGCACCTTATGAGAATTCTCTATTCCAGACTTATATAAGGTTCCTCCCACACTATGTGGGAACTATGACTTCTCTCCCCTCTCACCCATGGGATATCCTAGGCTAGTTCCCTTATGATTGGTTGACCTTCGGGCCCTACAAATACTTGGTCGATCATGGCCTATGATAGCTTGTTGGAAGGCATTTCTTTTTTAATAAGGCGATCTTTAAAATTAATACCTATAAATATCAAAGTATAAATTTTAACATTAATCTATTCTCAAAAATACCCCTAATGTCCACATTATAGAATAAATATATGATTTTTTATTGAATAAAATTATTCACATCCTCATCTTCATGAAATATGTGATATTTAATGATGTTATTCTTCTCCAACATTTTACGAAACATTGTTTCCACCATAGAAAAAGTCGTTTTCATTAACATCAGTCCAAATTTCATAACATTTAACATGGATAATTTCATGATCCTGATATTCAATGCCATAAAGTGAATATATAACAATTTTTCAAGCATCACAAATTTAATAAAACTCACCAAAAACATATTGAAACCTAATTGGAAATAAATTATACAATGGGTCAAAAAATACCTCCTTCCTATTTTTTTCAATATATCTTCACAAATTTAAATTTCAATATGTGTGCTCAAAATTTCTCCCCCTTATTGGAAATCAAATGAAAATGGTATGTGGGGATCTTCTCATATTATCTATCTTATGTAATCATGTTCTACTCCACTAAAAAAATAATTATTCAATTATATGAGTGGGATGATCAAACAATGTTTTATTAGGAAATATCCTTTAGTTAGTCAAATCCAAGTATATATGGGATAACCTGATGTAGAAAAAAAGAGTGATACAACCAAGGATTTCTATTTAATGTATAAACAACCCTGAATTTGAAACCAGGATTTTAAATTATGAACTCCTATTTAAGAGAAAATATATATCAATAAAATGGGAAAAACTACACACAATTCAACCAAACATCAGAAAATTTTACGTGAAAATGATATAGATCATTCTTAGATTCATTTTAACACAAATCAATAACTCCCCCTTAATTAATATGATAAATCAAATTATGAATGATGTATGAATGTGTGATAGGAATAAATTGTCTTCTAATTTGATAAAGATATTTTAAATTTTACATTTACTATGTAGTAATGATTTAACAACTTCATCTCATTTATACTACATATTAAGTGATACACCCATATCATTCATCTCCCTTCATGTTAGTACAAAAGAATTCATATATAATGAAATAAATAGGAACATTATTCTTCATTAGGAATAAAATTTTGGCTAAGAACTACCTCTCAACCTTGTCTATTTCCCCCAATATTGTTCAACATTTCAATATTATATAGAGTATATTATTCTACCACAATTTCTTTAATATCTTTTTTTCCTTTAGCTTTAGATAGTTTCTCAGCTTTATCTAAATACTTATCCAATTTAAGTTGTATAAGACAAATAACATGACATTATTTTTTAAGAAATTACCTATCATTTAAGAATTTGTACAAGTCTTTCCACTCTTTTTCTATTGATTCATATTTTATTTATGAGTATTGGGAATACCATTCTTTTCTCAGCTTTGTGACCATTCTGATTATAGCTTCCAAAAATTTCTTTCATGCCTTAATATCTATTTTTATTGAAAAATTGAATGATGTTTTGGTTATAAAATTATTTACTTTAGATCTTGAACTAATATTTCACCACGACTTGCCCTTGATTCATGTATATTTCATAGATAATTATTCAGTCTAGACACATTTTGTTTTGCAGAACATTGTTAAACTGAGCCTTATTTTTTCTTATGGGTAGTGATTTTCTTGAAATCATTCTCTCTCCATATGATATAGGATAGGAACTATCATTATTATTCTTGTTAATATTTTCATAATATTCCTCCTATTTCATTCATATCCCAAGTACAGCATGTCACCTTTATTTTCTTATGGATTTATCTTCTCTGGAACATGTATTAATTTATTTTAATAAATGAAAATGTTATGATAGGATTATAATTCCTTATTCCTAGAAATCCACTAAGACAAAAAAATATAATATGCTCCTTCATCTATACTTCTTTTGTGTAGTAAGTTCGGATTTTACAAATGGTGAAACTTTTTATTTTTGAGTGAAGACACCACTCTTATGTACATATTTTGTGGAATATATCTTCATGTTTATTTTCACATCCCACAATTATGTGGAGGTTTGATCATTATTTTTCACCATCCATTGTTTCCCAATGTTTGGTTTGAAACCTATAAAATCACATGAAAAAAAATTACTAAAAACTATAATGGTTGGGTTATGGGATACCTTCTTTTTAGAGGATGATTCCATTTTGTTATAGGATGATCTCATGATCTTATTTGAGCCATAAATATCAAAAAAATAGTGTGATGAAGCAAATATTTTTTCAAAAATATGTAAAGATTCATATTATGATGATTCATGTGTTTTCAATCTCACCTTTATCTCTAAAATCGTTTTTGTGAGGGAGTTATTCTCATACATAGTTGATCTCAACATGTTTTCTTAATCCTAATTTAGTGTATTCATTTTTTTCTTCATTCATGGTTATTGATTCTTACAAAGTGTTTTCAACATCCTTTAACCTTGTACATTTATAATCTAATTGAGAATATTTGAAAATCATGAAGACATTGTAAAATAATTCAAATATATAGAAATATCCTAAAAAATACAATCTCTTTGAATTATTTCTCATAAACACTTGTAATTCTTCAATATCATCAACATATCTTTCCGTGAGAAAGGAAATTTATTCTTTATTTTAATTTAAATGTTTTGGGAGAGTGTTGGATATGAAAACCTTTTTTAATGCCTCTAATATATCATTAGCTTTTTAATCTATCTATAATTTTTCATCATGAAGCCCCTTGATCCTAATCAAATTTTGTTATAACACTTCTCAAGGGATATTTTTTTGATTTACATTTAATAAAAAATTAAGATAACTAAATGATCCATCATCATCACAACATTATCATTCTTCGTTACATTAATCATAATCAAAATAAATTTTTCAACATGCTCCTATTTGATTACCCGGTTCTTCACCAATTACTATAGAGTATTATTTATATTATTTTCATGTTTCATCTCTCTATTTCTCTAAGTCTCACAAAAAATATCCCTATGAGGTATTAACTGATTTCATAAACTATCCACTTAAAAAATAACAATTTGGAACTTCTAATACAACCATATTATTATACCACTTGTAGTGCCCTAGTCCGAACTGATCACTGAGAGGGGAGGGTTGAATCAATGGTTTATTCTTAGGAATTCATTTTCTTTTATATTCAACATATAGATCATGTTACTATTATCAATCCACATAATATTATCTCTCAACCTCACCTTTTGTGTATCTGTAACAATGGAGATAGAGTATCACATACTATTTACAAGTTTTGACAAAAGCCTATACCTTCATATAACTAGTTATTCCCTCAATTTATAGATTATACATTATGAATAAATACAAAACAATGCTCTTGATCTAATAGGGATACGTTTTTTTTTTCTTCTGACTAAAATTGAAATACTTCTTCTTCAGATCTTAGTATGAGACTTATTATCTTGGCTCCCACTAGAAGACTTATCCTAACCTCAAAAACAATTATGAGAAATAAACATCGATAAAGGTTTTATCCACTACATGATGATATTTAATCTTCCACGATGAGATATTAGGTATTGAATTGCATGTTTACTCTTTATGTATCTTCAAAGACATCGTGAATTTATATTGGTCTTATTAAATAATTATGATCACTTGCAATGAAGATTATCCTTTCTGTAACAATTTTCATGATGATTCTTCCTTATGTTGACGTCCCAACCGCACATGGATGTGTAAAAGTTGGGTACAAAAATTCTTCAATGTATTATGCCCGAATAACACATGTATAATATAAATCAAATATCATATACAATTCATGAATGTTTTCATGTGATTATCATATTTATAAACCCTCACTCATTAATTTTGTCACATGAATTTATATTGCATAAAATTTGGTCCAAATGAAAACATTGGTTTTCCATACACAAACAAAAAGGTGTGTGGATACAACATTATTCTTCATGCGAGTCTCAAAAATACACTTCATTATTGATTGAAAAAGTGAATGATTTATATCCTCCTTGAGTAGGGTATATATGACATATCCTATTCATCCCATTTATCCTTAGAGAAAATAGTACATATAAATATGTTATTAATCTTCTTCATGCATGATATTCTTTTAAAAACAAAGTGGGAGAGACTATCTCATGGTGTCTCAAATATTTCACTCAAACTTGGAGGATACCGCGTAGGAGTATCACGATATCTCAATTTATTTTTCAAATAAGTTCTATATGAAACACAATGAGAGTTACTTAAAAAAGTTAATTTACCTTGGATTACTTCCCCTTCACGCTAGAAGAAGTTTTGTAGGGGTTCTTCAATCTTCATGAACTAGAGGATCATGGTGGCTCTATTTTTTTGATTAGTATCCCAATAAAAATCATAATAATCTCTCTCCAAGCCATACCAAAGTATTTATAGATGGTTATCCACCAACATTGATATGAGAAAAAGTGTATCTTAAACCCTCCCCTATTGATGTTGTGTCATGAGATATTTTCACTCTCTCATATTTTTGGGTTCACCTAAATATATAATGGAAAATATGTTTTCATTTATTACAAAATACCCACTGCTATCTATGATTCACATGAATAGAATTATCACATGATTCTCATTTTTTAAGCTCCAAATCCTATATTTATTTGAATGAAATTATGATACTAAGTTTTTATTCCACCAATTCATGATTCTGAATATCCACATGAATGTAAGACATAGTTCAATTCCTGATATTTGGATTATTGAACATGCCTCATTATGTCTGTATCATCATAATACATTGATGGTTTCTTGATCAATGTAGATTTTTCATGAGCTCCATCGAACAATGTCTCTTAGGAGTCGAGATTTATACAATGATCTCTTATGATGATTAGATGGTTTAGAGTGATCAGATCATGCATCCCTCATAATGTTCATCATTATAAATGATGGAGGAATAATGTCAGGAACTACTCGAGTTCCACATTTGACTTAAATTTTGTTGAGGCCAAAATTTATTGATAATCCTCTGTCTTCTATTTGTTCAATATATCTATGGGGTTTGCGACCCATTACACCTTCAAACTCCATAGGATTTTTCCCAGAAAGCATCTATCCAAACCTATGTGACTTCTGAGAATGCTCTTTGCGGGCCTTATAAATGGACCCACCTACACTATGTGGAAACTATGAATATCCTTCTATAACTCTAATGGGAAAGCCCATGCTGGATCCCATTAATGTAGTTGAGATATAAGTCCCACAAATCCTAAGTTAGTCTTTTCCAATCCAGCATGTGTATTATCTGTTATTTTTTAATAAATTCACCATTATAAATAATACCTATAAATATAATAGTATAAATTTGAGCATCAATACATTCACAAGTATACCCCTCAATCATACCACATGAAATAAATATTTGAATATATTATTTCATAGAATTCTTCACATCATCATCCTCAGGAAATATGAGATATTACAATTTCATATTCATCCCCAAAATTGTACTAATAAATGTGTTTTCCTTGAATCATGTCATTTACATTAAGATAAATCTAAAAATATCACATTTGAAATGTAAAATTCATCTAGAATAATTTACAAATCCATCAAGAGAATCCAAATTTTGTTTCCAAGAACCAACACTTTTTCCAAACCCACCAAACACATATTTTCGCATTTTTAAAAAAAATGAAACACTAGGACCAACAAAAAAGGTAAAATATCACTGTAAGAATATATAATTGAGGATTTATTGGTCCATGTGCAACAAAAACTTATCACACCTCATATTATGTCTCTAGTATCACAAGGTGTGTACTGCCATATAGAAATCATGATCATGAGTAGGGTCATTATTCTCATGTAGTCTTAGATGTCTGGTGCTATAAGTAACAACTTGGTCCCCCTGAATTAAAACATCTCTAAGATTAAATCTAGAAGAATCAAAATATAAAATATACTTCTTACCTGGCATGGGTAAGGTGAGGATAATTCTTGAGTTAATCCTTCTTTACAGCTCCTATAATGCATTCTCACAAGTGCATGGCCAATTAAAATTCCCCCAATTACTGGTCAGACCATACATCATTCCAACCATACATGAGACATTATTGATAAAATTTAAATATTATATTACTAGACATAGAAATATCCAAATGTTAATGAAATTATTATTCCACTCCTAAGATACTATGATAAAAACTTTATGGGTCCAATCACACTCTAGCTTCTGATATGAAATGAAATGCAAAGTTAACTTTATCAATCCATAAAATTCATTTAGTTATAATTTTGTAAAGTGTATGATATTTTAATATACTGATGATGATTTCAAGATGTTGGGATGATAAAAACTAGCCCCACACCTCACACCAATTCATTTTTTTAATCGATCCCCTATATAGGCCATAAGTTGAATAATTCTTTAATATAAACATATTGAAAATGTTGTACTAATAGTGGGAAAGTATCATTATACATTCCACAGTAATTTAGAAAAATTTCGTTTATTTAAGCTATGATAAAACACAATCTCAATTAAATTGGTCCTATATATCTAGATCAAAGATCCCACTCACCCTATTGGATGTAGCTACCCCTTCTGGAGATAAAATGGTAACTATCCTCAAATAATAGTTGATAGGATATTGGAATATAACTAGACAATCCATAACCTTATTAAAATTGAAACCATACATTAATAGTAAAAATAACTCACAATGGAAATGAAAGCTAAAAAATTCAAGAGAACACCCATTGAAACATTTTATATCTAATGACCACACTTCCAGTAGTGATTCAATTGACATAACACAATCCAGAAAATCTGAAACCAAATAAAAACCCTTTTAAAGTTGATAATATAAAATTTATATGATTTTCATGTATAAATAAATTTATAGTAAAGTGTATATGATATAAGAGTCAATCCTCAAATGGTAGATGGTCATATATGCAGACTATTTGGAGTTGATGGTATACCATGTATTTGACTCACCCCTCTGCCCTAGGCTCATGTATATATCCCTAGTGATACTCACCCCAGATGGTACTATCAATCCCACACATGGGAACCACACCACCTATCATGGCCTTTATGTTTAGGGGAACTCCAACTACCTATATGATAAGTGGTAACTGAGTAAATCCCAAATTTTGGTACTTTTCCTAATCCCCTACCACTATTCTATTGTCATGAGTCTATTTAGAACATCTGGATATGACCCATCCCTCTATAGTAACAACACTCTATTATATGTTTTAGACACTAGAAGAACCAATTTTATAACATTACTCACCAAAATAACTCTTCTGGGCCATGGTCATGAAGTGGTTTCCTACTATCCTAATTACTCTTCCCACTAAAACACAAGAGACATCGATCATAATAGGGTTGCTTGATACTAGAATAAGAGCTCCTTGATCTCTGTGGTATCACTACTTTGACAAAAATCTAAGGTGTATTCATATTATATTTCATGATTACTACCTACTTCATCATATACAAAACCTTTATCAGGTGATATACATTCACATATGTCCTTATATTATATCAAAGACCATCCTAGAATCATTTTACACTAGTGACCTCAATAGCTGATGAAGATGAAATAACAAATTTTAATTCAGTGAAAAATCCATCATAATACATCACTAACATTCCTTACTACATTTGATGCTTGGAATCATGGGCCCTATATTACTCAATATCCCTAGATATAAGTTTCTTGGGAACATTTCCAATATGTCCTTCTTGGATACCGACTCTTACTATAACTCCCTCACACTAGAAGCCCAGAGTCGGTGCATTGATTATTATATTGGCATGATATAAAGGAATTAAATAAAAAATTAATGACCAGTTTATTAGTTTTTATGAAACAAGTTACATACATGTAATTCATATTACATTGTAAAGGGTAACAAAATACAATACATAACGAAAACTAAAAAAACTGCATTCATGAGAACTCAATAAATGGTATCTCCTTCAAAACCTGTTGATAGTAAAAAATGAAATGGTTGAGCTAAAATGTTCCATAAGGTTTAAAAATATTTTAAGAATGGATAAATAATTATTTTATCAAAATCAAATTAGTATAGTCAATTTGGAATGGTGAATAAATGAAAAACACGCGCCATTTAAAAACTGATAATGAAACTGCATCCCTAGATTTTCCCATAGTTAAAACCTTATGGATATTAAAAACATAATATAAATATGTATAATTACAATTAATTTGTTGTAATGTATATATAACATGATACCAATATTCCATCTATACTTTTTAAGACTTTTGGTACATATCCTATTGATTCTGTTTTGGAAAAAACTCATAGGGTTTGTCACCAACTGATTTTTCTCATGAGACCAATCGATGCATCGAGGGGACATAGGGGGCCCCAAAAATCACATAAATTATAATTACCATTTTATAAATATATTTAATAAATTTAAAATATGAATTTTCATTATCTGTATAGAGTAGAGGATACTGAATCATGAATATTTCCATAGTAAAAATAACATTCAAAATAAACACCATATGTAAAAGGGTATACAACTTATGAAAATAATAATTTCCTTGAAACTATAATATTTATATATAATATATTTAAAATTTCAAATAAAAAATTATTCCAAAGGGGCAGTAGGTATACCACATATGAATTATTAGGTGCACAATAGCATTTAAATCATAATAAAATGGAAAATGAAACAAAGTCCCTTAAAAATTGTAATCAATTGAGTTGTTAATAATAAAGGTAATAACTAAATACCATGAATAAAAATGTAATCAAGATATTATATATCAAATGGTTTTAAAAATATACCACATAAAATAAATAAGTTGAGAATAATGGAGATCTCATGAAAATAAAAGTTAGATGAGAAACCCATTACTTTATGCCCGAAGGTGTTCTCGATTGATCTTAATGAAATAAATAATAAAATTTATCATCATTAAATTATAAGACCAGAACCTCCTATAAATGTAATATATTTATTATAACCATATTAAGTTCATTAATTTTTTAGGGAGTTTAGAGGTTTAATTTTACTATTTGGGAAGCATTTTCTTCTACGGTTTTCATTATCAGTTAACTTGTATTAATGAATGGAAGTTCATTTGAAATGTGGTTAAACATCCAAAAAATTAAAAATATATTATTATTATAATTAAATATACATAATTTATCTTATAATTATTTTTTTATACCATGAGGATGAATTACTAAATAAAAGTTAATTATAAATGCAAGGATTAACATGGCAGTTTTTTTCACAATGAACTTGTATTGTATTATTATTTTATATTATGAGTGTGTAAGGATTAACGAAAATTTCATAATATAGTATAAATATATTATTATATAGTTAAACCATTAAAAAGGTTTAATGAATTTTCGTGAGCTAGTATTACAAATTGAGAACACTATTGTCTTTGAATGTGATAAATTAACCCATCTCAGACGATGTTTTCATTTTTATTATAAGAGGAGGGGGGAAAGATAGGTGATGATGAAAAATTCCATTATAATAATAAAATTAATGTTCATGTAAGGCACAAAAATTATCTTATATTTTGGATGAGTGGAAGTGATAATAGATCATCCAAAGAATTGAACTTGTGAAAGAAGTTGAGCGAAATATGAAGAGAGGTTCACCTCTTGAGTACCCCTCCTTGAGAATCTCAATAAGGAATTTGTTTTATATAATGAATATATATTATATATATATAATTTGTTCTATATTTAAGATGATTAAATCATGATATATGTTAGAGGACCAAGAATAATAACTCCAAACATATATGGAAGACAAATCTGTTATTACTCGATACTTAACATTAACATGGAATTATTAATAATTGATTAGTATAAATTCATAATTAATTAATATATTGTATTATATATATATATATATATGGTTCTTTTTCATATTTATAAGAAACATATATTTATTATTCAGGTTGTTTGACCATGTATGATGGAATTTAAGACATACAATTAGGGATTTTTGTATGAGTTTTATTTTTGTTGGACAGTTTCCTTATACATTACTTATTTATTTTGTTTTAAATATATTTTTACCATTAAGGTAATATATGATACTTTACCTTAAATTTATCATAATTTACTTCTCCTTTTACAATCTCTCTTTCACAGGGTCTACGGTTCAAAGATACCAAATCGTCAAGCTAATCATTTCTCAATTTTACTTCTTTGAGACACATTTTATGTTATTCACCTATATTCTTATAAAATGTCTATATACATAACTATGATATTTATTAACGTTATTATACTTATTTTAATTATATTATAACTTTCATGTAATGTAATTATCTCTTCAGTTGGAAATTTATCTTATTCAAACCCCATTTTTTCTAAAAACATTTTCGAAAATGTTTTATAATGATATTTTATGAATTTTAAAGGAAAATTATTTAAAATGGGTTTTAAATGATTTTTAATGATTAATTTATAATTCTTAAGTGTTATTTTAAATGAAAAAATATTTGATAAAGGTTTTATGATTTAATAAGTTTTTTAAAAAATGTAATGGATATTTTCCTCAAGAAATGATTCAAAAAGATCTTTCAAAACAATTTTTCATCTAAGATGACATCAGTTGATGTTACTAATGCCATACTGAGGCTATGATACAAGGATACCATTAATATTATTTCACTGAATGGTTTATGTTATTATGGAATTTTTTTTATGAATCTAGTTACTTTTCAATAAGATTTTTTATGATGAAATATTTCCAAAAACCATTCATTTTCATGATTTAGAAAATGATGAATGATTTATGATATTGAGGAACATATATGAATGATTTAATTATATGGATGGTGGGACATATATCTCCATCCAATGAATTGTGAAAGTATATATAACTCATTATTTATATATATTGTTCATGAACCTGGTTTCATGTTCACAATTTTTTGCATGTACCTAGTTTTCAGGTCCATAATATTATGTGTGGACCTAGTTTTCATTCCATTATCTTTATGAAACACCCCAATTTCATGTCATTGTCATAATTAGTGCCCCTATTTCTATATACACATGTTTTCAATGTTAATAATTTATGTGTATTCCACAATTTCATGTCCTATGTCAATGTCAGGATCTCATGTATTGTGTTCTTTGATTACCTTATGATTCATGTATTATAAAATTCTAATATTTATTCCATGACTCGTGTATAGAATATTAACCATGTAGGGTATGATCTGAAAAATTTATGATTTCTTCTTGTTCCCTAATATTGTCATTATGTATCTCTCAGGATTACCCATACTAATCATCTAAGCTCACCTATTCTTATGTTCCCTTTCCCCAGGTTATAAATAATGGTTTTATATAAGAATTATAAAGGGGAAGATCTTTATGGGATATGTTCAAGATAACACACCAAATTACAATAATGTGTTCCATATTTCCAAATACACTAAACTATTATTTTCCTTGGGAATGTATTTCAATAATGTGATGAATATTCATCTAAAAGATTTAATGTACATGTATGAAAATATGAGCCTCTTATAGTAGGTTTATAAAGAACGTTGTATTCAACCATTGGAAACTATGATTAGAATACCTATGTAATAACCATAAGGGTATGTCCGAGTTACACCCCTTTTGTTTTTAAATTATAATGAATAAACTAATTTAAATCTATTTTTTCATAGATTGATATTTTAATATTAATTTCTCTTATAGAAAATGTTTACCTAGTAAAATTGGTGTTAATCGCACAATTAATTCATGTTTTAGATAATATCTAGAAACTGAAGAACTAAATAAATTGTGAATAGAATAGGCTATGTAATTTTTATCCACCAGTGAAACCAGATGTTATGAGATTTGGAATGAAAAATCATTTTTATTACAATCTCATAAGATATTAATCACGATTGAATTTCAAATGAGAAATGTAGGGAACATCATTTTTTGAGTCCTTCGTAAGAAAATTTCCACCTTATTTCAGTGGATCTTTTGATCCACTAGTTTCTATGTAGTGGATAAAAACCATTAGGAAAATATTTTATATTCATTAATTTATGAGACATGAAATTTTTTTTCTAACTATTTATTATCTTTATGTTTATATAGATCAATATTGGAATAATTTCTAGAATAGTAGTAAAGAATAATAAATAAACTCCTTTGATAGAGAAAAGTTCGAGAAAATCTATTTCAATAATTAAATTCCTCATATTCTCTATATGAAAATGGATTATGAATTCCTTGAGTAAAAAAAGATGATAAATCTTTTGGAACTGATGAAAATAAATTAAAATACTTTCTAAGTATGCTTCTGGAATTATCATCCAACCTAAAAGTTAATTTTTTTTAATATTTATTGTCTTGAATATAAATATTATAAAATAATTATCCATATGGGACTTTGAAAGCAATGAATAAATCATTATATATGAACTGAATGTGTAAATGGATTTTGGTAACCCTCGAGTTTTTGGTGGTATGAAAAGTAATATTGAACTTAATGTAAACTCTAGTCGTTCCCCACAAGGAGGGATGAAAATGTTTCAACCTCTTACATCCCAAAAATATGGGAAGGATCACTCAAGGGAATTTTTTAAATAAAAAAAGATTATTATTCAAGTGTGGTAAGCCTATAGATAGAGAAAAAGAGTTTCATAGTGATGAAAAGAGGCCCGTTAATGAATAGAATGGGGGGAATTCTCAAAAAAAGTCACAAATCACACATCATTGCAATAATTTTAGAGATTTTGAAACAATGAAAATCAATTCCCCAATCCAAGGTCTGTTATGGATGCTAATACAAAACAACTTCTAAAGTAAAAGGACTAAGGTAAATCTTAGATATCTTAATGGATAAATTAAATAATGATAATTTCAGAATACTCGTCCTCCTCTCTTTTTTGGGAATTTCATGTTTGATTGTAAATAATAATCCCTATAAAAATCATATTGTTCATCTGTTAGTGAAATTTCATGTGATTATATACATATATTATAGAGTAATGAAGTCACATATTCTATAGGTACAAGTATTAACCCAAGATTCTAATGAAAATGTTTTCATAGAATAAATGTTATTATATAAGTATTGAAAAATAATTTCTTCTTCAATATGGGTTTTTTTGTTATTATCATATTTCAAGAGTATACACGATGATGGTCAGCACATGCTTGGTATTTCAAAATTAATAGGTACATCAAGTTGTTTGTGGGATTAATAGAAATTTTATTTTTGAAATTTAGTAATATTATTTTCAATGATTTGGATTTTAATCTTTTGGAATGTTCATAAGTGTTGCCATTTATGAAATTGTTTTAGATGAACTTTAGATGAGGTTTTATTGATTAATGTATTACTTCATTGTATGAATATTTATGAATAATGAATAAAATATACTAAGAATTTTGTTGTGATGATAAATCAAGATTAATGTAATTAATTATCATCTCATTAAGGATCTTATGATCCACTTTTTCATCAAGAATTAAAATTTGAAGAACATTTCTTAGAGTATAGAATAATGTAGAAATAGATCAAGGAAACAATTATAACATCCCAGATTAATAAGGAATATTAAATTTTAATATTTATTAGTATTAGTTAATTAAATATGAATTTTACATTAAGTTGATTCTATGTTCTATGGAATACCCGACAAGAAACAGTTGGTTTCTCCGAAATCTATTGTTTCACACAATATAGAGTCATAGAAAAAAAATATTACTATCTTAAATAGTAGTTGATTTCTAAAATTTTTTTTGTGGGAATGAATAAAACTAAATATTTTATTATTAAAAATTATTGTTAAATGCTTTTACATTTAAAATTTAGAGGCATAATATGAGAATTAATCCAATTTTAGGCATAAATATTCTTATATTTTTAAAAGGTAGTTTTACCACCATTTGGTGGTGAACCCTTTTTAAATCATGTTTTTGTCACTTTTATATGCTCCATTTGACAAAATAAACTTATTATTTAATATTGGGAAATCAAAATTTAATTTGGATATAATTTTTGGTATTTTTCTGATATAGTTTATTTTTTAATGAATAGTGAAAATTACTACATTTTATGTCAAAACTGCCTTTTAATATAATTTATTGAAATAGTTATATTGTCCTTTTAATTGGTTTTAAAGTGTAACTGCATTATATTTTTATCATTTAAAACAATTTTGTTTATTTTATGTAATTTCACTTTGAAATTGGACATAAACACATATCAATCTATTGATGTTTTTACTTCTTAAAAACTCTCTTTTGGTTTTGACAATTGGAATTAATTTTAAATTAATTTCTGAAATTTATCTATTTTGAATTTTGAAAAATTGATTCCATATTTTGAATCAGGATGTCCAAATTGTTTGCATAGCTGCCTTTTATTTTTACAAATTATGAATAGTAACTTTAGTAAATATTTTATTTACCATGGTTAAAAGATAAATCTTGAATATAAGGGTAACAGATAATATTATAATAATATTAAATTACACTAAATCGTGTCCTAATCCTATTGGATGAGATCTTTCCAACCCCTGGCATCCATGGGTCTATTTTATGACCCCATGGAGCCACTTTTGTGTGAAAATGACATTTAATTACTTTATATTTAATGTGAAGGAAAATATAACCTAAACATGTATCTTTTACTAAAAAAAATTTTATATGGGGTTATATAAGTGATAATTTTGAATATAAATATTAATTATAAAGATAAAAATATATAATACATCATGGGATTTTATTTATATTTTTCATACATCAAATAAATAAATTTATTTTCAACACAGTGATGATGTAGTGATTTCTTTATTAACTAATGATTTGAATAAATTAGATTATAATTATTAAAATAAATATATTTTAAAACATTTTATGCCATCAAATAATTTTAGGGATGATTATGTATTTTTATATTAAATTAATGAATGTAATTAAAAATAAGCATGTTTTTATGTAATTTTTAAAAGGCGTAATATGAATAGTATATAAATTGACATAAATCAGTTTTTAAACAAATACTTTTTTATTAAATGATTTAATTTTCATGATAATATAATATTCAGAAAAATGACTTATATATGGTTTAAAATTTCATTAGCAAACAACTTTAGGTTATATTTTCATTTTATAGTAACTATATTAACCATATAGTATGAATATTCAAGAAGACATGGTAAGAGTCAAATTAGATAACTAAGGGTTAAATCTAAATGATAAGGGTAAATTTGTGACCTAGACTTGTCTAAAACCAATTGGATGAGATTTTTTTGACATAAAAATTTTGTTATCCTTGAAATAAATGACATTGGGACCATTTGAAACTTCTAATTATTTTATAATAAAATAATACTTTCAAACTTTCCTAAAGTGTCCCTCTTCCCTCCTATAAAAGGGCTTTACATCTGCCCATTTAATAACACCTCTAAGTCCCCTTTTATCATTAAAAATCTATCCAAATAAGCTTCCAAAAACCCAATCTTCCTTCAGTAATCCATAACATTGGAAAATACCAATTCAAGAACACCTTTTGGCTCAAATCAAAGGGGGTTACCCGATTTAGAGGTAACATCTTCTCTCAAGTTCTTTTCTTTTATTTTCTTTATACAACCACATAAAATCACCTTATTAAATTATTTTATGACAAAACATGTATATTCAAAATACTATGATGTTTTTATATGAATTATTATAACAAAACTTCCACACACCTCTATTTAATGGATAGGAACATATAGTTTCTGTGTATGGCAAACTACTGACTCATGAAACGATGATTATTTCATTATTGCCTACCAACTCTAATGGTGTCCATTATGATGGAAGTGATTTTATATATGATATATATTATATTTATATTATCTCTTTTATCTGGAATTTTTCATTTATATAGTACCTATATGGTTTCCATAGTGGGTAAATACGATAATTTCATTTGAGGAAGTGCCGAAAACCGCCCCCTCAAAGTGATATGACTCATTCATCCCATAAATAGAACGTATAATGGATGAAGTTAATGAAATTACTGAATTTATGTAAAATATTATATCATACTAGAATTATAATATACCTATACATCATTTAGTTTCCATTCATTTAAATATGAAAAATAAATGAATGTTGTGTCCATGCAAACGTACGGCTTACCATCTCCATGAACGGTGAATTTCATTTCATTTATCCAAATGTTATGTACTATTAAAAATACATATATGTAATGGATATATATGATATATATAATACTTAAATCATGAATATCATTCTCAATATAATGAACTTTTGAACACATTGACAATTTTCAATTATAACATGTTCATGGTGGTCTTATGTACCAAATATCAACAAAATGACCTATATTAATATAAATGATTATATAATGTTTATAACATTGTAATAAGTTATATAAATGGAATAATAAACCTAACAATGGTTATGATGCATACATAAATTAACTTATGTTTATTATTTAGGATGAACAACGAACTTACGTGACAATTCAGACTCAAGGTAAGGGACGTATTCTCGATATCCTTTCATTAAGGTGTATTTTGATTTATATATGACTATATTTTGTATGGTGTATAAAACCCTTTTCCTTTTCATTTCATTCAATGGGAATTTCTTCTATGTATCGTTTTACTAAATGATAAAAAATTAATTCTTCTTTTTAACATATGTGGTGACAATGACCTTTCTATCGCCGTGAGTATTAGTTGATATTTGGCTTCTATAACAAGTCGTAGTTTTTTAAAGAAAAATAAATACCATATAATATTTTTATTTATTTTGGTATTGAAAATGGTTTGGATAATTCATTTATTATTTCAATATCATAAAATGTTATAATTTGATTGGAATGTGGAAAATTTATCCTTCTTTTATGCTTGTTTTATGTGTTATGATTATGTTATAGTTCTTGGGAATTATTTATGTATACAGGTGGTTCTGTGAAAAAACAAGGGTAACTGATCTCAAGATAGCTCTCCAATTAATTGGGTAATGAGATAGAGGTAAACGTTAATGTTTACCGTAATAGATTTAGGTAATACACCATGATGGGTATTCCAAATGTAACTCCCTATATAGTTTTGAAAGCTAAAATGTAGGTTTCTTATAAATTCCACAATATACCATTATGATTTATGATTTCTATGTGATATTCATAAATCTCAGGATTTCAGGTGGTATGTTAAAGAGATTATTTTTTTCTGAGTGAAAAGTATAATTTCATTGATTGTATGTATTGATGGACTAATGTTTTCTTCCATTTTTTGACACTTAATGATATTTTATGCTCATCCCAAGTTTTCTTGAAATAGTTTTCAAAGTGTATAAGGAAGGGTAAGAGAAAGGAAAATTTCAATAAGATTTAAATCAAGAAAATAATTCCTTTTTTATTTAATGAGTTTTATTGTTGTGAAAAAAAATCGATAGAGTATAATGTGTCTACATGGTAATATTTGAGTTGAAATTTAATTGGTGTGGACTAATCTTATAAAACTATAATATTAAAATTATCCTTAATGATAATTCTTTATTTTACTAAATATTAAGTAATTTCATAAGGCTGGGGCCATATAGTTGGAATCAGAGGACATTTTAGAAAACTTTAGGAGTTATTATATTGTTAAATAAATTTACATAAATTATTTTTTCTTTATGGTATGATTGAAATGATATAGAATTTGAATATTACAATGCTTATTTCCCTAAGTTATTTTTGTGTTTAGAATGGTTTGTTGTAGAGTAAACAAGGAAACTATAATGGGATGACATCAAGAGGAAAACAACATACCAAATCAAAAACCTTAAATGGTCAGAATCAGAAATGAATAATTTTTTGCAATTATGTATTACTTTACTCAGCCTATAAATAGTGGTTGAATCCATGCATGAGATCAGCTTGATCAACCACAAAAAAACATGTCACTAGTGGAGCATTTAATGTGGAAACACCCCCATCATTCAGAGGATCGTGTGATCTTGTTCTAGCAGAAGGGTGGATTAAATCACTATGAAATATTTTTGATGTCATTTGGTTTTTGAAACATCAAAAGGTAAGACTTTCTATTTACAGTTTTGAAGTTGAAGCTGATCAGTGGGGTTTGATGGTCAAAAATATCATGAATAGTGAGGATATTTATGCTCTTGATTAAGATGAATTCAAAGGTATATTTCTCAAGAAAAAAATTTCTATGGTTGTTCTAAATAGGATTGAAAAACAATTCTTGTAATTGAGGTAAGGGGATGATTCAATGTCTTATTATGAAGAAAAATTCACTAGACTGGAAAGGTATTATCTAAATTTCATACGAGATCCTGATAGTAAAATCAATCGTTTTTACTCGGGATTAAAACCAATGTATTAAGGGTCATTATCTTCTCATGAGATTATATATTATGAAAATTTTATTCTATGTGAAGAGAATGTGGAAATGCAGTTTTCTGATGATTAAGTGTTCATTGACAAACTACAGAATAATTGGTCGAGGTGGAAAATGAAAAGAAAGAACTCTTCAAAAAAGTATATTGGTATGAAACATAAGTTTACAATTTGTGAAAATTTTGGTAAAAAGCACACTAGATAATGCCTTTTTAATTATTTTATGTGTTAAGGATATGGAAAAATGGGGGATAAGGCTCGTAATTTCAATGAAAATCATTAGGGTAATGGTAAAATGAAATCTGATTTATAGTCAGTAAAATGTTTTAAGTGCAATGAAATGGTTCATTATGAAAATAAGCATCCAATGAAGAATTCAAATGATGAAAAGAAGCTAGACTACAAGAATAATGGGTTGGGGAAGTCCTTTGAAACTACTTCATCATATGTTGGTCCATCAAATGTATTTGTATCAGGTACACTATTTGTTTATTCAAATTATTCCAATGTGTTGTTTGATTCGGGGCGTACACATTTTTTCATTTCTGAAAAAAAAAATTAGAAAATTCGGAATTCCATCTCTTGATATGAATCCTAATCATTTGGTAAAAACACCTTGATGAAATGATGAGGCTAAAAAATTATAAGAACCTTACTATACTTGTGTGCGGAAAGAATCTACCTACAAACCTTATCGGTTTATCTCTAGATGATTTTGATGTTGTTTTGAGTATAGATTGGCTTTTTATTCATGCAAAGATTTAAGGTAGAGTTAAAGAGGTTTCTTTCCATAAATAATTTCAGTTTTTGTACAATAATTATGCATTTCTATTGATAACATATAAGGAAGATGAGAAAGTAGTTAAATATGGAAAATAATGATACCTTAATCATATTGCTGAAAATAATGGAACTGTATAGATTAATGATGTGCCAGTGGAAAATGAGTATCTTGAAATTTTTTCTGATGAGTTTCATGGTATAATACTTGATCAGGATGTTTTATTTACTATTGACTTAGTTCCTGAGATAAGACAATTTCAAAACCACTTTATGAAATGCCTCAAATTGTAATTTTATAGTTAATGAATCAATTTGAGATGTTATTAGATAATAGTTTCATTAGACCTAGAACATCATCATGGGGTGATGTTGTCTTGTTTGTTAAAAATAATGATGGTTCAATGATACTTTTCATTGATTATAGTGCCATTAATAATATATATTCTATGAATAAGTATCTTTTTTGACATAATGATGATTTTTTTATCAGCTACAAGGAGCTCAGTATTTTTCGATAATTGACTTGAGGTTAGGGTACTGTCAGTGGAATGTGATGGAAGAAGTCATTATGAATACTATGTTTCATACTAGATACAGACATTATTAATTTGTAGTTATTCCTTTTAGGTTAACCAATTCACCTGCTATATTCATGGATATTAGGAATAGAATTTTATGTGAGTTCTTGGATAAGTTTTTGGTTGTGTTTATTGATGATATTTTAGTATATTCTAAAAGTTATGAGGAGCATGAAAGTAATTTAAGGTTTTTATTGAAAACATTAAATGAAAAGAATCTATATCGTAAATTCATAATGTGTGAGTTTTTTTAACAACAAATTTCATTACATGTTCACATTGTTTCAAAAGTTTTCATAACTATTGATCATGCTAAAACAAAAGTAGTTATAGAATGGCCAAGACAAACAAATATAACTGAGATTCATAGTTTTCTTGGATTAGTGGGTAATTATCGGAGGATTAATGGAAATTTTTCATGATTATCTATACCAATGACTTAGTTAACTCAAAAAGGTGTTATGTTCATCTGGACAAAAGAATTTCATTATTGTTTTTAGGAATAGAGAAAAAAGATTAGTGAATGCTAGAATTTGAGAACTACCTTCCATAAATGATGAAATTGTTATCTATAGTTACTCTTCATTGAAAGGACATGGTTTTTTCATATATATAATGATCATGTATTTGTTTATGCTTCATGTTAGTTGAAACGTCGTGAGATAAATTACCATACACATGATTTGGTATTAGCTACTGTGGGTTTTGCATTAAAATTTTGGAAGCATCGTTTTTATGGCGTGAAGTGTTAAATATATATTGATCACAAATTTTTTATTTATATATTCACTTATAATGGATTAAACATGAGACAAATGAGATCTCTAGAGTTAATCAAGGATTATGATTTCACGTTCTATTACCATACAAGAAAAGAAAATAATGTGGCTGATGCATTGAGGCAAAAGAGTAATGCTACGTTAACCATGATATGTCTGGAATGAAATCCTTTGATTTTTGATATGATTAATTTTGGATTGGAAGTTGTTGGTGTAGGGAATTCCCATATTTTGTTTCATGTGGTAGTGAAATCATCTCTATAAGATATAATGACGAAAATGCAGAAAGAAGACGGTGAGTTTCAGAAAAAGGTAGAATTGGTTCAGAAGGGAATGTTTTCTAAATTTAACATTGATAATGATTGTGTTTTGAGTTTTGGAAAGAGGTTATGTGTTACAAGTGATTCAATGTTGAAGAGAAAATTATTTTTTGAAGCTCAAAGTTCATCATTTTTAGTTCATACTACCAGTAATAAAGTGTATGGATATATTCGAGAGTATTACTAGTGGGATTTAATGAAAATATATATTGCTGACATTAATGTGATGTGTGTGACTTGTCAATAGGTTAATGCAGAATGATAGTTACCAAAATGGAAGATTCATCCTTTTCCAATGCCGGAGTGGAAATGGGAAAATGTTTCCATGGATTTTGTAGTGGGATTATAGAAGATATCTTGAGGTAACAATCCAATCTGAAATTTATTGATCGATTGGCTAAATCTTCACATTTTCATCCTATTCGAGATACACTGTCTCCAGATCTGCATTATCGATTTTATATTAAATAAATTGATTGGTTACATGGTTTTACCCTTTCCAATGAATCTTTTTGTGACATCATGTTTACTTTTAACTTTTGGAAGGGCCTTCAGAACATGTTGGGTACAGAATTAAATTTTAGTACAATTTTTCATCCTCAATCATATTAACAGTCAGAAAGAAATATTTATACTATTTATGATATGCTACGTGCATTTTCAATGGATTACCATGGAATTTTGGACCAACATATTTCTTTTGTTGAGTTTTATTGTAATAAAACTTTTCATTCCAGTATATAGATGGCACCCTTTGAGGCATTATATGGAATGCGGCATGGAACTCTAGTTTCTTGGGATGAAGTAGGTGAATAGATGTTTATGGCAGAAGAATTGGTAGATGACATCGTTGAAACAATTTAGTTGATTTAGAATCACATGAGAATAGCTCAGAGAAGGCAGAAAATTTATACGGATAACTGTAGGAAAGACCCTTCTTTTAAGGTAGGTGATCATGTCTTTCTCAATGTTTCTCCATGGAAAAATGTAATGTGTTATGGTTAAATGTAAAAGTTGAGTCAGAGGTTCCTTGGACCCTATAAAATCTTGGATAAAGTTGGATCATTTGCCTAAAGAGTGGTTTTACATCCATGTTTATATTATGAACAAAAAAAATTTCTTGTTTCATTGTTGAGAATGTATTTGTCGGATCCATCAACTGTTTTTAGTCTATAACTAGTTTAGTTGGAATAAAATCCCTCTTATGAGGAACCACCAGTACAGATTCTTGACCTAAGAGGGAAAGTGTTTTGGAATAAGGTTATTCATCGGGTAATGGTTTTGTGGAAAAACCTTATGGTTTAAGAGACAACATGAGAATCTGAAATTTCTATCAGGGATAAATACCCCCTCTTATTCAATAATGAATAAAATTGTGGAGATGTAATTCCCAAAAAGGGGGAAATAAGTATCATCTGAGATAAATAAATAATATTAAATATTCATGTTTATTAATATTTGTGAATTAAATATTAATTTTATATTAATTAGATTCTATGTTCTTTGGA
This sequence comes from Viscum album, assembly GCA_963277665.1. Lineage (NCBI taxonomy): Eukaryota > Viridiplantae > Streptophyta > Magnoliopsida > Santalales > Viscaceae > Viscum > Viscum album. The sequence continues at coordinate 1,988,154,385 of OY728121.1, read as the reverse complement.
ATGCCCGATACTCAATATTGGGTTTCTCAAAATCTTATGTTTCACACAAGGTTGAGTCATTCTGAAAAAATTATAATTTAATAATATTATTTTAAATGTTAGTTAATACATAGACATTTTATTGGTGGGAATGAATAGAACTAACCATATTATGATTATAAATGTTTGTTAAATGTTTTTATATTTAACATTTATAGGCATAAAATGAGAATGAATCCAAATTTAAGCATAAATAATCTGATATTTTTCAAAGATTTTTTGATGGCCTTTTAGTGGCGATCTATTTTTAAATCTATTTTTTTTAATTTATATGTTCTATTTTTCAACATAAACTTCTTATTTTGAATCAGGAAATGAAAATTTACATTGGATATATTTTTGGTTTTTTTCTAGTAAAGTTCATTTTTAAAGAATAGTGGCAAATACTACATTTTAAGTCAAACTTACCTTTTCATCTAATTTATTTATATATTTATATTTCCATTTTATTTTGTTTTAAATTATAATTGGATTTTATTTTTATCATTTAATCAAATTTTGGTAATTGGAATTAATTTCACTTTGAAATTGGACAGAGACATCTTTCAATATTTTGGTAGTTTTTACTTCTCAAAAAATCACTTTTTGTTTTGACAACAGGAATAAATTTTAATTTAATTTAAACAATTTATATGTTTTAAAAGATGAAAAATTGATTCCATATTTGTTATCAATAGTTTGAAATTTTGTGAATATTTGACTTTTATTTTTAGACATTTTGAATAGTAACTTCAGTAGATATTTTATTTACCATGGTTAATCGGTAAATCTGGTAAATAAGGGTAAAATTTAATATTATGATAAAATTTAAATTACCCTAACACATTTAATAATACTCTTTGATGAGATATTTCCGACTACTTTCATCCTTGGGTTGATTTTAAGACTCCATGGAGCCCCTCGTGTGTGAAAATGACATTTACTTACTTTAAATTAAATGTTATGGAAAATATATCCTAAACGTGTATCTTTTACTAAAACAATTTTTATATGGTTTATATAAGTGATCATTAAGATTATAAATAATCCTTAAAATATAAAAATATTTTATACATAATTTTATTTTATTTATATTTTTTAGGCATCAAATAAATAATTTATTTACAACACAATGATGATGTAGAAATTTTATTATTAAATAAATGACAATATAAATATTTAAATAATTTTTTTACATACATTTTATGTCATCCAAGAATTTTAGGTTTGACTATGACTCATTATTTTTTATTAATGTAGGTTTTTCAAAATAATCAAGTTATTGTTGATTTTTTAAAAGTCGTGATATGAATAGTATATAAATTGACCCAAATGAGTTTTTTAAAGAAATTATTTTTTTTAAATGATTTAATTTACCTAAAAAGATAATATTTGTAAAATTGAATTATATAGGGTTTATAATTTCATTAATTAGTCACTTGAGATTATATTTTCATTTTATAGTAACTATATTAACCATATATTGTGAATATTCAAGAAGACATGGTAAAAGTCAAATTAGTTTTCTAAGGGTTATTGGGTAAGGATAAGGTTAAATATGGGACCTAGACATCTATAAAACCTATTATATACACTTTTTCCGACCCAAGCGCATCTTATATTAGAAATAAATTACATTGGGACCATTTGAAAGAGAAAATAATTTTATAATTAAATAATACTTTCAAACATTGTTAAAGTGACCCTCCTCCCTCTTATAAAAGGTCATCACATGTACCCCTGTAATCACATCTATAAATCCCCTTGGATCATTAAAAATATACCCAAATAATATTCTAACATCCCTCTCTTCCACTTAGAAACCATAAATTTAAAATAAGGCAATTCTAGAAAGCATTTTGGCTCAAATTCAAGGGAGTTACCAGTTTAGAGTTTATGTCTTCTCTCAAGTTCATTTATTTTATTTTCCTTCTCCAACCCCATAAACTATATTTATTCAATTATTTTATAATAACACCATTATATTAAATATTATAGGATGTTTTTAGGAGAATTATTTTTTCTCCACATCCACATACATCTATCTAATGGATACGAACATACTGTTTCTGTGTACAGCAAACTATTGCCTCACAAAACGATTATTGTTCGATTTTTCCCTAAAACCTCTCATGGTGGCCATTATGATGTAACTATATTTATATGTGGTATATAATTTATTTTTATTGTAATTAATGATTCTTTATTTTTCATTTACCTAAAACTTATATGTTTTCCATAATGGGTAAATACGATAATTTCATTTGAGGAAGTGCGGACTACCTCCCCATCTAAGCGATAAGACTCATTCGTACCATAAATGGTACGTATAAAAAATAGAGATAATGAACATATTTAATTTATCTAAAATATTATATAATACATAATTTATAATATAAATATATATCACTTAGTTTTCATTAAATTAACTATTAAATAAAATGAATGTAGTATTCATGAATACGTACGGCTTAAGGTCTCCATTAATGGTGCATTTGATTTCTCATCTACAAATGTTATATAACATTATAAATAAATATATATACTAGATATATATGATATCTATGATATATAAATCATGAATATAATTCTGGACATAATGATATTTGAAACACATAGGAAATTTTTTATTATAACAATTTCATTTTTTACTCAAGTACCAAATATCGAGAAAATAACCGATATTAACATAAATAATTATTTAATGTTTAAAACATGGTAATATGTTTTATAAAAGTAATAATAAACCATAAAAAGGATCTTAAGTACGTATAAATAATATTTAGTTAATTATTCAAGAATAATAAGGTACTTATGTGTCAAGTCGGACTCAAGGTAAGTGACTTCGTCTTAATCTCCTTTCATTGAGGAATAAATTGATTTATATAAATTTTATATTGTGTATAAAACCATTTTATTTTTATTATCATTCCAAGTTAATCATTTTATAAGAATCTTTTTACTAAAAGAAAAATTCAATGTTTCTTTTTAACGTACGTAGTGATAATGGCCTTTTTGTCTCCACGAGTATTATTTGATATTTGTCTTCCATAACAAGTTGTGGTGTTTTTAAAAATAAAATAAATATCATATACTCATTTTACGTATTTTGGTATTTAAAATGGTATTTTGAAGGTATTTATAATGTCAATATCTTGAAATTTTATATTGTGATTGCAATATGGAAATGTTATCCTTATTTTATTCTTATTTTATGTCTTATGGTTTTTTTATGGTCTTGGGAATTGTTTATGTATATTGGTGGTTCTATGGTAAGACTATTGTGGGTGAGCTCGATATAGATCTAAAATGCATGGGGTAACTTTAATGAGGTAAACATTAATGTTTCTCCAAAGATATTTAGGGAATATACCATGTGGGTAGTCCAAACCAAACTCCATATGTAGTTGTGAAATCTGCAATGTAAGTATGTTATGGATGGCACAAGTTACCATTATGACTTATGATTTCTATGTGTTATAAATCAATCATTTGATTTCATGAGTTATGTTAAATATAATATGTTTTATGAGTGAAAAAAATGATTCCATTGATTGTATTTCTTGATGGACAAATGTTTTCTTTCATTATTATATGACCCTTACTGAGCTTTTTATGTTATCCCATATTTTTTTGAAATGTTTTTCACATGGTATAAAGAAGATTAAGAGAAAGGAATAATTTATGAAGATTTATATCTTGAAAATAATTCTTGTTTTATTTAATTAGTTTTATTTTGGTTTAAAAAATGTGGTTAGAGTAGAATGTGTCCACTTTGTAATATTTGAGTTGTAATGAAATAGTAATGGCTTAATTCCATAAAACTCTAAACCTGAAACGATCCTCAATGTAAATTAGTGATTTAACTCAAGATTATATAATTTTTTATGGATGGGGCCTTATACAACTGAGAGAAGATATCATTCTTAACAATGTAATGATATCGAGTAAGTATATATTCTTTTGAAAATTATTCATCTTTAGTAAATTATCATGAATACAATGTTAACCTAGTAAATTTATTTTTGATGAATAAAATGGTCCCTAAATAATCAAATATTTATCATTATATCATTTTTAGTGTTATAATGAAAATTTCACCTATCACTATCCATCAGAATATTATAGTTGTCATTCCTTTCTAAGTCATTGTTTTCACATTCCACCATTGCTCTCCTGTGTGAAAAACTGCTAATTCATTATTTTTGGAATCCATTATGTTTACAATTTTTTTAAAATAATTTTTAGTATTAATTTTTATAATTTAGTTTTCCCAAAACAAATCCTCAAATAACCACCTTTTATTTTCAATGCCCAGTTTTCAATTTCAAGGAATATATTTCATTTTTTTCAATTCTTGATCATATAAAAATTGCAACTTATCTATTTTTGCTTCCAAAAAATGACTCTCAAGTTCATGATGTGTTCCATGTATATATTATGGGTAAGTACATAACTGATCACTCACATGTACTAAACATATAGATCATATCATTGGATTTTGATTTTTCTTATGAAGAGAAACTCATAGAAATTATGGGTCATAGAAATAAAGTTACACAAAACAAGACCACTAACATAATAAATGTTTTTTTGAGAAATCACTAGTATGAAGAAGATTCATGGAAAATTTAGGACATTAAGACCTAGATTTATCCTCATTTGATTGAATTATATTGATGAATATTTATGGTGAAATTCATTTTAAGGGTGTAAAATTTAACAACTTATGTTTTTATGAATTATTATTATTATTATTATTATTATTATTATTATTATTATTATTATTATTATTATTATTTTCATAAAATTCATTGGTTGATTGAGATTAATACAAAACAATGACAGGCTTAATATTACACTACCCATTACACATAGTTTGACTTTTAGTACATGAAATGAAATTGTTTTCTTATGTTACACATAATATTGAGTTCCTTCGACTGCTTGTGGTACACGTAAGACATAATTTTACCAAACAATAATATATTATTTATCATTATTTTCATCACTTATTTATTGTAATAGAAGAATTAAAAAAGATAAAATGAATTATTAAATATGATTTTACAAAGGAAATAAAATTAATTATTTTGTGACCAGTTAATTAAAACATATTATAAAATACCAATTTAAAATAAAGGATATCTTTTTAGGAAAAAAATGTTTTTATTCCCCAAAAATAATCTTATCTCAATTAATAAAATTAATAAATATTATTCAATGATATTAATGAAATTTAAATTTTTTATATTAAATTAATTTCTTTTAAATTTATGCAAAAATTATGAAATGCATAAAATAATAAAAAATCCATTTTGAATCATAAAAAGGCAGATCTTTTCTAGAAGGTGGTTTTGATTCCTCCTAATGGAAGACTAATTTTAAAACTAAATTTTTAATGTTTTTTAAATTTTATTTGAAAAAATAAAATTATTTCTAGAAATATTAATATCAATATTTAAATTTTCTTAATATTTTTATTTTTCTGAGAACATTCCTTTTTTGATGAATTATAATAAATACTGGATTTTAAGGGGAAAATGTACTTTCATCTAAATAATATATGATATTGAATTATATTTTGAATTTTTTTTAAAGTAAAAAAATTCTATTATAAATCTATTACACCATTTTAGGAAATTGGAATAATTTCTATGTTGAATTTACATTTCCAAACCTAGTGAAATTATTAGCATTTTCTCTTTAAAACCCCACTTTCTTAGCACTACTACAAGTAAATTTTTTAATTAATATTAGTGAATTATATTTTTTAAAATATTAAAAATGGATTGAATATGTTTAATAATATGTCAAAAATTTATTAAATATATCCCTTTTATTTATGGATAATATGAATATTAGAAATATTAAATTATAATACCACGATTAATGGTAAACTGGGTGATTATGGATAAAAATAATCTTATGAATATTATAAAATGACACTAAAACAATCCAAAACCTTATTTTATGAATATTTATCATCTACAAATATTAAATTGTCAATTTTTTGGCCATTTATGTCTATTATTATGAGGATATAGACTTCATAAAAGTTTATTCAATGAAAAGTCAATATCCTAAAACACTTGTTTTTATAAATTTGAAATACTTTTAATATGCAGTTATATAGTGGATAGTCTAGAATATAAAAAGACTAGTATGTGATGGTTACATACCCATTGAATAAATATGTTGTGTGATGAAGTAAGAAACTCGAGCATGGATATGTACACATAGATCTTAGTGGTTTCATCCTTAATTAGTTACATGTGGCATGAAATGGGTGATCCTTACTGATATAGGGGGATTTACCACTTTATAGATATATCTAGCAAAGTTTTAAATTTGGTTTTTTAGAAAGGGTTTCAACCCAAAGCATGAGGATTGGTAGATTTCTGAGATTTTTTTATTAATTAATAAATTAACAAACCCGCTTATCATATTATTACATACACAATATTAATATACTAGATTGTTTATACAACCTAGGTATTGAGTTATATAGTAGTAATCACACCCTGAATGGGATGTTGTTTGGTAACTAGGATTATTTCATGGATGTTGGTATTAACAAGGAAAATAGTCTATGTATTGATTGATTAATTTCTTGATGGGTTGGATCATAGTGGTATGACTGGCGTGGGGATTGGGATTGGGGTTTTCGATTCATTTATTAATTATTCATAGCCTTTTATTTGTGTCACATCAACATTCAATTTAGTTACATTTAGTCTAACATTACATGTTATTTATTATTATTTACAATGATAAACTTTTTAATCTATTTTTATGATTGTTTTAATATATATTATTTCACCTTTTACTGAAACTCTATTTCCTAGGGTATAGTCTTCCCAATACACTTCTTACACAATTAATGTTATTTGGTAACCTCTAATTCATGGGTATAAATGTTTGAGGTCTATTTTCCAAATCGATAGGTCATGTGAGGGACTACTGGGTAAGGGGACATTACACAATGTCAATTTTTTGGTCAAATAGAGGATCATACCTCAGGTTTCTAAAACAGTCACTAATATCAACAAAATGAATTTTTTTTATGATCCAATTGACCACTCTCATTAAAATTAAATTGAATATATTCATTAACTATCCTTGTATTTTTTTGGATAGTCCATATAATTTAGAATTATTTTCATAACCTAAGATGACTCCTCTATTATCCATTACACTGATCTTACTAATGTTATGCATGGTGTTATGGATGAAAATTTTACATCTAAAATACCAAATTATCCAGTTATTATTTTCTATAATTCCATATATCATAGGTTTATTTCTTAAAAATAAGCATTAAAATGATTTTTTATGAAATAGAATTCCATGTTAGTAGCTTCTTCTCAAAAATGAGTATCCATGCTATATTCTCATATCCTAGTTCTAGAAATTTATTATAAGCCCCTATTAATCCTTTAAAAACACCATTATTAAAATGATTCCTTGGAGAATATTTTTTATTTTCAATAACATAATTTTAGACAAATTAATTTAAATCATAACACTCAAACTCTCCCACATTTTCACTTCTCAAAGAAACAATTTTGGCTTATTTCCATTTTTTCCATCTTATAAACATTAATAAAATCATTAATAATCAATTTGGATACATAAAAAAGTATACCCATGTAAATTAAGAAAAATATATATCAAAAATAAAGAATAAGGGTTTTTCATTGGGGAATCTTTTTCTTAGAAGGAAAAAAAATTCTATGAGGATAATATATTGTACTCAAGAAGCATAAACCTCTTTTATTTGATTAATGGAATATTTTTATTTCATTCCAATTTTATAGGAATCACATAACATCATTTATTTCAATTTATTGGAATAAAATATGAAATCATATTTTTCTTAGATAATTTTCATAAATAATAGATATTACAATGTATAAGAGTTCTATTAAAGATCCATGATTTATTTATTTTAGTATCCAAATAGATTTTTTTTCACAATTATTTAAGACATTGGTGTTTAAATTTTTAGTTCTATATAATTCAAATTGTCATATATTTTTGTTAAAAATAGTATAATAATTGTCAAAAAATTCAATATAATATCCGAAATTAAAAATTTGATAAATACTTATCAAGTTTCACTTTAATCCTCAAAGTAATTAACATTACATATAAGATCTAATTATATATTTTTATTTGATCGAACTCCAAAAAAATATTATTTAGTATTGTCATCAAATGTGACCCAACCTAAATTAACCATTGGTAATGAGTGGAAGTTTGAATATTCTCCACTCATGTTACTTATACAAGAGTTATCCATGTACTATTTAGCTTTGTTTCCATTTTGGAATTTTCCCAAAAAATTGAAAATAAAAAAGTTGTTTTTTGGAACCCAATATCTCTTAGGTCCAGCAATGTTGGCTATTAAATATATAAAAACCTAAATCAATTTAAATTGTTTAGAAATTACATATTTAATTTTTTACAAGTTTTTAGAGGTAAACACATGTTTTGCAATAATGTTTTCAATTTTTTAATACAATAATTATTAACATAATTTCATCTTATTCCATAGTGAAAACAAGAGATATAAAACATGTTTTTATTACATTTTTGAAGCACAAAAAAATACCTATATGGTTATAGCTTCTCTCTATTTCTACCTATTCCTTAATTTCATTTTTAGTATTATTTTTTCCCAATATTTTGTTGTGGAAATCCCCCCCATGGTAATTACACATGATTAATATTTCATGAATGTTTCCTCTTCTAATAATACATTAATTTATTTCAATTATAGAACAACTAGATATTTATTTATCGAGATTATAATCTCATTATAGAATATATTTATATATATATATATTCTATTTTTCTCAACATTATATGGTATTTAAGTGATTTCTAATTATTTTTATGTGATTAAAATTTATCATCATGTTTGGAGCAATATACATATAGTTTTTTATAATAATAATTTTTAGATTATGAATTAGATTCATGTCCTAAATAATAAAAGTATTATATCACATCAATTTGTGACCTAATTCATATATTCCCCTTCTTATTGGATACCTATGTATCTAAATTAAAATTTTAGTTATAATGGGAGTCTTATAAAAAACTCAATGTTATTTTCATATAATTATATTAATTTTTATTATAATTTTTATTTCTTTTAATAATATTTTTTTATTTATTATTATTTTTGGGTGTAGGTAAAGACAACATTATTTTCCCAATATTATTTTACTAATTCCATTGAAAAACATTATCATTTCACTCGAAAAAAATTATTAAAGGACTTATTAATTCCACTTCTCTTCTTACAAAACTTATTGACCATTATTATTAATTTAGAAAGTTAATCTATTGAATTTGAATAATTTTACACTTCTTTATTAGATTAATTAAATAATAATATTTCTCTGAAATAGTTCTAATATTTTTAAGTATGCACTACCATTTTTAATTAGTCTATTATCCTTAACATCATATTTTATTTATTCCTCATACAACATAAGAGTTATTATAAAGTCCTTTATATCCAGATCCTCAATAAGATAAGATTTCAGGATAGCATCAGATATCCAAATTCATTAATAAGGTAATACCCTGTGAAATTTTAATTCTTGATCAGGTTCTGAAAAAAATTCCAATAATAGAAACATAATTTATAATCTCAAAAATAATTTCCTTCATTAGAGAAATATTTTTTACCTCAAGAATTATGAAAGTATCATATTTATGTTTGGTATTATTATACCTCAATTTTATAACATTATTGGTTCGTTCATATGTATAAATAATAGTTTTGAAATTTCATTACTTGTAGGATGCAGTGAAGCTATATTGAACTCATGGAGTCTCAATTTATAGAAAATAACATTCATAACTTTAAAATTTACATCATAATCAATTTAATGAGAATAAATCCATAATATAGACTACACAATAAGAATATTGTATGATTTTAGTGATTGAAAATTGTATTATATTTTATGGTAATTTAAATATATATTAAATTTTTCTTTATAAAATAATATTTCTCTCCACAAAAATATGGAGATTTGTCCAGGAACATCACTACATTTATGTTGAACATTTTAAAAACTTATGAAATATAATTTTAGTTCAACCAGTATCTTTAGAGAACAATTAATATGCTACCATAATACTAGTTGTTTTATAGGAGGTGTTTCAACAATAAATAAGAGGTGAGAGTGAATTAAATTATTTAAAATTTTATCCAAAATAAAATTAATCTCTTTAAATTTTACTTGAATATGTCCTTAAATATAATACTAGATACATAGTAGAAATAAACCAGAAAAAAATCATGACATATTGGTTTTTATATTAGTTTATTGAAATAATAACATACCCTAACCCACTCCACCAACACTCAATTAAAGGTTAGTGAATTTTAATAAACATGACCCTTATAAAAGGACCTCACTACTATGTGATATTATATTTCCCTTGGTTCAAAATATTCTATAATTTTTTTCTATGATATACCCTTTATTAAAATTATCTAAATTCTTCATCCACACATAGTTCAAGGTGTATTAAATTATAGAAATATAAATAAGGTGTATAAATTATTTTATTACTTAACTCACCATTTTAAATAACAAATAAAAAATAATGGGTCTTTTCTAGAGAGAGTAAGATTTGAAGAATTTCAAATAAAGATTCATTTTATATAAACATGTCTTTGATAAAACACAATGGTAGTGTATTTATTATTCCATAAAGATGATATTATTTTTTCCACAAAATATAGGTTATAAAAATTACTTATAGTTCGTGATAGTGTATATAATTTTAAGCCAAAAAATTTGGTCATTTTTTATGAAATGTGCATATATTTTTTCCCTTTATAAATACATATGTTCTTTTCTTTCTTAGTTTTTCATATTTTATGTCTCTCTATTATCATGAATTAATATAGTATATTTAGGAAAACACATGGTTGAATCCATCATTAGACTACTTCATTGAGAATTATATGTCCTTTACCTTTAGATTAGCATGACTTTCTCATAATCAATTTTTTAATTTATCAAAGTACAAATCATTAGATTTTTATGATAGTAAAGAAATATGGATCATTCCATAAATATTGTAGTGGTTGATTACTTGCTAATAAATGGATTTTAATTATACTACATTATTAAATATCCACAAATAACATTTGAAATAATTATTATAATGTTTTGAACTTTATAAGATGTCAAATTTTTAGACGTCATGGTTATCATATTACTTCATTCAAATTCCAATTATTTAATATTTTTCTATGTATTTTTCCTCACATGAGTCATTATACACATCATATAATTAATTTTTTACTTCAATAAAGAGATAATTAGTTCTATATACGAGTTTTTTGTGGTCTATATTGGTGTCACCCTTGTCTCCATATGAGTCATTTACATCTTCATATGACTGGTTTTGAGTCTACAGAGGTTTTATCACTTCCTCATATGAGTCTTTTCCTTTCTATGTATGGTTTATTCGACACGTATATTATATTTATGTGTCATTTTCTCCAATATAGGTTTTAGTGACTTTTGTGTAGGATTCATTTCTCCTTTTCATATGAGATATTAAATCATGTGTTTGGTTAATTCAACACAAAAGAAATTTTTCACTAGTCCCAAAAAAATAATTAAACATATTAAAATTCATAAGAATTGATTTAAATTTATGAAATATGGTTTATTACATAGAAAAAAAAACTCACCAGTAATCAAATAAGGATATTTTTTGCATCACAATGTATAAAATTTGTTATTTTGGGTCAATATTAATAAGATAGACATATAATTTATGTAAAAATTTAATTTCATGAAAGACATGATTAAAATATTAATATTTAATTATTTAATTAATGATGGGAATAAATTTATAACATTATTCAACATTTTATAGTTTAAAATGTCTGTTAAATTATTAGATATTATTTTTCATGTTAGTATAATGATGAAATGATGAATAGTTTTTTTCAAGGAAATATATGGAAATGATAAAAATTACTTTTCATATCACTAAGATATGGAAGAACATATAAATATATTTTTTTTATTCTATTTAATGAACTTTTTCACACTAAAAACAAATAGACTAGTATTTCCATTAGTAGTATATGAATTTTATTATTATTATATAAATTATGAATGAAATATAATTAACAAGCAAGTATATAAGTATTTGACTTTATTGATTAAAAAATAATTAGATGATTGATATGGTTGGTTACATAATGTTGATCCAAAATTATTTAAAAGTACATGAATATGTTTTAACTTTGAAATAAATTTTTTATTAGTGGGGACTTAATTAGTTAGTTTGAATTAAAACAATGATTATTATAAGAAAAGTACAATTTACTGATGATAACATGATAATGAATTAATATGATTAGTGGAATGTTCGTAAAGGTAGACATAAATACTTTACTATAAAGTATGATAATATAAAATTTGGTTTATTTATATAATTTTATATTTTGGATATCACTAATAATTTTTATAAAGGGGTGATTAGGAGTATATTATATAAAATGTACTATAGAGATTATAGGATCCTTTATATTATTAATTGAGATTATGGTTGAAGAAATTTAACTTGGTAGTAGATCATATATCAATGTATTTTGAATTATGGAATTCATTTTGTTTGGATAACACACAAAATATAGGAATATTATAGTATGAACATATGTTTTTATAAATGGGGGATAATCCAGTAATTTTTATGGAGTCCAAAAACAATAAGTTATTAATGTTTTTTTATAACACGGCTTGGAAATTTGAGCAGATTTGGCTCTATGTGATGTTATGACTGATTTATATAGTCATTTTAAAATAAATAAAACTTATCGTGTTTATATTTCTTCAATTTGTGTCATCTGAAAACATTAATGATGAGGGGAATCAAAACGGTCATTTTAATATAGGTTTACTATGTTGGGAAAGTGACAAGTTCCAAAAAAAATTATATATATAAACATAAAAACTCCATATATAGTTTTTTGTAAGTAAATTATATTTATATATTGAGTGATATTGTAATCATAGTTATATTGGTTGGTGGTGAATATAGTATTTGATTATGCACTGATTGAATTCTAGTGGGGGTGTTTTGGATCCTTAATGGATATCTAACAACAATCTAATAAAAATTGAGGTGGAATCAGTTAATGTGGTGATTAACGGTGAGGGGGAGGGGAATATTCCATAAATAAACATTTATTATTCAAATATTATTATTATTTTAAGAAAACATTGATATATTTTATGATATATAACACCTTTTATTTTTATGGGTATTCTTTATATATAAAAAATAAATAACTACAAACACAAAATATTTTTAAATTGTTAACATATAGATATAGGTTTTTAAATAATTACTATTAGATCAATAAATAATGATTATAAGTTTCTCATTAAACATCATGTGAATATGGTTTTGAATATAGATCATATAATGACCACAATTTAAATTTATAGTTTGTTATCATTATTTAGGGTGAGATTTGACTTTTTTAAACTTCTCTTAATACAATTTTATCTCATGATTGAAAAAAATATCCCTAATATATAAATTGTTTTATTTGAAAAATTATAATTAATAATGATTTAAAAATATTTTTTTCATCATTATATAAATATAAGTTTGTATTTTATAATTAAAATTAAGATTTTATATTTTTTACACTTTATAATAGAACAATTTCCATTGAAATTTCATATTAATTAATTATGATATTTTTTATTTTTAGGGAAATATATGTGTGAATTCACTAAGTGGAATGAATAATTTTTGATTTAAAACTATTCAAAACAAATCATTTCAAGAACTAATTAAACGGATACTTAAAGACGATATTATATCATCTCTAAGTCATGGTTCTATGATTATATTAATTAATCTTCACTGAAATTATTCATATTTTTTTATATTATCATCCTTTTATAGTCTCTTACACTCTCTTATTCTCTGATTTTACATTCATAAACTTCTAACACATTTTTAATAATTCAAAAATATTATAATTTAAAATTTTAATTTTAATTTCTCCATCCACATCAACTAGACATGAATTCACTTCAAATATTTTACCAGAATCATAAATTATGTATTTAAAATATGTAAAATATTTATATTATGTATCTTGTGTTAATGAATATAAGTCTCAAGAGACAAAACTGAACATAAACATGAAGATATCAATAAAAGTCAAAAATTCAATTATTTCTTGAAAAAAAACTAATCAAATTTCCCATGGAAATGCGAGGAATTTATTGACTAAAAATTATACTGAAAAAAATATTTAGGTCTATTAAAATTATTAATAATTAATCTCTAATTTTTATAGTCCTCCTACTATAAGGTAGATGATTTTATCTTTGAACCAGAAATCTTATGTAAGTCAATCAAAATTTTGGATCCATCTTACCTAAGTATAAATCACTAAAAGTAATTATATATATTTTTATGATCAAAAAATTGGTCATAAAATCAACAATATATCATGAAAATAAATATTTATTTATGATGATCCTCTAGAATATCTTTTCTCACCCCAGGAAAAACTGATCTAGAAAAATCAAAATCATAATGTGATTTCAGTGCTCACACGGGAAATTTGTCATTGTAAATATAACAAAACCATGGAAAAAAATTCTTTGTCTCTCAATTTGAATATATTCAATTTAATTCTATCATTACATCATCAATAACATAATTATATTATATTATAACATGCCTTATACTTGTAAATTGAAATATATACCTGGGTAATTCATTATTTTTTCATTGACCATTAATACAACTAGTAACTATAACATAATACTTAGTTAAATATGAAATTAAGTGTACCTGTTAAACTAAGTTTAATATTATGTTATGATATAATCAGAACATGTAAATATAATTGGATTTAACCTTGTGAGTTTATATTTAAAAAATTTATAATTAATATATATATAATTTTTTGAAATAAACACTAATCACATATTACACCACCTTTGAAACTAGAATAGTGAAATGTTAATTTACATATTGGAACTGTTTTATTTATAGAGAGAAATATAAATATTAGAAATTATATACTATTTCACAACTTTAAAATCTATGTTTTTTAGAGATAAATATATTTTAGACATTAGACATGGAAAAATTCATAATAATATAATAATTATAAAAATTTAAAAAACATTATCTCAGTGAAAAATATGGATAATAAATAATATAAATAAGTAATAATGATTGTAAATGATTAATAATTTAATGAGAAAAATAAATCTTCACCAAGATTCTATATCTATTAACAACTATATTACAACATGTTTCTGTGATTTCCATATGTACAGAATTGAATAAATAATAGAGATTGTAAAATTTTTGAGGTAATTTTGGTAATTTTGAATCTAAATGAGAAATAATAACTTTATCAATGTTATGATCTAGGATTTTAATTATGATTTTCCATCCCAAATTACAAGTAACGGGACTCTCAAATCCCATATTTAAAAGGCCATGGGATTAAGAAAAACTATGGTTTCCATAAAAATAAGGGGAGTAATTTTCATTAAAGACTACAAATATCTTATATGATGGTAAAATTGAACATTATACACCATTTTAAAAATTAATAAACTATAAAAAAAATTAGATAAAAATATATATATAATATATCCATAAAAAAGATAATGTAACTAAATAAATATCCACATACAATTAACACACACAAAAAAAGTAAATTTTAAACATTAAATAAATTTGTAAAAACAAATGTGTTCACACTGATGATGACTACAACCCGTCACCTATAGTATATACTATAATTAAGAAACACATAATATCATTCACCCACTATACATGTTAATATTATAAAAAAAATGAGAATAATTGGAACATGTGTGAATCTAAGGGTGAGTAATAATACTCTGTGTAGACATCCCAAGATGCCACTACTTCTATGCTAGATGTAAAACCTCTACCATAAGAATGAGGCTCAACATCCTTGGGAGGGTATGCATGTAATGGGAATAATTATTTTAAATAAAGTATAAGGGAATCTAAAATTACATAATATCACAATTAAAAAATATCTTTGAATTAAATCTCATTATAGGCCACTTGGAATTTATTCTATTAACCCATGCCTCAATCCAACCCTTATTCACTTGAATATAGGTAAGAGTTAAAACACTATATCCTTATGAGTACTCATAATAAACCTCCCTCAATGGATGTTGGAACTCATACAACCCACATGAAAATGGTACTCATATAGATGAAATAGCATAGATTTCGATAATCATATCCCATATCCCATCATAAATTCAACGTCCAATGAATCTCTCTGGATGCACTATTTTATCATTCCGTAGAAACAACTCTATGACTATTCATCATTGGACATAAATTTATGGGTTAAAATAATAATTACAAGGCCTGTCATAATTCACCTCGATCCAAGATTCATGGGAGGGATTGAGTGCAAGTACTTTACTGAATTATCTTCCACCTGAATCCAAAAATAGTGGGTGATAATAGGAATAAATACATAGGGGTAACATCAATGGTCCCAAAAAATATTGCTTAATATTGAGAATAATTATATATAAAGGACAATTTCATCAATTGTCTCTAAACCATGGTAGTGTAGAGAAGAGAATAATTCTCATATGTCATTGAATGTTTGTAACCAATATTAGCTGGGGAGTATACGAATAAAAACTCCTGGGTGTTGTATCTATTAATATATACCAACCACTATATTGACACACATATTTAAAAAAAGGTGAGTAATAAAATCAATCACACTTCCCCATATATTATCATTCTACTAAACACATAGGAATCCCACATAATAATCATGTGTTGTCATATCATCCTCTGTGATTTACAAGTAACACCACAATGTTTTGAAAATAAACATTGAATGCTTGAAACACTGAGTCCCTGTAAATGAATTTTTTATAAAATATATATTAAACATAAAATTACCTCTACTATGTTTTGAATTTCGAAAAACAGTCTTCTAGAGTGTCTATCAGTAAGTTATTTGGAGTCTGATAGAACCAATGTGATTTTTTGGTGAATAGTAACATATGTTTATTAATAGTATATATAACCCTAATGAATGATAAATAATATTATTATTAATATTATTTTCTTAATGCTAAAGATAATGGAATCTTTATTAATATATAAATGTGATGTAAAATAAGTTATAATTTAAAAATTGTTAATTTTTTAATAAAGTATGATTTCATTTAGAAATAAAATTATTTATATTTATAAAATTATTTTCAATGAATGGAGTTCATTTTTAATTTCCACACATTGAAAAATGGTTAGCGTGAATTTTTTGGATTGTTCTAAAATTCTTGAATTTTTTATTAATAATTAAGTACAGTGAAATACCGTATACAGAAACTATCAGTTAAATACACTATTTATGACACAATGAATGATGTAAGAACACTTGGTTCAAACTCACGTGCAATTAATATTATTGGTCACAATAATCAATACTATTGGTTTTATTTTGAAAAATAATAAAATAATGAGTAAAATAATGGGTGAACCCTCCTTTCTTCAACTATAATCCAAACTCCCACCCCCCCACTCCCTGTAATCATCATAACTCTAATCCTTGAAGATCTTAAATATTCATCCTAAATACCCTTCTCCAGTCACTAACAATTTCTTAAAGCTTTTGGTCTTTCCAAAAGACAAAAACTCCTTCCCAAAAGGAGGTTCTCAAGGAGGTTATTTCTAGAGGTAAAGCATCCCTCTATTTCATTTAATTTCATTTCAATTTATCTTATATTCTTATTATCTCCTAAAATTTTATATACAATTGAAACATATAAATACAGAACCATATATTTAATGTAATTATACAATGTTAATGTAATAACCATTATCAATATTCTTACTCTCTCTATATTTTATAAATGAAATCATCGTCCTTGAGTTTCCAATATACAACCTTTGTGGACGACAATGATTTGTTTTTCAATATATCATTCATTAATGTTCATGATACAATTTTTATGGTTGAATTAGACTATAATATATTTATTATATCCTACTTAACATTGATAATCCAGAATATTTACATAATATTAATTTATATGATAGAACTAGTTCATGATAATCCAAATACCGCCAAATAATATAGTTGATTGTCATTATTATTTCATCCAATTATTCATCCTCATACCATGTAAAAAATGATATATATAACCATTACAATTATTTTATGTTAAATAATTATATATAATTTCAATTCTGGATAATTACATCATTTCTACATGAACATCCATACTCATAAGCAAATATACAGTTCTGGAAAACCAAGGAAACGAACACTCCAGAATGATGGAATTCAATCTTGTAACTAGTCAATAAAGAAATAATTAACTTAATAAAATTATGATAAACTAAATACATAACTACTAGGTTCTTAATTAAGTTATTAATAATTCTAATTTCATATTCTAGTAACTTATAATCAGAGAGAAACACATTTGGACTTAAGGTAGGTGTTTTCCACCAGAACCTCCATTTTCATTTGAGTTAATTTTATTGTCTAACTTCCTCAATGAAATTATTGTGTATTATTTTTTACACAACAAAAATTATTATTTAGTGTTATATAAATGTTTACCAACTATAATACTTCCTTATTTTATGGGAAGTTACACATTTTAAAAGGATCTTTCAATTTTTTCCAAAATACCAGCTTGATTCAAGGGAATTTCTCAAATACTTAACTATATTCAGGGGAACAATATACAATATTTATAACAAAAATTATATTTTTAAAATTGATCATATTATTATTAAAATAATATATTACATCACTTATAGGTTTATACAAATACATTTCACAAATAAATTTTCATTTTAAAATAAAAGAGTATTTACCTCATGAATTACTCAATGATTTTATAAGAGTATATTCATATGTTTCAACACTATTGTTGGTTCTTATCTATAATTGGGATTAATATTTTATGATATCATATAAAATATTTTATTGAATAGTTTATGATTAGTTTGACTTTGGATGTGCTACATTAAAACCATTCACTAATTTACACTGAATGGTTGGTGTTTATTCTTACTGTTTGGGGAATGATAGTTTCGTTATCCTATGATAGTTTCAATATGAAAATATATGTTTTTTATTTTTATCCTCATTCATATGAATAATTAATTGTTATTATCATATGATGGGTTTGGCCCTATATGTCCCCCCGAATAATTAGTAGGTCTTGTGAGAAAAATAGATATGGACTAGGTCGAGGCCTTTCCCATTTTTAGATATGGTTTTGGCTAAGGCATCATTAATTTTTAGATTTCTTGGTCGAGGCCATGGCGGTATGTTTCAGAATATCAATAATATACACTAACCTAATTATGAAGCAATAAAATCATAGTTCATGTGGTTATTCGACTAGTATAATACCCATGGTTATGATTTATTATGGAAATGTTTACTTAGCTCATTTTCCTGCAAAACTATGATCAATTTTTTTTTAAAAGGCATATGTTTTCAAATATTCACCATGCCTAATGTTTAAGTTTATGATATCTTTCACTGTAATGTTTACCCTTACTGAGCATTAGATCTAACCCCTAATTATTTTTCATTTTTTCCAAAAAAAGAAGAGGAATATTATGAAGTTCATTGAGGGATAATCTTGGAGTGGTAGATATTCCCAATGGAACTTATTTGTTTTTTTTTTCATTTAATGTTGTAATTTTGAACATATGTATGTGTTTTTTTACACATATACTAAATTATTCATTCCTTAGGGATATGAATTTCTTTTAAAAATTCCAATGTATGGTAATAAGGAACTGGCTCCGGGAAACTAGCATTGGGTATTTGTAGTTAGTATCAAAGGAAGTTTAGTAGAAAACATGGAAACTAGATTTTGAAAATAAAAAATAGAGAACAAAACCCTATGTTAGTCATCGAGGATAATCATACAAGAAAATGTTGGTATTTTGGTAAGAAATATATTATGTGAATCATTCTAGCTAATACATCTCAGTCTGTATAGTACAAGTGGATGTGGTTTTAGAACAGATCTACCATGTAGTGAAAACATCGACAATGAGTTTTGAGCTTGACCCGGGATATCCTGGTACATGGAAGCGGGTCTTACTATGAACTTAGTTTGGCTTTACTGGGGAATATTCATAGGATAATTTACATTTCTTTACAAGACATTATAATGGATTTAAATGTTATTTTTTCCTTGAATAAACCATATTAATGATTATCGGATTAACCAAGAATTGGATTTCATTTTATGCTATGTATTTTTCAATGTTGATATTATATATTATAATTATTAACATAATATATTCTAGGACATTATTTAGAAATGGATGATATTGAAAGTAATGGAAACTTCATGAATGTACATACCCCATGTAGGTATTTCCCTCCTGTGAAAGATAATGATGTTTTCTCTAGATATACAACTGGTGAAGAGAAAATTACAAATATAATGGGAAAACATACTCAAGTTATGAACAATAACCTTACCCGTATAAAGAATAATTATCCACAACATGGATGAGCTTTGTTAGATCTCTTTATGTGGCAAAATCCTCCATCTTTCAATAGGACTACAAACCCATTTAAAGCTAAGAAAAGTATAAGTTCTCTAGATAAGATATTTCTCACTTTGGGATGTAGAAAAATTGAGAATGTTTTCATGGAAATTTATCATTTAATATTTCATGTGGATCAGTGGTTTTCATAAATCCAAAACACAAATTAGGAGAAATAAATTAACGATATATAATGGAGGGATTTTAAGGAAATTTTGATGGAAAAATAATTTCCCCATGAACAACGAGCGGATATAGAAAGGAAATTATTTAATGTGAGGAAGAAGGAGGAGAAATAATATTCAAAGTATGAATACAATATTACATGGCTAGAAAGGCATGTTGTGGGATACATATGTAATCCAAAGAGAATGACTGGCCGATTATTTGATGGTTTAGAACCATTCCATCAAAGGGCTCTAGTATCACAAAGTTTCTCATCATATGAATATATAGTCTCATGTGATATAAATAATGATAAAGAATTATCTATGTATTATAACTTTAAAGTAAATCAATTGAAGAAGAGGGATGTTGAGTACTATAGAAAAGGAAATAAGGAAAGGGGAAAGAAGGGAAGAGTTGACTTTCCACCCTGTGATAATTGTGGAAGCAAACACACTTTTTCCTGCTTAAAAGGAAAAGGATTATGCTACAAATATTTATAGAAAGACCATATTGTTGGTGATTTAAAGGGGAATAAAGAAGCTATTAATTTTCTAATTCTATAATTGTAGAGAAATGGGACACTATGCTAATGATTTTCTCGAAGCGTAAAGGAAACATGCCACATAAAAGGCCAAGGGAGTAAGGAAAAGCATATGCGATCACAACTACTGATATTGAAGTTCCTAATGATGTGATGGTAGGTACTTTAATCACTTCCAAAAACATAATTAATACTTTATTTGATTCTGAATCATCAAATTCATTCATATTTTCCCTGTTTTCCGAAAATATTATATATTTCCAATTTAAATTATTAAGAGGTTTGTCGGTCAATAATCCAAAGGGAAGTATAATTGCAACAAATTTGTGTCAGGCAGTCCCCATTGTGGCATATAAACATCCTTTATCTGCTAATTTTATTTTCATACCTAAGATTGACATTGAAATAATCTTTAGACTATGTTGGATTTCTAAACATTATGTGAACATTTATTTTAATAAGAACAAGGTTACAATTTTTGAGGATGATGTGAAATCACTTATCTTTAGGGAAGAAACGTCACCATATAATTCTCATCTATATTCACCCCTATATCTCTAGTGAATTCAATTATTAGGGAGGAATGGAATGCAATAACTAAAGACGTGGAAAGGAATGATCAAATATAGAACAAACCTATTGTGCAAGAAAATATTGATGTATTTCTATAGGAATAACCTATAAATCCTCTAGAGCAAGAAATTGAGTTTTACATTGAATTAATTCCCGATTCATGGACCATATCAATAACCCCTTTTACAATGGATAATTTGTAATATGTGGAACTGAAGAATCATCTAGAGGAATTGAGTTAAAAAGGAATTATTTTCCCTAGTGTTTCTCCATGGATAGCCCTTATTCTTTTTGTTAAGAAGAAATATGGATCTATGAGATTGTGCATTTACTACAAGGAGATTAATGCTATAAAAATAACGAACAAGTATCCCCTACCTCTCATTGGTGACTTATTTGATCAACTTCATGGAGACCAATATGTTTGAATGATTGATCTTTGATCTAGATATCGTCATGTGTGTGTGAGTATGAATTATATTCCAAATATAGAATTTCAAACCATGTATGGCATTGTGAGTTTATAATATTCCCTTTTAGACTAACTAATACACCCTCAATTTTCATGGATTCAATGAATATAGTTTTCAAGAAATGTCTGGATGAATTTATGGTGTTATTTATTGATGATATCTTTGTATACTCCAAACGTTATAAAGATCATGAAAATCAATTGCACGTTATTCTAGAGATACTTAGATGAAATGAAATATATGGGATGTTTAGAAAGTGTGAATTTGGGATTCAATCAGTTTCATTTCATTGCTAAATTGTCTCTAAATATGGAATATATATTGATCCTATAAATAAAAAGGTTGTGCAAGAATGTCCTACTCCAATGAGCATAACTAAGTTATGTATTTTTATTGGTTTAGTAGATTATTATTGACAATTCATTCAGAACATCGCCTGTTTGTCCAACCCAATGATCAATCTTACACATAAATGGGTTAAGTTATTATGGAAAAAAGAATATGAGGAATATTTTCAAGAATTGAAGAAAATATTAGGGAATTATCTCATCCAAAAACTACCAATAGGTAATGATGGGTTTGTGATATATAGTGATGCATCAATGAATGTACCAGGTTGTGTTCTCACAAAGAATGATAGATTTATTTCCTATGTATCAAAAAAGTTTATAATTCAGGAACAAAAATATCCTACTCATGATTGTGAGTTATCTACTATGATCATTTCTCTAAAAATATGGAGACACTATCTCTATGGTGAATGATGAGAGATATATACAAATAACAAGAGTCTAATATATATCTTATCACATAAAGAACTCAACATAAGGAAAAGTCGATGGGTCGAACTACTCAAAGACTGTGATTTCTCCATAAATTACCACCCAGAAATGTCAAATATGTTAGTTAATGCATTGATCAGGAAGGATCATGGAGTTATCAACAAAATATTGATGGATAAGGATCCTTTGTACATGGATCTAGTGATGATGTATACGGGGATTATCAAAGAAGGTGAAACATAATTACTTTTTCAAATGATTTTTCAACCATATTTGTTAGAAAGAATTAATTCTTCACACTCTGATGATGATAATATTAAAAGTAAATTTAATTCTCTATAATATAATAAGTTTACTGACATCATGTGTGAAGATGTAATTCTGAAATTTGGGCAGAGGCTATGGGTTCCCTCTATACCTGAGCTTAAAATGGAGTTATTGGATGATATTCTTAGGTTGAATTTCATTATACATCATGGGAGAAAAAAAATGTATAGATATTTGAAAGAACATTTATAGTGGAACAACATAAAGATGTTAATTGATGATTATGTATCAAGATTTTAAGTATGTCGACAAGTGAAGGCAGAATGAAAACATCCAAGATGAGTCCAGAAAAATATACATATTCCTACATGGAAATGGGATGAAATAACCCTGGATTTTTTCACTCTTTTACCCAAAACACCATGAAATAATGATGCAAAATGTGTAATTGTTTATTGACTTACGAAATATGCACATTTCCTTTCTATACGAGAGGATTTTCCATTGTATCACCTATCATGAATCTATATCAATGAAGTAGTGAGACTTCATAGAGAACCTCTTTCAATTTTTTTAAATCATGATCAACGATTTTCCATCGAAATTTTGAAAATGTTTTCTAAACTTTTTGGAGATTGGGCATAAATGAGTACTGCTTATCATCCTCAAACTAAGAGGAAATTATAAAGGATGGTCCAAACATTAGAATACATGTTGAGATCATGCTCACTTGGATTTCCAGGTTTGTAGAATCAATATCTTCATTTGGTTGAGTATTTATAAAATAATAGTTTCCATTCCAGTATTCAAATGACACCATATGAAGCATTGTATAGAAAGATATGGCATACACCAACTTGTTGGGATGAAGTTGGATAAAGGTGGCTTCTGGACCCAGATATTGTGGAGGAAAAAATAGTGAATGTAAAGACTATTCAAGGTCATATCAAAGCATCTCAAAGAAGAAAAAATCGATGGTGATAATTAAATGATGGATTTGGAATTTCATGTGACAGATCATGTTTTATTAAAATTATCTCCTTGGAAAAGTGTTATAATATTTGGGAAGGAATGGAATCTAAGACCAAGGTACATAGGCCCTTTTTAAATTTTGGTGATAATTGGATCTATTTCAAATCATTTAGTTATGCCACCTAGCCTTTCTAAAGTATAAAATGCCTTCCATGTCTTATTGCTGAGAAAGTTCATGCGAGAGCCAATGCATGTCCTAACTTCTAAAGGTTTAGAATTAGAACCTAACACATCTTACATTTAACAGATTATCTGAAATTATGGAAAATAATGAACAACTATTAAAGAATTAGATGAATCTTCGGGTAAAGAAACATTGTAGAAATCATAAAATTGAAGAGACAACATGGGATCCTTAAGAGAATATGATGAAGACCTACCAAAGTCATTTTTTGGGTAACATTATATGAATTTAGAGGACAACTGTTTTGTAAAGACGAGAGAATTAAAACCCCCAATGTTTTCAAAAAAAATCATAAATGCCTGAAACAATAAGTCCCTACAAGAAAAATAATTTTTTTACAAACTAGTTTTTAAACATTACTTTTCCTCTACCTTGTTTTGAATTTCGAAAAAAGGTCATCTAGAGTTGTAATCAGAATGTTATTCAGAGTCTGTTTGAAAAAAATTGATATTCGTGTGAATAGTAACATACCCTTATGAATATTAATATAAATATTAATATGATCCTTATGGATAGTGAATCATATTATTATTTTATTTTTTAAATCCTATATGGTAATGACATCTTGATTAATTATTCAAGGTGATGTTAAATGAGTAATAATTTAAATATTGTTACTTTTTAAATAAAGTATGATTTTATTTAAAAAATAAATTAACCATATTTTTAAAATTATTTTTAAAATAAATGGAGTTTATTTTATAATTATACGCATTGAAAAATGGTTAGGGTGAATTTTTGGGATTTTTCTGAAATTTTTTATTTTCTTTTGAATAGTAAATACGGTAAAATACCGTATATACACATTATCAGTTAAATAAACTATTTCTAACATCATGAATAATGTGATCACACTCCATTCAGACTCACATTCACATATTACTATTCATGTTCACAATAATCAATAATATTATTTGTATTAGTAAAAATAATAAAATAATGAGTAAAATAATGGGAATACCCTCATCTCCTCCACTTTTAATCCCGCCTCATTACCTCTTCGTTTCATTCATCTAAGACATGAGGATCCTCAATTTTCACCCCAAATACTCTTCCTTATTCACTCTCTATGTCCCAGGGATCTTGGTCTTTCCAAAAGTCCAAAACCCTTTCCCTTAAGGAGGTTCTCGTGAAGGTTATTTCAAGATGTAAAGCATCCTTATTTTTCATTTAGTTTCATTTCAATTTTTCTTCTTTTTTTATTCAATCCTAACTTCCTCTATAAAATTGATCCATAAAACTCTAGAATCGTCTATATATTGTAATTATTCCAGGTTTTTTTAATACCATTATCATTCTTCTTACTCTCTCTCTCTCTCTCTTTTATAAATGAAATCATCGTATGTGGGGTTTTAATTTAGAACCTTTGTGGACGATGAAGTTTTTTTCTTCAATTTATCCTTAAATATTTGTCATGAATCCATTTTTAGTTTTTATCCCAACTATAATATATGTATTATTACCTAATAAATATTCAGGAAATAGTATATGTACATATAATTAATTAATATGACAAAACTAGTTCATGATTAAACAAATACTACCAAATAATCTAGGTGGTCGTCATTAATATTTAATCCAATGATATATCATAATACCATGTAAAAAATGATATATAAAACCATTAACACATATATATTTTCATAAATAATATATAATTGCACTTTTTAATTACATCCATTCCACTTGAACATCCATTCTCATATACAAATATACCAATCATGAAAACCAAGGAAACGAACACCACAGAATAACAAAATTCAATCTTATAACTAATAAATAAGGGCATAATGGACTTAATAAAATTATGATAATATAATGAAATCTCTAATAGGTTCTTATTTAGGTTATTAATATGTCTAATTTCATATTCCAGGACATTAAGTTCAAAAGTGGAAAATATTCAGACATAAGGTAAGGGTTTTCCACCCGAACCTCCATTTTCATTCTGGTTACCTTTGTTTTATAATTACCTAAATGAAATTATTGGGTATTATTATGTAAAACTCATAAATTATTAGTGAGTGTTCTTTATATTTTTACCAAACTCAATCATTCTTTATTTTATGTCCAGTTTCAAATTTTAAAAGGAACTTTCAAAATGTTTTCTGAAATACAATCCTTTTTCAAGGGAATTTCTAAAATTAAAAACTATTTTCAAGGGAACTCAGTAATATATTTTTAGAAACAATTATCATAAAAAAATAAATCATTTTATTATCAAAATACTATCTTACATAACTTCTAGTTTTATACAAATACTTTTTCAAAAAATTCTTCTTTTCAAAATAAAAGAGTTTTTACCTCAAGAATTACTCGAGGATTTTGTAGGCTTATATTCATATGTTTTAACACTCTTGTTTATTCCTATGTATTATTGGGATTACTATTTTATGATATCGTCTACCATATTTTATTTAATGGTTTATTATTAGTTTTAATATGGATGTGATACCTTAAAACCATTCATCAATTTACTCTGAATGGTTAGTGTTTATTCTTAATATATGGGAAAAGTTATCACCAATTCATATGTTATATTCACTATGAATGTATATGTTTATTTGTTGATCCTCGTTCATATGAGTAATTAATTGGAAATATTATGTGATGGGGATTCTTGATATAGTGGATCGATGCATTAGTAGGTCTCATTAGACAAATAGATATGGACTTAGTCGAGGCCTTTCCCATTTTTAGATATGTTTTTCATTGAGGCCTTAATAATTTTTATGTGTCTTAGTCGAGGCCTTCATAGTATGTTTCAGAAAGATTGGAATATGAAAATATTTCATTATGAATCTAGATATTCATATTTTAAGTGGTTATTCTACTAGAAGAATGCACATTGTTATGATTTATTAGGGAAATGTTTACTCAGTTCATTTTCTTACAATATTATGTTCAAGTTAATTTTTTTAAAGGCTTGTGTTTTCAATTTTTCAACATGCCTAATGTTTATGTTTATGATATCTTCCTCCTTAATGTATACCCTTACTGAGCATCTAAGTTCACCCCTTCTTATGTTTCATTTTTCCCAAGATAAGAAGAGGTATATTATGATTGTCTTGCATGGATAATCTTGGAGTGCTTGATATTCCCAACAAAACATATATGTTTGTTTTCATTTCATGTTATAATGTTGAACCTATGTATGTATTGTGTTTCCAAATCTACTAAAATATTAATTCCTTCAGGATATGACTTTCTTGTAAATATTCTAGTGTAATGTAATAGGGTACCAGCTCCAGCAAATTGGGGTTGGGTCATTACATTACATATATACAAGTATATCAAAATAATATAACAAGTTTGTGCTCATACATGATTATTTTAGTTCCCCAAATAACCATAAAAAAAATTAACAATATATGTATCATAAAATCATATAAACATTAACTTGATTCATTCAAAAATTTATCACAAAACTCCCATGTCATTATCATAGATAATCTGATTCATCATATTGTGAAATACCCCATAATAAATGACATGTTTCTTATAATCTTTCAACGTTTCATCACTATAATATATTTATATCATAAATTATTTCAATCCATATCATTAATTTATGATCACTTGATCACTATGAAAATCATTATATGAATTCTAATTCAAAATATATCTTTGTGGATCATTTCATCATCAGAAATCCTCATAACACTATAGAAGCTCAAATCAATCCTAGGCTGTCTTTTTTATTAAAAATTATTTATAATTATGTACATAATACTATAATATAAAATGTTTATTTGGTCAATTTTAATAAATAAATGCAAAAAATTCAAGTGAAATATAAATATCATTATCTTATGTTTCACATGATCTCAAAAAACAATCATCATGACTTCATTAATAATTCAAAAATAATTTTTATTAATTAATGTTAATTTGAATGGATTCAAATAATTATAGAAATATAGTCTATTTTAATGAAATATACAACATCACCATGTAATTTAATTCACCCACCATCCAAACATGAAATTACAAACTACCAAATAAATTATTTTTATAATTTATGATATTGTCTAATCTTGTCCCCAGAAAATGATTCTTTTCACTAAGTAGATGAATAATGGTCAATTCAATAATGTTTATCAAGTTCCAATGAAAATATTTAGTTAATGGTAATCATTAGTAAATTCATACATGATATCATGATTTCTTTGTGATGAAATTTAGAAAAATTGGGAAATAAAATTTTACGAAAAAAAGTTTAAATACTATTATATTAAATTTGGAAAGTCAAAAAGAGTTCAATTAATTTTTTAGTGTTAGAATCTGAGCATGAACATGACCCCTTGTCCCGCACCTTCTCTTTTCCATTGGATGAATATTGAATCCACCACATTCTTGAATGTGATCTCCTCACCAAAGTAAGCTATTTTGAGTTGTTCCACTAAATTAGAAATTTTATAATTGATTAAATGGTCATGATCAATGCACGTTATTCCCTCTTGTCTACAAAATCCTGCCACACTAATTATAGTCCAACCAAATAATAAAATCAATACGTTCTGAAAAACCCAAATCACACATCCATGTCATATTCGTGGTAATATGGATATTCAGTAACCATCTGATCTAGATATTGGATGGTCAAGTGGTCATAATTCCATACAATTTGTTCATATGATGGGAATGGTATAACATCACACCCCTCCTCATTGGCACGAGAAAGAGGAAAGAAATTACATATCCTTTAGATACATCTGCAAGATGACAAAGGCTGGGAATAAATGCCAAAGGATTCATTTACAATTATGGGTGATTTTCCTTTTAAAAAAAAACAAAAAACCAAATATTCCATAAACAAATAAAACACTATATGATTAGTGATAAAAATAAAGTAAAACTCAAGAATACCATTTATATTAAAAAAAAATCCAAAGAGTACAACATTGTAAGACTACAAAAAAACCAATTATATAGCGGAAGACTACAAAACTAACCAAACTCAACGAAAACTATAACTCCAATGCTCTAACCTGATCCATGATCCAACTTCAAAAAATATCAAAAGTATCACTATGAACCTCTATAGATATGTGATGCTTTACCTTTTCCTATTTCCTAATAAATTATATTTTCAAAAACACCAATGTGCTTATGCAAGGGTGAGTAATGAAACTCATTAGGCTTTCACCAAACAATGTCGCTACTCATTCCACTATGATATAACATGTTATGTAACACCCCCAGTTTTTCTAAAAATAAATTGAAATGCATTGAACTTTGTTTTAAGTAGATATTTTTTTAACTAGCCATTAAAACATAACTATTCCACTTCTATGTTTTGAATTTCAAGAAACGGTCATCTACAATTATGTTCAGTGTGTTATTTGGAGTCTATTGGAACCAACTTGTTTTTTTGGTGAATAGTAACATACCCTTATGAATAGTAATATGAATAGTAATATTACCATAATTAATAATAACTTTTATTATTATTTTATTTTCTTAAGGGTTTATGATAATAACATCTTGGTTAGTTTTTCATCATGATATAGATGTAGTTATAGAATTAGAATTGTTAATTTATGAATTTTGTATGATTTTATTTAAAAATTAAATTAATAATATTTGAAAAAATTTCTTCAAAAAATGGACATAATTTTTTAAGTCTAAACATTGATAAATGGTTAGGGTGAATTTTGGGAATTTTTCTGAAACAGTTGATTTTTTGGTGAATAGTAAAAAATACCGTTTTTAGTTTTACTGTGTTAATGACATCATTAATGATATAATAATGATTTCATAAATATGTTAGACTTATGTATAGTTAAGTAATATGTGATGTGTCCCAAGTGTCTTATACCATGAGAAAATACCATGTTCATGCCCATGGATTTTCAAATACCACTCATGACGTGTCCCTTGGAAATTATTAAAATATTCCATTACTTTTCCTATAAATACAAACTCATTACTTCACTAACATCATTACCAATTACTCCTCAACGAAGATCTAGCATCCTTACCTTTATATTAGTCCTCCAAAGGTTTCCCCAAGCCCCCATGGTCCCAACATTTCTGTTCTAAGCGCTACTCTATAACGTAAGAAAATTATCAATTTCTTTCTTTTTTCCATTCAAGGTCCCTTTAATGTGGTATAACATTAAAGTTTACATAACATGCTCTTATTTCCTTATTATTATTGATCTAATATATATTATGATTCATTTCTGGATGGGTGACCCTTTTCCCCTCTCTTTTTAATATTTTCTAAAACCACGATGCGTAAACGTTAGGCTGCCGAATTTCTATAAGTGATTTCTCACTTTTTCTTTTATTTTGAGTTCCTTCCTGATTATTTCTTCATATATCCTCACCCAAGATGCATGAAATCTCTAGAAATAATTTATATTCTGTATTTTATCATGTTTATGGATAATCCCTGATCATTATTTGTCTCATCTCCCACTTATTTAAGGAATAAAAAAGCATTTTCCATGATGTGTCAAATTACTGACATCGTGAACGATGTTATTTCAATTTACATTAATTATTTAAAGTCTGGTCATGAAGCCATATATATATGGTTGAACCAGGTTATAATATATGTATTATAGCTCATCCATAGTTCTGGAATTCTTTTTAACACATGGTTTTAATTTATGAAACAAAATGATGTCGTTATTATCAAAGAACCACTAAAATGATCTAAACGAACATCATTAATGTTTTATCTTATGAATCATCCTCATAATAAACATCAAAATGATAAATGGTATAAATTATGGTACTAGAAATATGTAAATACCTTCCATTCCAACTCTATAATTTCACTTCCAATTGAAAAGAACATCCACCATGAACCAATCATGAAAATCTTGTTAAGAACTCACCCAAAAACAGTACAAGGAGAAAAATACTAATAATTAATGGGTGAAATGATATTATTAAATGATAATATAATATGTTATATAAAAACATATTTCTTTAAACTACTAACAATTATACAGGATTTTTAAACATGTTTTATGTAATTCATACCCGAGGTAAGTGAATTCTTAACCCGATTTCCATTCATTGGGTTAACCTTATACTTCATCATTTATGTGATATTTAAATTGTTTTTGTGATAGTTTATGTTTATATTATGTTTTATTGTGTTTATTTACAGATTATTAACATAATATATCCACTCTATTAAGTCTCTCTTCATTTTTATGATATTTATCAGGGGATTTTCTTTAAAACCCCTTTTTTTAAATTCGGTTTTACGAAATTACAATGTAATGTTTTTATGGAATTATTCATGTTGTATGATTATGTTTTGGTTCTTGGAAATTAATTTTTATAAATGGTGGGACCAAAATCTCCTTCCAATGCATTGGTTATGAGTAAGTTTGAGGTTGGTCGTATGGTTACTCCAAGTGTAACGGTGATGGTTACACAAAGTAAGGTAGGTGTGAGGGTTAAAAATTATATAGTATCCATGAATGGTTATAAGAATATGTATGTAATTCCCCAAGTTACCTTTATTACTATATGTATGTTCTCATGTTTTGTGTGGATCTTGTGTAAATCTCTTGTTACACAAAGTATGTATATATGAGTGATAAGAATGTCTTTTGAAAATGTTTTCATACGTTACAAGTATTTATGGACTAATGTGATCTTTCCTTATTTTCCATCCCTTACTGAGTGTTTCTTCCAATCCCATGTTTTTAATGATTTTCACATGTTAATGGATGTGTATGACAAGGAAGGATGCCATGTTAAATGTTGAATAATTGTCAAGGAGTCTTGTTTTATGTTTTAATGTTTTATATTTTGAAAATAATGGAAACTGTTTTTATGGTATCCCCTATATAATAATGTGTAATCTTATGAATGTATTTTCCTCATTCTCTAAATATATAAACATAAAAAGATCCTCAATTTAAAATTTAAGTGATTTCTTGACTAAATTCAAGATTATGTATGTAATAAGGTCGGGTCCTTATAGTTGGTATCAGAGGATGGTTTAGATAACATTAGGGGTTTGAGTGATGTTATTAGAATACGATAAATGATTTTCACTCTATGTTTAATTTGAAATGTTATATAATTTAAATATTACCATGTTGATTAAATTAAGAAATGTTTGTTCATAATTGCTGTCCGTAGAAGTAATAGGGATGCTGAAGAGGAGAGGCACCGACAGAATGACATCCTTCCAGAACTACAGCTCGGAATGGTATTGATTGGAACCGAGTTGTTTGGGAAAGTAATCGCTCAGCTAATGAAAAAAATAAATAGTGGTAGCATCCATGCAAGAGAACCAATAGAGGTACAACAACGGAACATGACAGTAGTGGAAAATTTTATGAGGCAACATCCTCCTTCATTCAATGGATCTTCTAACCCAGTAGCAGCTGAAGGATGGATCAAAGCCCTTGAAAAGATATTCGATGTTATGGGATGTTCAGTCAATCAAATGGTAAGTATTTACATTTATCATTTTGAAAGGGAAGTTTATCAGTGGTGGTCAATGATAAGGAATATCAGGGGTAGAGAATATTTTGATTCCTTGTAGTGGGATTAATTTAATATTCTTTTCCAAGAAAAATATTTTCCTATGGGGGTGCGACATAGAATGGAGAAGCAATTCCTTGAATTGAAATAGAAGGAGGAAGACTCAGTGGCTATGTATGAAGAGAACATCACCCGACTGGTGAGGTATACTACAAATATTATTCTCCATCTTGATTGAAAAATCTGTCAAGACCAGTCCGCGGGGCCCGTGTTGCGACTACCCCAAGCCCGCCTTCCATAGGCCAGGGGCTGGCGACTAGCACCAAAGGCGTAATCCTGATAAAAGGGAAGGAATTACATTTAAACCTCTAACACACACTGACTGAACACAAGCTGTAGAAGCAACAAGTACTAAAATATAAAATAAAAGCATTCTGAAATTAAGTGGGCCACTATACAAACCCAAATGAACAACAATTACAAGTAAAAGGGGAAAATAGCTCCTGGATCTTCCATTGAGGAATCCTACATGAAGGGTAGGTTAAGAACTCGAAAAACTCATCCTTGCGATACGTCCTATCTAGTCCAGTACCGAGAAGCCTCCTGTTCGGCATCCTCAGCCTCGATCACTGTTGTCTATCATCTACACAGAACAAAACAAGGTGAACGTGAATCCCATTCAGGGGTGAGTATAACAATACTCAGTAGGGGACTCTGAGACCCCCGAAGGTCTCCCAGAATCCACAAAGGATAACCCACAGTAGAAAGATACAATCATGAAGTATCAACTAACCCTACTTAGGTATATTCCCATACATATAACTAAGTTTTCAATTACATTCCGGCTCCAAATCTTGAGCCCAAGCACAAACCATTCCACAAAAAAAGTAAAGTCAATCACCACGATGATATTGGTTGAATGACATGAATCAGCTCACACAGGTATTAATCTTTCGTAGAGTGATAAAGATGATCATATGTAGTCATGGATTCATCTAATTTGTTAGACCAACACAAGATATAGGATCAGCTAAGCTGTCGAACCCATACAAGATACCGGACTAGCTATTCTGTCGGACCCACACAGGATACAGGAACAGAAGTCAGAACTGTCAGACCCATGGAGGATCCTGGTACAGTATTCATCGCTGTCAAACCCACGGAGGCTTTCGGTACACTAGTCATCGTTGTTGAACCCACATAGGATCCCGGTACAGTATCGTTGCTGTCGAACCCACGGAGGATCTTGTCATCCCAGTCGCAGCCAGCCCTAGGGTTTTCGCACACAACACGCTCGATTCAGGGAGGTTCCACTCCTCGATCCATGTGTCAATACATAAACTATCACTAAGTACTGATTTGATGTATCCCATAGTTTTGTCTCATCAAAAGGAACCAAACGCGGTAGATGGTGCGTCAATCGGACGCCCAGTTTGAGAGTTATTGGCATTTCTGTTCCAAGGGCCCGGTTGGTTTTTAGGCTCAAAACAACCCGACCATACCATGACTGTATCCAAACCTCAAGCAGTGTATTTCAAAAGTATCATCTCGCTCCATGAATTCCATCGCCATAGGTGGTATTTCAATCAGACACCTGTAGCCCTAGATGCGGTCTAAAAAGTGTAAATGGCCAAAGCGGTTCCGGGTCACGTCCGACACAGTCAGACTGACCCAGACCGCAGGTCCGACCCGGTCTGAGGAAGCGTCCCAAGACGAGGGGATGACCTAGCCTGAAGATACGACCCGACCCAACAGGCGGCCCAGTCTAAGGGCGGTCCGGCCCGAGGTCGGCCCGACCAAGGGCCAGCCTGGCCATGGGGGGCCCGGCTGAGGGGGGCCCGAACGACGGCGGCCCGGTCGAGGGCGGTCCGGCTCTAAGGGAGCCCGGCTGAGGGCGGCCCGGCCGTGGGAAGCCCGGCTCATGGCGGCCCAGTCGAAGGCAGCCCAGCCTTGGTGCGCCAGGGGGGAGGAGCACGCACCCCTGGCCCCTGAACGACTTAGGCATTCGGGTAGAACCGAACCAACACCATGTGGTGCCAGTCCAGCCCACACGGGACCCAAAGGGGTCCCGTACCTCCCGGCTGGCTGCTCAGTCTAGTCTCTCCTCGTAACCGGCATGGAGCGACGGCACCGCGCACACCACCGCGGTCAACCCCAGCCGTAGTTCCTCATCGCCGGCAAGGCGCGACAGCACCATGCTTCCTCCGTCTCGGCCCGCTTGGCCGTGGATTTTCTATGAGTGGTGCGATGGTGGCCCTTGTACCACTGGACTCTTCCGTGATCTTCATATATCATCAAAAAAATGATAAAAAACAAGGGGGGAGGGTCAGACCGTGTTCATGCGGTCAAAGAACTCCTCTTACGTTGTTAACATTCAGCATCAAGAGAACAACACATGATGAGGAATGGAGTGTATAATTCATACATAAAAATAATCCAATTTCACCCTTCCTCGATTCGAATTACGTCATCGAAGTCGTGGAATGAGGGCAGACGTCGATTCGTCGACATTGGAAAACGTTCGAGGATGAAGCGTCATCGATGTTCCTCATGGAAGCTCATTCCCTTGTGGCTTGGATGAAGATCGAATACAATACCATCGTTATTCAGAAATGAGAAGTGATATTCGTCGAGAGGATTATGTTCTTACAAAAATTCGACCAAGATCCCAAAGGATTATGCCAACACAAAATAAAAAATTATCATTTCGTATTTTAATGTTGACATAATGAATTCAAAAGAATTAAAATCACTCAAATTAATTAATTATGTCATTATTTAATTTGTGTTGGCACCATTAAGGGGAAGACCAAGAGTTTCCCCTATTAATGGGGAGATCAAGGAGTTTAAAGGTGGGTTTAGAGAAGTTAAAGGGTTCAGGTGGGCCCCACCCTAAACCATCCTCCCTAGGGTGGTTAGGGTGTGGTGAGTCCCACATCCAACATCCCTTTGGAGGGTTTAACTACCTTTCAAATAAAAATATCTCACAGATATTTTTATTTCATTTTTATATTTAGAAACCCCAACAATTAACTCCTAATCTCGATAAAACGCAACTACAGAAAAGGTCTCCTTAAGAGAATACCGGCGCAGCGAGTTCAACAGTGCCCTCATATTTCAATTCTGAGAACCACTTCAAAAGATATAAAATCCCGCATGTACGTTTACTAAACATACCAAAAAAACATCATAAATTGATTCTGGGCACACCGGGCCTCTGAATCAAGTGTTGTCAGAAACTGCGGTCTCATAAAATTCCCATGTATTTAGAAAACAAATTCCATGGAATTTCAGGGTCTTTACAAAATCAACCACATTTACTCAGGATTGATTCCAAGGTATCAAAGGGTGTTGGACTCCCGTGAATTCATATGTTATGAGAAACTTGTCTGATTTTCTGAGAGGGTATAGATTGAGTTTGTTGATGATCACATGCATTTTGGAAACAAATAGAACAATAGGTCCAGTTGGCAAGAAATGTGTAAGAATCAACCAAAGAAATATGATGAAAAGAAAATCTAATTTACAGTTTGTGAAAAGTGTGGCATGGAACACCCTGGGGAATGTCTTAGTGAAACTGTTAAGTGTTTTAAATGTGGTAAATTTAGACATATGGCCCAAGATTGTAATGAAAATGATCCTAAGACTAATCCTGAAAATCATATTGTACAGTGTTTTAAATGTGGTGAGAAGGGTCATTATGAAAATGCCTTCCCAAAGAGAGATATGAATGATGCAAAAAATACAGACTACAAGCAGGAAGGTGTAGTGAGATCCTTTTTGACTACGTCAGTAGATGTCAGGCCATCTAATGATGTTGTATCAGGTACATTGTTTGTTCAATCAATTTTTTCTAAATATTTGTTTGATACGGGGTCTACACATTCCTTCATCGCTGAGAAATTTTCTGGTAAATTTGAAATCTCACCTCAACAAATGAGACCCGAACTTGTTGTTAAAACACCATGGGGAAATGTTATAGAAAAGTTGAATTATAAGAATCTTTCTACTGTGTTCTATGGAAATACTTTATCTAAAAACCTTGTTGTTTTACCCATATTCGTGTTTGATGTTATTTAGGGGATGGACTGGCATTCTGATTATCATGATAAGTTTGATTTTAGAGCTAAAGATGTTTTTCTATAAAGAGTTTCAATTTAAATACAAGAATGAACCCATAAAATTGATAATATACCAATAATATGAGAAAATTTTGAAATATGGAAATGAAAATTATCTTTCTCATATTTTTGAAAACAAGGGAAATATTAAAATTAATGATGTTCCATTGGTAAATGGATACATTGAGGTTTTTCATGATAAGTTGCCTTGTGTCATACCTGATCGAGAATTTTATTCACAATTCACATAGTTCCTGATGCTAAGACAATTTCAAAACCCCCATATCGTATGGCTCCAATAGAACTTCATGAATTGAAAAAGGATTTGTAGTATTTTCTTGACAAAGGCTTCATTTTTCCTATCACTTCATCATGGGGATCCCCTTTTTTTGTTAAAAATAAATATGGTCCAATGAGACTTTTCATTGATTATATATCTTTGAATAAAATCACTGTTAAAAACAAGTATCCTTTTCCTCATATTGATTACTTGTTTGATCATCTCTAGGGAGATCACTACTTTTCCAAGATTGACATGCAATTCGGATACCATCAGCTAAAGTTGAAGGAGGATGAAATCCCAAAAAACAGCCTTATACTAGATATGGGCATTATGAATTTGTTGTTATGCCTTTTGGATTAACTAATGCACCTACTGTATTTATGAATCTTATGAATAGAGTATTTCAGGAGTTCTTGGATAATTTTTTGGATGTATTTATTGAGGATATTATAGTATTTTCTAAAAAATTAATGAGGAGCATGAAAAACATCTATGGGTTGTTTTTCAAATATTCAAAGAAATGAAACAATATGGAAAATTCAGAAAGTGTGATTTTTAGTTGCAACAGATTTTATTTCTGGGGAACATTGTAAATAATGATGGAATAACAGTTGATCCTTCCAAAACAAAAGTAGTTGATTAATGGACAATACCCACAATTGTTACAAAGATTCATAGTTTTCTGGGTGTAGCAGGTTATTACAAATGGTTTGTTAAGAACTTTGCACAATTATCTAGCCGAATAACTAAGTTAACACAGAAAGGGGTTAAATTTGTTCAGACAGATGAATTTGATGCTTCTTTTTAGGAAATGAAGAAGAGATTGGTGAATGCTCTAGTTTTGGCCTTAGCTTCCTAAAATGGTGATTTTTTCATCTACATTGATGCTTCTTTGAAGGTAATTGGTTGTGTTTTGATGCAGAATGATCAGAGAATTGCCTATGCTTTTAGACATCTTAAACCTCATGATCTAAATTATCCCACACATGATTTGGAATTCGCAGCTGTGGTTTTTTCTATGAAAATTTGGAGACATCATCTATACAGAACCAAATTCCAAATATATACTGACTATAAAAGTCTAAAGTATATATTCAATCAGAAGGAATTAAACATGAGGAATAGAAGATTGAAAGAACTGATAAAGGATTATGACTATACGATCAATTACTATCATGGAAAACCAAAAAAAGTAGCGGATTCCTTAAGTCGGAAACATCATGCATCGTTAACCATGTTACATTTGGAACATGATCCCATGATTAACGATTAAATGGATTTTGGCTTAGAAGTTGCTGGTGTAGGGAATACCTCTGTTTTGTTTCCAGTTTCAGTGTAGTCTTTGTTGTTAGACAGAATTAAGCCTGCGTAGATGGAAGATTGTGAGCTACATAAAATGGTAGAATTGGTTATAATGGGTAAGTTTCCAAAATTTAACCATGAAAAAGATTATGTTTTAATATTTGGAAAAAGGTTGTGTGTGCCTAGTTATTCTCAGTTGAAGAAAGATTTATTGTGTGAAGCTCATAGTTCTCCATTTTATATTCATCCTGGTAGTACTAAGATGTACGGAGACCTTCGGGTGTATTATTAGTGGGACGGAATAAAAAAGAGATATTTCCGATTTTACATTGAAATTTTTGACGTGTCAATAGGTTAAAGCAGAGCGGTAGTTACCAGAGGGGATGCTTCAGCCTTTACTAGTTCTAGAGTGGAAATGGGAGAATGTACCTATGGACACTATGGTGGGACTACAAAATACTTATCATGGTTACAATGTGATATGGTTTATTGTTGATCGGCTAACAAAGACTGCACATTTTCTTTATATTCGAGATACAATGACTTTGGATCAGCTTTCTTGATTGTACATCAAGGATATTGTCATGCTATAGGGAGTTCCTCATTCCATTGTATTTGACCGAGATCCCAGGTTTAATTTTATCTTTTGAATGGGACTTCAGAAGTCGTTGGGTACAGAGTTAAATTTCAGTACAGCTTTTCATCCTCAATCAGATAGGCAGTCAAAATGAACAATTCAAACATTGGAGGATATGCTTTGAGATTGTTCAATGGAATATCCAGAAAGTTGGTATTAGCATATTTATTTAGTTGAGTTTTCTTATAGTAACATTTTTCATTCTAGTATTCAGATTTCACCTTTTGTGGCCTTGTATTGGAAGCGGTGTCGGACTCCAGCATTTTGGGATGAAGTCAGTGAAAGAATGTTTATGGGGCCAGAATTTGTAGAAAAAGTGGCTGAGAACGTGAGGATGATCCAGCATCACATTAGGGCAGCTCAGAGCAGGCAAAAAAGTTATGTATATAACCGATGGAAAGACTTCTCGTTCGAGGTAGGTGGCCATGTTTTCCATCAAATATCTCCTTGGAAAAGTGTGATGCATTTCGGTAAGAAAGGGAAGCTAAGTCCAAGGTTCATCGGTCCTTTTGAAATCATGTAGAAAGTTGGAATAGTATCCTACCACATAGCTTTGCCTCCGAGTTTGTTTCAGGTACACAATATTTTTCATGTTTTGATGTTGAGAATGTATGTGCCAGATTCATCACATGTCTTGAGCCCAGAAGCTGTTTAGCTGGAAGAGAACCTTTCTTATGAAAAGAAACCAGTTCAGATTCTTGATCAAAGGGAACAGGTATTGTGGAATAATGTAATCGACTAGGTAAAGGTTTTTTGGAGAAACCACATGGTTAAAGAAGCAACATGGGAGTCTGAAAATTCAATAAGGTAAAAGTACCCTCAGTTCTTTAATAAGTAAATAAAATTGTGAGGACCAAATTTCTAGAAGGTGGGGATAATGTAACAGCCCGTGTTTTTCTAAAAATAAATAGAAATTCTTGGAACATTATTTTAAGTATATATTTTTTAAATAGCCTTTAAAAAATAACAATTCCACTTCTATGTTTTCAATTTCAAGAAAATGTCATCTATAATTGTGTTCAGTATGTTATTTGGAGTCTATTAGAACCAACTTGTTTTTTTTTTGTGACTAGTATCATACCCTTATGAATAGTAATATGAATATTAATATGACCCTAATGAATTGTAAATTTTATTATTATTTTATTTTCTTAAGGCTTTAAGATAATAACATATAGGTTAGTTTTTCATCACGATATAGAAGTAGTTATATAATCAGAATTGTTAATTTTTGAATTAAGTATGATTTTATTTAAATATTAAATTAATAATATTTAGAAAATTATTTTTGGAAAATTGACTTCAGTTTTTAAATCTACACATCGATAAACAGTTAGGGTGAATATTGGGAATTTTTCTGAAATAGTTGATTTTTAGGTGAATAGTAAAAAACACAGTTTTTAGTTTCGGTGTGTTAATGACATCATTAATGATATAATTATGTTGTCATAAATCTATTCAACTTTTTTATAGTTAAATAAGATGTGAGATGCCCTAATTGTCTTATACCATGAGCAAATACCATGGCCAAAACCATGGATTTTCAAATACCACTCATGTGGTGTCCCTTTGAAATTATTAAAATATTACCTTACTTTTCATATAAATACCAACTCATTACTTCTTTAAATTCATTCCCAATTCATATTCAAAGAATATCTGATGTTATAACCTTCATATTAGTCATCTCATGGTTTCCTCAAGCCCCCATGGTCCCAACCATCACGTTCTACGGTTTACTCTATAAGGTAAGGAAATTCTCAATTTCTTTCTTGTTCCATTCAAGTTCTCTTTTATGTGGTATAAAATTTATGTTTCTATAACATGTTCATATTTCCTTCTTATTATTTATCTAATATATATTATTATTCATTTTCGGATGGGTGACCCTTGTCCCCCCTATTTTTAATATTTTCTAAAACCATGTTGAGTAGCAGTTAGGCTGCCGAATTTTTGTAAGAGATTTCTCACATTTTATTTTATTTTATGTTCCCTCCCGATTATTTCTTCATATCTCCATACCCAAGAGGCATGAAATCTCCAGAAACCATGTATATTTTGGATTTTATCATGTTTATGTAAAATTACTCATCATTATTTTTCTCATCTCCCAATTATTTAAGGAATAAAAAAATATTGTCTGTGATGTATCAAATTACCGACATCATGGACAATGTGATTTAAATTTCCATTAATTCCTTCAATTCTGGTCATGAAACCATTTATATGGTTGAACCAGGTTATAAAATATTTTTAATATCTCATATATAGTTATCGAAGTCTTTTTAACACATGGTTTTAATTTATAAACTGAAATGAGGTCATTATTATCAAAGAACCACTAAAATGATCTAAACGAACATCATTAATGATTTCACTTATGAATAATCCTCAAATTAAACATAAAAATGATAAATTGTATAAATAATGGTACTAGAAATATTTAAATACCTTTCCATTCCAATTCTGTAATTTCACTTCTATCGACAATAACAACCACCATGAACAAATCATGAAAATCATATTAAGAACTCACCCAAAAACATAGCAAGGAGAAAAATAAAAACAATTAATGAGTGAAATGATGTTATGAAATGATAATATAAGATATGATAAACATTAAAATATTAATTTAAACTACTAATAACACTATTTTAACCATTATACAGGATGTTTAAATAATTTTTAAGTAAGACATACCCGAGGTAAGGGAATTCTTAACCCGATTTCCATTCTTTGGGTTAACCTTCTACTTCATCATTTATGTTCTATTTAAATTGTTTGTGTGATGGGTTATTTTTAAATTATATTTTTTATGTGTATTTAAAGTATATATACATACTAAATTCACGCTATTATTCCTCTATTCAATTTGATAATATTTATAATGTGATTTTCATAAAAAATCCTATTTTTAAATTTTGTTTTACAAAATTTCAAAGTAATGTTTTTATGGAATTATTCATGTTGTGTGATTATGTATTGGTTCTTGGGAATTATTTATGATAAAGTGTGTGACCTATATCTCCCTCCAATTCATGGGTAATGAGTATGCTAAAGGTCAGTCGTATGGTTACTCCAAGTGTAACTGTGATTGTTACACAAAGTAAGGTAGTCGTGAGGGTTACAAATTATTAGGTAGCCAAGAATGGTTACAAGATTATGTAAGCAATGCCCCAAGATACCTTTATTATTATATTTATGTTCTCATGTTTTTGTTGATCTTGTGTAAATATCTTGTTACACAAAGTAA
Organism: Viscum album; assembly: GCA_963277665.1. Lineage (NCBI taxonomy): Eukaryota > Viridiplantae > Streptophyta > Magnoliopsida > Santalales > Viscaceae > Viscum > Viscum album. The sequence goes on along the minus strand of OY728121.1, from coordinate 1,988,111,633 downwards.
GTACATATGGGTAACAAGATTGTCTTTTGAAAATGCTTTCATACGTTACGAGTATTTATGGACTAATGTGATGTTTCCTTCTTTTCCATCCCTTACTGAGATTTTGTGCTCATCACAAGTTTTTAAATTATTTTCATAGGTTAATATATGTGTAATACAAGGAAGGAAGCCATCTTAAATGTTTAATAATTTTCAAGTAGTCTTGTTTTAAGTTTTAATGTTTTATATTTTGAAAAAAATGGAAAAATTTTTATGGTATCCACTCTATAATAATGTGTAATGTTTTGAATGTATTGTCCTCATTATCAAATTATCTATACATGAAAAGATAATAAATGTAAAATGGAAGTGTTTTCGTGAATAAATTCAAGATTATGTATATAATATGTTTGGGTTCTTATATGTTAGCACATTTACATAAAGTAGATAATATAAAAAATTACAAAATAGTTTATATCATTATATCAAGAAGTTCCATAATAAAACATTTTCACAAAACAATATCATGTTCCAAGTAAAAACTCCACACAATTACCTAAAACTATTTCATAAAAACCCATTTTCATATAATTCATTCCATTCTATTAATAAAAACATCCATTCATGCATGAAACATGGACCTCCCTATAATTGTGGTTGGTGAGTCATACATTAAATAAGTCATCACTTAGTGAGCCATTTTGATGGGGTACTTCAAGACCTTATCCATCCCATCCTTTTTATGGGGGTACTTAATGCCCTTATACATCCCAATTCACATGAACACATACCATGAAACCATGCCAAACATATTACAAAACTATTTTTGTAGAACACATTTCAATGAAAAAACATTTCTATTTAAAACCATTCTATAAAATATTTTCATAAATTCAGCCAAGAAAATTATTTTAAATTCATCATTATAAAATGTAACCAGAAATTATTTTTCACCTCAATTCCACAATTTTTAAAAAAAACTACAAACCATCACTAAAGAAGTTTTATACAATACATTTCACTCCAATTTCACAAAACAATTCACATAAATCAACATGTTTTAGATCAAGACCTCATATTATAAATAGAGTAGTCGAGATTGAATCAAACTACCTTGGAAACCGTATTAAAAAAGGAAAATGACATGAAAATATCCTTCGAAATGGGGTAAAACTCTAAAATACTAGCTTATATTTCTTCCCCAATCATCAAAAATTCCATATCTAATAATATTTGGCATCAAATAACATAGATATATCTATAAAAGATTTTCATATAAGAAACTGAGATAGAGGGAGAAGAAGATCAAAGGAAAACTAGAATAACCACCACGAATGAAGGCTTACCATTAGAATTTGGCATCTACACACCAATACAAGCTTTAAGATCACATCTAGATCGATGAGAGAAGACTCCAATACCATTAGTAGGATGAAACCTCAAGAAGGGTCCATTTTAGGGAAAAATTGATGGATTAACTCCTATTCCCAACCTAGATCCACAATTTTTGGATCATGTTTTTAAATTAGGCACGGTGAGCCACACAAATAAGAAAATCATGCACTAATCATGTTCCATCAACAAAATCAGGGGGGTCCCACATGGTTGGATCGTATGGTTCAACAACCTAAGTGTTTTCCATGAAAAAATCCATTATCCCATGATGCACGATTTATCCAACATATGCATGAACCATAAACCCTTATAAAAACACCAAAAACATATAGAAACATCTTCAAAACCCTCCCAAACAACACCCAAACAATTTATGTACTTAAAATCATAATTGAATGGTTACTTACTTGAAAGAGGGGTGCTAAAGTATCCCCAAAATTGGAAATTTCATCCCTAATAAGTTATAAAACCTTCATTGTATCGAACGAGTTTTGGCCATTTCATTATCGTATCCTTCTCACATTCCTAATACTCTCTTTAAATCATACCATGTTTCCACAAAACCCACACTAGGAAGTAGCTTTTTCATGCAAGACTTTCTCTTGAATATCCATAATCTAGACAAACATGTGCACCAATGAAGAATCCAGATCTAGGTCAACCTAATCCCATAGAATTCTATTTTTCGAATCAGGCTTATACATTTCAAACTGAGATACATGAAACATGTTATTCACTTCATGGAACCGTGGTGAAAATGCCAACCGATATACCACCTCACCAACCCATTCATGGATCTAAAAAGGGCCTATGTATCAAGGGGATAACATAACCTACTTACCAAAAAAATATTTTGAAGCCCTGAAAAGATAATTAAGAACACATGATTACTTTGCTCAAATGACAACAACCATCGATGATGATCATCATATTATTTTTCATGACTCTAATTCATATCCATACATTTTATGATCTACTGAATCTTATTCATTGTCTCTTGGACATGGCTTAGTCCAACCAATAAAGTCTCACCAATTTTCACCCAACAAAGTGGGGTACGATAAATATTCTCATACAATGCTTCAAAAGTATCCATATATATCAAGTCCTAATAACTATTTTTATATAAGAACTCCAAAAATGATATGTGATCTTCATATGAGCCACAAATATCCATTACACAATCCTGAAACCATAATTACAACATTTTTATCATCCTTTGAGATTGGTCATTCATCTAAGGATGATATTCCATACTCATAGTCAACACTGTCCCAAAGGTTTTATATATGAATTTCTAGAAATGATACATAAATCATGGATATTTATATGAATCTATTTAAACTAGTATTATATGTCTCTTTAACACTTCTTGAATTTATATTTTTGACATGTCCTCTACTGAATATGATTCAATGATAGGGGTGAATTTAGATGAATTTGTTAGATGGTATACTACCACTCACATGGAATCATGTCTTTGAACCATTATTGGGATTCCAGTTCTAAAAAACATAGTTGTATAATTTTATTTCTACAATTGAATATGTAAAGACTAAAATATACATGTCATTCGTTGATGCTCTCTCTATATATACTGACAATTTAATCATATTGAAACAAACTAGGCCATATTCCTTTTAATACTGTCCTACGAAAACTATTTTATTAATGCCTTATACATTTATATTATTCTAGGATGAATAGTCAATATTTAATAGTGGTAATCTTGAAATATCGGTTCCTAAAAATCCATAGGTATGACCATCTAATTTATGAACCACAACACTAAACTCCCATGGATCTTCCATCCCTCAATGGTCTCCTAACCAATAAATTTTGATCTTATAGTCATGAATTCTACATCATAGGAATGTTCTCTATAACCATATCCACTAAATTAGAAACAAACCATACTAGAAATAAAACTTCTACTTCACCAATATCTTTGGATTCCATGTGCATTTCATCTAGGACAAACATTAACTACCACCCATCTAAAGCATTACTTTCTAACTGAGCATAAGAGTTTATGCTTAATGCATCTACCACCGTATTTTCTTTTCCAAGTGTATACATCAATTAAATGTCAATAATTTGGATATATTTTATCTGTTTTATTTGTCTTCAAATCAAATCCCACTGTGTGAAAAATTATGTCAAGATCTTGAGATCCAAAAACAAAGTAAATTTCTCACCAAAGAGATAATGAATCTAATTCACCAAAGAATAAACTGTGGTAGCTAACTCTGAATCATGTATTGGGTTGTTATTCTCTTTCATCCTTAACTACCTTTATCCATAAGAAAAAACATTATCACCTTGAATGGGAAATCATCCCCACCCAGATCCTGTGGCATCACAGTACACCATGTACCCTAGTCCTAATTTCAGAAAAAGAATACTAGTGCTGATGTAAGGTGAAACTTTATACCTGGGAAAGAATTCTATCATTCTGCATTCTATTGGAATGGAAATTCTTCTTTTTCAAACCATTATTTGGAAAGGCTTATTTGGATAATTCATGAACAAGTCGTTGGAAATACCCTACTAGACTAAAAAACTCCATATCTCAAAATCATTCATTATTGGTTTTAAAGAGATAAGATCCTATATCTTTTCTGAATAAAAAAACCCTTTTTTAAGAGATTACATGTCCAAGGAAACATGCCAAATTTATCCCAAAATTTCACTTTGATGGTTTAGAAAACAATTGATGATACCTAAATATTCCCAAAACTATGGCCAATTGTTGCTCATGCTCTGCCCTTTTCCTTGAATACACTGATATGTAATCCAAAAACACCACCATAAAAGAATACATAAACTTATGAAATATCTGATTCATCAATTATATTAAGACCATTGGTGTATTCATAATACTAAAATGGATTAATTCATATTCATAATTTCAATATCTACTCTTGAATGTTGTCTTTGGGTTATCCTCCTTTCAAACCCATAATTGGTGATATCCTGGTCACAATTAAATTTTAGAGAACCCCTAATATCCCCATAATTGACTGAATCAATCATCAATGTGTATAAGTGGATACTATTTAATTATAGTAACTTAGTTTAGCTTACGAGAATCAACACACAACTAGAGAGATCCGCCCTCCTTTTTGAAAAACAACACCAGTGCTGCCCATAGATATGTGATCATTTGAATGAACTCCTTTCTTTAAAACTCATCCAATTACACTTTCAACTCACTCTAATATGTTGTTACCATATGATAAGATGGAATGGAAATAGGACTGGTCCCCCAAAGGATATCAATCGTAAACTCCATTTATCTCATAGGTGGAAACCCTAATAATTTTTGGGGAAACACATCTAGAAATAGATCAAATGCTACATGAAAATTGTTATTGTTGATATCTTCCAAAAATAAAATAGAAAATGCTTCTAAATTAATTGATATTTTTCTAAATAATGGTTCCAAAACTACCACTAATCCTGACTTAACATTCCAATCCCCACGAAAGAGATGCTCAACACCATATTCTGTTGTGAAAATAACCTTTCATGTATAACAGTCGATGTGTTATCATCCCCAACAACCTTCTTCACTCTATCAAATTGTTTATTCTCCAAAAAAATTTCTCAATTACTATATTTATATTTCATTTGTGGAGTATTCATGGTATATCTTGAATCACCGTGGATTGATCTACTCTGCTAATGAGACTGATTCTATTACCCTCATCCCACTATTTCCATATGACGTTTGTGACACCTTAGAAGCATTTCGAACAACCAAACATTGAGTACTGCAAGAATTGCACTAAAGAAACCCCATATTATTATATTTTTTTCATGATGTTGGTTTTTCCATATATACTCACTTCATATGTTCAAAAAATACTTTGTAAATATACCACCTTTCTCTTGGGTCATGGAGGATGGTTTACTGATCCCACTTTCGGATTTCAATTCTAGCTACCACCTTGCTAATATGTTCCCCGTTTTTCTTGATCCAAATATTAGAGTTCCCACCATTTCTATTAGCTATCAACATACATTCTCCTCTAATATCTCTTAATATAACCCTTTCATCTTCCATATCTCTATTAACCATCTCTCTATACTTCATAATACAATGCCTATAAATCATTGAGTGAATTTCCTAGCTCATCCCTAATTCAAACATTTATGTCTTTAATGACGCACTAGCCAAATCCTCAGGTACATGGAACCCTAAATTCATGAATATATCTATATAATCGTTAATGGAAATATTTTCCTGCTTCAATAGGAAGAATTCAATCATTCTTTGATTTCTGAACGTGTGGGGATATAATTGTTTGTTGAATAATTTTTCAAAATCCACACAACCAATGTCTTAGTCTAAATTAGCCTACCTAGATAAATACCACCACTGGCATGCAATATCTTCTAGTGTATAAGTTTCTATATTTCATTTCATCTCTACTAGTGTACTGATGAAATCGATGATACGATTCATCCTATTAAGCCACACCACTACCATTTCAAGTTCAGAATCACCCTAAATTATGGGTGGATTCATTTTCTAGAGTTGGATGGAATGATCCACTTTCCTTAACTCATCCATATTATTCCCATTTTCTACACCCTGAATGCCTTGGAATATAATCTGAACTAGCTGTTTGTTCAAATGTGGCTCAGGTGAAACCACAATTTCAACAGCTTCTTCCAATTGGTTCCTATGATTCCTAGAAGATTCCATTTACTATGAAAACAAAATACACCATAAGTCTCACTCTCTATAAACTGAAGGCCTTACATTTCAAATTCGACAACATCACATTTATATCAATAATTAATTCCAAAATCATCTTTTTCTATCTTCAATAATTTTTGAAAAATCATTTCTTTCTTTTGAAAATATATCCATTTTTAAAATACCACAATCATTCAATTTTTCAAAATCTGACAATTGAAAATAACATTATATTTTTTAAAAAGTCAGCATTTTTTAACCAAATCATAAATCCTTAAAAAAATGATATATTCACTCTTTGTGGGATGTAGTTTATATAATACATGTCATGCTCGTGGCATTGGCTAAACCCATGACAATGATATTTCAATTCCTATAATTGTCTCCAAAACAATTAATTTCCCATCTCATTGTTAACCTAATGTTAAAACAAATAAGCTAAATATTTTTATGCTGTACATTTTAGGTCTCGATAATCCAACTATTTTCTTACATCCATACATAAGGAATATACTTGAAGTAATATCAACTCAAACACTGAGGTAACTGATTACCAATTGTTAGTCAAGGACCAAACAAAATGATAACACATGTAACATTCTTCCCCTCTTCATCATCTTGAGAAGGAAAAAGGACAATACATGGCCACAAGAGACATCCTTATGATATTAAAGGATGGAAATAAATTCCATGGTCATCATTTAAAATTAGGGGATGATTTTCCATTTGAAAATAAAAAAACTAACCAAGCATTCCACAACCAAAAAACCCACAACATTATTCATAATAAAAATAAATGGAAACTAAAGAATTCCATTCATATTAAAACCATCTCAAAATAGTAACTTAGTGGAAGACTAAAAAACCTTTTATACAGTGAATTACTACAAAACTATCAAAACTTAAAGACAACCATAACTCTAATTCTCCAACCTACACCATGTTTACACTCCAAAAAACAACCCAAGTATCACTATGAACCACAAGAGAAATGTGATACCATACCTTTTCTTGTGTCTTTGGAAATTATGTTTACAAAATAACCAAATTTACAAAGAATGGGTGATTAATGAAACCTAGTAGGCTTCAACAAAATGACTTTCATACTCACACCATTATGACAGAACATGATAGCACAAATATATAAAATAGATTTTATAAAAAAATTCCTAAATATTTTATATCATAATATTAAAAATTTACATGATAAAATAGTTTTCACCAAATAATATTATGTCCCAAAAAACATCCATGAAATTATGTAAAAAAATTTCATAAAAACCCATTTTCGTGAAATCTATTTCATTCCACAAATCAATACATCCAACCAAGAATGAAACCTGGACCTCCCTATACTCATGTGTTTTGAGTCATAATTTCACTAATGCATCACATAGTGAACCATTTAGACAGGGTTACTTCATGCCCATATCCTTCACAACTATTTTATTGGGGTGCATCATGCCTTTATCCATCCCAATGCCCACGAAAACATGCCAAGAAGCCATTCCAATCCAATTCCCAAACCAAGTGTTCCAAACTCATTTCAATAAAACAAAATTTTTATTAAAAACCACAATATAAAACCTTTTCATAAATTGAATAAATAATATAATTTTAAAATCATCATTTTAAAATCAATCCATAAATCATTTTTCACAAAAATTCCATAATTTCCACAAAAACTACATCCATCACTAAAGAGGTTTTATAGCATAATTTTCAGACCAATTTAAAAAATCAAGTAAAAATACTATTTTAAATAAATCCTTAATATTCTAAATATAGGCATCTAGAGTGAAGCCTCCTACATTGAAAAACTTAGAAAAAAATATAAAACAACATGAAAAGGTCCCTGAAAAATTGGCAGAAACTCCAAAAACCCACCATAGATCTATTCCCCTAAAATACAAAAATCCAAAACTAATCATATTTTTTTCTACTACCTTAGATATATCCATTGTGTATGTAGATCTATGAAATTGAGATAGATGTATAAGTATATCAATGTAACACCAAGAAAACCTACCAAGAACGAAGGTTTACCACCAGTGTCTGGCTTCAACACAACAAGGGAGGTCTTCTGATCACCTTCGAATCGATAAGAGAAGACTATAATTCCTTTTAGAGGAGAAAATCTTGATTTATGACTATTTTGAGGAAAAAATGAGGTGATAATTCTTAATCTTGACCTCTATCATCATTTTTTGGATCTTATTCTTAAAATATGAATAGTTATCCACATGATTAGGAAAACCACATGATAACCATGCACCAACCACTACCTCAAGGAGGACTCAAATTTTTAGACAAAACAAGTTCTAGATATAAAATATTCCATTATCCCATGTTGCATAGTTTCTCTTTGGTGGACATATGGTTTGGAAAAACCATATGCCTACCCAACTGCCTTCTCCTTAGCCCCTATATTATTGTACACAGATTCTTATAGGTGTTGAATGGTTTTTCAAAACCATGCACCATTTTTACACCATTTTGAAAACCCCGATATTATTCAAGAACTTATTGCAAACCCTATCAAACATCACCCAAACACTATGTGTACTTAAACAACAAAAATGAATTTTTTACTTACTTGAAAATGGGTGTGATAAATTCTCCCAATAATTTACCATTCCATCACTAGAAATTATAAAACCATCACTATATTAAAAGAGTTCATGTCATTTCTCGATCATATCATTCTCTCATTCTCAATTAAATTCTGGAATCAGGCCATGTTTCCATGAAACCCACACTATACCTATATTTTTTCCGAGAAAGACATTCTCTTGCATATCCACAATCCGGACTAGTATGGGCACCGACTAAGGATCCATCTCTAGGTCAATGTGATCCCATCGAATCATATGGTATGGATTAGACTGATACTTTTTCAACTGAGATATATGAAACATGTTATTCACATCATTGAATCATGGTGGCAATGAAAATTAATATATTTCATTACCATCCCATTATAGTATCTCAAAAGAGGATATGTATCAACGGGATAACTTTTCTTGCTTCCAAAAATGTTGATGTCAAGACCATGATCCATAATGACATTTGATCACTCACCTCAAATGAAAATGGTTGTCGTCAATGATCTAGAAACAATTTCAAATGACTATGAGATGACTCCATCCATTTTCTGATCAACAAAATATTCTCTATTGTCTCATGGACAAGGCTTGGCCCAACCAATGATGTATCACCTATTTCCACCCAACAAAGTGTGGAATGACAAGGACACCAATAAAATGCTTCAAAATGATCTATATGTATTGGTTCATGATAAAAAAAATTTACAATAACTCCACTAACGGTACATTCTCTTCCCATGGGCCACAAAAATCCACTACACAATCCTACAAATTGTCTTCCAAAAATTGTATTTTCCTTTCACATTGGTCGTTCTTCTGAGGATGAGACACTATACTCATTGTAAACTAAGTCCTAAGGTCATTCTATAATTATTTCTAAAAATTCTATGTAAACCTCGTATCTCTATCTAAATCTATTGAAATCGGTATGACATCTAACCTTACCACTTCGTGGATATAGATTTTGGACAACTCCTCCACCATATGGAATTCATGAATAGGAATGATGTGCACCTATTTTTTGAGTCAAGTTATTATCACCCATATGGAATCAAGTTACCAAACCATTCTTGGGATACCTTAAACTGTTATATGTTCTTATTTATACACTGGAATTGGTAAATATTGCAACATACCTTTTGACCGCTGATGTGCTGCTTAACATGCTGAAAGTTAATCATAATGAATCAAATTAAGATACATTCCTTTACATACTGACCCACCAAATTTGGGCTTTCAATGACTTGTACATGTTTTTTATTCCTGGATAAACTTACCATCTTGAATGATGGTAATAATGAATAAGTTATTCCAAATAAGTCATAGGTACAACTATCTAAATTTTGAACCACTACACTAAACTCCCATATAGCTTCCAACACTTAATGGTCTCCTCAGCATTGAGTTTTGACCTCATAGCCACATAATCTATATCATATGTTTATGCCTCTTTAACAATATCCAAAAAATCATGAAAAAAATAAACTGGAAAGAAAAATACATCTTCACCTCAGTCTTCACAGTCTAAGTGTTTGTCTGCTAGAACTTACGTCAACTTCCACTCATTTGAATCATATTTTTCCATCTGATCATATTAAATTTTGTTTAATTCATCTACCATCATATTAAATTTTCCTAGTGTATACACAAAGTGAAATTAGAATATTTGGAGTTACTCCATCCATATTTTTGTCTCTATATCAAATATCATTGTGAGAAAATATGTTTCATGATCGTATGATCCATAAACACAGTAAAATTTTCACCCAAGAGATAATGACTCCAAGTCTTAAAAGCATATTCAGTGGTTGCTCACTCTAAATCAGGTGTCGTGTATATATTCTCAAGAAACCATAAATTCATTGATCCATATGAAAAAAACATGATATCCTTACATGATAATGCATCCCAGTCCAGATCACAAGGTAGCATAATACACAATGTACCCTTTTCCTGATTCTTGAAAAATAAAGATTGATGCTGATTTAAGGATAACTTTTTCTATTGAAAACATATATAATTACTCATTCCATTGAAATGGAACATTATTATTTGTAAAATAATTCATAGGTGAATCTAGTCTTAATAATTCACAAGGAAAGTGTAGGTAATAACCAGCTATACTATGGGAACCTGTATATAAATGTCAGTCATTGGAGGTTTCTACGAGATAATAGCTTTTAAATTTTCCCAATCCCTAGGAAAATCTTTTTGAAAGATTACATGGAAATGGAAACATACCTATTATATATAAAAAATATAGATTTATTGTTTTGTATACAACTGATGATCTCTTAGGATTCCCAACACTATTGTGTAGTGTTTCTCATTCTCAGCCCTTCTACTTGTATACTCCAATATGTTTTCCACAAACACCACCAAAACATAATACAGATTCCTATAAAATATCTGATTTATCAATTCCATAATGAATGATGGGTAAATCATAAGACTAAAAGGAATTACCACACATTCATAATGGCTATATCTACTTCTGAAAGCTATCTTTGATATATCCTCCTTCTGAACACGCAATTTGTGATATCGTGATCAAATGTCATTTTTATAGAACCATTTATCACCCCTCAATCAATTGAACAAATAATAAATGTGTGTAAGTGGGTACTTGTTATTTCTCATAACTTGGTATGGATTTTGATAATCTACATTCAACTAAAGAGTCCAATCCACATTTTTGGAAAACAAGACCGGTGGTTCCCATGAAGACCTGCTCAGCCGAATGAACCCTTTTCATTCCAACTCTTTCAAATAAACATTCATATCCCATAATTATGTTGGTTTCATCTGATAAGATTGATGGAATATAGGACTGGTCCCTCGAAGGACATAAATTGTAAAATCCACTTCATTCGTAAATGGAAATCCTAAAAAATTCAAAAACACATCTAGAAACTCATCAAAAACTACTGGAATATTTTTATTATCAATATAATTTATTGATTCCAAAGGAAACACTAACAACTAGCTCGAGATCATTCTAGCTATTGGTGACAAAAATCCCATTTCACTTGCTTTTACATTCTCGTCTCCTCTAAATAGATTTTCAACACCATCATCAATTTTGAAACTGATCCTTCTTATATATCATTCAATGTGGGCATTGAATGTTTTCAATCGATCCATACCTAGGATTATATATTAGAAATCCATCTCTAGAATAGAGAAATCCCATATTATATTATGCCCATTAAAAGTAATAGAACAATATTTCCAAAAAAAATCGTGAAATTTTATTTGACTAAGAAGGGTTAAAAGTTTTAACAGAATGGATTCATCTCAAATTATAAACTCTGAAAGTCAATGACATGAGAAGTAATAAGGGAATGGGTTTACCCTATATCAAACAAAGTTTCCATATGGGTGTAATTTAAAATAATTGTACATAACATCGTAGATGGTCTAGAATAATCATCCAAAACAACCCATTTATTTCTATTTAATATTTTTATCACTTCACTTTTTCTATATTGCAATGATGGTATGTCCCTTGTGGGGGAGTCAAAGTATTCCTAGAATCAACATTTCCACCTCTGTTCTATAGATGATATTTATTCTACTTCCCTAGTCCAATCGAAGAATGTGACATATTTGACACATGAGATGTGTCCCGAACACCCAACCTTGGAGGACTAAGATTATAGTGCTGAATATTCCCCATCTGATTGTAGTTGTTCCATTATCTTGATTATTTTGTACACTCTTTCTTATTATGTTCAAGAGAACCACATTGGAAGAATCCCACTTTTTTTAGGTCTTAGAGGAAGGTTTACTAATTCCATAGTATGATTTTGATTCAACCTCCCACCATGGAAATATGTGTACGTATTCCACTTTCTCTAAGAATTAGATTTCCCACTATTTACATCAGGTATCAACAAACTTCGTCCTCTAAAATCTACTAAGATATCACTATCATCTACTGTCACACTACTTACCATCTTTTTATAATCCATTATATCGAGCATAGTAATATTTTAAAGAGTTTTATTCCATATTAATGATTTAAAAAACTTGTGCCTTTAAAGATGCACTAGCATCAACCACAAGTGAAAAGTTCTATAAATTAATGAATTTAGAAACATACTCTATGAAAAAAAAGTATTTACTTCTTCAAAATGAATAAAATAATCATTATTTGATTTCTAAACATGTGAGGATAGAATTTCCAGATGAAAAAATATTAAAAATCCTCCCAACCAATTCCTTATTCTACAATACCCTATATAGCTAAATCCCACCATCGACAAGGAAGATCTTCCAGTATATAAGATTAAAGCATGACTTTTAGCTCTATTGTTGTGCCAATGAAATCAAAGATACGATTCATCCTATTCAAAAATATGTCTTACATTTTTTGTTCAAAATCACACTAAAGGATGTGTGGATTTTCTTTCTATAATTGGATCAAATTAGCCACTAACCATGTATTTCCCTCCTATTCCTACATTATATGGATTTAAATGCTTGTACAATTCTCTAAACCAGTGCTTGGTTCACCTATTTCTCTGGTGGAATCACATTTTTAGCATCCTTTTTTTGTTAGTTCATATGATTTCTACTAGGTTCCATTTTCGATACAAACAGAAAACTCCATTGGTCTCACTATCTTTCAACTGAAGGATTAACATTTCAAATTCAACCACATCCCATTTATCTCAATAATTCTTTCCAAAATCAAAATTTTCCATGTTCAACAATTTTTGAAAAATCTCAACATGGTTTTGAAAATCAAACCATTTTTAAAATACCAAAATCGTGCACTTTTTGATAATATTACATTTGAAAACAACCCTAAAATTTTTCAAAAATCAACACTTTCCTCCAAATCATAAATAATTACTCAAAATTATATATGCAATCATAGTGGGAATCCATTTCTTTAATGTAGTTCATTCTTGACTCATTGGATAAACCCCTAACAATGAGATTCCAATTCCTATAATTTTCTCCACAATGCTTATGAACTAAAATACCTGTTAAAATAGAGTTTAGTAAAAAAGGCCAGTTGCGTCTATTTATGATCTACAATTAAATTCTCAAAAAAATCCTACTCTTTTCTACCAACTCAACAGTAGAAGTAACCCATAATGAATATCAACACCAAAACCAAGGTAACTAAATACAACATGTTAGGCGTGGATTGAAAAATATGATACCACATGTATCATACCACCACTCCTCATTATCTTGAGAATGCGAATGTAATTTATTTGACATTAAGCTACATCCCCAAGATGCGAAAGGGTGAAATAAATTCCTAGGGATTCATTTACAATTATGGGATGATTTTCACTTTTAAAATAAAACATCCAACAAAACATGACATAACCAAATAAAACACTACATGACTCATGTTAAAAATTAATGTCAACTCAAGCATTTAATTTATATTAAAACCAACTACAAATAGTACCATAGTGGAAGACTACAAAACAGCCAAGTATACGGAGGAAGATTACAACACCAAAAAATCCAAAAGACAACAATATATCTGAGATCCAACATGCTCCATGCTTCTATAGCACAATACATCCCAAGTATTATGGAGAACCACTAGATAAATATGATAAATTGCATTTTCCTATGTCTTGATAAATGATATCTGCAAAATAACTAATGTTCCATAGCATGGGTGGGTAATGAAACTCAGTAAGCTTTCCACAAATGACTTCCAAACTCGCACCACAAAGATAGAACATGTTATCACATTTATATAAAACAATTTATATAAAAAATAAAAATAGATTATATTAAAGTATAATTAGGTGAAATAATAAAATATTTTTCACAAAAAAATGTCATGTTACATTGAAAAACATCAAAACAATTCTCTAAAACTATTTCGTAGAAAAACTTTTCGGAAAAATATATTCCATTCCACAAATCCACACATCCAACCATGCATGAAACCAATACCTCCCCATATTACTGAGTGGTGAGTCATCCTTTCACTATAATATCACTTAGTTATAAATTTTGACAAGGGTACTTCAATCCATTATCTATCCCAGCCTTATAAAGGTGATATATAACACCTGTATCCATCCCAATGTCCATGAACAGATGCCATGAAACCATGATAAACCAATTCCAAAACCAAGTGTTCCAAACTGTACGATTCTAGTTTTTGGAAGGGTGTGTTTTCATTATTTTTTGGTTGAATCCCTTGTTTCTGGATTCAAGGGGTGTCTTCTGAAAGTATGAGAGGTCTTGGGGGAGTTTTGGGGGCTTGGGGCATGAAGGAAAGGAAAGATGGGCAAGACAAGCCTGGGTGCATGACCTGCGCACGGCTAGGACAAACTGTGCGGCCTTCCTAGGTAAACAGTGCAACCCTCATCTTCTAGACAATAGCATGCGCATGGTTTGCGTATGATTTGTCAAATTGTGCGGCTAAACCGTGCAGCATCTTAAAGTTGGGAAAAATTACAAAATTTCCACCCTGGGATTTTAAGAACCCACTAGGGATTTCCTCTCCATTCCTCCCTCTTCACCCTAGTAAAGAACCAAATTGCCCAAGAGCTCCAAGAGGTCGATCTACCTCGTTTCTAAGGTGTTTTTGATGTCGTTGGATGTGGTGTGAATCTATGGGTAAGGATAATCCCATCCTTTCTTGTATTTTTGGTTTAGGGTTTTTATCTTCTCTCACTCTTGTTCTGAAGCTCTAAAACCCTATATTATGGGTGATTTCTATGTTGAAGTTCCAAAGGCTGTTCGGATTAAGGTATAAGGACTCAATTGAGTGTGCGTTCAACGGCGGTTTCATGGTAGGTGGTCTACAAAAGTTATCCCATAGTATTATGGTGGATTTATGAATGTGTGGATTTGCTCATGGTTTCCTTTTGATGAGCTTTGGTAAACATAGATTTGTTTGGTAAAAATAATGCTTAAAAATGGCATGTGTGAACTCTCACGATCCCCATGGGATTTGTTGAGAATGACTTCACCTAATTGGGGCCATCCATGGGGTGTGCCGGCTTTTCCCTGGCTTAGGGATTTTATTAAACAAGTGACCTTGTCGTAATAAATGGTAGATCCTTTGATGAATATGTTGTCATGATTGGTTTAACATGGAATAGAAGGTAGGTGATGCACCAAGACATGGAAATAACCAAAAGGTTATATGGTCTGGGTTGAATGGTTGATTCATGGAAATGATGAACGGGTTAAATGGGTTAATGAGTAAACTAATTAAAGACCATAACAGGATAGGTTATGGGTTCAGTGTTGAATGATTAGTGAGATAGGCATAACACATGGGAATTGGGTGAATGGATAAATGATGTGAAATAGAAATGTGTTAATGGGTTAAGGCATAATGTGAATTCCCGTGTGGTTTGTTGTGAATGGTGTTTGTCAAAGGTAAATGGTATGGTGGGTTGATGGTTACTTATAAATATAAGTATGTGAACATGGCTTAGTAGTGTAGGGTATGACTTGAGGATCTACGTCCACGGGTCGAGTGAATACTGATGCTCTGAACTCCACCCTAAATGCACAGGATTGGAATGGGGATTGATGATCAATTCTCCTAACGGTTGAATCCACTTTGACTAAGGCTTTTAGGTGAGGATATGGTTTTTATGAGGGGGTTATTCCTATTGAGATAGGATAATGATGCGTTTACCCTTTGTGTGTGATTGTTGAACTTAGACCCATGTAACATAATGTATGTGATTAACCCATGGAAATGTGATGAAATGTTACGTGGTAATAATTGGTGTGAAATGAATGTTAATGGAGGTGGCAATGGATTGGGATCTGAACTGGTAAATAGTACCTTAAATAATTAATTGTAAATTATCATTCATAGTCCTTTTTCATGCACTACCTGTTCATACTGGATATTTTGTAGACACCGTTGGTGGTGGCCTACTGAGTTGTAATCACACCCTGCTCAGGCCACCATTGGGTACCCAATAAGACTTCATGTTTTCAGGTCAGAAGAATGGATAGGGTTCTTTTCTATATAGTTGAGTGGACATGGGTAGCACTTGGTAGATGATCTGGACTTGGAGATGGGACCATTTTCGGGATTTTGGCCATTGTCTTTATTTTGGGCTTTTGATCACTTTTTCTCTTGTAGTAAGACATGACATATTTATTTTGGAATGGTTTTTATACATGTCTCTTTTTTATTGATTATTGTTTCTGCTATTGGGTTATTTCATTTGGGGGTTACTCTGATAATAAGATGGTATAGTCTCCCCACTTGACCACATAGACCCCCACTGCTAGTCGGCAGCCTTTGGCGTTCGAGGGGGAGCGCTTAAGGTTATGTAACTACCCAGCTCGGAGCACCGGTTTAGTGGCTTTCAAGTCGGGGATATTACAATGTGGTATCAGAGGAGGGGTTTCTTCTCCTTCTCTAAGGTCTTGTTATTTGGGATAGGTTTCCATGGGTTATGATGTGTCAGGCCTTAGTAAATGAGCTTGTGCTTGGGAGTAGTTAACCCATGTACGAGGGAAAACACAAGTCACCCTGGGTGGGAAATTTTTTTCTTGGTTGTGTGATGTTATAGTTGATGATATTTCACCATTGGGTGATGCACATGTGGTTTGATGTGACTATTTTATGATATTGGGCTCATAGCCATAACGGCACGAGGATTTGCATTCATGCATCATTGTAGGCACTTAGGGAGATATGTGACATGTATTGTGTTATACGCACGCACAGGGTGGGTGTGTGAGGCAGGAAAGAAGGGTGCATCATGCATTTCATGAAACTAATAAATAATGAGAAGAATGAAATAAAAAAAGTGGGTAAATAATTTTTAATGAAATATAAGAGTTTTAAATGAAGTTTATTTTTTTTGTAAAATGTTGTGTGAGTTTGGTGGTAGGGCATGGTTGTTTACCCCATGTGGACCATGGCCCATGGTAGGGATGGTCGGGGCGGTGAATTTGAGGTGTTAATGTCGTTGAATTAGCACATGAAAATGGGTTGTTGTATCTAGTAAATATCTTTTTGATGATGTCGTGATAGTTTATGGTATGCGTGATAAATCTCATTCATGGAAATGTAGAGACATGCCACCACGACGTCGGTTACCAGTTGGGAAACATGAGGATGTTGCTGAGAACACTCCTCCGATAGAAGAGAACAAAAATTTGGTGATCAATGAAGGTAGAGAAGACGATTTCCAGGAGAACATGGCTCACCTTATATAAATGATGGATTGGGATGCAGGGCGGGTTGTACTGAGTATGTTTGAACTAACCAGGGAGTTCCATCTACAACACCCTCTGACCTTCACTGGAGAGGGTGGCCCAGAGGCAGCAGAGTTCTGTTTAGAGTCTATCTAGACGATACTGGATCATCTAGAGACCCTTGTTGAAAAGCAGGTAAAGATGACCGTTTATATGTTGTGGGGCCAGGTGAGGCATTGGTGGGGCATTCAGGCTCAGACGGAGCAGGCTGAGGGGATGCCATGGAAGGTTTTCCAGGAGACGTTTCTGGAGCAATTCTACCCAGAGACATTGAGGTAGGAGCGGGCTACAGAGGTTATGAGCCTGACTCAGGGATCGCTATCAGTGATGGACTATGCTAGTCGCTTCACTGATTTGCGACGCTTTTTCCCAGTGTTAGCAGGGGTTGAGGTAGCGGTAGCAAGGCATTTCCAGGATGGGTTGAGACACGAGATCAGGTCTCAAGTAAATATATTATGCATGAAGTGGTTTCAGAGGTGATGGATCAGACACTCGTCTCTAAAGGGAGCCTCAGGTGGTGGGATTGTCATGCCTGATGGGCGTAAAATTCGTGCATCTTCTGATGGTCAGAAGTGTCATTTGGAATGTTTCCGGCATGGTGCTCAGAAGAGAGGGTCAGCCTCTTAGAGTGGGAACCAGTTGTTCTGTTATCAGTGTGGTAGGTCGGGGAAAATGTGTGGTCAGTTTCCTCGAACTCAAGTTGAGTGTTGTTTGTGCGGTAGGATGGGGAATGTGCAGAGGTTCTGTAGGAACCCTCATCATGCAGGTGACCGTGATGATGAAAAGAAGGTACCTGGTATGGGAAGGGGATCCAGTGCCTCATATCAGGCAAGTAGTTGGAGCTCCACGGGTTGTACTAGCATGTGTGGTGGACGTGGAACTCCAGGGCATGATCGCTCACGCCAGCAGGGTAGTGCAGCGCAATGTGCTTAGGCTGGAGCCCATAGTAGAGGGTCGGGTCAGCTTCAGGCAGTTCAGTTTACACATGGTGATGGAAAGGCCATACCATCAAATGTTTGAGGTACGATCATTGTAGCTTCTACGTTTTCTAGTGCGTTGTTTGACACAAGTGTCAAACAAATTTTTTTTTCTTCTCAACTTGTGGTAGTGATGGGTTTACCTATGGAGGGGGTGTGTTGACTTATGTCAATTGACACCCTGTTGGGGGTGTGGGTTGAGGATATCAAGCAGTTCAAGGGATGTACCTTGGAAGATGGTGGGTATCATTTTCTGTGGGACTTTTTCATTCTCGAGATGCTAAGGTTTGTCCTAATCTTGGTAATGGATTGGTTGGTGTTGTATTGGGCGCACATAGACTGTTATCATCATAGAGTATCATTCAGGTCGCTTGAGGGTGATGTTTATGTCCTCTGTGGTGAATGGGATGTTTGAGCAGGGCGTGTGGGGCCATTTTTTCAACAGATGAGTGGACTCATGGCTCAAGTGGAATTTCGCATTCTTGATGATGATGAGGGAGGGTAACAATCTAGTTTTCCTCCCATGGTGGACCAGTTTTAGGATGTGTTTCCTGAGGATTTCTTAGGTTCACCACCCGAGAGGGATGTTGCGCTCACGATCGAGTTGCTGCTAGGAGCGAAGCCAGTTTCTCTTCCACCATACCGAATGGCACTGGCAGAACTCCAGGAACGTAACGTTCAGCTTGAGGAGTTGGAGCCTATGGGGTTTATCCTTCCTAGTACGTCTCCATGGGGATCTTCCATTATTTTTTCAAAGAAGGCTGATGGGTCACTAAGGCTGTGTGTTGACTATAGAAAGTTGAATCAGATGATGGTGAAAAATCGGTACCCTCTTCCTAGAATTGATGACATGTTTGACCAGTTGAGGGGTCCATCAGTGTTTTCTAAGATTGATCTTTGGTCAGGTTATCACCAGATGAGGGTGAGGTCTTATGACGTATCGCCGAAAGCTTTCTGAAGTTGGTACGGGTTGTTTTAGTTTTTGTTAATGCATTTCATCTTGACCAATGAACCGGTGGTGATTATGGATTTGATGAACTGAATCATTCATCCATATCAAGATCAGTTTTTGATTGTCTTTCTTGACAATATCTTAGTGTACTCGAAAACTCATGATGAACATGCCCAACATCTTGACATCGTCTTGGGTACGCTAAGAGAGCATTAGCTATACGCCAAGATATCAAAGTTTCAATTCTGGAAAGGTGAGGTGAATTTTCTAGGTCACATCATCTCGGAGGCAGGTGTGTCAGTGGATCTAGAGAAAGTGAAGGCAGTTGTATCTTGGGAGCATCCCAAGAGTGTTTCTGATGTTCATAGTTTTCTGGGATTGGCTTGGTATTACCGATGGTTCATTCAGGATTTCTCTTGCTTGGAAGCACCACTCTATGGCTTTACCAAGAAAGGAATCAGGTTCAAGTGGTCTGAGTCTTGTGAGAATTCCTTCCAAGAGTTGAAGAAGCGGTTGACAACCGCACCTATATTGATCTTACCTGATCCTGGTAAGAAGTACATTGTGTTTTTTGATGCTTCCAGAGTCATAATTGGGGATGTGTTGATGCAGGATGGGCGGGTTGTGGCTTATCGGTCATGTCAGTTGAGACCCCATGATAGGAACTATCCCATTCATGACCTGGTGTTGGTTGTAGTGGTGTATGCCTTGATGTGCTTGAGGCAATATCTGTTGGGAGAATGGTTTACTATGTTTACCGACCATACAAGTTTAGAATACATCTTCTCTCAACGGGATCTGAACCATTGGTAGCAAAGATGGGTTGAATATCTTCAGTATTGTGACTTTGAGTTGGTCTACCGGGAAAGGGAAAAAATTTTGCTGATGCTCTGAGCAGGAGGGTTCAGAATCAGTATTTTCAAGAGTCCAGCACCGAGTGGAAGGCAATGGATTTGTTTGCATAGATTCACCTGTAGGTGCGGGAGGAGAGTGGTCAGGCCACTCTTGCTTTCTTAATAATGGATTTGATGCCTTTGAGTCAAGTTAAGGAAGGTCATCTTGATGATCCTGAGTGTTTGATCATGATGGAAAAGATTAAAGGAGGGGAGCTACCTTCTGGTTGGGCCGTCGGCATAGAAGGTGTTGTTCATCTTCACGATCGTGTGTTTGTGACAAAGTGTGTGCGGGAAGAGTTGATGTGTGAGTTCCATGAATCAAAGTGGTCAGTTCATCCGAGTTTGACCATGATGTACTATGATCTCTGAAGGCAGTTTTGGTGTCCTGGAATGAAGAAGGAAGTTTTCGGCTTTGTGACACGGTGCCTTACTTGTTAGTAGGTGAAGTCCAAGCATCAATGCCCAGGTGGTTTGTTGCATCCATTGCCCATTCCAGAATGGAAGTGGGATGATGTAACAATGGATTTCTTCATGGTTCTTTCGAGGACTTTGTGGAAGAATGATGAAATTTGGGTGGTTGTGGATCGGTTGATGAAAGTGGAGCATTTATTACAGATTCAGGAGACCTTTACAATCGACCAGTTGCGTGAGCTCTATGTTCAGGAAACAGTGTGGTTGCATGGTTTTCCATGGACCATAGTTTTGGACTTAGATCTGTGTTTCATGTTGCATTTCTGGAAAAGGTTTCTGAAGGCGCTTGGTACGTAGGTGTTTTTGAGTACGGCTTTCCACCGGCAGACAGACGGGCAGTCGAAGCGTACGATCCAAGTGTTGGAAGACAAGTTAAGAGCTTGTGTCTTGGACTTTGGTGGTTCATGGAAGAGGCACCTATCATTAGTTGAGTTTTCCTACAACAAAAGATTTCAGGCTATGATTCAGATGGCCCCGTTTGAGGCACTCTACGGGAGGCCATGTTGATCTCCGTTGTGTTGGCTAGAGGCTAGTGAATCTGAGTTGTTGGGGCCAAGTCTCATGCAGGAAACTTTAGAGAGAGTTAAGTTGATCAAGAAGTGGACGGCTATAGATCCAATTAGGCAGAAGTCGTATGTAGATTAGAGGCGTAGACCTCTTGAGTTTGTGATGGGTGATAAAGTGTTCCTTTGTGTGTCGCCAAGGTTGGGTCACCGTCGGATTCGAAAGCAGGGTAAGTTGGCACCTAGGTATATGGGACCTTTTTAGATTGTGGAGGGGATGAGACCAATGGTTTACTAATTGGCTCTTCCATAGTAGTATGGTGGGATTCAAGATGTGTTTCATGTGTCACAGCTTCGACTGTATCACCCAAACCCATCTCACGTGGTTGATGTTGAGGATGTGGTGCTTGAGGATAATGCTTCCTTTGAGGAGCATCCGCTTTGTGTGGTGGATCATAGTGAAAAGGTCTTGTGAGGGAAGGTTGTTCCATTAGTGTGAGTACTATGGAAGCATGGGACGGTTCAGGAATAAACTTGGGAGTGGGAATCAGATATGTGGGCTCAGTGTCCCGAACTCTTCTTTTTGGTGGATCAATGAGGCTTGGAAATTCGTCTCGAGGGTGAGTTGTAATAAGGTGGGGATGTCGTAAGATCCCAGTTTTTGTAAGTGTATGTTTTCGTTATGATTTAGTTGAATTCCTTTTTTCGGGATTCAAGGGATGTCTTCTGAATGTATGAGAGCTCTTGGGGGTGTTTCGGGGGCTCGTGGCACGAAGGAATGGAAATCTGGGAAAGACAAGCCTGGGCGCACTGCCTACGCACTGCCAGGGAAACCCGTGCGGCCTGCCCAGGTAAACCGTGCGACCCTCATCCTCCAGACAGAAGCATGTGAATAGTTTGTGCACAGTTTTTCAGACCGTGTGGCTAAACCATGTGGCCTCTTAATGTTGTGATAAATTACTAAATTTCCACCTGGGGATTTTAAGAACCCACTCAGGATGTCCTCTCCATTCCTACCTCTTCACCCTAGGAAAGAACCAAATCCCCCAAGACCTCCAAGAGGTCGATATCCCTCGTTTCCATGGCATTTTTGGGGTTGTTGGATGTGGATCGAAGATTTGGGTAAGGCTAATACCATCCATTATTCTCTTTTTGGTTTAGGGTTTGTATCTTCTCTCCCTCTTGTTCTGAAGCTCTAAAACCCTATCTTTTGGCTGAGTTCTAGGTTGAAGTTCCAAAGGCTGGTCGGATTGAGGTCTAAGGACTCGATTGAGTGTGTGTTCAACCGCGGTTTTAAGGTAGGTGGTCTAAAAACATTATCCCATAGTTTTATGGTGGATTTATGCATGTGTGGCATTTCTCATGGTTTCCTTTTGATGAGATTTGGTCAACCTGGATGCATTTGGTATAAAGATTGCTTAAAAATGGAAACTGGGAACCCTCACGATCCCCATGGGATTTGTTGAGAATGACTTCACCTAATTGGGGCCATCCATGGGGTGTGCTGGCTTTTCGCAGGCTTTAGGATTGTTATTAAACAAGTGACCTTGTTGTAATAAATTGTAGATCTCTTGCTGAATATGTTGGTATGATTTGTTGAACTAGGAATAGAAGTTAGGTGATGCACCTAGGCTTGAAAATAACCTAATGGTTATATGGTATGGGTTGAATGGTTGATTCATGGAAACGATGAACGAGTTAAGTGGGTTAATGTGTAAACTAATTAAAGGCCATAAAGGGATAGGTTATGGGTTCAGTGTTGAATTCTTAGTGAGATAGGCATAACACATGGGAATTGGGTGAATGGTTAAATGATGTGAAATGGTAATATGTTAATGGGTTAAGGCATAATGTGAATTCCCGCGTGGTTTGTTGTGGATGGTGTTTGTCAAAGGGAAATGCTATGGTGGGTTGATGGTTACTTATAAATATAAGCATGTGCACATGGCTTGGTAGAGTGGGGTATTACTTGAGGATCTATGCCCACGGTTCAAGTGAAGACTGATGCTCTGAACTCCACCCTAAATGCGTGGGTTAGGAATGGGGACTGATGATCTATTCTCCTAATGGTTGCATCCACCAAGACTGAGGCTTCGAGGTGAGGATATGGTTTCTATGAGGGGGTTTGTCCTAGTGAGATAGAATAATAATGTGTTTACCCTCATGCATGTGATTGTTGGCCTTAGACCCATGATACATAATGTATGTTTTTAACCCATGGAAATGTGATGAAATTGTAAGTGGTGATAATTATTGTGAAATGAATGGTAATAGAAGTGGCAATGGCTTGGGCTCTGAACAGGTTAATGGTACCTTAAATAAATACTTGGCAATTTTAATTCATATTCCTTTTGCATGAACTACCTGTTCATACTGGATATTTTGTAGACATCGTTGGTGGTGGCCAACTAAGTTGTACTCACACCCTGCTCGGGCCACCATTGGGTGCCCGATCAGACTTCATATTTGCTGGTCAAGAGAAGGGAAAGGGTCCTTGCTAGATAGTTGAGTGGACATGGGTAGCACTTGGTGGAGGATCCGGACTTGGAGTCAGGACCATTTTCAGGATTTTGTCCATTGTCTTTATTTTGGGCTTTTGTTCACTTTTTCACTTGTAGTAGAACATGGCATATTTATTGTTTGAATGGTTGTTATACATGTTCCTTGTTTATTGATTATTGTTTTCATTATTGGGTTATTTCTGTTGTGGCTTACTCTGATAAAAAGGGGGTATAGTCTCCCCACATGACCACATTGACCCCCACTGCTAGTCGGCAGCCTTTGGCATACGAGGAGGTGCGCTTAAGGTTATGTAACTACCCGGCTCGGAACACCAGTTTAGTGGCTTTTGGGTTAGGGATGTTACACATACACATTTCAATAAAAAACACTTTTATTCAAAAAAATCCTATAAATTAATTTCGTAAATAAAACCAAGAAACTAATTTTATCATTATAATTTTAATATCAAACCACATATCATTTTTCAAAACAATTCCACAATTTCCACAAAACTACAAGCAATCCCTAAATACGGTTTCTAACAAGATTTTCATTATAATTTCATAAATAGATTAAATTAAAACACCAAATTTGAAATAAATACATCATATTATAAATAGTGTAGATGAGAGTGAGGCCACCAACCTCTAAAAACATGGAAAAAATGGCAAACAACACGAAAACATCCATAAAATGGTTAAAACTCTAAAAACATTCCTTAGATATCTTACCCTAACAATATAAAACCAAAGTATAATAATATTTAGAATCAAATACATTATATCTATACACATCGTACATAGATCAAATAAATTAAGAGCGGGATAATTATATCTATGGAAAATCAGGAAAAACTACCAAGAAAGAAAGCTTTCCATGAGAATCCGGCTTCAACAAAACATGAGATGACCTCATATCACCTCCAAATTGATAAGAGAAGACTCTGATAAATTTTTTGTATCAAATATTGAGTTAGGGAAGTTTTGGGGGGAAATGGGAGATTAATTCATAATCCTTACATAGATCAACAATTTCTAGATCTTGTTTTTAAACAGTTCATGGTTGGCCACATGGTTAGAGAAACCATATGCCAACCATGCACCAACCAATAACTCAAGGGGGGCCTCACAAGATTGGCTCACATAGTTTTAAAAACAATTCAATAGGAACATAAAATCCCATTTTCAAATATAACATAGTTTCTCATAGGTTACTTTAAGGTGTGGACAATTTGTGTGCCTACCCATGTGCCTTCACCTTAGCCCCAACCTTATTGTGCATGGTTTCATATAGGTGTTTCATGGTTTCCCCAAACCATTCACCAACCATGAACCATTATAAAATCCCTAATAACATTCCAAACCTCTTCCAAACCCTCCAAAACATCACCCAAACACTTTATCTACTTAAAAATCATAAAATAATGGTTATTTACTTGAAACTAGGGAGATATAAAGGGAAATGTGGACCTTCTAGATATGTGTTATCATCAATCTGTATGTATTGTTTTACATCGTGCCTCCAAGAATTTATGACCATTATTTATCACACATTACCACCTATGGTTCATTACATGACTTGGAAAGCTATAAATTTTCTCTACATAATTAAAGTGTGTTCATCTAATAATAATTACAACAAGAAATGAATTGAGGTTACAAGAATATACCATTACATACATGAAATAAATAAATAATTTTTAATTTAATAATACATCCATCATTAATAATATTAAATAATTATATAAAATCAAAATATTCATATTATTGTCAAATTAGTTTCTTCATGATCTAAAAAATTATATATCATTTCATATATGATTCCTCGCAATTTAATTATTATTCACACTTCAATAAAAATTACATCAAACATATCTCTAAAATATCACAAAAATAGAAATTCAAAATCATAAATGGTCTCATTTCAATAAACAAGGTCTTCTATCCATTAATAAATTATATTAAGTTTAATCATTCAAATAGTGGAGATGAATTTAGAATTATTAAACTACTATCTAATAATAACATCAATCCATAATTTTATGTTCTATTTATCCAATTTCATAATATTCATCATTATTTAATCTTTACCAAACATTAATTTACTATAAAAAAATAATTTATAGAAGAAGAAATCCAATTTGGGTGGGAATAGTCAATTTTAAATACAAGGAATTTTTTATCAATTAACTATGGATATTTATTTTAATGAATTCACATTTTTTGGTGAACCCTCTTATCCCTAGTGTCTAAATTAATTATAGAATATTTTAATTTAGTGTTTCATTCCATGGTTCTATAAAATGTATTTATATATAAAACCATTAGATTAAGAATTGTTTTATAAATAAATATATTGTTTATTTAAAAATCCATCACTAAAACTAAAACATTCAATTATATTAGAAAAAATTTGAAATCCCTTCCAAAAAACCCCAAATTCCATTCACAGTGTTGAATTCAATTCCAAAATTAGAAAATTTATAGAGGAAGTTAAAAAATTTCTATTTTAGTTCAATTTTTTTTAAATATCCCATTACAATCAATGTGGCCACTATAATACAAAATTTTTTAAAAATGAGAATCTAGGAATCTAATGAAATTGAAATGGATACCCAATAATAAATTTGAGATAAGTAATTCTCAAATTAATGATTACAAATAGTATTCATTGTAATCCCAAGTGTTCATATCATACAATTTTAAACAAAGATCTCATAATTATATTTTCATATAAATTATGTATAACATCCCAATACCTATATTTAGATGTATTGATCTATTTATTTGATTATATAATGATTGGTTCTATTCACATTTTGTTTCTAGCGTTTTTTCATATTTTTTCTGATGTTTTGTTGGACTGATGAATGGTTTGTACAGGGTGTGTGCATGGTTATCCAAGCCATGCTACCTGGATAGAAGGCAGTCACATTGTTTTTGAATTATTTAAAAAACCATGCATCCTAACCATCCATCTCTTTTAGTGGGTCTATTTTGGGTGCATGTTTAGGTGAATGGATAGTATTAACATTTCAAGATAAACTAAAAAACTATGTGAATACTAATTAAAGCCTCAAAAATATTAATTAAAATAAAACCCCCACCACCCCTGCTAATTATCCATAAACACCTCACACTCAAACCTAAATCTAGTCATTTGGATTTTTGAGATATCTAGATCCATTTTGAATCTCCAAACCTCATTTCCTAGTAGATCGGAGTGTTGTTCCTATCCTGGTGAGTTCATTTCTCACTGATCTTTGATATCTCTTCTTATTTTTATTATTAATTACTAGAAGTTATTATGGCCTTATGTTTAGTTGGATCTTGTATGATTGATGTGTTTTTGTGGATCTTGGGTCTTTTCAATCTTCTGTTGATATCCATCTTCCAAGATATAGTTATCACCATCAGAGGCGACCTATATCTTATTCATTGATGTTGGATTCAGAATATTCTGAGTATGTGTTTTTATTTCTGTAACTCATCAAGTAATTTATTTTTTCCTGATAATTCATATATATATATTTCTTAATTTTTAATGCATGTTCTATGATAATTTTCCTTGAAATTTCTTATAACACTTCATTGACCCTATTATATTTGAATTGATATTAGTATGATTTAAATGTATATGATTATTAAATATTTTAAAAAAATAATGAATTTTCTAAATTCCATTTTTTGGATTTATTTTCAGTGGTATTTTAAAGGTGGTTTTGGTGAAATTGAGGGATTTGGCCTTGGTTTTATTCCTAAAATGAAATGCCTTGATTCAAATAAAATGAGTTGAAATATTTTATTTTTTTTAAATAGTTTAAAATGACTGAATATTTTATATTACTAAGATCCCTTGCTAAATTATTTTCACTTGTTATTAAAATAATTTCTCTTTAGTGATTTGAAATAGTTGAAATATAAACCTGTAAAGAGGGAGTAAACACCTTTTTTGAAATTTAATCAATGATTTTAAATTTATAATACTTATTTATGAAGGATTTAGGGTTACATTGATATAAATTTTCAATTTAAATGCCCATTTAGAATTATAATGATTATATTTTAATGGAATCATTTATGTTTACCTTTGTTAATGTCAAATTGTTTAAATTGATTTGAATTGAATGGATGATTCTTGATGGATCTTTTTTCACGTTATGATGATCATCTATTGTAATAATACCATAATTTATAGTTATTGATTCTTTAACATCCCATTTTTTTGTTTTTAAAAAGGGATTGTTTACTTTGAGGGGGCATGGGGTTGAGAGTGAGATGTGATTTGAGGGAATGATCCCATTATTAATATTAATAAGGATCCTCAAGTGATCCTTGTAACTTTTTTATCTCACTCGCCTCTTTTGAATAATAATTAGAACATGGAATGTTAGATGGGATTAACATGATATATGCATCATTAGTGGACTCACACCCCATGTAGTGGTTTTTTGGGGAATATTAAAGGTTCAAGATATGGATGTGCGCCCAAGAGATTGGGTGTGCATGGAATTGGTTTTATGAGACGCATGAGATGATATGTAATAAAATTAATTATTCATGATGAATTTTTATTATCTATTATATGGTATAAAAAATATCATACCTATTTTGTACCCATGACATCCATATTAATGACCTTCATTCATGAAATTTTTCATTGTCAATACTTAGATCCAAAGTTGACTTGATTGATTTATCTATTTATTTTTATTATGAACCTTTACTATATTATATTATCTATTCTTCTACTTTTTATATCAGGTTTATATTCATATCATTTCGTGACTATCTTTCTTTAGATTGTGAAATTATTTTCAAATATTTTCAAGAATATTTTTATTTTTTAACGGGTGAAATGACATTTTTTATAGGTTTGGTCTGATAAATTATTTTTAAATGATTAAAACTATATTTGCAAACTAATCCTCATACTATTTTTATCATAATCCCATTTTAGTATATTTTACATACCATATGAAGTAACTATATAGAATATTTAGTGTAATCCTACTATGCTTTTTACCTCATGCCCGACTTTTATCGTTTGGTGTTTATAGCTATTATGATCATATTGAATGTGTTTGTACTCTAACCTTAAGTTTTTTGTTTCATTAGGTCGGATAAGTGTGAGTGACTTGGGACATGCTGGATGTTCATGAAACATTAGGTGACAAGTTTTTTGTAGAATTTTTATTTAATTTTTTGTATCATCATTGTTATAATTATAGAAATGTATGAATCTGATGATGATTTCATAGTTTACATTTATTGACATAATATTTTGAGTGTGAAATCATTCCCAATGGTTAATTATTTATGTCCAATATCTTGTCACTGGCCCATGATGATGATGAATTATCTTCATGTTTGTGGTGAATCTACTCAGATATCGGTTTAGATGGTATTCTAGGTTGGTTCCCCACAAATATTATCAAAAGAGGACATTCCATGAATGGAAGAACTTCTCCCTAAAATCCCTTATGGTATTTGGGTTTAATCTTGGTAAAACAATAGATTAGGAATGTTTTGGGGCACAAGAGGTAGTTTATGAGTGGGTTCTTGATCACCATATCTTCATGATGAAACTTGTGTTGACATGGATGTGGGGATGTGATTACTTCATTAGGGTTATTTATTTCATTATTATAATTGATATTTACATTATTGATGATAATATATATTATTTGGGGAATCTATTATAAGTTTTGGAACCATAAGGTAAGGATGACCACAATCGTACAATGTATTCATGGTCTAGTAAACTATGATTAATAGATATGAATGATTTAGAAATCCATCCAAGAATAGTTCGGTTGATCGTGTGCAGTTTACTAGCCCACATGACCCAGACATGAATTATTATAATCTAGTTATAAACGTGATTCCTTATCCTTTTTTTGTGAGTGACTAAACTTTTCCGATGTTAATAAGTATTGTTATGGATGTGGTTTATTTCATGTTCTTGTTTGGTTGTTTCAGCTTTAATAACTTTTTAATAACGTTAAATTAATTTCTAAAACTAAAAAGTGGATTAAAACATGTTTTGATTGAGTTATTTGAGAAATTTATTCAATTATGAAGAAGTGATTTTTATGAAATTAATTTTTGGAAAACAGATTTTCAAGGACTCTTTGATATTGTGTTAAAGAAACATTTTAGGAGGATATTTTGGTTGTAATGTGTTTGAAATTGAAAATGGTTTTGATAATTGTAAAATGGGATTAATGTTTTTAAAACATAGTATATTTTCGTTGTTCTAGTAAAGAATTTTTAAAAATTATGAAGAATTTATAGAGAAATTTATTATTTTTAAAGTAAAGTGTAATGTTATATAAATGTAGAATTCATTTATTCATTGAAATATATGATACATTGAAAAATAAATTTATGGCCAATATAAAAGCTTATGTCATGCTTGTACATTGTCTCTGGTTATGTTTTATGCCTGAGTGGATATTATTATGTATTATGATGTTCAGAAATGTACCCCATGATGTTTTTCATTAAAGATTGAATGTTCATTCATTGATCTTTTTTTTCAAAGTGTTCTTTAATGTTTTCCAGAAGTGGTTTATCTTATTTATAACTCTACCAAGATTACATATCAATTGGTGGATCCAAATACTTCCATCCATTGAACCCCATACATTAATTACTGAATTTTCATCCACCTTCTTATAAAGGTGAATAAGGTTAACTTGAGGTAGCGAAGTGGCTTGAATAATCTAATGGGATCTTTGATTTTATCCATAATAATGAATCTATGAAAGTCAAGTACATAAAATCTTTATTCATGGGTCCTAGACATGATTTTTGGGATGTTTTGATTCCACGTTCCCTGAATGAATTAATTTCTTGGGAATTATTTAAATCAATCATCATTTAGATTCAGTATCGTAATAATTTAAATAAAGAGAATTTTTCTATGTTCTTAGGTTCTTCCCAATATGATATATCGATTTCAATGTATTCCATGAAATTCTCACATTTAGAATGTTTCATAACAATAATTTATTATAATTATTTCAATAATGCAATCAATTTTAGAAAATTTCTTCACCCATAACATCTAACTGACATGCCTATGAATAGGTTGATCACTTATTAATCTAGTTTTGATAAGTATTTTTGTGATTAAGAATAGGTAGTAAAATGACATGAAAGGATCAGGGAAAACATTTGATTAAATTGTAAATCACTTGGTCCTCCAAATATGTTGAGTTCCAAATCATTAATGTTTTGGGAAAAGTGTGGACATTCAAGTCACCTTTAGGGGTCTTGTAATTTGGATTACTGGAAAATGAAATTGTGTTCAGGAACATTTCCTCCTAACAGAATGTTAGTAGATGCATCATGATAATAGGTCTCCTAGCCTAGGCCTTGTAGTAATTAATTCCAAGCTATGGAGGAGATTTATATTGTAAAATATTGATTTTCAGATGTGGTTGATGTCTATCCATATTATTGTTTCTAACATCAGAGTGGAAACTTCTTGAATTTTACTTATTTTGTCTTGTCTATTTTTTTGACACCATTGGTTTTGGGATCTTTTTATGATATCTTTTGGAACATGTTTTGGGTCATTTGTGTCTTTGTAATTTAGTAATGGGTTTATTTTTCTAGATATATCAATCATTGTGCCTTGTGTATGCATACACTTGTATTAATATCCTTATTTTTTAATGAATCTAGTTCATGGATATTCATTGTGCTGCTAGTGATGGATATGAATATTGTACTAAAAAACATGAGATGTTTGGATTGATTTTCATTCATTGGTGTCCCCTTGTTTTGATTTTGTGGTTAGAGATTAATTTTGATGTGATAGATGATATCCCTTATGATGTTGTGAACTAACCTATAATATTTCACTCTTTCTTGTTGGACTTGGAGAGACCATGGGAATTTAATAAAGTAATTAAGGTTGATGTGTATTTTTGATATATGAGGAACCTGGAGGTGTTGAAATTTTACTTGATGGGATCATCAAGGGGTGAGGCTTGGTTTAAAATGTCCTTTGTTACCATTGATTACATACCCATGGTAAAGGCCCTTATTATTTCTTTTCATTGATTGTGGGTATTTTACCTTAGATGTTTCACTACGGTGAGTGGTTAAAGTCTCTTCTTTGGTTCAAGGGGAAATGCTTTTCTTATGATACACCACTTTGATGAATTTTTAAATTGTGGGAAAACCTATTCTAGGTATCCAGTATTTACCTAGTTTGGATTCATGTCATGATCTTGGACTTTTAATCGTGTAGTTATGTGTGTGTTGTTAAAATTTAGGTAAGTCATTCTTTTGTACTATGATATGTCCACCTCACTAGATGGGTAAGAGAGTTCATCTTGTGTCATTGTGTTCTATCATTAAAACTTAAATCATTTTAGGGATATAAAGTAATATGGCTGGGAGTATGAAACATATTGTAACCTATTTTTAGGTGTTTTGACCCATTAATTTGAGTATCCAATTATTGAATCTCATTGCGGGTTTTTTCTGGTGTTTTTTCAAACTATTTTATCGATTTACAGGAATGTGGATGATTTACACATGGTTTTCACATGGTTATCCAACCATGAAACCTGGAAATAATAGGCTCACTAGGTTTTCCCATAATTAAACTAATAGTGCAGCATAACCGTGTTTCTCTTCTAGGGCCTCTGTTTTGGGCACATGGTTAGATCCATAGTTATCATTAATTGTACGAACTACCTTAGGAAACGATTCAGATAGTAATTAAAGACCTAAAAATATTTATTACAATCCCAACCCCACCTAATGAACCCTAAACACTTCTCACTCAATCCTAAATCTTCTCCTTTGGATTTTAGGAGAAATCTAGAGCCATTTTGGAACTCCAAACCTCATTTCACAGAGAATCAAACTTTTGATCGAAACAGGGATCCTCTTCCATTGAGTTCCTTTGTACATGATATTTTATCTCCCTTATTATTTTTACTCCTTATTCCTAGAGGTTAGGAGAGATTTGTTTCATTGGGTCTGGGATGATTGATGTGGAATTGTGGATCTGGGGTCTTTTTTATCTTCTCCCAAGATAATTCTTCTTAGATTCAATGATCTCTATCAGAGGTGACACATTTCGGATTATTTGTGGTCAGATTATGAATATTCTATGTAGGAGTTTTATTATTTTTTTCATCATATAATTCAATGTTTCATGATAATTCAAAGATACATGTTTCATAATTTTTAGTTCATGTTCTATGAAAAAATTTCTTGAAATTCATTATGAATGTTTCATTCACACTATTCTCTTTTAATTGAAAATTATATGATTTAAATTCCTATGATCTCGATCTCTCACAAAATTTTATGAATTTTATAAATTCAGTGTTTGATTGAATTCACTTTCAATGAAAATTTAATCGATATTTTAGTGAAATTGAGGTCACTGGCCTAGGTTTTTGTTTTTAAAATGAAATTCCTTTATTCTAATGAAATGAGTTGAACTATTTGATTTTTTATATATATTATCAAATTTTAAATCCGTGATATTACTGAGATCCATAATTTGATTATTTTTTCCTAGTTTTTAAAATATGATCTATTTAGTGACTTTAAATGTGTGATTTTTCACATGGAAAGTGTGTGTAAACTGATGTTTTAAAATGTGATCAATAATTTTAAAATTCTATAACATCCATTAAATTCATTAGGATGGATTTGAAATAAAAGATAATATTTCTGGATCATTTTGAAATATAATGATTATTTGATAATGGAAGTGTCTATGATTACCCTTTTTAAATGATGAATTGTTTAAAAAAAAATTGAATTGAATTGATGATGGTTGACGAACCGGTTGGCACTTTATGAAGATAATTTCTTGTAATAATATATTAATATATCTTTCTTGATTAATGTATTTCCAATTATTAGGTGTTAAAAATTTACTATTTACCCTGAGGGGGCATAGGGTGTGAGTGAGATGTGATTTAAGGGCATGATCCCATGATTGATATTAATAAGGATCCCTATGTGATCCTTGTGGCTTCATTATCTCACTCTCATCTTATCACTAACCATAGGAAAATGAATTGTTGGATTGGATGAACAAAATATATTCTTTATTATAGGACTCATGACCCATTTAGTGGATTAATAGAAAATATGAATGGTTCAGGCTATAGACATTTGGCCAGGAAAGCAGTTGTATGTGGAATTGGTTTTCTTGAGACCCATGAGAATATATGCAAGTCTGAAAATTAGTCATGATGATTTTTGATTATCTCTTCTATTGTGAACTCACATACATACCTGGGTTTTACCCATGGTATCCATATTCTAGATCTAGATACATAATAACATTCATTATCACTATTTGAAAGCTGAGTGGCCTTACATGATTTAATTGTGAATTTAATTATGCTCCTTGACTCTATTATACTGGCTCGTGCCCATATTTTGATATCAAGATAATAATATACTATTTTCCATATTATCTAACTTTATCATGTGAAATTTTTTTAAATTTTTTTCTATAAAAACTTTAGTTTTTAAAGGGTTAAATGGAATGTTTTATAGGTTTGGTTTGATAAATGATTTCTAAATGTCTAAAAGTATATTTTTAATATAAGTCACATGCTCTCTTTTTCATACTTCACTTTTATCATATTTTAATTACATTATGAAGTAACTGTATATATTTTTTGGTGGAGTAATAATGGGATCTTTGGATCACTACCTATTTTTACCATTAAGTGTTTGCAGCCTCCATGACCTTATAGAAGGTTTTAGTTCTCTCACATTCCATTTTGGTTTTGAGTTACAGTGGCCAAGGGTGGGTCAATTAAGAAATGTTTGGTGGTCATGGACCATAAGAAGATGGTTTTTTAGAAGTATTGTTTTATTTACTATTTTTTACCATCACAATGTACATGTTATGATTATATTTATATATGTATTGGATGATTTTTCTATTGTGTACTTTGATTATTGTAAACTTTTGAGGGAGAAATCATTCCAAATGTTTATTCATTAAAGAGAATATGCTTGTCAATAGTCCATCGGGATCATGTACACTCTTTGGGTTATGGGATAATCAGCATGGATATCATTTTAGAAGGTATTATGGGTTGCTCTATAACAATGAGTCAAAATTTAATAAATAAATATATTAGTGGTTCTAATGAAAATAAAAATGGATCCTAATTATGCATTTCGGCAATGTCATTATCATAAATAACCTAAAATATCACATTATATCCATATTTAAACATTTTTTCCTATAAAATTACCTAATACATAGGCACCTTTATAATTATAGAACTCTGAATAAACTATTATTTTTCTACGAATAATAAATTTAATAGAATAAACTATTACTAAAAGATCAATCAATTCTGGTACTCTTATATAAATGACAGTGGAACAAAATACTCATTCATTTCATCTTTAGATAAATATTTTCCTGTAACTTATAATTGTTCACATGAAACCATTTTAAATCATCCACAATAAAAATTCCATAATACATATACAAAATATTCCAAAATCTACATCCCTGAGCAACAGTATGAACCCCATCAAATCAATGTTATATTCATTACATTATAAATAAAACATTTTATATGAATAATAATCTATATTATATTCCATGACTTATAATTTGTGAAAAATATATTAATAAATAGAAAAAATTATTCAACCATTATCTATAAAGTTGTCATCAAGACATGAATAATGGTAAGAGATCAAAACATATCAATTTTACATCACTCCCTCAAAAAAATATTAATTGATGACTTACCAATTTTAGAGAAGATAATATATCAACCCTCCATATAAATTTTTTTGAAGTAGGTTAATAATACTAAAACATAATCCATGATAAAAAAACACAGTAATATAAATGCAATATACATAACCACAACATTTATAATGTAACTAGAAATATTCATCATATCTCCAAACACTTTTTTTTATCTCATGTCAAATATTTCCACTAATATTAAGGAAATGAACATCAATATACATACCTTTAAGAAGAATCCTCAAGTTTTCTCTCCCAATAATATCAAATCATGTCAAATCTCCATGTAAAATTCTTATGCATAGCCCACAAAAAAACTATTGAATTCAATAAAACAAGAAGAAAGCCTCACTATATAATCAAAAATAAAACTCTTCAAGTTAGAACAAAGGAACAGAATATCATATAATAACTAATCCTTCTATTTGGATTAAACTAACCTCAATAAAAATCAATAATAAGTCAAAATAATATTTGTTAACTTTTAAAGAATAACTCTAAAAATTAATCCCCTTTGGTGGTTCTTTTTTTAATGGAATATTCTTTTAATGTAAAAGAGAAATAATATTCCTTTATAAATGAACCAATAAATATGTATCATAGTATAGTAGGTAGAGAACTCAAGTTTACTGATATATATATATATAATTAAACTTTATATTATACCATAATTACATGTGATATCGGTTGATGAAATAATC
Source organism: Viscum album (assembly GCA_963277665.1). Taxonomy (NCBI): domain Eukaryota; kingdom Viridiplantae; phylum Streptophyta; class Magnoliopsida; order Santalales; family Viscaceae; genus Viscum; species Viscum album. The sequence goes on along the minus strand of OY728121.1, from coordinate 1,988,074,934 downwards.
ATGGATACTCACTTTGAATATTTAGTTATTAATTATTTATGTCAATGTAAAGATAAGCTCAAATAATATATATTTTACACAATACAAAAATAAAAGATCACTCAAACTTTATCCCAAACTATAAATTCATCATGAAATCTCATATTACAACCAAATAATATAAATTTTTCCATTAATTATATAAACTCAAATAATTTTATAATTTATCTATGATATTTATTCATGTACATCACACTTTAAAGGAGAAATTTTTATTATATCATTATAATCATCAATCCTCAACATTCATGGAGATCATATTAACATAGTAGACATTCACACTAATGAAAAACCACAAACATGATATTTCATTATGATTTAATCAATCTAACAATAAATACCTATGATTTCAACTATATTACAAAAATTTATGACTCTTAAAAACATACACCTTAATTTTATTTGAATTTTATTCATCAATATATAATTGACTCAGTCGAGTCATCAGCACTCCACTATGAAATATATTATCAAGGAGGAATCATATTTGATAAAGTGTACTCTTATATATTTTAATAATTTTTCTAAATATATAATATTTTATTATAGAAACATGAAAACATTTTTAAATTGTATAGTTCCCAACGCGTATTAATAACCACCCTCTATCTTGTTCTTGCCTCTAGGTATCACCTGTAAAATCTAGAAAAAATCTTACTAGAATAAAATAGAAACATATTAGAACAACTTTCAATCAACCACACAACCTCATAGTACACTGTAAAATAATTTTAAATAAATATGGATCAACAAATCCAACTTCTTATCATAACACTAAAATAATTTAGGTCTATTTACCTTAGTTCATAGATGAGTTTAGCAATGATGTTCAAAATTATATGTTTCGGTCATAACAATATAATCACCACCCTATTATTAATCGAATATATAATGAAATAATAATGTTATAGTTTCCAAATTTCATATCATGGGTAAAAAACAATTTAAAATTTTTAATGACAAAGAATTATAAATATGAAAGTATTCCTCCCTTTATATATGTTTATGTAAAATTTATGTCTAAGGTATAATATAAATCACAAGCACCACATAATTAAAAACACCACTTCGTCTATTAAATATAAAACATTACATATAATGGATAAATAAATTTTCAATAATTAAAAATATTAAACCGGGATAATAAAATAAATAAATAACATCATTACAATTTGAAAATCCATAAGGTTTTTTTCTCAGAGAAAATTTACAATTGTAAACACTAATAAAGGAATAAACCAAAATAATATCGGAAATTTTAAAAGAAGAATATGAACATTAAAGAAAACTATATTAATTTTTAATTAATGAAAATATGAGATATTTACATGATGCATAAAGGCAATATAACCTTGGGAATAATAACCTAACTATTAGAATAGACACTCAACGATTATAATAGTATCCCAAGTACTAGAACAGTAACTTTCCCATTAAAATAATAATATAAATAAAAAGTAATATTTAACAAGTATAAAATATTTAAATATGAATAATATAATTCAATAAAATAAATATTCAAATTATGTTATCATATTAATGTACAAGTATTAATTTTTAATAATGATTATTTAAAAATATTATATAAAATCCATTTTTTACCTTACAATTTTAAAATTAAAATTACCAATGTTTATTATTTATTCAAATAAAATTAATGTAATTTTTAGAATCATAACATTGTAATTATCCAATATTTGTTTTTTGTTTTTTTTTTGTAAAAAGAATGCAATTTTAAGTGAATACCAAAATATAAATATTTCATGTAAAATATGTTTTATGAAAAAATATGTGTTAAATAATAAAAATACGAATAATAGAATGGGGTTTTCAACCTAAATTTACTTTAATAAAATAAATAATCTATTTGAGATAAATAAACTATGTTTTATGACCTAAAAAAGTAATATTGATGTTCTAAAGTTACAATTTACTCCTTAAAAACTACTTTTGATTATTAATTTATATCTTTTATATATTCTATTATAAAAATTAATTTTGGATATATAAGAGTTTAAATTGAATTAAAACATTTGTTTTTTATTTTGATACTATTTATAATACCAAGGAATACCACTATTTAAATTCATAGTTTTGAATATTTTTTTATTCATTATTTGAAACCAAGATACCAATCCCCTCTAATCTTAAATACCCCCTCTCAACACAATGGAAAATCACTTCAAAAATTCGATCCAATTAAAATTATTCACTTAAAGTCCACCTATTGTGTGTATTTATATCATTGGATATGTTTGGGTCTCAGATCACATTAACATTTTCTTACATTTGACCTTATTAATGTAGAAATATGCAACAATAAAGTAATATTCATTCCTTTTCCATTCATTTTAAATCATTTCTTATATTCGAATATAATTTTAATCTGTAATTAACTAAATATGGAATAACTATAAAATATATATATATTGGTTATTTTAGTGTAAATTTTTCAAAACAATTTTCAATACATATATATTATCATACTTCCTTTTTTTGGAACGCCCCAATAATGGTTAGTTTTACTTCCCATGGGGATGTTTCCATCTAATTAATGACCATCATCTTTATGGATGGTTATTGTATCCTATATACAATATATGTATATACATACTTTTATATATATTTAGACTATTAAAAATAATTTAACCAATGGATAAAAAATAATTCTAAAACCCTAAAATTGAAAGTATAATTAAATAATTAAAACAAAAATGTCATCACATCTTAATATAATTTACAAGAAGATAATAAATAATTTTAAATTTTAAAAAATAACCAAGAGTAAATTAAATTATAGTTCATTAATTTTAATATTTTTTTAATTTAAATATCTTGGTCACACTATAGGTGTAATAATAATGAAAATAAACTAGATATAAGGTATGAGGACTAATACGTTTTCCTTTTTTGGGTTTTTACACACCCTTAATCTGTATTTTCTTATTTAATGTTTTTTAGTTTCTTTATATACCTCATTAATATGATTTATTTCAATTTCATACCTTATTCTTGATAAATTAATTTATTTATTCCATTTAAATGGGTTTATAGTCAACTCCAATGATTATGGGTAAAGACATTATTTTTAAAACCACTATTTTTTATTCAGGTTATGTTTTTTTCATTTATTAATGAACTATATTAATTTATTTGTTAATTCTAACCTTGAACATAAAATATAATTTATTTATTTTTTGTTACCTCAAATTTTATTCTTCAATATATGCTTTATATCATTTTTATGAAACATATTCTCTTTTCACGGGTTTATTAATAGTATATTCATGATGTATATTTAATTTATTTATATAATTTATGATTTTGATCATATTATGATGGGTGGGTGGAAAAAAAATTTATAGCCCTCAAATGTGTTGGGTGGGACCAAAACCATCTATCTAATGTGGTTGTTAAATCCTTATATCTCATTGATGGTTTCAAGTATAGTGAATGTGCCTATTTGACATTTCGAACTCGAATGTTTTTAATAATATATGAATGATAAGATATGTAAATAAAGAATAAAATAATGACTGAAATAACTAAAATGAAGATTAATGGATAAAAATCCATTATCAAGAAGACAGTGTCTTTTCATATATAATTTTTGAATAATTTATATAAATAAGAATTATCATTCACTAAATTTTTTAATCTTTATTGATGATCCAATGAATTCCTCTTATCATACCATTGTTATGTCAAAGTAATCATGGGTATATTTCCTCTAGAAGTGATCCACACATGTTTTGTAAAACACTAATCGTTATCATATAATCCTATAGTTTTTACAGAGGAAGAATCTACACCAGGGGCAATCAGTTTTTTATCGAAATTAATCTTTCATGGACATAATGATTCACTATAGTGGAAGAGGATAATTGCACTGCATTATATAGATTGTAATATTGGAGATCTCTCAATAGAATTAGATAATACCCTCTAGAAGTCATAGTGTACTTCTACGAGAATGTGACTTGGGTTTTAGAAATGACCCAAGTGGGTTAAAATAGTGCTAGAGTTAGAAAATAATAATTTCACAAGGGACCATATTATTTTCATAATCCCCAACAAAACCCTTGACTAAATAATACTAGAATTATTATTATTTACATTAAAAGTGCTAAAATCATGGGTAAAATAATTATTATTTTTGTAAATAAATTTTCATTTATTTAATTAATAATTAAGAAGATACTTCTCTCTGGACCATCAGACATGATCCTCATATCCTTTTCAATATTTATTTATATTTTAATAATTAATATTTTTGAAAAATTCTATATATATATATCATTTAATTTTTCTCAAATAAATATATAAAAATTATAATGAATTAATTTATGAATAAATATTTATCAAATATTATTGTATCTAAATAAATAAATATTGTGTTACCATATAAATAAACCAAAATAAATTAATATTATATACTATTGTAACTAAATAAATAATTACATAGTGAATAAATATGTATAAAATATTTTAAATAGATATGTATTCTCTCAAATAACTAGTGATTGAATATTTATATCCAATATAACAAGAATAATTATTAATCCACATAAGATAATAATACTTATTCAACTCGTTAAATTCAAATAAAATTTAACTGGCGTTTGGAATACAGTTAGTGTGTGACCCTCTATGAACATTTCTCGGTGAAATTAGACTATACCATTTAAAGTCCAAGGATAGAATATATAAACATGTCAACGAACCTATAGAGTATGAATATAATGTCACAATTTAATTCACCATCCAATATAAGTACATTGTGTAATATAATCCTTTTACATCTATATTGATAATCAAGAAAGATTCATATTGGTGTCATCGACCTATATTCATTAATGAAATTTCACTTGTGATGTACCAAACGTATCTTACCATTCTATGAGAATATGTTATCATGGATTTCATTAATAAATAAAATAATATGACTCTAAAAATCCATTAATAATAATATTTATATTTAAGGATCATTACACACATCTGTATATAGAAATATCCAATAACACATATAAATGTGGATTTTCAACTTGCATGTCAAGTTATCATTATATCCTTAATCGAAAATTACCAAGGGATTACACCAGGTGAATGTGTATCAAGGCTCTATGAGTATCCCCCCCCCCCCACATTCTATATCATTTATGTCCCATCAAATAAAATTGTTAGGATATATAAAATATATTTAAGAATAGTATCCTATCACTTCTCGGTTCTCATCATACCTGTTAAATGCTATATGATTTTAGTGTGATCATTACCTTTAAGAAATTATAACATTCAATTTAATATAGAAGAAAAGCCACAATGTTATAAGAAATTTATATTCATATTTAAACTAGGAAATCATAATGTATGTAGAAGTTTCTTCTAGGGCCCCAACTCCAACAAAAACCCACTTGGACAAGAGCCAACTACTAAAAACCTTCATTCTTCTACCTTTCACATTATAAAATTACATATTATCAGATAATTATTTAGGTAAGGGGTCCACTTTTTCCCTTGTAGAAATAGTACTCAAAGTGGCATTACCCCTCTATGACAAATCCCACAAGATGTGATACTTTTTGAGTATGTGATTTTTCCTTTAATATAAAATTTAATTATTTTCAAGAGACTACACAATATTATTACAACAATAAAAGGTGATAAATTATTTACTATTTGGAACCATATTGAGTTCTCGGATGATGTTGCAAATCCAAACTCCATTTTTGGGTAAATCAGAAGCAGTAATATACTTAAATTCTACTATAAAATCATTGAAAATTGGATGCTTTTACCTATTCTTGATCTCATCTCCTCCATTGAGATTAAATAAATATCTTGAGTAATAATGTATAGTATTTTAATCTATCAAGAACCTAGCATCATTATATCCTTTGATGGATACCTCCCCATCTCTCCCATATACTTGAAAAATATCCTTTGATTTTATTATATACTTAATGTGTCCCTTCACAACATACCAATAATGTTCTCTTAGATCATATTGATATCTTCATAACATGCTCAATGAATAGAAAACATCAAGACCAGTATATAACATGACCTAAATGTTAGATTTCATCATAAAATAATATAGGATCTTACTCATCCCCTGCCTACTGTGACTCATTACATATTTTCATAGAGAGATGTATACCATATGACCATACATCACCTCTTGGATTGTTTAATGTAAACCATATTTAGTATCTAGTAAATATATATACTTTTACAAAGTCCAAGTATCCGTTTTGATCTATCACGAATGATCTTGATTCCATATATATACACTACTTCATCTAAGTACATCATAGAGAAACATGTGTTTAACTAGTCCTTAACTGACCATAAGATTGGTATATCATTTATAATAACTAATATTTCCTAAAAATATACTACTAAAAATACAACCACAATCCCATTAAACCTCTTTTAAACACATGGAACACATTAGTTCTTTATGTAACTAAAATAATTTATGGCTTCATCAAATTACATTTTCCAGGACCTAGATGCATACTTCTATCAATAAATGGATCTCTAAAATATTAAAATGTTATTAAAATTTCAAAGATTCATAAAACCATTAGTATGTACCACATAGAAATATTTTTTTAAGTTTCCATTTAAGTAAATTTATTTCTACATCCATCTTCCAAATCACATAGTTATGGAAAGCTACTATGGAAAGTAAAATTTTGATGTATTAAAATAGTCAAATTCAAGAAAAGGATCCATCATAGATAATAAATTTATGTTTTTTTGAATCATTTATCTAGTATAAGTTCTTTATAGGTATTTAGTTTTCCTTCAATTTTCATTTTTCTCTTGAAAAACCATTTTCACCCAATATGCATTTAATCAACTAGCAGATTGAATAAAAATTATTCATGATTCTATTAGAATGAATCCATTTAAGAATTCATTGATTTTTTCCATATTTTATATTTTTATCTCTCTACATATTAACTATAGGATATAGGATAATTATTATCAACCAATATTGATTCATCATCCCAGATGAGTATAAAACCATATCTTTTTGTTTCATTAACCTCTTTGGTTCATTGGAACAATACTTCTTTTTTAGGAAGGAATTATTTAATGTGGACCCACAGAATCTATTCATGGACCATTTCTTATATATCATGATGATTAACATAATTGAAGTCAATATTTGTCCCACATTAAATATAGATTATTTCTTATCTATAATGAAATGTGGAATGTGTTGTGATTATTAACTTCTATTATAAGGGGTTGTATCAATAAAATCCCATTGTTTTCTTAGAATACCCTATAAAGATATACTTTCTTTAGGAGGGTTCTAGTTTGTTGAGAGTGGATGTATTAAAAAATTATCACATACCAATATACATAAGTTTGACAATATGTATTTCCTTCCATACATTAACACGTATGGAATTCTGTTTACTACTTTATTTTGACATAGGATTAATGTGTGAGGATAGCAACTATAGAAATTGAAGATTTTCATGACTCATCATTGACCTCACTGTGTCACGAATGGTATGATTATTATATTCACTTACACCATTAGACAATGGTGTATAATTTGGAGTGAGATGAGATATAATCCCACAATCTACTAGAAAATTGATGAAATCTTAATTATGATATTCACCACTATGATCAGATCAATTTTCCTTAACTTATTTCCAAATTAATTGTTTAATACATTATTGAATTTTTTAAATTTCTCAAGTCATTCTGACTTATACCTCGTGAAAAATTAATATCTATATCTAATCAAGTAATCCATAAAATAAATGTGGTGTGAATACCAACCTACATCTTCTATTAGAAAAAATCTACACACATGAGTGTGTTACAATTATAGAATATCTATATTCCTTTCACCTTGTCAACTAAATGTTGACTCGATCATTTTTCCTTGTATAAAATTAATAAATAAAACATGTTTTTTTGTCTTAAAATATTTAAAGTGTCCATATTAATATAGATTTATCAATTTTTTCTCCTTCAGTTGACCAAGATGGTGATACCACAACAGTGTGTGAAATTATTCTAGTGAACTTTTATTAGTAACAATTTCCAAAACATGGTTTTTGTAATTTGATACATGAAGGAAATTATATAAATGATCCAAACCGTAACATATGTTTTATTTATAAGATAACAAAATTATTTCAGAACATAAAAATAAAACCATCGGTTTCTAGGGAGGATAAAAAAAATTATGTTCTTCGAAACACATGGTATATAATGAAAATATTTTAAAACCAGGACTATACTAGTTAGAAATAGAAGGTGTTAGTCTCAAATGGTAATAGAAGCCATCCTCATAGAATTGGAAACTCATAAATCCACCTATCATCTATAAATATTATGTAATATAATTGATTCCTATATTTGAATATTGTCTAATGTGTAGATATAGAAATATTTCACTTGATTACAAACACACTCAATGATTACCCTTCCTATTTAATTAGGTCAAATTATTCATCAAGTGACCCAATTTCCATGTAAAAATAATTTTCTTTTCCAAATCATTGGATATTTGTTACATGAATGTATGGTTCTCGGGATCCTTAGACATGGAATGAGTGTTAGACCCCTTTGTATGGTTATTATTTTTATTCACTATAATTACTATATGTTTTTAATTCTATATTTCATTTTTGACATATAAAATCATCGTAGGGAGTTCAAGTGGATTCTTCTCACTATTTATCATGTTATAAATAATAATTAAGATCATGAATCACTCAAGTAGTATGGAATGAATGAGATCTGTGCATAGCTCATTAAGGATCTTAAATCCAAATATATATATATAAGTGATCTATGTAGCCAATCATAATGAAAACATGAGTAATATTTGAAACCAAATCATTATGTGTGGATGAGAATAGTATATAAAATATCACATATAACCCTTTTCAATTCATCTATTGATAACGATCATAATGGTGATACATGATCCTATACATATCCATATACTTCCATTTTTTTAAAACATACCACGATATGGATGATAGTATGAAATACTAAAAATTTGTCAAATTATAAAAATTTTTCATATAGAGAGTGTTTAGGATTACAATTCACTTTTCTAGGTTCCTCAAAAATAGGGTTTTTCCATTCATATAATTTACTTTAATAGGGTAGTATAACACAAAAGTTCCTATACCATTTTTGGAAATTTGATTCGGTTAGAAGGTTATAATTATGTAGTATAGATCATTGTCATATAGTAAATGTTTTGAGGCTTTCCATTAGAATAATAAATAAGGATATGATTCTAATAGATTATATTTATTACTAAATTACATAATAAATATTAAATTTATTAATATGACACTATTTTATCGAAACCAAATAGCCATATTTATTTGTATCGAAATATCCTACCACATAGTCATTCAACTGAAAGGATCATTGTACCCTTTATAATAACCCATGTGAGGGCTTGGCTCGTTACATAAAGGTATTTAGTTAAGAATAGATATTAAACATGACATACTCATAATTTATTTATCCGTTGAGTGGACACCCCAATCCTAATTTTTTTGTAAGGATTTTCTCACCACATTGCCCCCAAATTTAATCCATGTGTTGATTAGGACACTCCACTTGATGTAAAATTGGAAAAGTCAACTCAAACCACTTTTTATAACTCCCTATTAAATTTTAGTGTCCTTGTGATGGATTGATCAAACACTATTATCTGTTGGTTCTATTCTAAATTAAGGCTGGTTGTACCAAAATAATATTTTATTTTATGGATTTTTTAATTTATGAAAAAACTACCCATTTTATCTTATTATTGGATTTTAAATTCTATTTAAATTTTTCCTAAATAATTATACATGTGTAATTAATGTTTAAAAATATAATGATTATTAATTTAATCTCATATTTCATGCTTGTTAATTTATTTATATAGTGATTAAGTATTCATAAAAAATTAACCATGAATCTAATAGAAAAAAAATCAGTTTTTATGACCATGAGATTTTTCTAATGGATTTTTAGCTACTGGATAATAAACAAACCCCTAAAATTGGGAACAAAATCATGGAACCATTATTTTTTTGAGTTTGTGTAATCCATATATTCTAATGTGTGCTTTATAGATTGGGTTTTCTATGGATTTTAACTTGAACTACCTCCACATTGTTAAGAGATCCCTCCATTACAAAATATTTTCTTATATAGAGGTGAGATTAACCAAATTATTCGTCAAAGGGGGTTTTCATAATTTTAACCATGAGCATGCATTCCCTAACATCAAGGGACAAGGAATGGAACATAGAACATTATTTAATTTAAGAATTAATAATGTAATAATAATATATCAAATTAACCAATCACATAAATAGGTTAGTATATGATCATGTTCATCCACATACATGCAAAAAATAAGAGAAATTAAAATTTCCAAAATAAACATCAATTGATTATTTATTATTAAGATAAACATTCTTGAATTAATTTAATTAATTTTTTCTATTTTCTTGAAGACCATATGAAGACTCTTGTAGTAAAATATAATTTATTTCTACATGGAAGAATGAACTACCTTACCATAAATGAAAGATAATTAAATGGATTTTAATAAATCATTGGTAAATTTTTAAAACAATTTTTTTGTGGTCAAAAAACCAATTATTAACAATGGAATTAAGTTTTTATGGTGAAAATTAATTTTTCAATATTTCATTTAGTTTTATTTATTACATGGTGACTATATGATATGTCCATTGAGATACTCGATGTTTTTTCATCTTATCATGTATCTGGGATAAATTTCCAAGGACCCAATGTTTATCACATCCAAGATACATGATCTGTACTGATAATCTACACACCATGTGTTAAAATTTTTGTGTGTTTGTGAAACACACCAATCAACACAGTGTGTTCTCTAGGTATGGGGAGAATGATTCACATGGAATGTAATGTATATACATTTTCTTTAGTAATTAATTTTAATATCTTCCACTCCAACACATCATGTGTAGTGAATTTGAATATACAATTAGAAATAATTTTACCACTAAATTAAGTGGATTACAAGACAATTATGCTAGCTACACATCATGTAATTAATAAAATGATCTGTGATGTTTTTCTAGTTAACTAATGGTGTGAATTAAATTCTCTAAGTGTTATTTACTGTATTTTATTTTATGTATCTTGTGACACATCCAATTAAAATGAACCTTGGTACATATAATGTACTTATGGTCATACAACATGTACTCATATCCATTAACCATAATCCTCAAAACCTCCTGATGCAATCTCTAATCATTATTAATCTATTTTTAATATATTCATGTTCATGTAATGGTGTGTTAATATAATGAAAACATGTTAATTAAACTCTACATTAAAGAATTAATAAAGTAGAAGTGAAAAACTAAGACTAATTGTGTATAATTGATCAATGATTAACAAATAATTATAAATTATTATGTGATATCTTTGACTCAACATAATAGTTTTGGGAGTAGTGGAAGTGGTTATTGAGCATTTCCAAATCATATTTTTATTATAATCAATGAATAATTTGAGATATACATGATGAATAATTTCATTACCTATATAATTAAAAATAACATTAATTAGTCAAAACTCAGAACCCAGAAGAACAGTTTTTCCCATATAATTCATAATTAATTTATTTATATAGGTGTTTCTTTTAGTTGAATAATTTCTTCATTGTCAAGGATTGAATGAAACCCTATTATATTACCATAATTTTTTCATGGGAATAAAATGTTTTTTCTCTATAGGTGACCTACACATGTACTAAAAACCCCAGATCATTGTCACGAAATTCTCAGGGTGTAGCACGAATGGATCTAATGATTTTGTTGATAACTGTTGATCATAGGAAAATTAATTAAGCAATAAGGATTCACACTATTGGAGGAGGACAATTTCTATATGATCATTATAACCTATTAAGGGAGGGATCACTATGGATTCAGAGAATAATCTCTAAAACACATCATGAAAAAAGGTTATAATGTGCCCTGTCTTTTAGAAAATGTCATAATCGTGTTTAAATAGTTCTAGGGTATGAAAATAATAATTGTGCAATAGTATTTATTATTTAATTAATCCCTTATGAACCCAACCTATAAATAATAATACAATTAATAGTAATTACATAACATGTGCTAAAATATTTAATAAAATAAATATTATTTCATTTGATAAATAAATTAACATATATTCAAATAAAATTATATATGAAATGTCGCACTACAGAATCAAAATCATTTTTCCAATCATCATCAATATTTATTAGTTCTTGAATAATTACTATTTATTTAACTAAAAAAATTCATTTCATTATTCACCAATAAAAATATAAATACTATATTCACTAAATTAGTGAATAATAATATTTTTAATATTTCCATAAAAAATAAATAAATTTTTTTATCTTTGTAATAAACTATAAAAAATAAATATTAAAAATTTAAATGATTAAATAAATATTTACCTCACAAAGTTATATTTATTAAATTTTAAAACTCACAAATATATTCTCTTCAATAACTTGTTATTTAATATTTTTGACCAACGCAACATGAATAATTATTAAAATACGTCCATTAATTATATTAATTCAACATGTGATATTTATATGAAATTATACCGAGGTTTTGAAAATAGTTAGTGCATTCCCCACTGGGGCTCATTGTATGTGACATTAGGCTACACAATCTAAATCCCATGGTTATAATCCAAAAATACTCCAAGGAACCCATAGAGAAATAATTTAATTTAACAGTGGCATGAAACCACCTATGAATGTAAAAACTGCATCATAATCCATTTATTTCATTATCTCTAATCTAGTAGGTTTCATAATTTTTCCATCAACATATATTCTCGATGTCACTTTCATTGACATTACAAAAATGAACTCAGCAACAGAACATCATGGAAATGGACTGAATAGGCAGTTTAATTCTCATCAAAGGGACATAGATAACAACTATAGTGATCTGACCCTAGAAGGCATGGATCTTGTGTTTTCTATCAATTACATAGGAACGATTACAATGTATCAAATCCCAATGGACTGATTTATTTATTATTATTGGTAAACAAAATACATACATTAGTCTTGTATTACATATTAATACTCTAATACCAACATAATTTTTCTATAAATAACATAAATGATAACTTTATTCCATCTTCTTTAACCCTGCATATCTTTCATAGTATACTTCTTGGATTCTAGGGGAAAGGAAACATAATAAGGGTGAGCTCAAGTTCTTTTGAAGGGAATAATACAGTGGAAGCAATAATGAATAAATGATAATAATAATTATGGAATGGAAATTAATAGAACAAACATTCCATGTAACCAATATGCTAAAAATAAAATGAATAAATATTAAGGAAAGGTAAATGAAAACACAATCCATTAAAACAACTATATAAGGAAAAATAAATATTGAAAGGTAAAAATTAGAACACATTAAATTTAATCAATGAACTGAAATGAAATATATCCATAGATATGTTTACATAAAATTCCATGGATGAATAATTACTAAATCTAAATGATGAAAATTATTAATTATTTTAATTCATGTATAAGGAACATGAAAATCAATACTATCAAGACCATTCACAAGATGGTTTAAAACTATAGACAGATTCCCATTTAATTTGTGCAACCTGTTTGTCTCATTAGAACCTATTGATGAAGCTCACATTTTCATATATTTTATACTATAAATCATTGTTTATAATCCCACCATAGTGTTATTGAATGGGTAAATGTCATGTTTTTAGGTTTTAGTGTTACTTTGAGCCTAAATGTGAAAAATGACTAATTCTGGATTTTTTACAGATTTTTATGTCAAGGGTATATTGGTCATTTACTAGAAAATATAATTTCTAATTTTTTGATTCAAATTTTCTTATAGTCCTTATTTTATTTACTCTATTTTTTTCTTTTGGACCAGGAGCTGATTCGGACATCTAAAGGGGCTAAAACTTCATTGAAGTTGGACATTGTTTCGGGCAGACAGCGTGGACCCCACAACTGTTACGGAACCCAAAATCGGCCTACACATATCCAAATGAGGTTTTTACACCTGGGATATAACTAGGACATCTAGGAACGACTCTAAAACAAATTTGGGGGAGTTTGGAAGTCACTTAGGTGGCCATTAAACGTCATACTTTTGGAGGAACCATCCTGGAAACTTCGTCTAGAAACCAAAACCGATAATGACAACTTCATACCTCCTTTATCTGGTTTCCCAATTAGCTTAAATTTTTAGTATATATAGAAAAAATATTTATAAACAACATTCATGAAGGATGAAATGCGTGAAGAGGTCATTAATGGGTTCTACAACATATCTACTTTTGGTGGTTGAATTCTGCCTATAAAAGGAGGCCTTCACCTCCTTCCCAAAGAATCCCATTCTCCATCCATTTCTTCAAGGAACCAAGGAGGAGATCTCCACTGAGGGAGGCTGGCCACAAATCTTTCCCATTTTATTTTTATTTATTTCTTTTCTTTATTTTTGTTTTTGTTTTCAATTTTAATTTAGATTTCAAATAAAATCATGCATTGTTTTAATTATTGTGTCCACCGATCCTTCTTTTTTTTCTTCCTCTCATCTTACCATCATGAACAATAATACTTATGATAATGACTAACTAATCCAAGGAATATCCTGAGGGAGTAATCATGTTCGTGAACCCAAGACCATGTTTTTAATATTCTTTGAGTTAATTCTAAGGATGATTTATGGTGGGTGTAATCCTTACAGTGGTTATCTAAAGATTAACTTCTTAATCTACAACCATTTTCCCTCGATTAAGGAGGTGGATTGAGGGTGTTCTTGACGATTTCTAAGTAGACATTTAATTCATAAACAGGGTAGACTAAGGTGTGTACACATACGATGGAGTGTGTTCACTAATAATATTGGAAAGTGGCCAATGAAGGTGCTCCCTGAATGTTCTCTCGGGAGAACTTCCTTTCTACCATAATTCCATTCTATTTAGCATTGCATGATAATTTATAATTGAATGTTAGTTTCCTATTAATTTTCATTTCAATTATTTTATTTCATAAAACCTAAAATAACAAAAATAATTACTTCTTAGGTGAATTTGATTAAGTAGGTGAACGAACTGAGAAATCTCCTCAAGTGAGATGACCCTGGTCAGCCACTTTGCTGAACTAAGAAAATTAAATTTCTTTTTCCACGCCCTATGGTAGGCGTGCATCAAAACTGGCACTGTTGCTGGGGAGCTAATCGGTTGTTTACTTTACTTTTTCTATTTTAAAATTTCATATATTTTTCATTATTTTTTTTTAAAGATTCCAAAAAAATTATTTTTCCACGATGCATTCAAATTAAAATTATTATGCATGGAATAATTACTCACAGGTGCAGGAAGAAGAAACCTACTACACTGTGGAGGCCCTTCAATGATGGGATTATTCTCTAATGATAAGGTTCAAACAGAAGGAAAGAGGACATGCAGCATGGATCTCACTTGAAGATTTTATGGCCATGGCTCATGAACTCAAAACAGACATTTAAAGAATCATGGATAAGATGGAAGTGCCACAGGTCTTCCCAAATTTCACTGAAGAAATCCAAGAAGTTGAATCCAAACTCGAAATGGAGTAGTCTGACTACCTACCTCCATCCTGTGATGATCAACTCCAAGAGGAACTTTCCATCAAAGAAGAGATTAATGCTGAACCAACTCAGGGAGATGATACATTCTTGAACTCAAATTCTTTTATTTTGTTGAAATGAATTTCAGTATAACTTGCAATTGTTTTCAATTTTCAGAATCATATGACTCTTACTATTCCCTGGAGGATGAAGAGACTAAAGAAGATTCACCTATTGAGGAACATCTAGTGCTCCTGGGAGACGTTTAAAATTTACTAGAGGGAGCACAATAAGGGAAATTGAATGTTTCACAAGTAGAAAAAAATAAGGAGGAGGTTCCATACTTCATCCAACCCCCGCCATGAAAGTGGTATATAATTGTGAAGGTGGAGGATCTAGTGTACTCTATCCATGGAGTCTTCCTCAACAAGAAAAAAGAAGTGGATGCTAAGAAAAACCACATGTGGTGGTTCATGTCAAAGAAGCCCCAACCACCATCAGACTTTGGATAACAGCTGGTACTGCCCTCTGGAGGCAGTAAAAGATGCCAGGGCCCACTTGGGGGATCATACCAAGATTTATCCTTTACATTCTTTATAGTAATTTAATTGTCAATATTAAAAATTTAAATTTCAAATTCAGTATTAATAATTAGTCTAGCATGTGGCCCCCTCCCTCTTTTCATTTTGAGATTAAATGAAATGATCCTTGTGATTAATTGAGTAGTTTTTATTTTTTAGGATCATGATGGCATAAGGACGCCCCGAGAATTAGAGTAAGGGGACCAAATCTTTATTTCAAAAGGGAGATCACTTTTTATGATTATCATTTAAACTCATTTTATTATTTGGTCCAAAACATATGTTGAGTTTTAATGAATATTCTTATCACTTATCACATGTCATTTGATTTTGATAGAGTTCAAATGATTTTTGAAATAATGGATTTTAAATGATTGTTGATATGAATTCATTTCCCTTGAAATGGAATTTCAATCATTTTAATGAGTTTGACTGATTTTTGAAATCCATGCCCATGAAACATTGACTCAAAATATTTTTCAAATCATTTGATGTATTCTAAACCACTTTTAAATATTCTTCATAATATCCACACTTTTTTAGGGAAACTTGAATTTTGTGTGAGAACCAGAATTTGTGAATAATTCTCATTCAAAGATTTGGATTTCATGGAATGTATTTGAAATGATTGAGGCATCTATTTGGATATCCACATTTTATCTTGAGACCCACCTTTCAATTTATCCTTTGTAAGCCCTTAGATTCTATGAATTTCCTTATAGGTTTAAGCCACATTACAAGCCAGTTTTTCCTTACCTACCCGCACCTTTAGTATTTTTGCATGGTTATTTCAATTTTGGGTGTGGGGGAAGGGCCTTTACTGTGCGTTAATTGGGATGTGTATCACTTATTGGTGATGTGAGGTGTGTTTCAATACTTTGGGCAGTGGACAATAAGAGAATTGGGCACATGTCTTCAGTTCATTGTGCTTTATTTATTTCATCCATTTCTACTTCAAAAAAATGAAAAAAAATGGATATGAGCTTGAATTACGCATTTTAAATTCTTTTATGACTCATGTCCCTCTCAAAAATTAACGGCATGAATTGTCATGCATTCATTGTATTCAATTTTCATCTCATCCACCAAGAAAAAAAATAAATAAATAAATCAGTGCCTTTCTAGAGATTTGAAAAAAAAAGGGAGAACATAGATGATATCATTCATTATAATCACTTAATGGATCATGTACCATGTCATAAGAGGGGGTGGTGGTGTTTTTTTTACATTTTCAATTGGGATTGAGAGAGTAATTACCTGTGTTTTTTCATTATTTAATCATGCATTTTACATAAAAGTCCAACCTCCTCTTTCTAGCCTGAAACGTTTTCAATAATTTTCCCACCAACCCTTTGCCACAGAATCATTTGAACCTTTAATTAAATACCTCATGATTGAATTAATTTTCATGTTTCATGCTATGGAGAAATGATAATTTTCACAAACCTATGGTGATACATGCGATTTCCAAGTATGAGCATAACTCTAGAATCAATTTCTCTTTAGTGAAGTGTGACATAAAATTCAATTTGAGGTAGGTTGTGATTGGGCCATGGATTGATTAATGACATTGAACAAATTTTAATTATTGAAATGAAAGTGAGAGAGAATTATTATTCATATATGAGACATGATGGAATTGTATTTTTGATAAGATCATTGATATTTTCTCATTTTTTGATTGTTGTGTGGGTTTTGATTTGGATGTAAGATGATTGCCCAAGAGTGCAATGTTTAAGTGTGGAGGAGTGGTGAAGCTCACATTTTCATATATTTTATACTTTAAATAATTTTTTATAATACCAACATAGTGTTATTGAATGGGTAATTGTCACGTTTTTTGGTTTTAGTGTTACTTTGAGCCTAAATGTGGAAAATGACTAATTCTGGATTTTTGAAATATTTTTACATCAAGGGTATTTGGGTTATTTACTGAAAAATATAATTCTGGTTTTTCTGATTAAAATTTTGTTAGAATCCTTATTTTATTTCCTCCATTTTTTTCTTCTGGACTAGGAGCCGATTCAGACATCTAAAGGGACTAAAAATTCATTGAAGTTGGACATTTTTTCAGGCAGACAGTGTGGACCCCACAGCTGTAACGGAACTCCAAATTGGCTTACACATATCAAAATGAGGTGTTTCCACCTGGGATAAAACTAGGACATCAAGTACCGACTCTAAAACAAATTTAAAGGAGTTTGGAAGTCATTATGGAGGCCATTAAATGTCATACTTTTGGAGGAACCATCCTGGAAGCTTCATCCACAAACCAAAACCGATAATGAAAAATTCATAAATCCTTCATCCGGTTTCCAAATAAGCTGAACTTTTGAGAAGAGAAGGAAAATATATTTATGAACAACATTAATGCAGGATGAAATGCGTGAAGAGGTCATTAATGGGGTCTACAACACATCTACTTTTGGGGGATGAATTCTTCCTATAAAAGGAGGCCCTTGCCTTCTTCCAAAAGCATCCCATTCTCCATCCATTCCTTCAAGGCACTAAGGTGGAGATCTCTACCGAGGAAGCCTGACCACAAATCTTCCCCATTTAATTTTTATTTATTTCGTTTCCTTATTTTTCTTTTATTTTTCAATTGTAATTTATATTTCAAATAACTTAATGCATTGTTTTTATTGTTGTGTCCACCCATCCACCTTTTTTTCTTCCTCTCATCTTACCATCGTGAACTATAATACTCATGATCATGAGTAACTAATCCTAGGAATATCCCGAGGGATTAATCAGGTTCTTGAACCTAAGACCATGTTTTTAATATTATTTGTGTTAATTATAAGGATAATTTATGGTGGGTGTAATCCTCATTGTGGTTGTCTAAAGATTAACTTCTTATTCTACAACCATTTTCCCTCGATTGAGGAGGTGGATGGAGGGTGTGCATGGAGATTGCCAAGTAGAAATTTCATTCATAATCGGGGTAGACTAAGGTGTGCACACATATGATGGATTGTGTTCACTGAGAATATTTGAAACTGGCCAATGAAGGTGCTCGCTAAAAGTTCTCTCGGGAGAACATCCTTTCTTCCATAAATCCATTCTTTTTAGCATTGCATGGTAATTTATAATTGAATGTTAGTTTCCTATTAATTTTCATTTCAATTATTTTATTTCATAAAACCTAAAACAAAAAAAAATAATTACTTCTTAGGTGAATTATATTAAGTAGGTTAACGAACTGAGAAAGCTCCTCAAGTGAGACGACCCTAGTCAGCCACTGTACTGCACTAGGAAAATTAAATTGCTTTTTCCACACCCTACGACAGTTGTGTGTCACCTATCGATGCATAAAAGAGATATATAAAGTCAAATCTCTACCCATAATTTCTAGTCTAATGCATTCCTCATATAGAAAAACCAAAATAAATAATATGGCTTATCAAATATCTGTATTGAATAAAGATTATGAAATTATCAATATTTCCATAAATAATAAAATATATATTAAACTATAAACTATATGTAAAATGATAAATGGTTTAAGATATTTTAATATCCATGATAAATTAAATCGATAATATAGCCGAAAATAAATGTTCAATAATCATAGGAAATTGAATATTTAAAGAGGACTAACAAAAAAATAATTGAATGTGAATACTATCATTGGAAAAATCAATCAATAAGTATCAATATAAAGAATAAAGAGGGTATTTATAAAATATTACCCAAGTGGAGTAAATTAAAGGTTTTCTTAACATTGATGAATATAAATACTGTAAAAATATCTTTGAAAAACATTCTTGAGGCAAATATCCTTTTGTTTTAAAAAATCATTTTGAAAAATTTATTCTTTGAAAATCTCTTTTCAAAAAATTTCCTTTAAGAAGTAACTTTATTAACATGCAAAGGAATCATGAAATAAATTACAATGTGTAAATTTGAACTTTTCATACGAATTATATATAAAATTCATCTTTCATAGTTAAAATGATAGAAAAAATCCTTATTCAGAATGTGACAATAAGATTACTTTGAAAAAATAGGTAAAATAAAAAAGGGAAAATTTGTATTTACTAAATCATGTTAAAATAATTTTTGAAAACCCTTTTAGAAAATAGGGTTTTTAAAACAAAACTAGTTCTCTGATTAAAGAGAGAAATAATTTTTTTTCTTAAAAACACTTTCCAAATCATTTTTAGTACCAATCAGTAGGAAAATGGTACTATTACTTAATAATCATCAAGAATAATAAGATGAGGAAAATATTTAGGTATTAATTTATAGTGATCAAATAATTTCTACTGCTTGAAATTTAATTGCAATCAATCTTAAACAAAATGAGAATGTAAAGTAAAACCTTGAAAATATTATATTATTGGAGTGAGAATCAATAAATTTCGTAGATTATGTGTATCAACTTTAAATACACATATATAATAGAAAATACATCATTAGATAGTAAAATTCATTGTACACATGATCATATAATATTATCTATAATGAGGATGTAATATAACCCAATGAAATATAATTTAATTAGGAAATTATTTTCCACTTGGTAGCTTTTAACTAAAATCCCCTCCGATGATATAATTAAAATTGAAACTTAAAATATCATGAATAATGAATGAAGCATGATATTATATGACAAACTGGAAGTTTGTAAAACATATTTAATAAAAAAGGTGTATAAAAATAATGTGATTGTTTAAATATAATTTTAACGATCACAAAAATAACTGAGATTACAAATCTTATCATTAAAAATGTTCTTGAGGAGAATAATATATACACATTCCAAAGTGTCACATACCACATTAAAATATTTCAATCATAAACTCCATGAAAAAATATCATGAAATGAAACATATAATGTGATGTTAAAAAATAGGTTCATGATATAACATTTAAAATTATATTATATACACCATATAAAAGAAATAAAGAACATAACAACAAATAAGTCTTAATGGATTGTAAATTGAGAGAAAATCCCTTACATTGTGTAACCTTTTGGGTGAATGTTTTTTAAATTACGATATAATAAACCTATTTTATTTAACTATCTTCTATAGAAATATTTTAATTTTTATAATTTATTTTTTCACTTATTAACTTGTTTTATAAAACTACTTAATCAATTAAGATTGTGTTGGGTTATCTGGCGAAATATGGTTTATGTGTCAAAAATAACATTGGTATGTCAATTATGGTTATAGGATACAGTATACAACATATCCATAATAATAATATGAAATTATTATTATATTTTTTAAATAATTATAAATTTAAAACTATTCATTAAATATGGTTATGAAAAATGAATCAACGTTATAATCATAGAGATAGTAGGTCGTACATACGCATACGTAACATTCTCATTTTTCAATGATAGTAATGGAAAGAAGGAAATTAGAATTATATATTTAAAAAATGATAATTATATAATAAATACCATATTAATTAATCTTATATACTTATATATATAATTCTTTTGATGTAAATAGAATCAAATCACGTCGACGAGGCAGTAGTCGACATGTCCATGAATGGCGTTATCACATTTTCTGTGTGTGAAAGAGTAATAATGAAATTGATATATATTATATTTCCAGAAAGGTAATTATTTCATTTTTATAAAATATATTTTTTGTGTCACATTTTTTTAATTATAACCATACTTTATTCATTCCATGAATAGTGTGAATGAATCACATTCCTTTGAGGGGATGGTAGTCCACACATCCACAAACGATGTTATCGTATTTACACAAAATGGAAATTATAAGGTTATTTTTTTTAAAATAACATCATAAGAATAAAAAACTAAAAATTATCATATATCAAATATATTAATATTGTTTCCATCATAATTACCAAAAGAAGGTTTATTAAAGGACGAATGAATAATCATCGTTTTGTGAGGTGGTAGTTCTCTATTCACAAAAATAGTATGTTCATTATCCATTAGATGGGAGTGTGTGTATGTATAGTTTGAAATAATAACATAAAAATATGATTATATTTAGGATAATTTTTTAATATAATAATGTAATAAATATATTTTAGGCGGTGTATAATGAAAATAAAACTAAAGTGATTAAGGAAAGATGATGCCTCTTAATCAAGTAACTCCTTTTAGTTCGTACAAAATTCCTTCTTGGATTGATTTATCCCAAAGATAAGGATTAAAGGATCATCTTTAGTATATTTAGGATAAATTTTTTAAGATCTTGGTAATGAAAAGTGTATTTAGAGGTGTGTGGAAGTGGGAGAGTTTGTGGCCTTTTATAAGAGGGGAAAAGAAATCACATGGTATTTTTTAAAATAAGTTAGATGTACACACGTTTTTACAAAAAAAATCATAAAAATAAAGAAAATAATGGAAGTAAAATCAATGAATTAATTCCATAAATGGTTTTTTTTAAAGTGTTAAGGTCATTTTTTCCTATTATATAAAGGGTTTTTCCTTTATTAAGCTTGATTATACCTTAATAACTGTAATTAATTTTAATTACTTTCACTATTATTTATTTGTCAAAAACAATATCTAAATTTTAAAAAATTATAAATTATAATGTTTACAAATATTAAATCCATTTTTTCAAATTCAATTATATAAATGGGAAAAAAATAATTTAAATTTAATCCAACATACGGGATGATAATGCGGGTTTTTAATGTAAATATGTTTGAAGTTTTTCAATGTTTGTATAGTCAATATTAAATTGAAGTTGACTATAATGAACTAAAATTGACTAATTGAAAAAATATGATCTAATTAAACATAAATAATAATTTTTAATGAATTTTATCCTTATAAAATAATTAGACAGAAAATAAGCTTTGAACTAAAATTCACTATTTTTAACTATTCAATAAAAATTAAAATTAACAGAAAATTACTATAAATCCACCCAGACCTAATTTTTATTATTTTATTTAAAATATTAAGTTTATTTTTACATATAATATATAAAAAATTTCAAAAAACTTGAATTAAAATAGGTTCTCCATTAAAAGGTGGTAAAAGTGTCTTAACAAAAAATAGTATTTTATGCATAAAATTAGCTTGGTTCTTCTCTGAAGTATATAGAAACTATTGGATTGTTATCAAAAATAATATGTTGAATATAATATATATATATATATATATATTAAATTAGTACCACTCACTAATTTTAATTTATTTAATTTATAAGGATAAAATATCATTGTGATCATAAAAATAGTTTTCTATAAAATATTCTTTTTATATTAAATAGGTTCTTATATTAATTTCTAATTATTTTGTAACTAATAAATTAATATTATATATTTTTATGTGATATATTTTCCTATGTTATTTAATAATATTTATAATATCTAGATTATGTCTTATTATATTAAATAATAATATTTTAATAATATATTTATGTTCAGTAATACTCTGTCTTGCGTGTAACTAAATCAATTGAAGAAACTTTTTGTTTTGTTTTCCACATGATAACTCGGCATCAAGTTATTTTCAATATATAGAGTATATTTAATTTATTTAAAATGTTAACTATGTTATAAATCCTTGGGATATAATATTCCATTATGTTCGAGGTGTTGCATGTCACACATCCAATCGAATATGTGTTACTCTTTTAGAATGTCTGGGGTGTTACAAAAACATCCATTTTTTAATAAATGTGAAAATGCATTCTTATGTTATTCATTAATGGAATATCACTCATGATTCCCTAAATGATTTTTACCTCTCTGTGAGTATATGCCATCATGTTTTTCATTAATAAATAAAAGTTTGTGACTCCATAAAACCATTAGTATTAATCATAAATTTTAAGAAGCATTACACATATACATAGATAGTAATATTAAATGACAAAAACAAATATGAATTTCCTAATAATAGGTCAAGTTATCATAATCTCATGTTATGGGAATTACAATGGTTGTACACCATAAGAAATTATCTCATATTTCTTTGATTCTCCACCCCTGATAGCTTGTATCATTTGTGTCCCATCAAATGATATAGTACGACTATAAAACATAATTTTATGAATATTTATATACAACATATAAGTTTTCATAGAACAATTGAACTTCTATGACCTTTAATTTTAACAATTAACTTTACGACATCAACACAAACTATGTCATGTAGAATAAAAATCATGATGTAATAAGAACATTATATTAATATTCAAAAAAATTTAATCATAATGTATATAGAAGAATGTTTTAGGGAAATAACTCTAACAATAATTATTTTTAGATAGTGTGAACATAGAATTTTCAATAATTTTATTCATGGAAATATTTTAGTTACCTTTTTTCACTATGTTATTATATCTCAGAAAAAACCTTGAATTTTTTTTATTATTTTTAATTGTTTTTAATGGGACACATTGCAGATATGCTTCTAATTATTTCCATATTCTTATTATTTTGATCGAATATTTTTGACATGATGATTATTATTTTGCTCACCTGTGTACTAAATTTTATATGTGTCTCCTATTGTTTGATATTATTACTCCCCTTATATGAATTTTTTAGAATTCCATATCATTAATTTATATCCCCATTTGATTGCATGTATTAATAAGAGGTTAAAATACTATTGGAGGACTACACTGAAGGGTTTAAATAAAATTTAAATTTTTCAGTGTGTTATTTTAATGTGAACATAATTTTTAATGAAACTAAACCTATTGATTTATGGATTTTAAATATTATGTATAATTTTACAACAAAGGATTTAATAATTTAGTATGTGATGTATAGGTCACCGTATTTTATATTTGAATAAGGTACATTTAATTATTCAATTAGGATAAAAATAGAAAGGCCACTTTTTTTAACTTATGGGGTTCATGAATCAAGAATATTACACTGATTTAAAAATATAAATATATTGTTTATCCATGCCTTAATGATTATTTTAAAATCCTTTATATTTTAAAAAAATGGAGGAAGCATAGAAAAATTAATCCAAGGACCTATGTGAGGGAAAATACATTGATTATTTTAATTTAATTAATAATTAAATGAGTGATGGACTTTAAAATCTATTGTTGTTACTTAAGAACTTGTCATGGTTTATGAAAAATATCCTAAACCATGTTAATCTTCGGCCATTTTCCAGGAAGAATCATTTATCCATTGAGACCTTCCTGAAAATAGGTCCACCATTATATAGTGGATCAATTAATACACATATTATGGAATAGTGGGTCAACTCCCTGATATGTTATTTTCTATGATTCATTTTTCTGATTAATGTAATGTTAATATAATTTTATACCATTTAGAAATAGATCCCAATCAATTGTTGGATATGGTTATACTAGATACGCACAAGATGGGGGAATTGTGCATTTTTTCAATTTCTTCGAATGATTGTGTTTTTTCCTTTTATCTTTATATCAATGATTTAGTAATGGAAATATAAATAGCAATAGATGCATGATGTATCATGGTTTGGGTAATAGAAAGCCCCCAGTCCACCCCACCAATGCTCTACTCCATGAGCTTGGTGATTTTCAATTTTAAGTCCTCTTATCAACAAATTGTTCCACAACTAAGTACAGGCAGTTGAAACCATTACAAACATATGGAAAAACAGATCCTTATGGTTCATACACAGAACCAAAAACATGTCTTATAATGAGAAGCTGATCACTCAATATAAAAGAGTATTTTGTTCGTTGAAAATACTTTCCCAATTGTTCTTCACAATTGCAGTAGCACGCAATTGACAATAAGTAGATATTCATATTTAGAAATAAAGATCTTCATTTAAAATTAGTTCTGAGCCAATCCAATTGCAGTAGAACTTGAAATTTCGTTTTCAACATTAACATTATTTGATTCACAAAAATATATTAGATGTAGATCATTAAATCGTTAGTCGAGTTTCTTATTCTTCAGAAAATAGAGCCCTTTTTTTCTTTCGTAACAGAAGACATCTTTTCAATAATTCGTCCATTTTCCTTTTTTTGAAAACAAAATAATACAGGTATATATAGAATAAATATGAGTGTTCTTCTTTTAAATTTAGATCCATAAATGTCACCTTTATAATTGCGATATTCAAATGTGTGAATTGCAGAGTACTCATAACTCCCCCTAAAATTCAGCATGAAAATATCCTCTTAAATTGATCCTTTTGATTCACAAATAACCAGCTTTGAATCAGTCAAAGAAATACATTAAATTAGTTCATTTAATCTGGCTTCAAATTAGCTTGATGATCTGCATAAATAACATTTCTTAAATAATGTTGTAATTTAAACATCTGACGTCAAACATAGGGTTGAACTACATAGCACACATTCTCTGAATGTAAGGTTAACAACGTAAGGTTGATCTCAAATGATTCACTTAAACTCTCAAACATATGGTATGTAATCCGTACTTTTCAATAAATTGTACAGTTATTTATAAAAGTAAGGTTGATAAACCATAATTTAATTTTTAGCTTTAAAATATATGGTTGTTCACAAAAGTAAGGTTGAGGAACCATAATTTTAAGAATCAAACTTATCATTCCATACTTACGTAAATGATATTCTTCCATACATTGCATATTTCCCAAATGTAAGGTTCCTTCCAAACTTAAGGCACCTTCCAAACGTAAGGTTCCTTCCAAGTATAAGGTTCCTTCCAAATGTAAGGTTCCTTCCAAACATAGGGTTTCTTTAAAATTTAAGGTTCCATCCAAACATAAGGTTCCTTCCAAAAGAACTTTTCCATAATGTATGATTGATTTACCATTATTTTCTGATATCTCAAAGAGTAAACACCACATTTCATCCTCACGTTATGCTTCTCCTCTTAGGTAATGAACAATGTTTCCAGAACACAATAAAAATGATTTCCAAATACTTTAGAAATTAATTCTCGTTGTTCAAATACTTAAATATTTATTCCATAAATAAGAATGTAATGAATATTAAATTCCTAAAATGCACATAAAGTAAAATCATTATAATAACAAATAAGATTATTTGTGTGCAACAAAATCCGAGGTACAGTATTGTTCTAAAAAATCACCCCTTTTTTAAAATAATATTATGTATTGTTGAAAACAACACATGCTCAACAATCTCCCCCTTTTGATAATCACAAACCCATTAAATAACAAATGAAAATGACTTAAAAATTTAATTACATATATTTTTAATTACATATAGTTTTGAATTTTTCAAAGATAAATAAAATAATAGGTTTAACTTAATTTATCCCCCTTTAAAGATTAATATAATACCCATTTTGATTAATGATATTAAAGTAAAATTTTAAATAAAGTAAAATATAAAAAAAAATGTTTTGTTTATCCTAATTTCTCCCCCTTTTTTGATATCAAAAAAAATGATAGAAGAATGAATATAACACATTTTAATATAGCACTGAACATATGTAAATGTTTTTCTATACTTTTTATCAATATGTGAATCTGGATTACTAGATTTTTGATCATAGATAGTATAGTAAGAAAATTAAATCACCTGAAAATGAGATGAAAAGATATTTCATAGAATTATAAATTTAGTAATGAAAAACAATACGAATCAGGGTTGGATAAGAGAGTGAGATTTGGTTTATCTCCTATGAACTATTTCCTTGATCTTTGTTATCTATTCCCTCAATCTTCTCATCAATCCAAATCCCAAATGGATAAGTAGATCTATGCTTTCCCTAGACAAATGAATATGTTCAATCAGATTTACTCTGAAAAACTCATGAATTCTTTCTTCCTTATCCATAAAAAGAGTCAAATTTTCTGTGAACTGATTCAGCATAGTTTTAATTCATGGTTTACTGAAAGTCAACTGGGAAAATAGAAACTTATGATTATCTAATAGTACTAAAAAGGGAGCATTGTTGCACTGTATGTCCTATATTCTGGCATTCATATTCTCCATGACCACGAAAATAGCCTGAAATCTTCGAATTAAATTAGGTGAAGTTCCTGATGTACTGGCCTCACTGGTTCTGACAAATGCAAATTGTTTCTCCATGAAAGAGCTAAATTCCATTAAATTTGTCTTCATAATCATCTCTGATTTCAACTTTTCAACTTCATTAAACATGTCCTCTTAAAAAGTTTTTAATTCTTGTTTAGAAACAGTACATGCTTTCAGCCTTTGAAAATTTAAATGTTCCTTTTCTAATGCACTCTATAGAGCAGCATTCTTTATTTAAGTATCAGTCAATTTTCTATTCAATTCCTCCATATTTGTATTTAATGAATCAGAGGAACCCTATGCTTGATTCTTGTTTTCATCTTTAACATGTTGCAACAACACTAATAGAATGGATTGAGCATCTGATTTTTCATCATCCCCTCCCTGTACTGGTTTCTCAATAGATTTTTCATATGAGCCTTTCCCAGACTCATCCAAAAACATTATTATTCAATACCTCAGTTTGAATCTTAGAAGCATTCTCTTCCTAGTTTTCAAGTTTAAGAGGTTGCTTGTAATGATAATCATCTACATGTTATTCCTCTATCACTGGATTCTACAAAATAATTTGTTCTTGATCAACCTCTACTTGATCAATTCAAGTTTAAGCCACCGCTTCTCCTTCACGAGTCACTATCTCAGCTTATTTTTGAATTACTAGTTCTTCTTCAACTTCAGCTTCTCATACAAACTCATATCTTAAGAGATCATAAGATATTAAAACATTTGAAGTTATAGCAGGTTCATTAATAGGATTAAGACCCCTAGTCTTTTTGAACTAAATTACTTCCTGAATTCATTCTTCAGATACATCCATAGACTAAAACCTAAGTCTACATGATACAACACTGACTCTTGATTCTACTTTTCCTATCTTGGATTTTGTTTGTTTGACCTGATCACTTTCTTTATCATCTTCAGATCCAATAGGTAGTAGCTTCCCATTGATTGTGCTCTAGAAATATCCAATTTTTCCTAATGTACCATCATTGAAGGTGTTACTGTGGTGGCATCTCACCTGAGCATCCACCCATCTTACCATATCTGTGTTAAACAGAATTATCGAGATTAACCTTCCAAAAGTAAAAAAATTCATTATTTCCTCTGGTTGTCAACAGTAACTGAGTTACCTCACCATGTATCTCTAAATGTTCAATTTCATATCACTCATCAGAAAAAACCTTATATACATATATGGGTAAAGAATATTTTCCATCTCAGACATTCTAGGTGCAATACCAGTTTGCACAAAGATAACCAGTATCTTCTGATCAGGTTCTAAATCATTCAGAAACATCTTTTTTATATATGTAGTTCCAAACAAAAAGATATAATGTCTTCTGGATAATGCACATAATCACTAATATTCTTTAAATAAAAATGAAAAACTCACTCATTAGGGAAGGTAAGAATTCGAGAAATTTCTATAGATGAGATTGAAAAATCTTGACCCTCAATCATAGCAACAATTGAATCCTCATCAGTTCAAAGACTCAACTATAACGGCTTAAAGAAATGAAGAAGTTTTACCTCATATAGAAACTCCGTATAATCTCAATAAACTTCTACATTCTAAAAATATAGGTCTTTATTTAGCATTAGGTTCGTCTGATAAAGCCATTCCAGATCTATGAATTTTCCATGAAAAATTTTTCTCCCTGCCGAGCGCTACCGCTTCGCAGTGCTGGTCTCCGAATCATCAGTTTTTTTGGTATTGGGAATTTCTGTTGTAAATTTTTGAGTGTTCAAAAAGGATTAGGGTTTTGAAGGTTTAGGTTCGGGAGAGAAGAGAAGTAAATGTTTTCAAGGTCTCGAAGGAAAAAAATAAACAGGTTTAGAATTTGAAATGGTTTCTGACATCCTAGATTCTCATGTAATTATGTATATACTAATTATTTCATAATTTTAAACAAATTAAAATCGAATTCTAGAATAAGTAAAAAAAAATAAACAAAATTTTACAATTTGAAAAACACGTAACTAAACTATTTTTTTAAACAATTACTTAAAATTAAATAAACCTAACCCCCCCCCCCTAATAAAATCAAACCTTGTAGTGGGAAGTGGTTTAGTAAAAATATCAGCTAATTGAATTTTAGTACTTACAAATTCTATGAATATATATTTTTTAAGAACATGGCCTCTTAGAAAATGATATCTGATATCAATATGCTTAGTCATAGAATTATTAATAGAATTTTTTGAAATATTTATAGCACATTTATTATCACATAAAATCAGGGTATTATTAAAATTTATTCCAAAATCCATAAGAGTGTTTTTCATCTGCAAAACTATTGCACATCAACTTCTAGCAGATACATATTATACCTCGGAAATTGATAGGGCAACTGAGTGTTGTTTCTTACTAGACCATGATACTAAGGATTTTCCTAAAAAGGTACAGGTTCATGAGGTTCTATTTCTATCTAATCTATAACTCCCAATTTCCACATCTGAATATGAAATTAAATTAAAATCAGACGTTTTTGGATAATGTAGAGATTGAAAAACAATTCCTTTTAAATAACTAAAAACTCTATTAACTATATTTAAATGGGATTCTTTAGGATTTTATTGAAATATTTCATAAAGACATACTTAATACATTATATCCGGCCTACTAACAGTACGATATAATAAACTACCAATCATAACTCTATATAATTTGTTTTCAACTGATTTTCCAGTTTTATCCAAATTATGTTTTATATTAGTACACATAAGAGTTGTATATGTCTTGTTGTTTTCGAGTCCAAATTTCATTAGTAAATCAGTAATGTATTTTTTTGATTCAAAACATTTCCAAAATATTTTTGAAAAATTTGAAGTCCTAAAAAAATTATTTCTCCCATCATACTCATTTCAAAAAAATTTGCATTAATTTTAAAAACTCATGATGAAATGTTTTATTTGTTCAACTAAAGATTACATCATCAACATAAATTTTAACCAATAAAATATTAGAATTGATAGTTTTCTTAAATAGTGTTGGATATGCCATTCCAATAGTAAAATCATTTTTCAAAAGAAAAGAACTTAATCTTTCCTACCAAGCTCTAGGTGCTTGTCTAAGACCATAAAGATAATTAGTGCGTTTAAAAATAGAATATGGTTTTTGTGAGTTTCAAAACCAGGAGGTTTCTCAACATAAATATCCTCTAATAAATAACCATTTAAAAAGGAATACTTATAATCCATCTGAAATAATTTAATATTCATATGATATGCATTGGCTAAAAGGATTCTAATGGATTCTAATCTTGCTATAGGTGAAAAGGTCTCATCATAACATGTACCTTCTTCCGGTTTATATACTTTATCTACTAGTATTGCTTTATTTCTAGTTGTTATTCCTTGATCATCTTGTTTATTTATAGAGACCCATTTTGTTCCTACAATTGGGTAGTTCTAAGGTCTTTTAATTAAATTATAAACATCATTTCCATTGAACTAGTTTAGTTCATCTTGCATTGATATTATCCAACATTCATCAACTAAGGATTCTTCTATAGTTTTCGGTTTTTATTGGGATAGAATTTCAGAAAACTCAAAAAGATTTCCTTTGTTTCTTATAGTTTTTATTCTTGTGTCTAAGTCTCCCATTAGAGTTTCTAAAGGGTGATTGTTTAAGTTCTTCACTATCTAGGTAGTACACTTACAGCTTCTTCAGTGTCATGTTCTTCTGGACTGGATTGAATTTCATTTATATATTTTTCAAAATCATTTTTCTTAAGTTCTTAAGTCTCATGTTATCATTATATTCAGATTCATCAATTTGGTCTTTCCTTTTCTCAAGGGGATCAGATTCATCAAATTTCACATGAATTGATTCTTCAATAATCTGTGACTTTTTATTAACAAATCTCTATGCTTTGGAAATAGCCGAATATCCTAAGAAAATGTCTTCATCAGATTTTTGTATCAAACTTACATTGATTTTCCATGGTGTTTATGGTGTAAACATTGCATCCAAAAACTTTAAAGTATTTTACTTTAGGTTTTCTTTTATTCTATAGTTCATATGGTGTCATTTTTAAAATTGGTCTAATTAAAACTCTATTCATTATATAGTAGAATTCACTTACAGCTTCTACCCAAAAATAGGTAGGAAGACTGTATTAATATAGTATAGTCCTGACCATTTCTTTTATAGTATTATTTCTTCCTTCAACAATTACATTTTGTTGAGTCGTTCTTGGTGCGTAAATGGTGTGTTTAATACCCATAATTGAGGAAAAAGAATTGAATTCCAGATTCTCAAATTCACCACCATGATCAATTCTTAATGAAATTATTTTAATACCTTTTTCATTTTGAACAGCTTTACAGAAACATTCAAATACTGTAAAAGATTCATTTTTATATTTTAGAAAGAAAATCCAAGTAATTATAGAATATTTATCGACTAAAACACATCAATATAATTTACCATCCAAGCTTCCTACCCTTGAAGGTCTAATAAAATCCATATGGATAAGTTCTATAGGATTAGATGTAGCAATTTTGTTAACTGATTTCAAGGATGATTTGTGCTGCTTAACAAATTGACATGCATCAGAAATTCTATCACTATGAAAATTGAGATAGGAAAATAATAAACTAATTAATTATTAGACAAATTATGTAAAGCATGTATATTGCAATGTCTAAGTCATCTATGCAAGATCCAAGATTCATTTATCATAGCAGTTAATCAGTTTACTTTTTTTACACACGGAATTTAAATACATGGTATACACATTATCAGTTATGTGTGATCCAAAATTAAGAAATTTATCTTTGAAAACATAACAGCAGTTGTTAGAAAAATAAACAATATAACCATCATCACAAAGATGAGAGATAATTATCAGATTGTGTTTCAATCCTTGAACATAGAGTACTTTGTTGATTGAAACAGTTTTTTGGATCTCCAATTGTTCTAATGACAAAAATCTTGCCTTTGGCATCATCCCCAAATGAGACAAGACCACCATCCTTTCGTGTCAATGTTTTAAAATTAGATGAATTTCCACTCATATTCCTAGAGCATCCATTGTCCATATACCATATGGTCTTTTTTCTCTGGTTACCTACTTCCTGCAAAGGCAGATAAATAGTTTTTGTTGGTATCCATATTCTATTTGGTCCAGTTGTGTTAGCCATCAACGATTTGGGAATCCAGACATGCTTTGTTTTTATAAAATCAACATAATAATATATATTGTTTGTAAAAAGTCTTTCTTTATTGCACTTATATAAGGTTTCCTTAAATTAATATTCTTAGATAAATATCATTTTTCACCACAATAGTTACAAGTTTCATTTTTTGTACTTGGAACAATGATGTTCTTGTACAGTTTATGTTTTTCACCTTTACTGCCAATTCCATATATTTTATTTTTAATCACATTATTTACAAGAATTTCATTTAATGTATTGTCTCCTTTTATAAAAATAATAGCTGCACTTTTATATGTTTCTACATTAGTTTGTAATGTTTTTATTTTAGCTTCCTGATCAGTGTTGTTTGTATTTATTGAGTTATATTTTTCCAGTAATTCCTGATGTTGTTTTAGCAGAGTATCTCTCTCTCCTATAACAACATTATAAATATTGTTTAATGATTTGTGTTTCTTAAATAAAGAATCGTATTTTTCTTCAAACATGATGCATTAAGTTTCATGTTTATCATTTACAACATGATTCAAAATTAGAGTCATAAGAATAATATGATTTCACCTCATCAGTTTCTTCCATAAAGCACATATTGGATTTCAGATTTGATTCCTCCTTTTCTGAATCAGAATTTGATGAGTTGATGGAGTCTCCATATACAATCCATGTATCTTCCATTACCTTCTTCTCTTTCTGCTCATAATCATTTCTCTTGAATAATTTCTTTTTCTTCTCTTCTATTAGTTGTAGATAGTAAGGTCAAATATGACCCATAATCTTGCACTCATAGCATATGAAATCCTTTTTATCCTTTTTGAATGATTTTTTATATATTTTCATCATTCTATAAAACTTACAAATTCTCCGGCCATCTGAGCCAGTTCCACATCTTAATTAGATGAATCAGAACCTTTTGATTTCACCTTTATTTCTTTTTTTGTTAGCTTTATGCTTTTTCTTTGAGATGACACCACTAAGGTAGTGTCTTCTCTCTTGATTATAAAATTATGCTCAGTTTCTTCATCATGAATATTAGCTTCTTTCTTCATGAGGGTTCCAATTAACTCTCTCATTGTTAAATATTTTGCAGGTGTTGATTGTCTGATAGTAGTATAAATTCCATTCCATCGAGTTGGTAGTACTCTCAGTACATTCAAAGCATGATCAACATGTTTGATTGGGTCTCCCAAAGCAGTTATATTGTTGACAATCTCTGTTAATATTTCATTCATTTGGGTGATTATTTCTCATTAAAACATCCAAAATGTATCGAATTTCAGTTTTTCAATAGCATACCTCATCTTTCTAACATTGTAAGTTCCTTCATAAGCAACCTCAATTGTCTACCACTTTTCATATCTTGTTGGTCACTAAGATACTCTGTTAAACTCGTCTGGTCCTAGACCACATATGATTTCATTTATAGCCTTAGAATTCATGTCATAATCAGTTTCTATAGCTTCACTCAATGTTTCCGGTTTTACTATTACTTTATAAAGAGTCAATGTTTTTTAGTTGACTCTGTATCTGATGTTTTCAAATAGATTATCATTCTTGATTACAAGCATCCATAATTATCTCCCTTTAAGTATGGAGCTCTGAACATAGACATTACTTCTCTTGTATCAGCCATATTGATCTGAGTATAATACTTTTAAACATTTATCTTATTATAACATTAATAAGAGATCCACCTTTGATACCAATTGTAGGATCAGGTTATACTAGATACGCACAAGATGGGGGTGAATTTGGAATTTTCAAATTTCTTAGAATGATTTTGATTTGTCCTTTTACCTTTATATAAATTATCTAGTAGAGAAAATATAAACAACACAGGACGCACGATGTATTGTGGTTCGGGGAATTGAAATCCCCTAGACCACTCCACCAATGCTCTACTCCATAAGCTAAGTGATTTCCACTATCGGGTCCTCTTATCAAGAGACCATTCCACAACTAAGTATAGGTAGTTTACACCTTTAAAAACATCAGGCTAAAAATAACCTTCTAATGCATACACATAACCGAAAACATATCTTAGAACGAGAAGTTTATCACTCAATATAAAAGAGTATTTAGTTTGTTGAAAATATTTTCCCATTTGTTCATCGAAATTGCAATAGCATGCAATTGACAGTAGATGGATCTTCTTCTTCAGAAATAATGATCTTCGAGTAAAAGTAGTTCTAAGCCGATCTAGTTTTAGTAGATCTTGAAATGTCATTTGCAACATTAATAGTAGTTGGTTTACAAAAAAATAATTGATGTATATCAGTAAATATATAGTTGACTTTATTCTTCTTCAGAAAACATATCCCTTTTTTTATTTTGTAAAAACATATCTTCATTATAATAATTTGTCCCTTTTTATGAAAAAAATAATACATGTATATATAGAACAATGATGTGAATTCTCCTTTTAAATTTAGTTCTATAAAATTTGCCTTTAGAATCATGATATTCAAAAGTTATAATAGTAGAGATGTCGTAACTCCACAGAAAATTCGGCATGAAAAGCTCCTCTTAAATTGATGCTTTTGAATCAAAAATAACCGTCTTTGAATCAATCAAAGACTGGATTTAAATTCGGGCTTTTAATCTGGATTGGAATCATCCTGATAATCCACATAAATATTGTTGCTTTAATAAAGTCATAATTTAAAAATATGGCATCAAACATAGGGTTTAATTGCATAGAACACATTCTCTAAACTTAAAGTTCACAACGTAAGGCTGATCTCAAATGATTCTCTTCAACTCTGAAACTTAGGGTATATAATCCATACCTTTCAATCAAATGTATAGTTGTTCATAAAATTAAGGTTAATGAACCATACTTTAATTTTTATCTTTCAAACGTATGGTTGTTCATAAAAGTAAGGTTGATGAACCATACATTTAAGAAACAAGATTATCATTCAATACTTACGTAAATGATCTTCTTCCATACTTTTCTAATTTCCCAAATGTAAGTTTCCTTCCAAACGTAAGGTTCCTTCCAAATGTAAGGTTCCTTCCAAACGTAGGGTTCCTTCCTAACGTAAGGTTCCTTCCAAACCTACGGTTCCTTCCAAACGTACTTTGCCGATAACGTATGATTGTTTTACTATAATTTTCTGATATCTCATAGAGTAAACACCGCATTTCATCCTTACCCTATTCTTCTCAATGTAGGGAATGAACATTGTTTTCAGAACATGGTAAAAAATATTTCCAAATACTTTAGCAATTAATTCTCAATGTTCAAATACTTAAATATTTCTTTCAGAAGTTTGAATATAAATAATAATAAATTCATGAAATACACTTAAATTAAAATCATTTTAATAACAAATAGGGGTATTTGTGAGAATCAAAATCAGAGATATAGTATTGTTCTCAACAATCTCCCCCTTTTTAATAATACAATTATGTATTGTTGAAAACAACACTAACTCAACATCAATGATGTATACTAATCAAAATTATAAATTATAACGATGATGTTAAATTAA
Source organism: Viscum album (assembly GCA_963277665.1). NCBI lineage: Eukaryota > Viridiplantae > Streptophyta > Magnoliopsida > Santalales > Viscaceae > Viscum > Viscum album. The sequence continues at coordinate 1,988,038,050 of OY728121.1, read as the reverse complement.
TATACTAGGAAATATTTAAGAGAATGCTTCCTAATAAGTATTTTCCTCGTATCATTCATTCCAAATATTTAGAGATAATTTCTATAGCTTATGTAAAAAATGGAAGAATATGATACAACATTTGAGGGTAATTTTTCAAATCATTCAAGATACACCTTTGGTTTTATCATCAACTAGGATAAAAAATAAATATATTATTTACAGTTTTAAAGTCATATCTCATGAAATATATAGTTATCATAGTCATAGGGAGTTATGAGGAAGTAGTTTGACATGTTGTAAAAGTGCAGAATATGTTTAATGAATATCCCCATGGATATAGAAAAAATTAATAAAGGATTAATTTTCATAAATGAGGACCAAATGATTAGGGACATAGAGAAATAATGGTCCAAGTACTCGCATTTTAAATATGTAGAAATAAGAACTCGGGGAAATAACCTATTTGAACTGGTAAATTATTCATGTGTGAAAAACGTAATGAATGAAGCAAAAGAGTGTATAAAAAGAATCAATGGCCACACAAAACAATGGAGTACAGAAATATCTTCTCGAGATCAATCCTTGGTTCTGTTCTTAAATTTCAAGGAATATGATTGAAAATTCCCCAAACCAAGGGTATCCTAGAATAATCAAAATACACAAGCGCCTATGTCATGGGATAATATAAAATATTATTTCATCAGTATGCACAAGGTGGTGGAAAAAATTAATTTGGTGAATGGTTTGAAAATTAATCCCTTAAAAATTTCAATACTATTATTTAATTCTATCTCAACTCATTCAATAATTTCTTTTTTGTTTCATAGAAATATTAAATCACATCGTAGACTCTATAAAGTAGATATATTTCTAAAAACCCCTTCTGGTGAAATTTTGGAAACACAACTCTTTGACTCAAAAAAAATATTTTTTGTATGATTCTTCAATTAAATTTTATAATTTCTCCTTTTGTGGAATTCGATGATATACTAGGCAAGAAATAACTCTATTTATAAAATAATAATATCAATTTCAAGGAAAAGGAAATATATTTACACATCATGAACCATCATATGATCTTTTATAGATATAATATTGATTATGAATCTCCTTTATAAAATACATTAAAGGTATTGGTATTTATACATGGTTAAAAATCATATCATACTCAAATTTTTTATAGAAAATAAAATTTTATCCTTGAAGAAATTACCAATGTGAGGGATTATAATAATGTATACCATTATGTTTTTCATGTTCTTTCCCCATATCAAACTAAAAATTTATCAATATAACATATATAATGCGCAACACTAATATCGAAGTGGCCCTCTAGAATGGACCCAATAGAATTTTATAAATTAAAGAAGTGACTATAAGATAATTTGGAAAAGGGGTTAATATTACCTAGTGTTCTTCCATATAGTTTAAAATTTATCATTGTTATGAAAAATGAGGGGAACATATGGTTTTATATAGATTATTGATACGTCAAAAAGATCACTAGAAAGAACATTTATCCACTAATTTTATGACTAACTTAATATATCTTAATATGTATCAAAAGTGGATTTCAATTATAGATATCATAAACTAATGGTGAATATAAAGGATATTCAAAAGAAATATTTCTATATAAGATATGGGAATTATGAGTTCATTTTCATTCAATTTGAACTAAAAAATTCCTAATAATCATTATTGATATAATGAATTAAGTAATTAGAGACTAGCATGATAAATAGTTGAGGTGTATTTTTATTATATAATAACAATATCCAAGAGAAATGAATAACATGATGAACATATAATAATTGTGTTGAAATATTTAAGGAATTAGAACATGTACACAATGTTTTATAAATATGTATTTTTCATTTGAAATGTCTCATTATTGGGGAATTTAATCACAAGGGGAAAAAATTTCTTGGATCCTTAAATTAAAATGTAAATTCTACAATGTCGTAGACTAGTATGTCTTATTGATTTTCTTATTTTTCTTGAATTATATTTGTACTATATAGTCTTTGTGATAATCACTCAGAATTATCTTTCCCACTAACTAATTTTATATAAAATAGAGAGAATTATTTCTAGAATGATGGATGTGAATATATATTTATGGAACTACAGACGAGTCTAGTGTCTGCACATATAATAACAATAACATCTAGAGGAAAAGAATTTTTGAAATATATGGGCACTTAAAATAAGGATTAGGGTCATCTGTTCGTGTAATATGAATATATCAAAATTTAATAAGCATAAAAAATATTACCTGATTTGGGAAGCAGAGCATGATATCCTGATCTTCACATTAATTATTCAAAGTAATTAGCTTTATGGAGAGACGTGTGACATATATACGAGTTACAATTTTTTAAAGTATATATTCAAATAGAAGGTGTCAAATATGAATAAATGAATATGGTTGAGATTAATCATTGATAATGAATGATGAATACATTGTCATCCTGGTAATGTGAATAAGGTATTTGATTCACATAGAATAATTGAATTTGAAACTATATCCATGATTAGTATTGAGAAATAACCTTTCATCATGTATTTTCAAAGGATTGATTTAGAAATAATAATTTTAAGGAAGACATTTTACCATTCTCAAAATAATCTCTAATAAACATTCTATTAGAAAATAATGATAAAAAAAGAAATATTTTAATATTTAAAATAATGATTGAGGAACTAAGGAATGGAATATTCATGAATACAACATCAATAAAGTAATATAAATTTGTTTTGGAATTATACTTTATCTTACATAAACACCAGTATTGAAGTATGTGTTATTTTGATTATGCACGTAACTCATATTTCTACATCATTATAGTAAGTACTAAAACTAATAAAGATCATTGATTGAACATCTATAGGATTCCATGGAAAATGAGATTAATGTGTACACCTCAAAATGGTAAATATGTTACAATTTTAATACAAAGTGTTAAAATTCTTAGGGTATAAAGGAATATTTTCACATACGAACATGGAAATGGGAAAACATCTCCCTAAAAATTTTCTTAAGCATTTTAAATATATCTAAGTAAATAATACAATAATATTCATGGTTGATTGATTAACCAAGACTTCTGACTTCCTATACATTCAAGAATATTTACAACTAAATAAATATTCAATGATATATATCAATGAAGTGGTTTGAAAAAAATATGTAACATGTTCTAATCATATCTGATCAGGATTTAAGGATTGCATCTTCATTTTAGAAGATTCCTTAACATTCCATTAACATGTTGAATATTGGTATAATTAATCATCCCCAAATAGATGGTTAATCTGAAATGACCATTCAAACCCAAGAATTTATCTTTAATGAATTATTTGTGTAGTTTTAAGTATGTTTGGAAAAATATCGTTACTAGGCTGAGTTTTTTATCCCAAAGGTGAGTAGATGAATACTAAAGAAGGGATAAACTAATTATTTTATAAATATTATTGATTTTAATTCCACTATTTATATCTTGAATCTATAATTGGATTTAATCATATAGTGTAGGCGAAATTTAATGAAAATAAAGCTTAATAAAAATCAATGAATAGTGTTTCATTGTATAAAAACTCATAGTACACTCCAAAAACACTCTACACCATGAGCATAGCAATTTCCCTGATATTAGTCCTCCTCCTGTGGACTTCCCAGCTTGATTGAATGATTCTTTTACTTTTAGAAAGGATTTTACTAGGCCATATTTATATTTTACCAAGAACCTCAATAGCTTAGTACAATAAGATGACACCTCAAACATCATGATTGATTACAATTGGTCAATACACAACAAACCTGGGATGAGATGTAGACATTAATAAAACTCAATCACAAAATTCCCTCTATAAAGAATAGATTATAATGCTCATTATAATTCAACAATAGTAGAAAAATGATATTTGGTAATAATAAGTCCTTCTTATTCCTTCAAGTAGCTACAAGATAATATGAAATATATCATAGAGTTCTCCTTCTTCCAACTGAAGAATAAAATCCTTTTATATCAAATAGGATGACTTATTTCATTTTATATCTTCAATATGTGAGATAATAAATGATAAAATTATATTTTTAATTCTCTCATCATTGATATCGAAAAACAAATGTGAAAAAATACAAAAAATATTTTTCTTTTCCACAAATCCTTTCTAGTTCATAATCGGAATAGTCTTATCTCATCTCATTTTTTTTATCAGACAAAAAATATATATTCAATTATATTTTTTCTTATTCAAGATTTTATATATATTTTATATTTCCAAAAAATAGAAAACAAGAATCCATGTATTCTACAATAAATATAATGTTTTATTACTGAGAAAGAACCTTAAGAAACTTTATGTGAAAAATTATTGAATATTAAATCAATAAATATCTCCTCAAAACTTTCAGACTTGAAAACATCTCCTTTCCTAATAATCTACCCATTTATATAGTATGGTTTCCTAAAAAAAATTACCTTAAAACATCTCCTTGATTTTTTTATTTATACAAAGAGATTTTTTTAATGATAATGTAACACCATGAGTTTTTACGAAATATTTCAAAAAAAATATTAATTTCTTCCACGGAATTCATTATATACAACACATGGTTTTAACGAACCACGATATACTATTATTATTATTATTTAAACAAGAAAATTATAAACAAGATGTTAAATTTCACATTATGAATAGGAATAATTTAATTTTTCAAATTAAGTATATTGGTTATATGAAAATGAAACATATTAATAAGAAAGTACTAAATTTTTGGGAAAGAATTTATATGCTTAAAAAATACATTTTCCTCAAAAACAAAATATCTATATTGATTTTTGTGAATAAATAATAATTTTTTTTTGAAAAATTTTATAAACTTATTTAGAATAATTAAATTCATTTATATAATAAAAATATAAAAATTTTCTTTGGATGCTTTTTTAGGAATTTTCTAAAAATATTATGTTTATGATGAATTGTGAAAATACTAGTTTTAATTGAAAATTGCATTTTTTTTACAAAATTTATAAGGTTCGATCAATGAAAACTAAAATTAAATGTAGATAAACTATTTTATAATTAATACAATTTTTTTCATTTGAACCATTTTCATATTTAATCTTGACATAAAAACATTTTATGCTTTTGAAAATAATCTCTTTGGAAAACTGCATTTTCATCACATCTATGAGATTAATTTTAAATTTCATTTCTGAAATTATATTGAAGGAATTCAAAAAATGGATATAATTATTTAATTAGAATAATTAATAATGTATAATAATTTCAACATAATTTTTTGTCAAAATTAATATTAAAAGATACCAAAATATAATTATTGCAATTAAGGTAAAAATGTTTTTACCAGGGGGATACAATAAAATGATAAGTGGTGAATGACCTAAAAAGTATCAAAAAAACAACTATACGGTAATATTTAGACATTATAACCTCTATTCTTCTATAATTTCCCATTTTGGCCTTTTTTTGTGAACACCCTGGGTAGACATTATTATTTTCAAAAAATCCATGTCTGTCCTTTCCCCTGATTATAAAAGGTCAACCCCTCTCTTCTCCTCTTCACACTACGAAAAACAATTGGATCATCCAATAACATCGCAAATATATTACCCTATTAAATACCCAAATTATATTGGCATTGTTTTTATAAGGAATCCCTCCTACTAAGGCTTTGGGTATAATCTTAAAGAGGTTGTGTGAAGAAGAGGTAAAATTCTTAAACATGTGTTTTTGATTAATTTATTATTCGACCTCTTTAAAATATTCATGAAATATGATATTATAATAACACTATTATATTAAATATACATAGATTTTATTATATTATTGTAATTATCAACATTTATCTCATCTTCCATCAAATATTAAATAAAATAGTTGATCTTGTCTACGGTAGAATACTGCCTCGTGAACCAATCTTAGTCATTTTCTGTCACCACCTCTAATGGGTGGATAGAATGATTTATTTTTTTATAAAAAAAAATTATTACATTATTATACTTATGTAATTATAATATCACATATACATTATTACATTATATTCTTTGGTAATATTGTAATGTTGTTCGTGTGTACGATAGACTACCACTAGGCAAAGCGATGTGATTCATTTCTCACATACTCTATATGAGAAAGGTAATGAGGATAAATTTAATGAATATATGTCATATATAGTATATAAAATTTAATATTCTATGGTGAAATATTATTTTTCTTCCTTTAATTCCTTCTGTCATGAAAATGGAAACAGTTCTCATGCATACGTATGGCCTACGGTCTCCATGAACAGTGTAATTCATTTTCAATCACTAATTTTAATAGATTACTATTAATAAATATATACTAAATATATATTATATTTATATAAGGGATAAAACTTTTAAGATGATGGAATCATTATCAAAGTAAAATTATCAAAAATACCAAATAAAAACATAACTGAAAAACAAAGCAGTTATTATCCGAAATGTGATTTTGGAAACATATTATTAATAATCTGCTAATAAAATTTCATAAGTAAATAATATGTTATATGATATATATAATTATTATTTTTTAATAGATTTATATGATACCTGGATTTATTATATTTCATTTTCGAAATTGTATTAAGGAATTTGACACGTAAAGTAAGGGATGTTTATCTCAATTAGTCTTATTTGGGGAAAACATTTTATTATGCACCTATATCATTTTAGGAGGTATATATACTAACTATTTGACATTTAATAACATGAATTTATTAATTCTAATGATATTTTTATTTTAATCTAACATTATTATTTCTTGGGGCGTACAATTCAATGTTACCAAAGTGGTATGTGTTTTATGATAGAATCACATCGTATATCAGGATTGTTTTTATTTATGCTTCTTATTGATTATATATTACGATATATCTCCCAAAATATATATATATTTTATTATATGATATTTATGATATCAAAATAAATTTTTTACTTTAATTTTACTCTCTTTATGTACTTAAGGGTTCAAAAGAATGTTTTAATAAAAATCGACCATATTTCTATCATTGAATGAAAATCATTTTCTTCCATATCCATTTTCTTTAAAAAAATGTGTTAAATAATGTTTTTAATACTCTAAAATTCTTTTATACAATAATTTTATACCTTTTTATAATTTTTACAAAATGTTTGAAAAGTAATATCCATGTAATTTTCCTAACAAGTTCTGATTTTATTTTTCCAAAAATTTGAAAGGAATATTTATATTAATGTCTACAAAAGGAATAGAATTTCATGCCATCATGAAAAGATAATGTTTTAAATATTCTATTATAATTTCCAATGTATATTTTCAATGAAAATTATTTTTATTTTAATTTTAATTTTTTGTTTAAAAAAATTAATTTTTAAGGTGAAAAGTTTATTTTACCCAAGAAATGATCCAAGTGATATTTAAAAAACATTTTCTATCTATGATAATGTCCTCTGATGTAAATTATGCTTTACTTGGGATATGATCCAATTATTCTATCCTTACTATTTACCAATAAAGTTTATGTATATGATGAATATATTTTTATGAAACCCATTTTTTCCTTGGGTTTTTCTATGATGAAATTTTTATGAGACCCTTTTCATTTCGATGTTTATGATATGATGAATGATATATAATCATGTGGAACCGATATGTATGGATTATTTTATAGGTGGGACCTATATCCTCCTTCAATGAATTGGGTAATTATTAATGTTATATGAGATCAAATGGTACATGAGAGGCTATCCCATGCCCAAAAGTGAGTACATGGGAGGTTATCCCAAGACCAAAAAAGGGTAACTGAGAGTTTATATAATGACCAAATTATGGTACACACAAGTTTATCCCAAGAATAAAATGGGTTACATTGGATGATATACCATGCCCAAAGTAAGTACACCATTGTTTAGACTAATCCTAACGTGTTATTAATGTCATGGTTATTATCCATGACATACTATTTTATATTCTTATGTGAATTCCACAAATATATGTCTTATGAAAATGTTATGCTCTCATGGATTATGTACTTTTATTCCACTATGATTCAAGTGTTATGAATTTATATTATTTATTTGATGGCTCCAGTTTAGGATCTATGAAATGAAGGAAATGGTTTTGAAATTTTAATCCCATGTTCTCATACCCTTACTCTTTTGTTATTCTTATGTGACCATTGATATCTCCCTTGTTTACCATGACCAATAATTTGAGAACACCCTTTATTTTGTTTTCCTCAAATTTTTATGAAGATATTTATTTTGTATGATAATTCCAATAAAGTTTCTACAAGTGATGAAATTAGTGGGAGAAGATCCAGTTGTTTATATTTTCATGTATCTAAATGCATTAGGGCTAAATGATTAGGGTGAGAATTTATATTTTATGTAAGAAATATTTGTCCACTAAGATGTAATATTTATATATGATAATATAATGTATTTATAGTTCATATCAAAGTAATGTTTATTTAACCTTTGGAAACTAGGATGATAATAATTTACTGAGATCCCTAGGGATAAGTCTAAGGATAAATCTATGGATAATTCTATGTATAGGAAAATAGTTTGTAAAATTGGTGATGGATAGGGTGAGTTGCATCTGTGAAATTACACACTTCTATATATACTACAAGTGGACATGGTTCTATAATAGATGTAACTAGTGGTAATAACTATGAAAGAGACACATCAGGCGTAAATCATGAATAAGCTAGCACACAACTAATTTCATTAATACACACCTAATTATAAACTCTTAAGGTTTATTCTTTTGAAATCCCCAAACACATTACAAACCATTATTACATATCTTAATAATAACCATGAATAACCTAGGTTAGCCCTATGATGTCATTAATTGAAAAAGATGGTGTCATGATTTTGAAAAACTATAAATAAATTTTCATAATTATGTGGTTTCCCACTGTCCTTATTATGGATTACACTATTATTTTTTGTTTTAGTTAATTTCTGGGGGCTAAATAAACTGTGTTAATGCTGAATGCAGTGGACAATGTAATGATTTTTCTACTAAGTAACCAGATTTTATGGGAGGGAATAACATAATTTTGAGGGCTCCATGAGACAATTTCCACATTTTTTTAGTGGTTATTTTCATCAACTAGTTTTTATGAAATGGATCAGTACCATAGAAAAGATATTTTCTATTCCCCGGTGTTTTAAGCATGAAAAATTCATTTTTCAATCTATTATATTGAAGTATAAGGTAATAAATGGGGTAATATTATCAGGAATATGATGCAACAAGATGAAATTGAATCTATGGACTGGAATGAGTTGAAGATATTACTTTCCAATAATAACATTTTCTATATTATTCGTATGAAAATAGAGAAGCAGTTACATGGGCTAAAATCAAAGAAATATGAATATGTTGGCACTTGTTTGGAAAATTTTACAGGACTTGTGAGGTAAGAATCTATTATTATCATCCAACATGAATGTATGGTTGATAAATTATTCTGTATCTTAAAAACAAGTATTTGAAGGTCATTATCCACAAGGTACTTTTGGGCTATGAAGAAATCATTTGATATGATATCAAGGTGGAAATAGATATTGGTGTTACCTATCAATATAATGTTACTGATATGAATATAAAGATTGAATTAAAATTAAACACTAAAAAACATGGAGAGAAAAATATGATCTTACCTTATTTCTTTATGTGTGGAAGAAAACATTGAGGAAATTATATAAATGGGACTAATTAATTTTTTAATTATAGAAATTATGGTTATCAAGAACATCAATACTTAAGTGATGTTAATAAGTTATTTAATTATGACAAAATAGGGAATCCGAATAGAATGAACCACCCATAATCCAGTGCATCAAGGGAATGGACTTTTGGCATTATGTGAATGAAGTCCAAAATCCATGTTCAAATGAATATAATAAGACACAAAAATCTATAATTAAAAAAAAAATGTAAATATTATACAATAATAATATCTGAAGTGAATCATGATAATTACGACACACTTATCCACCACTCCATAGTTTAGAATTTTACATTGTTTTTTGTATGATTAAACCCAATAAAAATATTTTCCCCCCTTTAGTGAAATTTAATATGATTCTAAAAATTGATTTTCCCCCTCTATATGGATTATAGAATTTTGAAGTTTCATTTTCTATTAAATCAGTTCAATAATGATCCCAAGCTCCCAATAGAAATGTTTATGTCCAGGATAAGAGATTATTTAAAGAATAAATAGTTAATTATCTTTTTGAATCATATGCGTCTCCATTTAATATTTACATAATTTTTATGGAACCCATCATAGAATTATGGGTTTAGGTTATATCATATCATAAAAGTCATAAAAATCCCTTACAAGGTTTTATGTGATGTGATTTTATATTATAAAGGTTAATTTGAGTGACATTTATAGAAATACAACCCTTTGGTTTTGTATATGTTTTGGTGAAAACATTATTTATGGTGGAATAACTATTTTGGATATATAATTAAATGAGTTGGTAACCATTAGAGTTTTTCTTATCTTTTAGGTTGTGTTAATTATATTTTATTAAAATTTTGGATTGTTTTATGAAATATTTTAAAATATTTTTGTAAAAAGGATAACCCATAGGTCGGAAGACAACCAATCACATCTACAAAGTGAACGATGCTTAAAACCCAAACTGAAGGATGACAAGGGTATATCGCCGACCACGAGCCTACAAGAAAGAGTATTTTTGTAGTGATGACCTAAAGATTGATATCAATGAGTGGGTTTCCCGATTTTTGGTATATAAGTAAGTTAAGTTTAAAAGATAAAATTCTATTGGGATGCTACAACCATTATCCATAAAATAATTGAAATTGGAAAACATCACTATAAATTTTGTCATAGGACTCCAAAAAAACATCTAAATGGAATAATGATATATGGTTCATAGTCGATAAACATGAAAAGCTATCACACTTCATCACTATTAGAGAAGACTTCTCTCTTCATATGCTTACCATAATATAAATTAAGGAATTGGTAAGGTCACATAAAGTACCACACTCCATTTTATTTTATTGGGATTTTTAGTTTATGACAATTTTCTAAAAAACATTAGAAATATCTTGATATAAATTTTAGTTTTAGAACTACGCATCATTCTAAAACAAATGGTTAATGTAATGCCTCAATATTTATGAAATATTTTTTTCCAAATTAATTTATTCTTTCCCAAATTTTTCATAACAGGAAACACCAAGTTTATATTTCCTTAATATCAACATCAATTTTAGTTTTTATTATATACAAAACTGATTTTATCATTCCTTACATGAAACATCTAGTTTTAACAAAACACAACATACAATTAAAATATTTTTATTTAATATGGTTGTTATCAGCTATCCATTAGAATGTATGGTATGAATAGGATTAAATAAATGATAAAAATATATGATTTACACATGTATATAAAATTAATTATTTTTGAACCAATTAATAATAAATGAAAATAAAAACTGTTTAAAAATAATGGAAATTTTTCTCTTAAAAACTATTTTTATACACACAAAAAAAATATTTACCCCAATAAATTTATAAAATAATGTTTGGTGAATTATTTAAAAGAAATTTATATATGATATATTCAATAAGGTTTCAACAATAATCTTTTGTGTTTTTCAAAAAAGATATAGGAATAAATCTAATTGTACACATAAAATATTTTTTTTCCAAAAAAAAGGTTGTCACTTTTTGTAAACTTATTTTAATATTAAATGTTTTCCATTTTTTAATTTAATTGAAAAACTGAAATTTATTATTTTAATAATTATTCCAAAACTTTTTATGCATGAATTTTTTAGTATTTTCTAAGAAGTTAAATTTTTTGATGAGTAGAGAAAAATACTAAATGTTATTAAGAATTGTCATTTATTTTAATGAATTTAAAAACATCCAAAATTTATTAAAATTTGTTTAAAACTAAAATTTGTTTAATTATATATATATATATATATATTAATCCAATTTATTTCATTTTAATAAATTTTTTAATTAAATTTGATGTAAATTTTTTTAAATTTTGATCATTTTCACTCTTGAAAATGGTAAACTCATCTTCTCTGTGAGATTAATTTTAAATTAAATTTCTCAAATTATATAAATGTAATTTGGAAAAATATAATCTATATTTTTAATCAACAAAATTTATACTATATATTAAGACCAATATAATTTTTTACCATAATGAATAGTAAAAATAGTAAAAATTAATTACAGCGGTTAAGTTGGCAAGGAGTGTACCAAGGGTTAACCGTAAAGGATGAGGGATAAAATAACAAATAAAATTTTAAAAAACACATTTCATGGACATATATATATAATATAACCTATATTTTTTTATAATTTCTATTTTTCTACCCTTATGGAATGTGAAAGTTGTGGTATACTTTTTTCATTTCAAAACATACAAGTGTTCCACTCACCTAACATATAAAAGTCCACCCCCACTCCTCTCCACATCTATATCAAAAAAAATTGGTTAGTCCAATGACTACCCAAATAACATAATTAATTTCCTCCTGTAATCCTATAATTAAAATGATTTTTCATAAATCTATCTTAAGAAGCCTTTTGGTGAAAACCAAAAGAAGTTCTCCGAAGAAGTGTTAATGTCCCTTACCAAGCATTTCATTTTATTTAATACTTCATCTAATTAAATTATAATTAAAACATCATGATATAATAAAATAAGTATATTAATTTTACTAAGATCGTATTATTTTAAATTCACATTCTAAATCTATATCATATTCCATAAAATGGATTATGAAATCATCATTCATTTGTATAGAAGACTACCACCTCGCGAACTGATGTTATTTTTTCTATCACCACCTATAACAACTAGATATAATGACATATTAATTGTTTATAAAAGATAATAATGATAGTATTATGCTTATAGAATAATTATATCCCATATATCATCTTACATTCCATTTGATGAGAATACAATAACCACCCTCGTGTGTACGGTGGACTACCGCCTTGAGAAGTGATGTGATTCAATCACACATTATATATAAGGTAATAATATTGGTTTTAACCAAAAAAATATATTTATATGATAGAATAATTATTCATTAATTTTAATATATAATTTTTTTTGTTTATTTTAATCCATCAAGAAATGGAAACAGTGTTCATACGTACGCACGGCCTACCGTCTTCATGAACTATGTATTTCATTTTCATTATCTAAATTTTATGGACAACTATAAATAAATATATAATGAATATATATGATATTTATATAATTATTAAGTTTATATATATGATTAAATAATGATCTAATTATGATTACCAAAAAAAACATACATGAAAAAATAGTGAAATTATTACCCAAAACAAGATTTTACCAAGGAATTATCAATAAATGGGTAATAAAAGGTCATAAGTAAATCATATATGGTATGATATATATAAAAAAGTTTCGGTAATAGATTTATAATAAAATTATATTTATTATACCAGAGTTTTTAATGTGTATGAATGAATTTAATGGATTTCTAGTCTCTCTTTTATTTTTGAGAGAAATATACAAATTTACCGCTCATTTATTTTGTGTGGTGTATATAATTATTCATTTAAGTTTTATAAAATTAATCTCATTATTTTAATGACATTTAAATCTTCATTTGATGTTATAATTTATTGGTACTTATGATTCAAAATCTTACAAAATTTTTAAGGGACTTTTGTCTCACTTTTTACTTTAGTGGGGCCCAAGCCATATTCACTGTCTACTCATATTATATGGTGTATATACTATACATGAATGTTTTTTATTATTATTATCCTAAAAATTATTGATATTTAAATACCAATTTTAGGATCTCACTTTTTTGGTGATTACAATTTAATGTTACCAAAGTGTTAATGGTTTTATATTACAATCTCATTGTTTCTTAGGATTGTTTATATTTGTGCTTGCAATGCTGAAATCTTATGATCCAACTCTAAATAAAATAATTAATTTTATTATATTATATTTATGTCTTGAGAAAATATTCTTTCACTTTATTTCTCTCTCTTTTTGTTTTCAACATTCAAAAAATAATTATTTTAAAGTAAACCAACTTTATTTCTCTCTTTGGTCGAAAAACCATTTTTCTCTAAAATACATGTTATATAATAATGTTTTAAAACATATATTATAATTATCAAAAGGAATTATTAAATAAATTTCTAGCCATGTTTTACTTTTTTAAAATGTTATTTAAATGGATATTATTGTTTTTTACTAAAAAATGAATGTTTGGAATTTACTAAACAAGTGAAAGAAATGTTTTTTTAACAAGGATGAAATTTCCCACTATCATGACCACTAAATGATTTAAATAATATATTATATATATCAGTGTTTATTTTAAAATAATATAATTTACAGTATATTTTATAAATTTTTAGTTTTGAAAATTTATTATCAAATAAATTTTATTTTCCAGAATAAATTTTTAAATGATTTTTAAAATTCACATTGCAATATTTAAAAGATTATTTTCAAAGAAATGGATTTCTAAAATATTTTATAATATTTTTGTTTTAAAATTTTATTTTCAATGAAATGTTATTTTCATCATGAAATGTACCAAGTAATTTTTCAAAATAAGGTTCTTTCTATAATGACATTATTTGATGTAACTTATAATTTTGTGAGGATATGATCCATGGATATCATTCTTATTATTTCTCTAAATAGTTAATGGAATTATTAAATGATGTTTATGGAACCTATTTTTCATAAATGTGTTTGACCATGATAAAATTTTTATGAAACACAATTCTTTTTCCTTGGTTTATACTATTTTGAAAGGATTAAATTATTATTATTATAATTTCCTTTCTATAGGTTATACTAAGATGAAACATTTAGGAGCCCCATTTCATTTGATGGGTTCTAATATTTTGAATTTTTAATGATATTTTAGATCATGTATGTATGAATTTCATTTTTTTGCTAGTGGGACCTATACCTCCATCAGATGCATTGAGTAAATATGGATAGATAATGAGTAAAAATGTTATAAGTGAAACTAATTACATATTCATAATGTTTTGAATTAACATTATCACATGTTTATAATGTTATTACTATACTATATTACAAGTTCACAATGTTAATAATGAACCAGATTACATGTTCATAATGTTATGTGTGGATCTATATTTCATATCTATAAGTTTATAAATGGACCTAGAAACATGTCCATATGTTTATAAATGGGAATAATTTCATATAATTAATGAAATGAATAATCCAATTTGTTGTTTTTCTTGTTTACAGTGTTATAAACTTATGTGTATTCCACAAATCTACTTATTATGCTAATTTTATGTTCTCATGGATCGGGTTCTTTGATTAAATTTGGATTCATGTCTAATGAACTACCATCATTTAATCAATGAACCAAATTTTATGATCTATGATATGAATGGTATGGTTTTTAAATGTTAATATCATGTTATCATGTCCTTATGCTAATTTTATTAATATTTTATCATTGATATCTCACTTGCATATCCTTACCGATCATTTGAGATTACCCTCTCATATATTTATATTCTATAGGTTATAATGAAAGGAATTGTGTTTTATATATCTTCTAAGGGATCATCTTATAGTGAGCTTAGTTGGAGATGTCGTATCTCACTTATGAACCAATTTTTTTTATTTTCAAATTTACAATGATACTATATCAAAAAGAATTTGGTGTTGATAATTATATTTTTTTTAATTAATATTATACTATTAAGATATTATATTTATGTATGATAAGTTTCTGACACTAGATTTTGTATCATTATAATGGTTAGTTAACCTTTGGAAACTAGGATAAGAAACCATTATGAAGATCTCTAAGGATGTGATTCAGGATTAGTGTAAGAATGAGTCAGTGTATTGGAAAATGATTTAGATTTTTGGAAAAGGATAGTGTAGGTGGTTTATAAGAAATGATATCCATATCTCAGCAAAAAAGTTAAATTGGCTCTGGATGAAAGGTACCTAGGGGTAATAACTCTGAAAAGGTTGCAATGAGTAGTACTTCATCATCACCTTGTACATAATAATGGGTCTTTCTACACACCTGTATTGAAACTATTGAGTGATAGACTTTTGAAATTCACAAAATCCTTACAAAACATCATGAAGGTGTTAAATAATGACCATTAAAGACAAAATTTAAGCCTAAGGTAACATAGGTTTAAAAGGATCAAATATTTAGACATCATATATGTGATTTTTCATGACAATGTGGTTTCGCACTATGAATTTAGTTTCTTTCACTATGTTTTTTTTTGTTTTCTTCAATGGAGGGAACCATAAAAAACTAGATGAACGTTGAATGCGATAGAAAATGTGTTTATAAGAAAAAAAATGTGATGATGACTGGAGTAAAAGATATTTTGGTTATTAATAACCAATTATATCAATATATGATTAAAAACATTAACCATAACCAACTCTCACACTCACCAAAAAAGAAAATGATAGTGTTCTATGAGAATTTTGATAGTGGAGACCAAAGTAGAAAGAATATTATTTTTCCCATATTTCAAGAATATGGGAAGAATAAATGTAGGAAAAGTATCAATAAGATTAGAAGATTTTTTTATGTGTATATAAGGACAACAATTAAGAGATTTCCATGGAAAATGAAAATATAATTAATGTAATGGATGAGAATAATGGGTTCCCTAAGGCATCATCAATGGATATATGTTATAGATGTAAAAATTGTTGTAATTATAAAAATTGATATACTATGAGAGCATAAAAATAATATTATCAAGGTGGTACAAGTAAATATTTTCCAGTTTATAAGGAAGATAAAAGAAATGTCATATGAATGGAAGGGGGTATTAAAGATTAAGATGATGAAACCAAGTTAATGGTTTAAGAATGAAGTAGACTGATTTAATTTTTTCTGTTTTGGATTTCAATAATTATAAATCATATAAAGGATATTCAATATATGTTTTGATATGGAATTTTATGAAAGTGTTGAATGATTTTGATGACCTATAAAATTGATTTAATTTCATGGTGATATTTTTTAGAAAACAAGTGATTAATGGAAGATAAACCATAATATATTTTGTATTCTTTGTTGATGGTGATTTGATAAAGAGACGATATATATATAAGGAAAATTAGATAGTATTGATGAACTTCAAACTGAATAATTTTTTGTTGAAAAAGTGTTATATGTTATCATTGATGGAGTTTACATCATTTTGGGATTTATGTAATATATTTAATGAGCTATGGTTTTATTTAATGAATGTGGAATCATTAATGTTTTTATTGTGGTTTTATGGTAATTTTGGTTATAACCATTCTTTAGAAGAATATATAGACATTGTATTCCCATATTTGGTATATGACTATTAAGTGGTACATATTAATATTTGGTTGATTAATGTTGGGTTTATTTTGGTAAATTTAGTGATCTTATATCACAAACCAGGATGGGGTTTCATAAAAACTAACATGGGACATAGAACAAAATGCATTCCCAATTCCAGGAGCAAGTCAACTAGTTAATGGGTATAAATAATACACATTGGGAATTATTTCAACCATTTACATAACCATAAACAACCAGAAGGAATAAACATCAAAAAACTAAAAAACATAACCAATGAGGTACAAAATTTTTCAGAATCAATGATTTACAACATTAACCCAAAAAAAATACTAAATTATATTGGGAATAAAAAAACTATCTCCAAAACCACTATGAAATAAGAGGTTCATTGCACTCAGGACACCACCACCAGAACCTACAAGAATTGGAACTCTAGAAACTAGATCCACCATCACCAACATGATATGCCTTTCCTTTTCCGGGTTCATACATAAAAATGTCTACATACACCCAAAAGTTGTATGTTGGGTGTGAGCCAAATCCCAATAGGATACCACCAAAAAGTAATATTCCACGGTATAAAATTACCTGATTAATTAAATTGAACATTTTCATAAGATCACTTGAAACTCAATCAAGAATGTTTTTTTAGGAAACCATGTCAAAACCCGTCCCCCAGGGCCCATGCTGTGACTACCCCAAGCCTGGAATCCATAGGATATGGGTTAGAAACAACCACCGAAATGTGTATTCCCTAAAACGGGAAGGCGTTACTTTTAAAAACTGTAAACTCACACAAACCATGAACACCGTAAAAATACTAGAACAAGTAAACTATATATCAAACACAGTGTGTACAGAATGTAAAGGGATCGAAATACAAGAGCAACTAGAAAGTACAAATAAAAATAGAAAGTACATGTAAAAGTGAGAACAGCTCATGTGAACACTCACAGAGGATCCTACCTAAATGGTAGATACATCTCTCGAACGGTCGTCTCTGTGGATCACCTCGTCTAATGTCCACTTCTGAGTAGTCTCCAGTCCAGGTACCCTCTTCCTCAGTCAACACTGTCTATCATCTTCACCAGACACAATAAATTTGGAAAATTCTATTGGTTAACTCCACATTAAAAGGGTCGTTCAATGGGTCGGGTGGTCCCCACCAAAAAAATCAAATGAGAGGTTTCACAAAGAAAAATAAAATAAATATGTTTTATTTTATTTTTATTTGTTTAACACACCTACGAGAAGTCCAAAAACTACTTTTCACCCTCGACCTATTGCGGTCTAGGTGAAGTTATCCTTATGAGAATATCGGCGTTGCAAGTTCTATAGTGACCTCATATTTCAATTCCGAGCACCAGTTCAAAAGATAAAAAACTTGCTCTCACATTTACTGAACGTACCTAAAAGAAAAGTTCAAAAAAAATTTGGGCACATCGGTTATCTGAATCAAGTGACTTCGATTTTTGAGGACTCATAATAATTCCATTTAATTAAAAATATTACATAAAATAAAATATTGGTTTTTAGTTTCTCCCCACCTCAGTGATTTGCATCCCTGAAGGGTGTGACACCGAGAAAAAACCACATGTTTTGGTAAGTTAAAGGTTGTCCGACTCTTGGGGGATTTTAGATATTATTTATGGGATTTAAATGGATTTCAAATGGGGAATTAAATCTCCTTTATGTAAAAAGATATGTTATGGGAGCAGAAAAGTAGGGAACTGGGAAAGAACGAAGACCGCTCGGTGAGGACACGGTGCCACTGTCACGGTGCCACCGTCACGGTGTCACCCTTACGGTGCTACCGTCACGGTGTCATCCTCAGGGTACCATCCTCACGGTGCCACCCTCACGGTGCCACCCTCACAGTGGAGCCATGTTTTGACAATGTAATGGACCGGGTGGATCCGGGCCATAACATCAGATACCTTTCAATCTAATCTCACCCTCGAGAATCAAAACTAGACCTGAAGAAAAGAGGTGTTCCGAACAACCACCTCGAAATATACCTCTCAGGAGTGATCCTCATTGACATCTAGTAACACCTCTCCATCAAGTAACCATGAAACACTCTAGGGTCAAACTGTCCAGTCATATGGGATAGGGAGTTTCTTCCTCAATGTCATGATACTATCCGCTTTGGGTGGCACTGACTCACCCGCACGGGTTTAATCGCATTCACCTTAATGCATCTTGATTAGGGATCGGGTCCTACCCTCTGCATAGTTAGTACTCTCCACACACATCCACAGAATAAGGAAAAATGCATGTTCCATAGTTAACAAGGTAAAACGTTCCACCAAAAACAAGTACAAACAAAACAGAACAAAACTCAAAACATCTTTGGGTACTGGGAGCGCATCTATGTATCTCGTTCCCAGGTACTTTTGTCAAGCCTTCCATGCCTCTACAACACAAAAACCAAAATAATGGTCCATCCACAGAGCAGCTTCTCCTCAAGATCCTCGATCCTCACTAGTCATTCAACAAAAGTCACGTCATCCTCGATATCCAACATTCCCCAGTCGAGGACTTATGAATCGTCGGGTAGATATCGTCGGAGCTGAGACACATGGAACACATCATGCAGTATCAGTAGCGATGGTGGTAGTATTAGCTGATAATCCACTTTACTGACCCTCCGCAGCACTTCGAACGGTCTGAAGAACCTGGGAGAAAGCTTACTCCCCTGCAGAACCTTTGTTGCCAACGCCAAGGGGAGACCGTCAAGAACACGTGGTCCCCAACCTAAAACTCCAAGGGTATCCTTCTATTATCAGCTTATGACCTTTTCTTTTCATGGGATGCCTTCATCCTCTCCCGTATTATCTGAACCTTCTTCGTCGTGCTCTGCACCACCTCCGGGCCAAGAACACCTGCCTCCCCGACCTATGTCCAGCACACGGGTGAGTGACACGACCGCTCGTACAAAGCATCAAATAGAGCCATGCCAATGGTAGAGTAATAGCTATTGTTTTTGGAAAACTCTACTAGAGGCATGTTTCGTTCCCACGATCCCCTAGAGTCCAAAATACATGCTCGTAGAATATCATCCAATGTATGGATGGTGTGCTCTGTTTGTCCATCTGTCTGGGGGTGGAAAGCAGTTCTAAGACATAGCTGGGTGCCAAAAGCATACTGCAATCCCCTTCATACTTGTGAGGTAAACCGTGCATCCCTATCTGTGACTATGGATCTTGGGACTCCATGCAACCACACCACCTCATCCACGTACCTCTGTGCTAGGGAATCTACTGTACTTGACTCCTTGATTATCAGGATGTGGGATGATTTCATCAGTCAGTCCACCACTAACCAGATAACATCACAACCCCCTTGAACTCTAAGTAGTCCTGTGAAGAAATCCATTGATATTTCATCCCACTTCCACTCAGGGACATCTAATGGTTGTAACATACCCCCTTGGAAGCGGTGTTCTGCCTTCACCTACTGACACATGAGGAACTTTGCTAAAAACTCTGCCACTGCCCGCTTCACCCCAGGCCAACAGAACTGACCTCTAAAGCCCCGGTACATTTTGGAATCTTCTGGGTGTACTTCCAAGGGTGAGTTATGGAACTCACCAAGAACTCTCTCACGCATCATCTCCAGAACAAACAACTTCCCTCTAAAAAGCATTTGATCCTGACCATCCTTCTTCCACCCTTCCGGAGCATCGCCATGGTTAACCTGGTCACACATTACATCACTCTCTATGTCTCCCCACTGAGACTCATCCTCTTCCATTCAGAACTGCAAAGGGGCAGTGCCTTTAGATGATTCCAAGTCACTGTGGGACCTAAGAGGGTCCTGCAAAAACACAACGGTCAGCTGGTGTTTCATCTGGTCCTCCTCCCAGTGGCGTGGTCGGGTGTCGTTGCTCCATCGTGGCTGGCATAGCTGACGGTGGTATCCTGGTCCACTAGTGGCACAAATTCATGTCTCCACTCCACCACATGGTTGGACAAATTCTGGCAGCCACCCAACCCACCATGGCCGACGGGCCATAGCTTCTTCATCATCCATCAGCACAAATGCGCCACCCTTCCTTCTTTGCGGTTGGCCGGGTGTCGGCCTCCACCTTCTTTCGCGAGCCATTGTGGCTTCGTTCCAAGCCCAAAAATTATGTCGTTCACATAGTAATGATCCTTAGTTGAAGGGATCTATGTCCATATTTCAGGCTTTACAAAACATTTTGTTTCCAGCATCATTAAATATTTGACGTCAAAGAACACTTGAAGAACACGCGAAGAACAAAAGATAAATGGGGTGGGGTATTTGTGCAGGAGGATGGCCTTGTTTTTTTGGACATCATCGTTGTGGATCTATAACAATAAGAATAAAAAAATAGATTTAATCATAATTGAATTAAAACCACTACCTCGTACTCCCGTAAGAGCTGTCACGAGGAAGAATAAGAAGTTGATGTGATGCTGACATCGGAGTTCATCCCTCCCGCTAGATTTTTATGATTTGGGCTCAAGTTTCATCATCATTCTCAGATTCCCAAGGATTATCTTCATTAGATAGTGTTCTTCATTGAATAATATGATCCTCCAAAACCTCTCCCCAAAACGTCTCTCATTTTCCAACACTTATTTCCCCACAGGAAAATGATGCGGCAACATCATATGTTAAGTTGATTAATTAAACAATTAAATGTTGGATAATTAATTAAGTTTAATTTTGAAAAATAAATTGGGAGGACTCCATTGGTTATCTACTCATTAAAGGGGTATTTCAAGGTGTCGGGTGGTCCACACCAATAAATTCAAATGGGAGGTTTCAGAAAGAAAATTAAAATGAAGATGTTTTATTTTATTTTTATTCTTTTAAGACACCCATAGAAAGTCTAAAAAATAATTTTCACCCTCGACCTACTGCGGTTGAGGTGAAGGTCTCTTTATGAGAATATCAGTGTTGTGGGTTCTACAGTGTCCTCATATTTCATTTCCAAGAATCGGTTCAAAAGATAAAAAACCCGCTCTCATATTTGTTGAACTTACCTAAAAATAAGTTCAGAAATTTATTATGGGCACATCGGGCCTCTGAATCATGCGCCGTCAATTTTTGTGGACTCAAAATAATTCCATTTAATTAAAAAATTACATGGAAAAAATCTAGGACTTTAAATTCACCCCACCTTAGTGATGTGCATCCTTGAAGGGCGTAACACCGAGTAAAAACCATAGGTTTTGGTATGTTAAGGGTTTCCCGACTCTTGGGGGATTTTAGATATTATTTGTGGGATTTAAATGGAATTGAAAGGGGTCATTAAATCATCTTTACGTCAAAAGATATGTTTCGGGAGCAGAATAGTCGGGAACTTGGAAAGAACGAAGACCGCTCGGTGAGTACATGGTGCCACCGTCACGGTGCCACCGTCACAGTGCCACCCTTATAGAGCCACTGTCACGGTGTCACCGTCACGGTGCCAACCTCACGGTGCCACCATCACGGTGCCACCCTCACGGTTCCACCTTCACAGTTGTTCTTTGTTTTGACAAAGTAATGGACCAGGTGGGTTCGGGCCATTACATCAGATACCTCTAAAACTATTCTCACCCTCGAGATTCAAAACTAGACCTGAAGAAAAAAGGGGTCCTGAAAAACCACCTCGAAAGATACCTCTCAAGAGTGAACCTGATTGACATCTAGGAACACCTCTCCCTCAAGTATCCATGAAACACTCGAGGGGCAAACTATCCAGTAATATGGGTTAGGGATTTTCTTCCTCCATGTCAAGATACTATCCACTTTTTGTGGCACTAACTCGCCCGCACGGGTTTAATCGCATCAACCTTATTGCATCTTGATTAGGGATCAGGTCCTCCCCTACCCATACTTGGTACTCTTCACACACATCCACAGAATAAGGAAAACTTCACATTCCATAGTTAGAAAGGTAAATCATTCCATCACAAACAAGTATAAACAAAATAGAACAAAACTCAAAACAGCTCTGGGTACTGGCGCGCATCTGCGTCTCCCGTTCCCAGGTACATTCCTTGAGCCTGCCATACCTCCACAACACATGAACCAAATGAATGGTCCACTCATAGAGCACCTTCTCCTCATGATCCTTGATCCTCACTGGTATTTTAACAAAAGTAATTTCATCCTCAATAACCATCTTTCCCCAGTAAAGGACGTTTGAATCGTCGTGTAGATATCATCGGAGCCAAGACACTTGGAAGACATCATTGAGTCTCAGTAGTAGCAGTTGTAGTGCTAGCTAATAAGCCTGTTCACCGACCATACGCAGTAGTTTGAACGGTCCATCAAACCTGGGAGAAAGCTTACTCCCCCTCTCGAACCTCTGTATCCCACGCCGAGGGGAGACCTTTAAGAACACGTGGCCCCCGACCTTGAACTCAAAGGGTATTCTCCTATTATCAACATATGAATTTTTCCTGTCCTGGGCCGCCTTCATCCTCTCCCGTATAAGCTGAACCTTCTTCTTCCTGCTCTGCACCACCTCCGGGCCAAGAACACCTGCCTCCCCAACATCTGTCCAGCACCCGGGTGAGCAACACAGCCTCCCGTATAAAGCTTCGAACGGATCCATTACAATGGTAGATTGATAGCTATTGTTGTATGAAAACTCCACTAGAGGCAATTGTCATTCCCACGATCCCACAAAGTCTAGAATGCATGCTCGTAGCATATCCTCTCATGTTTGGATGGTGCGCTCTGTCTGTCCATCTGTCTGGGGGTGGAAAGCAGTGATAAGACCTAGTTAGGTTCCAAAAGCATGTTGTAATCCTCTCCAGACTCGTGAGGTAAATCGTGCCTCCCAATCTGAGACTATGGATCTCGGGACTCCATGAAACTACACCACCCCATCCACATACCTCTGTGCTAGGGAAACCACCATACTTGACTCCTTGATTTCTAGGAACTGGGCTGATTTCGTCAGTCAGTCCACCACTACCTAGATAGCATCAAAACCCTCTTGACCTCTAGGTACTCACGTGATAAAATCCATTGAGATTTCATCCCACTTCAACTCAGGGACATCTAAAGGTTGTAACATACCCCCTGGGATGTGGTGTTCAGCCTTCACCTGCTGACACATGAGGCACTTTTCTACGAACTCTGCCACTGCACACTTCACCCCAAGACACCAGAACTGACCTCTCAAGACCCAGTAAATTTTGGATACTAATGGGTGTACTTTCAGGGGTGAGTTGTGGAACTCACCAAGAAATCTCTCACTCATCATCTCTGGAACAAAAAACTTCCCTCTAAAAATCATCTGATTATGACCATCCTCCTTCCACCCTTCCAGAGCATCGTCATGGTTAACCTGGTCACACATTACTTAACTCTCTATGTCTCCCCACTAAGACTCCTCTACCGTCCTTAGGAGAGATGAATGCACTATCATCTAAAATAGACAACATATATCACTATCCTCCTTTACATCAAGGTGCAGGGTAGCTAACTCCTCCATCACCTTCCAAGAATCTACCGACTCTCGAACAACATCCTTATGCGACTTCCTGCTTAAGGTATCAGCCACCACATTCCCTTTTCCTAAGGTGTAGGGAATCTCAAATTCGTAGTCCTGAAGGAACTACATCCAAAATTGTTGTCGTAAGTTTAGGTCCTGCTGAGAGAATATATACTTCAACCTTTTGTGATCCTTGAAGACCACGAAGTGCTTCCCGATGAGGTAATGCCTCCACAACTTTGAAGCGAACATGACCGTTGTAAGCTCCAGATTGTGGGTGGCATAATTACGCTCATGGGGACGTAGTTTTCTAGACCCATAGGAGATCACCCTGTATCATTGCATCAGCACACACGTGAGGCCTTGTCCTGAAGCATCACCGAACTCCTCATACTCCGCCCCTTCTTCTAGAAACCTTAGCACTGGGGAACTTACCAAATTATCCATTAGATAGCTAAAGGATACCTCGCACTGCCCATCCCATATGAAAGCCTGGTCCTTCTTGATCAAAGCTGTCAAAGGTGCTGCAACTCGGGAGAAGTTGGGTACAAATCACCGGTAGTAACCTGCCAGTCCAATGAAACTACGAACCTCTACCACGTTCTTGGGTGCTGCCCAAGAAACAACTGCCTCAACCTTTGATGGGTCCACCATTATTCCATGCTCGAACACCACGTGCTGAATGAAGTGCACTTCTCACGTCCAGAACTTCCACTTGGACAATTTCCCATAGATTTGGTGCTATCGGAGGGCCTCTAAAACCATTATCAGGTGCTCAGCATTATCCTCCTCTGACCTTGAGTAGATCAGGATGTCATCAATAAACACAACTATGAACCAATCCAGGTATTCCCAGAATATTAAGTTCATGAGTCCCATGAACACAGCTAGTGTATTCGTAACACCGAACGACATGACTACAAACTCAAAGTGTATATACCTACATCTTAAGGTCGTCATTGATATGTCACCCTCCTTCTCCCTCAACTGGTGATATCCAGACTGCAGCTCGATCTTAGAGAACCAACCTAGTCCCCTCAACTAGTCAAAGAGACCGTCTATCCTTTGAAGAGGGTAGCGCTTCTTGACCATCACCTGATTCAGTCTACTGTAGTCTATGCACAGCCTTAGAACACCATCTGCCTTCTTTACAAACAAGACAGGAGCACCCATGGTGACGTACTTGGTCAAACAAAACACTTCTTCATCAGATCGTCAATCTGAATCCACAACTCCCGCAACTCAGAAGGTTCCATCTGGTAGGGATCCATAAAAATCGGATGGGCACCTGGTTTCAAGTGTATCCCGAACTCAGCATCACATCGAGGGGGTAGAGTCGCCACCTCTTTAGGGAAGACGTCCATAAACACACTGAAGATCCCTAGGAATTCCACCATTTCTGTATCAGCCGACTCCACTGAAAGTTCAGCTAACAAGGAAAGGTGGGGCTCCACTCACCGGTTACCTTCCTGGTATCCCCGCTCTCCGATGAAGGTAACACATCGGTTGCACAAATCTAAAAACATGATCCTTCCTCAGAAGAAGTCAATGACGGCACATACAGAGAATAGCCAGTCAATTCCTAGGATGAAATCGTATGGATGTATCTACAACATTAGAATATCCCTGATTGACTGAGGTGGCCCTATCATCATTCTACACCCTCAACAAAAATAAAACAAGTCAGTCTAAAATTCGACTGGTGTACTCAACACCCGGGGCACTGGAAGTCTCTCATCATCTAGAACTAGAGCATGGGCCAGACTGGGCGCAATAAAGGAGTGTAAATCTCCTATATCAAACAAGGCATAGGCAAGAGTACTAAACAAGTTGATCATGCCTCAAACGACTTTCAGCCCTGCTAGAGATGCTACCTCCACGGCATGTAACTTCCCAAGCCTAGCTCCCATGACCCTCGGCTATAGGCCACCTACCTGACCATGACCTATTCATGGTCCCTATGGAGCACCCTAAGGTCAGCCTCCTCCTGCGATGTCTGTCCTTGGAGGAGCAGGAGCTCACTATCCCTGCTGCTTCTACTGAAAGGACCTGGCTAGAAACAGATGCGGAAGGGGCGGGTGCTGCACTAGCCCACCCCCATTATACTGTACTCGGTCCGGGAACTATTTACGAAGGTTCCCATGGCTGCCACATATGAATTATCTCATTCTTGGGCTCGAAAGGAAAGGGTGATGACTGGGAGATCGGAACTGGAATTGCTGGGGCCTGCTCCCTACTGATCGAAACCTAGAGTGCCTTGATGCTATAGGCATGCTGCTGACGGCCTTCCCCTTCGACAAGCCAAACTAGATTCCCTCTTGTGATACATCTCCTAGTGTGTGCATACTATCCACCACTTCATCTTTCTTCTGTGCATCCATGTATGTTGGTAAGGTGAAGGGAGTAATAGCATACTGAAGAGAAGTTCAAGGTGCCTCCTCCAAAAGTCTCTCTCGGGACTCCACATCTTGAAAGAGGTTCGGAGCAAAGCAGAGGAGATCCTTGAACATGATCCCCAACTTTCTCACTGACATGCTCCCCTTCTAGAGGGAGAGTAGCTCCTATCTCTTCTCAGCCTTCATCTTGGAAGAGATGAATTCTGCCCAGAACTCCCTCTCGAAGTCAGCCCACGTAACCTCAGCATCCCTCTTCTCGATGAGGTAGAGTGTCCAACACTAACGCGCTGCTCCCCACATCTAGCTTATAGCCTGAGGAACCCAGTACTCCATCAGAGCCTGAATCAAGCTGAAAGCTATCGCCAGCTCCTCTAGCCAGCTTTCTGTCTCCATGTCCAAGGTACTGCCCTCGTACCTCCCAAGGGTCTATCACTGGAAGGCACGAAGCATCCTCTGCCACTGATCATCCCCCTCCTCTCAGTCATCCCTCTGCCGATCGGCCATGTCAACCTCCTGGGCCTCGATCACCCATACTACTAGTGTTCGTATCCCAGGTGCCATAGCTGCAAGGTAAAGAAGGAATGCCTAAGCCCGAGTATTCTAGAATATTGTTCTTAAATTTTATTAGACTTTTATTCATTTTAAATCCCCAAAATACCCATGAAACACGTGAACACAATTCATTATGATGTCTGTACCTTTCCTAGGGTCTCTAACCTGAAATCAGTGTAGCCTCACCTAGAAATTAGGTAAGCCTAGAGTCCTTGCATCAAATTATGGGGGTCCCTGAAATCCAGTGTCCTAACTGGTCTTCCCTGGCCTATTTCATGCACCAAGATTTTCCAACATGGTTGCCCTACCATACCATGCAATCCTTACAGTGCCTAACTTTGAACTTATTCCTATCTCTCAACCTCCTCCTCTAATACCATTCTGTCATGACCCGCCTTCACCAAGATGAGCGAAGGGATAGTAGGTTGTCGTACACTTCCTTCTTCAAGTAGAAGGAGAGATAATGACCCCTGATACCCTCCTTCAATAGCTCCCGGAGTGGTGACGAGCACCAAGGGTATAGAATCACACACAAAGATGGAAGTCATTTCCCTTTTTATTTATTAGGATCGGGAGATAAGATAGTAATTCCCAACAACACCAAAAGTGGAAGTACGGGTAAATCCAAAACAAACCATTCTCATATGCATGTTCCAAAATTAAATGATAAAAAAGTAAAAGAAATACCCAAAAAAGAAGTACCAAAAGAATGAAAAAAAACAACAACAACTGTCCCAACGTCTGAACTAGTATGAACCAGCACGATCCCTGAAGTCCTCTTGGAAACCTGAAAACAGTTTTATATTCGTTGGGTGGGCATACAAGTATACTCACTAGGGAAAACAAAAAGCTCTCATGCACAAGTGGGGAGGCATTCTAATGCACCATGAGAAAAGAGATAACTGAAACACCTAGCAAGGAAAACTGCCCACCCAAGCCTCACCAAGGCATGCTCCCCAAATAACTCAAGTCAAGAAATATAATAGTAATAACACCTCGATTTTTTGGTACCCCGCACCACTTCCCCACTGGTTATTGAAGACATCATATGCATATAACCTCTCCCGCCATTATCACCACAGTCCCACTTCCACACCCCGCCCGCACACACCGGGGCCAAAACCACATATCCCGCCCGAAAACACCTGGGGCACAAAAACCACGCATAACCATGCCTGCAAACACCTGGGCCAGAACAACTACTGGAACACCCGAAGACACCTAGGCCTCATTCTGAAGACACTTGGGAAACAGTCTGCCCGCACACACCTAGGCAATAACCACAACTACCCTGTCCGAAGAATCTTGGGATATAATGGATCTCAGGCCATCATATCATGCTCGATGAGTCATGGGATATTTGAGAAATGGATCAGAAAAGGAGCCAATAACCATCCACTCATAGAAGTGTTTGGAAAAAACACCCTCTCCCATGAAATGGGGGTGTTTAGCACTAGGTTCTCAACATGGGTGGGGAGAGAATAAGAAAAATAAGAACTAAAATTATATAATATATATAACAAGAACTCATCCCAACCTAGGAGTTCCAAAACCATCTTAAGCACAAACACCCTCATTACTATTCTTTCGCAAGAAACACCGAACCCACGACCATGTCACCACTCATCCCGGAAAGCAATTCCCCGTTGATCCCATTATTGTTTTCATGTTCATGTGATACCATTTAAGTAAATTTTTCACTACTGGTCAACTAACAGGCATAACCACAAGCCAGAGAAAGAGAAACACACAAACTGCAATTTACGAATTCTCACCCAGTTCTCTTGTAAAGTCACAACAATAAAGGGATCCATGAGATCCCTCAAAGTAATGGAACCAAACCAAGCCTTGAGATATAGGCCCACATAGATTCATATTCAAAACAAACAATCGTTCCACAACATAGGATCACATCCCCATCCACATCACCCCATAAGCATCAAACAAAACAACACACCTAATACCAGAACAGAATAGGGAAACTTCTAGGTTCAAGAACATCTTTCATTAGGTTCTTATTTCTGTTGGTTAACTGGGGTGACCACATAAGGATTGATGTTCACTGGGCATCCATTTAACTAACGGAGTTTAGGTGATTAACCAAGTTCTATGTTACAGTCATTTAATCATCATAGAAGACAGGGGTTCAATAGTGCACAAGGAAAGACCACCAACTGACTTGATTTTTAGTGAGCATAATCCCATACAGTACACAACATATAGAAATTATAAAAGAGTACAGTAGAATTGTCAAACTCATCCCATCATTCTTTAATAGTCTGTTTATTATCTTTGTTAAGGTTAGGTTTCATCAATTCCCACAGAAACAGTGGCGTACCCATCCCGCATGATACACAGTAAGGAGAGACGAAGGAAAATCCCTACCTGGTTGATCATGGATCGAAGTTCTTCTCCACGCGCTGAGAATTGGGGATGACTGACTTGTAGGGGAGGAACGTCGAGGACTCTAAGGGTGAGCAGAAAGGCTCCAGAAAAGTCTCACTACTTGCCTCGGGAAGGGGAACTCCAAATTCACAAAGAAGAAAAGGATACTATCCAAGAGGAATAAGAAATAATTTCTAGCTTGATATAATAATGAGATGTCATTGTTATGGGATATGGAATTTTGAACGGCTATAAAGTCGGATCGTGGTTTCACCAAATGTTTGGGTGGTTACACATGATGGAATTAATTGTCATTTAACAATTCTCCTTGGAGAGGTGGTCATAATTCTATGCGTTAAATATCTTTCTTTAAACATAAGAAAACGTGTAACAGGGGCGCATTTGGAAGGTACAGTGAAGGGCGTGACACCGAGGAAAAAACACACATTTTGGTAAGCTAAGGGTTGCCCGACTCTTGGGGGATTTCAGATATTATTTATGGGCTTTGAATTTTTTTGAAAGGGTGCATTAAATCATCTTTACATCAAAAGATATGTTGTGGGAGCTGAAAAGTCGGGAACTAGGAAACAACGAAGACCGCTCAATGAGGACAAGGTTCCACCGTCACGGTGTCACCCGTACGGTGCCACCCTCAGGGTTCCACCATCATAGTGGAGCCATGTTTTGACAATGTAATGGACCAGGTGGGTCCGGGCCATTACACGGTTGGCATCAGCTGCCCAACGGGTCGTGATATAGCTGGTACACCACCTGATGGTACAACAGTCTTAAGGGGGGCCGGAACCGAAGCCTCGTCTCTCGGTGTGCTTTCATCACGTACTCTAACAGGAACCTTGGATGGTTGTCTGTGTGGAGGTATCTTGAAAAGAAACAGGTGCGCCACAGTCATTAAGTTTACACGTGGTGATCTGACTCAAAGAGATCACAAAGAAAACTATTCAAAAACACATACGCTATCATTGTTTTCATGCACTGAGTCAGAAATCAGAATTCAGGGTCCTAGTTTATGGATACATCGGCCGCCGTACCTACACTGGATTCCCCAAAACCAATTACCACACTCATAACACATAACACTATTTCCACAAAGAAAATATCAAAGTCATTATTCTTCGGTATAACTGAACTCCTATAATACCAATTTGTCACGACCCTTCCCCTGAAGCCCATGTCGTGGCTACCCCATGCCCAGCTTCCAAAGGATAGGTGCTGGAGACAAGCATCGAAAGGCGTATTCCCTAATACGGTAAGGCATTTCCTTTAAAAGCTGTAAACTCACACAAACCAAGCATACAGCAAAAATGCATTCACAAGTTAACTATATAGAATAGAGGGTGTGTACAGAAAGTAAAGGGTTCGGAATACAAGCCCAACTTGAAAGTACAAGTAAAACTATAATGTACACGTAAATAATAGAATATATCTTGTGAACACTATCCAATGATCCTACCTGACGTGTACTTACATCTCCTGAATGGTTGTCTCTATAGATCACCTCATCTATGGTCTACCTCTGAGTAGTCTCCAGTCTAGGAACCCACATCCTCAGTCAGCATTGTCTATCATCTACACTAGACACAACAAGGTGTGGGCATAGCCCATGCAGGGGTGAGTATAACAATACTTAGTAGGGACACAAAGATGCCAAAGGTCTCTCATATCCACAAATGATAAATTGAAAAGCATGGAAACAATAATCAACCCTACATAGGTATATTCCCATACATATACCTAATTTATCAAGTTATACTCATCTCACACAGGAGGGCAGAATTCCACAAAGGTAATACCATGAAGATATTGTACCACTCAAGTACACCATGAGGATATAGTAACACACAGGTACACCATAAAGATATAAGACTCAGTTCACACAGGTATTAGTTATGTATAGAAGTGTAGATGATTAGTCATGAAGCTGGATCATATTATTATATCTAGAGGTACTACTACTGATTATACAAAGTCTGAACCACATCGGATCGATAGGTACTAACCCCCACTATGACCCACACAGGATCTGACTCATGCAGGATCGGTATACGCTGACCCACACAGGATCGCTGAGCGTAGACCCACATAGGTTATGACCCACTCAGGATCTGTATGAGCAGACCCACATAGGATCGCTGAGCACTGACCGACACAGGATCAGACCCACACAGGATCAGTAGGCATTGACCCAAAGAGGATCGTTGAGCGCTAACCCACAAAGTATTGATAGATACTAACCACTGCAATGACCCGCATAGGATCTGACCTGCCCAGAGTCGATATGTAACTAACCTCCGTATTATCTATTTCTAACCTCCACATCAATTCCATCCACTGGGTTCCTGCTCATAGCATGATTGGGAGAACAACTCCTCAAGAAATCGTTTGTGCCTCAACTACCCAGAAGTCCAACAAAGAAGTATCCCAAATGTATGTCACATAATAAGGGACCCAATGAAATAGAAGGCATGCAAATCGGATACACAGCCTGTAAGTTATTAGAGTTTCCTCTCCAAAGGCCCGGTTGTATTCAGGGATTGATCCAACCCAACCATACTATAACATTATCCAAAAATCAAGTGGAGTATATCAATAGTAGCGTTTCAAACCAAGGATTCCAGTTCCATAGACGGTTCATCAAACGGATGCATGAATCACATGTTATGGTCACAAAGGCGTAACTGGGTCCAGATGGGCCTGGGTCCTGTCTGACCCGATCAGACCGACCCGGCCCGATTCAGTCCGGTCTAGTTTACCAAGGCTGCAATGGGCCCAGCCTACTGGGTCGTAGTCTGTCTCGCCGCACGATGTGGGTGGCCTGGTGGCATGGTCCGCCTGAGCTGGCACCGAAGGGGTAGACGACCCCCTTCCATTCAGAACTAAAAAGGGGTAGCCCCATTAGGCATTGTCACGTTAACGTGGGACCCAATCGGGTCCCGAAGAAATGCAACGGTTGGCCGGTGTTCCGGTTGGTCTTCCTCCAAGTGGAACGGTCATGCACCTCCACTTCGTCATGTCCGGCATGGCCGACCGCTCTTCGGTTTCCGCCACGGCCCACGGTCGTAGCCTCCTCCTCCATCGGCGGTGTGGACACGTACCACCACCCTACCCTGCCGCGGCCGATGGGCTGCATCTTCCTCATAATCCAGCGGCGCAGATGTGCGCCACCCTTTTTTCCTCACGTTTGGTCGGGTGTCGACCGTCGTCTTCATCTGCGAGCCATTGTGGCTTCGTTCCATGCCCGAAAATTATTTCCTTTGCATAGTCATTATGCTAAGGTTGAGGGCTCTGCATCCATTTTTCATTCTCAGAAAAACATTGTGTTTCTAGCCTTATTAAATATTGGACATCGAATAATGCACGAAGAACAAAAGATAAATGGGGCAAGGTATATGTGTGTGATGATGGCCTAGTTTGTTTGTCCATCATCATTGTCAATCCAGAATTAGAAGAATCAACAAAAATAGAATTAATCATAATTAAATAAAAACCCCTACCTCATTTTCCCATAAGATATGTCGCAAGGAAGAAGAAGAAGTTGATGAGAAGGTGATGTTGGTGTTCATCGCTCCCACAAGATGTTTCCAATCTAGGCTCTAGCATCATCTTTGTTCTTCGTTTCCAGTGGATGCTCTTCATTTTAGAGTGTTCTTCATTGAAGAAGATGATCCTCCAAGAGCTCTCCCCAAAACTCCTATCCTTTTCCAATACAAATTTCCCCACAGGTAAATGATGACACAACTTAATATGTTAAATTTATTAATTAAACAATTAATGGTTGGTTCATTGATTATGTTGAAGTTGACACAATAAATTGGGAGGAGTCCATGGGTTAACTCCATAATAAAGAGGGAGCTCAAGGGGTCTGGTGGTCCCCACCACTAAATTCAAAAGAGAGTTTTTCCAAAGAAAAATAAAATAAAGATGATTTCTTTTATTTTTATTCATTTAACACACCGACGAAAAGTCCAAAAACTAACTTCCACCCTCGACCTACTACAGTCGAGGTGAATGTCTCCTTAAGAGATTAATGGCGCTACGTGTTCAATGGTGTCCTCATATTTCAATTCCGAGCACCTGTTCAAAAGATACAAAAACCCACTCACACATTTACTAAACATACATGAAAACATGTTCAGAAATTTATTTCGGGCACACCAGGCTTCAAAATCACGTGCCGTTAATTTTTTCAGAATCATAATATTTCCATTTAATTAGAAAAAATTACATGGAAGAAAAATCCGGGTCTTTAGAAACCATTTTAAAGTAAACACTTTTAAAGAAAAACATTTTATCAAAAGAAAATTTCTTTGAAAAATAAACATACACAAGGTCCACCACATACTAATGTCCAGCACTATATCACATAAGAATCAGTCATAAAAAATTTCACTTTGGGAAATTCTTAAAGGTAACAACCACCAGTGTGACCCTATAAACCTCATCCCTCAGTGATAATATCCTGAAACCAATACAAATAGCATTATCATGTGTGAGCCACTAGATGGGAATGCATCACATGTTCTAGTGGTATCCAAATCATAATCCAATACCAAGAATTTTCTATACATGATAAACTAGTTGGGATCCCATACCATGTTCTAGTGGGATTTGATCATATCACATGTTTTGTTAGTGTTGTAGGGTCGATCCAACTAGAAGAAATCAGACCACGGTCCCGCCAAATCAACTAGTGTACTTGTTCTAGTTGACTCGCCCTCATACCCATGATTCCTTTAGTTCTAAAATTCCATTTAACATATCACAAAAGTCAACACTTTCACAAACACATTCTAAAAATCACAAAAACATAAGAAAATCATCACATTCACAATCCACATTGATCTAAAGAAAAAAACTAACATGGAAACCACCATTTTCAATAAACAAAACTAATTTGATTTCACCCGCACACCAAAACCTTTTGGATTAAAATCTCACACCACATTCACAATTCAGAAATCCAATTTGGTATCAAGTCAAGAATTTTTAACAATAAATCCATCAATTTCCATAGGTAAAGTCTCTTTCAAATCCATTGGCACACCAAATTCATTTTAAAAGATATTTCACATCGCATTCACAATTCAAAAACCATATTTATATAGAAAAACAAATAATCTAGCAGGAATCAAAAGGAATTAATTTTTTAAAACCAACATTAAATGTACTCAATCCTCAAGTGCACATTGAATACATATTTCACATATTTAACATAGGGAATAAAACATATTAAAGAATCACCACGTCAAATCACACATAAAACCTAGGCATTTTTCTATATAAAATCAAATATCATCACATATAAATCTAAAAAACTTTTCAAAACATATTTTTTATGACTCAAACATTCAATAGAACACATTTATAACACCAAGAAAGTAATCTTAAATAATCTAATAATGTAAAATCATTTAACCACCTACCTAATTCTTCGAAAACTTTTTAAAACTATTTTGAATCCAAAAATACACCTCAAAGAGACCTTATAAAGGTAAGATCAAACAACAACTATGATGATTTCACCCAACAACACAAGATCGACCCCTCATTAGCTCAAACAGATTGTTAGAAAATGAAAAACCAAGAAAGAGGGAATAGGAACTGTACAATAATAGAGAAACACTATAAGAAGAATACAATGGAAGGAATCAATACAAATATGATGATTACATGATGAATCCAAACAAAAAACAAATCAAATAATGTTGCTCAAGAGGTCTAAGAAGGTGTGGAGGAAGCTGTCATGGTTGAAAACCCCTTAGGGTTCAAATTATAGGTGATTTAGGGATATATTTTATGAGGGTAGAAGAGAAAGTTTCCACTTTTTAGTGACCTAGATAGGTCTCATGGTTATCCCGCATGGTTTTTAATCCATTCTTCCCTCACTATCAAGGAGGAATGAAACAACCTGGTTTTCTGGGGGACGAAACATGCTCATGCGCCTAGCCGTGCAACCTAGACAGAAAAACTGTCACAAGTGCATGATTTCCTATGGGTTGGTTCACGATTTCCATTAGTCTCCCTCTAACCATGTGCCACCTACTTTCGAGCCCAAAAATTCCATTTTCTCACCAAAAACTCATGGAGAACCCAAGGGAAAATATAAGACCCCAAATAATCAAAGTAAGACCAAAAAAACACATGTTACAACTTCGTTATAAATATTGAATTTCTAAATAGTCATATGGTTAACTATTTAAGGAATTATTTATATTGGATTTTGGATTAGGTTTTGTAAATTAATTTATTACTTCCCCATATAAATATTTATTCATATTGTATAAATTCTATTAACTACTTTTTTATAGTGATAACTTGAGATAGAAGGAATGACGTATCATTCGATTATGGATCTTATAATCCATTAATGATCAGAAATAAAAAATTCATATTTATTTCTCAGATTAATAGATGAAGTGGAAATTTATTGAAGCATAACTGAAGGATAAAATTGTGATTATAATTTGATAAAAAGTTAATCCCTTAGTATTTTGGCCCCTTAGAAATTCTTGATCATCTCATGATGATAGACTATTGATTGTCCCTTCCACCTAACCTCTCTCAAGTCCAAGATGTGCTCTATGTATCTCTCCTAATAAAGTACATACTTGATCCTACCTACATAACAAACTTATAGGAAGTACCATTGGAGCATGATCCTTATTTTAGAGAACAAATGATTTAGTCACTAGATCTCATAGAGAGTGTCTTTCAAAAACTAACACACGCCTAGTCATAGTTTTTTGGAAAACCGTCATCTTGATTAATTTATATGGGAACCTAAGGATATTATGAGGAAGAATTAAACTCATTTTTTGGTACCAAAATGGTGAATTTATGGCGAGAAATTAATTTTATGGGGGTTAGAATGTAACACTATGATATTTTCTGAAATATTTTTTTCCAAATAAATTCAATATTTTTGATATTTTTCAACATTTGAAACATCGTGTTATGTTTTCATTATATGAAACACTGATATAATATTGTGTGATACCCAACATTGTGATTTATTTAAATGTGACATAATGTTAATGTACTATTATTTAATATGATAGTTGTCACCTAACCATTGGAATGGTGGGTATGAATATGATTAACAAAATAATAAAAAAAGATTTTTTGCACATGTATATAAGATAATTTTTTTGGTGACCAATTAATTAGAAATAAAAATAAAATCTATTTCAAAATAATTGAAATATTTTTTGAAAAATATATTTTTAAGCACACAAGAATGTATTCCCACAATAATTTAAAAGATATATCTTTAGGGAAATGGTTTTAATGATATTTTTCTATTATACATTCAATAATGTTTTTATCATTCATCTTGTTTTCTATACAATAGATTATAATAAGTCCAATTTTTTTATTAAAATTTGTAGTTTTATACAAATAATATTTGACTCATATTGCACACTTATTTTAAAATTATTTTATAACAAATTAAGAAATTGTTTTCATAAAATTAAATTAATTTTTTAAAAATCATGTAAAATTTATCGTAGGGTTAATTTTTTATAATTTTTTAGAAAATAAATTTTTTGATGACTGGTGATAAATACTGATTTTTATTAAGAATAGTCATTTTTATTAAAGAATTTAAAACATATAAATTATTTTAATATGGTTATAAAAATAATATTTCTTAAATTATATATATATTAATAATATTTGTGTCATTTGAATCAATTTATCATTTAATATTTATATGAAAACATTTTTAACTGTTGAACATTTTCTATTTGGAAAATATGTTTCTCATCCCCTCTATGGGATTAATTTTACAATAAAAGAATCTACTTAATTAAGAATAATTTTAAAAAATGAATTAAATATTTTTAATCACAATAATATATATTATATAATAAGTTTCACTTAATTTATCACCATAATTGATATTATAAATATTATTAATTAATTAGCACAGTTAAGGTGAAAATTGGTTTATCGAGGGTTAAACTAAAATTATATGGTGTAAAATGACCTTAAAACATATAAAAAATAATGTTATGGAAATATGTAGACATTATTACTTCTAAAGTTTCATAATGGGAATTTTTTATCTTTTTGTCTTGTGAAAAATGTTGGTACACAATTTCTTTTTCAGAAAATCAAAATTGTGCACCTCACCTCAATTATAAAATTCCACCTCCTTTTTTCTCATCTTCACACTTCCAAAAACCATTATTTCATCCAAGAACTTACCAAATAACTTCTTTAAGTTCATCCGTTCATCCTATGATCCTTATTTTTTTTATAAATCTAACCTATGAATCCTTTTGGTGTAAACCAAAAGAATTTGTACGACGAAGCAGTAACATCCCCAACCATGTGTTTTATTTTATTTATTTATCCACCTATTTAAATTATTATTAAATCATGATGATATAATAACCTAATTATTTTATATATAATTATATTTTATTATTTTAATTTAATAACCAAAATCCATCTCCACTTCCATCAAATGGGTTAAGAAATCATCATTCATGTGTACATGTGACTACCGCCTCGCGAATCAATGTCATTACTTTTTCAATACCTACCTCTCACGTATAGATATAATGATGGATTAAAAGTTTGTATTGGATATTTATTATATTATTATAATTTTTAAATAATTAGATCACATACAACTTCTTACATTCTATTATGTGGGAATATGATAACATCGCCCATGTGTTTGGTGAAATAATATCTCATGAAGTGATGTGATTCATTTAGACTTTACATAGAAGGTAATAAAGTTGGATTTATTAAAAATAAAAGATATATATTACATTAAAATTATTATTTAATGTTAATATATTATTTACAT
Source organism: Viscum album (assembly GCA_963277665.1). Classification (NCBI taxonomy): domain Eukaryota; kingdom Viridiplantae; phylum Streptophyta; class Magnoliopsida; order Santalales; family Viscaceae; genus Viscum; species Viscum album. Next base: position 1,987,998,974 of record OY728121.1, on the reverse strand, counting down.
TTCTTTTTTTCAATCCTTCAATAAAATCATCACAACTTTTATGTGTATCTAAAACCTATTTCCCCATGAACGATGTATTTCATTTTCCATCACTATCTTTTATGGACTGATATAAATGAATATATAATATATATAAATTATATTTAAATCATGGTTTACTTTATGGATATTATGGAACCCTGATAAAATTAATAGGAATGAAAATAAAAAATCAAAACAAACACAAAAAAACAAAGTAGTTACTACATGATACGTTATTTTAATAAGGCATTGTTAATAAATGGGTAATAATATATCATGAGTAAATAATATATGTAATGATATATAGATATATATATTTGGTAGAGTCCTAGAAGTTTAATATACATATATTTATTATATAGGAGGTTAAAATGTGTACGATGAAATTCAAGTCTTAAGGAAAGGGATTTCTAGTCTCTCTTTTATTTCTTGGAGACATATTTCAATTCATCACTCATTTCTTTTATATGGTTTATATACATCCCCTTTATGATTTTATATAATTAATATGATTCTATTCCTGATGTTTAAATTTTTATTAGATTTTATGTTTTATTATTTATTTCAATTCAAAAGATTACTAAAGCATTATAGGATTTTCTTCATACATTTTACTTCCGTGAGACACATGTATTATTCACCATCTATTTCATTTATATTGTGTATATAATATCCAGGAATTTATTTAATTATTATTACCATGATAATTAATGGGATTTATATATAAATTTTTGAATCTCACTTATACAGGGATTACAATTCAATGTTATTATAGTGGTAATCGTTTTAAGGTATAATCTCATCATTTCTCAAGATTGCTTTTGTTTATGCTTCTGATTATTAAATCATACGATCCATCTCTCAAGAAACTCATGAAATTTTGTATCCTCTAGTTAATTTATGATAAGAAAATTTTCCCATAATTTTCCTATTTTTACATACTCATGACTTATAAATAATGTTTTTTAAATTAAATCACCTTTATTTCACTCTTTCGTTAAAACACCTTTGTCTTCCATATACATGTTTTCCAAAAAAAATTAACTTTCTCCAAATGATTTTTTAAATTAATTTTAACCCATGTTTTAATTTTTTATAAATTTTTTAAAATAAATCTTCGTATCATTTTCCAAATAAAGACCATATATCTTTTAACAAAAATTCGAAATGAATCATTGTTTTAATGTTCACAGAATTTTCTACAATCATGGATATTCACTATTTTAAATCATATATTATATGATTCAAAGATTATTTTCAATGAAATTTATTTCAAAAATATGTTATAAATTATTATTTTTAAAATGTGATTTTCGAATAATGGTTATTTTCATCAAGAAATGCATTAAATTATTTTTAAACCTTTTTTATAAGATTTAAAAGTATATTTTTTTAAAAAAATATTTCTATAATATTTTATAATGTTTTAGTTTTAAAAAGTTATCTTTAAATAAATTTTATTTTCCTCAAGAAATGTTACATGTGATATTTCAAAATACTTTTCCATCTAAGATGATGTCCTTGTGCGTTACTTTTGATTTACTGTAGATATGATCCGAGGATATAATTATTATTATTTGTATAAATGGTTTATGTTATAATGAAAATATTTTTATGAAGCCCACTTCTCTTCCAAAGGTTAGACCATGATAAAATTATCATGACACCCTTCTATTTTTACATGGTTTATGCTATGATGAAATTATTAAATGCTTATAAAACTTGTTTATTTTCCATAGGTTATGCTATTATAAAATGTTTATGAAACACATTTATTTTCATGGATTCTAGTATGATAAATGTTTTATGATCCTATATAAAATGTTTGTATGATTTTAATTATATGATTGATGGGACCTATATATCACTATAATGAATTTGGTAAATATGGATAGATCATTTATAAATATGTTATACATGAACCTGATTAAATGTCCCCAATGTTATAAATGAACTTGATTAAATTATCACAATGTTATGCGTGAACCCTATTACATATTTACAAAGTCATGGTTGAACCTGATAACATGATCATAATATTATGGGTGGACCTATATTTCATATCTATAATTTTATGCATATACATTGGTTCATATCCATAAGTTTATGTAAGGGCCCGATTGCATGTCCATAATGAAGTGAGTGAACATTTTTCTGTTTTTACTTATTTATAATGTTATAAAATTATGTATAAGACACAAATTTACATTTGATGATAATGTTATGTTCTCATGGATCATTTTATTTGACTACATAATTATTATGTCGTACTAAATACCAAGATTCTTTACATGACTCAATTTTTTGATCTATGATATGAAAGGTATGGTTTCAAATGTTATTCTCATGTTCTCATACCATTATGCTCATGTTATTCTTCTATGATCATTGATACCTCCCTTTCATTCCCTTAATTAGCATATGAGATCACCCTTTCTTATGTTTCCTTTATAAAGGTTATGATAAAATGTATTGTGTATAATAATTCAATGAAGGGTTCTTTTTATGAATAACTTTGCTGAAGATGAAATAGAACACATACCAACCAATTGTTTATGTTTCCTTGTTTCCAAAGGCACTAGACCGGACAATTATAGCATGGATTGTAATGTTAGGTAATGAATATTTATCTATTAAAATGTAATATTTATTTATGAGAGTTTTGGGTATCAATAGCCAATTTGAGAGAAAAATTAAAAACATTGAGGATATATTGAGAGCATATTCTTTGGATTTCAAAGGTGTTTGGGATTAACGGCTTCCTTTAATTTAGTTTTATTACATAAATTTCATTCACACAAGATTTTAGATGGCTCCTTATAAATCCCTCTATTGGAATAAATTTATAATTCTAGTGTAATGAAATGATGTTTCATAAATATATATATTGGGACATGAGCTAGAAGAAGATATGGAATTAGAAGTTCACAACCATTCGGCAACACACAAGGGTAGCATATAGTTTGTAGAAATGATATTCTAGAAACCGTCATCATGATCTAGAATTATAAGTTAGTGAGAAATTGTTTTAATGAATTACTCCCTAGAAGAAGGTAATAGAATTCAGAATGAAGGGAAAACTAATTTCTAGGTATATCTTGTCGTTTGATATTCTAGATTGTATCAAGAAGATATCTTATAATTTGGAACTACCTCTCAATAGTTCATGATGTGTTCCATGTATCTCTCCTATGGAAGTACACAACTGATCAATATCATATACTAAACTCAGAAGACATATCGTTAGAGTGTGATCATTGTTATGATTACCAATTTGTGGATATTCTAGATTACATGGAGAAAGTAATAAAAACCAATACAAATCACCTATTCAATGTTGTATGTCAGAACCATCATCTTGTGGAAGCTACCAGGGAACCAAAGGATGTGATAAGGTAGAGATATCCTCATTTTTTTGCCTCATGGTGATGAATTTCAGTGGTTAAATTTATTCTAATGGAGTTATAATTTAACAAAATAGGTTTTTATGATTTTTTAAAATAAATTTAATTTCATCGACAGCTTGTGTTACAAGAAACGTTGAGTTTTAACAAACCATGATATACAATTAATATTGTTATTTAAAGATGAAAATTGTAACATGCACATAAAAATTGATGGTATGAATAAGAATAAGAATATTTAAAAAATTATGTATAATTTTTATATATAACCATAATATATTTATAATAAATTGCTAATTTTTTTGTAAGTTTTTTATATGCTTCAAGAATACCTTTTTAAATATAATAATTTTTATTTATTTTTGTGACCAAATAATATAATTATTTTTTCAACTTTAATAAAAATAAATTTAAATAATTAACTTAATTTTTTGAATCAATGAGTCAAAATTACATTGGGGGGAATTTTTGGGATTTTTTAGAAATGATTTATTATTTTATGAATAGTGATAAATACTGGTTTTTTTGAAAACTACCTTTTTGTTTAATGATATTATAACATTTTATTTTGATTTAAAATTGTCTTAAATTTTAAATTATATATATTATATTTCTAACAATCCAATTTTCGTATGGAATCAATTTTATATTGAATCTTGATATAAAATGTTTTTAAACTATTTAAAATTTTCTCTTTGGAAAACTGCTTTTTCATCAGGTCTCCAGGTTTATTTTTAAATTAAAAATTTTCAATTCAATGAATTTAATTTTTAAAAAAATAATAAATATTTGTAATAATCATATTTAAAATTATATAATAATTTCATCTTAGATTTTGAAAATAATTAATAGTGAAAATATTAAACTTTAATTATTGTGGTAAGGCATTAATCATGTCTATGGGGTCGTTAAACTAATTAAATACATTGTAAAATTGCCCAGAAACCATTCCATTACCATTTTTATAGAAATATTTCAAAATTATATCCTAAAAATTTTTATAATTATTAAATTTTTATTTTTTTTGGTTAAAATCATGGGTACACTTTATTATTTTTAAAAATTCACTATGCATCCTCTCCCCCCACTTATAAAAATCCACCCCCTCTCCTCTTCTCTTTTTACATAAATGTATTTTTTTTTGGAAAATGTCTACCAACATTTATTCTTTAATTTCCTACCCATATAATAGAGGAATTTTTTTTTATTATTAATCCCTACACATAAGGATTTAGGTCTAATCCTAAACTGGTTCTCTGAGAAAAAGTTAAAACTCTTAAATGTGTATTTTTTATTTATTTCTTCATCCATATCATATAAATATTATTAAACTATGATCTTATAAGAACATTAGTATATAGCATATAATAAGATGTTATTATCTTAATTTAATTACCTAAATCTATCTCATATTACATTATATTGGAAACAAAACCGTCGATCGTGTGTACGATAGGTTGCTACCTCATGAACTGATGTTATTAATTTTCCATCACCTCCTCTCACAGCTAGATATAATGATGGATTTAATGTTTAAGTGTGTCTATGTAACATCCCAGGTAAATAAAAATATAAAATTTTCATATTTACTAAAATTTTTGAATTAAATATTAGTTTTACTTTAATGGGATTCTTTGTTCGATGGCATACATGACATGCAACAATGGATTTATCGAAAATCTTATGTTGCCCACAAGGCTGAGTCACATTGAAAAAAATAAAAATAAAATTATATTATTATTTTAAATGGTATTTATTGCCTATCCATTGTATTGGTGCGAATGAACATAAATAACCATATTATGATTAAACATGTTTTTTAAATGTTTATACATTTAAAATTTAGAGACTTAAAATGAGAATGGATCCAATTTTAAGCATAAATACTCTAATATTTTTAAAAGGTAGTTTTACAACATTTTGTTAGAGAACCCATTTCAAATATAGGTTTTATCACTTTTATATGTTCTATTGGAAAAAAAAAAGTTCTTATTTTTATGAGGGACATTAAAATTTAATTTCGATAAATTTTTGGTATTTTTTTAAAAAAGTTCATTTTTTAATAAATAGTGAATAATAATTCATTTCAAGTCAAAACTACCTTTTCATATAATTTATTTATATAGTTATATTGTACTTTTAATTGGTTTTAAAGTTTAATTATATTATATTTTTAAAATTTATTCCAATTTTGGTCATTGGATGTAACTTCACTTTGAAATTGGACATAAACACGTATAAATATTTTGGTAGTTTTTACTTATTAAAAACACGCCTTCGGTTTTGACAAAGAGAATTAATATTAAATTAATTTCTGAAATTTATATGTTTTGAAATTATAAAATTGGATACCATGTTTGGAATAATTATTTCCAAATTGTGTTAATTGGTTCCTTTTATTTTTAGACATTATGAATATTTACATTAGTAAATATTTTATTTACCATGGATAAAGGGTAAATATGGTAAATAATGGTAAAAAATAAAATTATATTAATATTAAATTATCTCAAAACATGTCATAATCCTATTTTATGATATATTTCAGACTATTTGAATCCTTGGGTCGATTTTAGGACCCCATGAAGCCACTTGTTCGTGAAAATGACATTTAATTACATTAAATTTAATGTTAAGGAAAATATAACCTAGACATGTATATTTAACTAAAACAATTTTTATATTGGGTTATATAAGTGATATTTTCTACTATAAATAGTCATTATAAATATAAAAATATTTCCTACATTATTTTATTTAATTTATAATTTTATACATTAAATAAATAAATTTATTTAAGACACAATGATGATGTAGTGATTTCTTTATTAATTAATGATTTTAAAAAAATGAGATTATAAATATTAAAATAAATTTAATTTAAAAGATTTTATTCCATCCACTAATTTTACGGATGTTTATGACTTGTTATATTTGAACTAATAAAGGTTTTTATAAATAATAAAGTTGTTATGGGATTTTTAAAATTCATGATATGAATAGTATATAAAGTGACATAAATGAGTTTTTTAAACAAAAACTTTTTTAATAAATGATTTAATAGTCCTAAAAATCTAAGAATACGCCAAATGACTTATATAAGGTTTAAAATCTCATTAATGACCCAATTGAGGTTTCATTTTTATTTTATAGAAAATATAATAACCATATAGTATGAATAAGCAAGAAGACATTGTAAGAGTCAAATTAGATAACTAAGGGTTAAAGCTAAAAGATAAGGTTATATTTTTGACCTATACTAGTCTAAACCCTATTAGATAAATGTTTTTAAAACAAAAATCATCTTATTTTTAAAATAAATGTCTTTGGGACCATTTTAAACAGAAAAATCTTATTATAATAAAATAATACGTTCAATCTTTCCTAATGTGCCCCTCCTCTGTCTTATATAAGAGCATCACCTCTACCAATTTAATAACACCTATCATTCCCCATGTCTCATCCAACCTCTTCCCAAATAAGGTCCCAGCATCCCTCTATTACTTCTAGAAGACTTACCTTAGGTAGAAGGAAATTCAAGAAAGACTTTTGGCTCATATCAATGGGAGTTACCTGATTTTGAGGTAACGTCTTCTTCCAAGTTATTTTCTTTTATTTTCCTTCTCCAACCCAATAAAATCACTTTATTACATTATTTAATAAAAACACAATTATATTAAATATAACAGTATGTTGTTATGATATGTATTCTAACTACACTTCTACACACCTCCATCTAAAGGATACTAACATATTGTTTATGTGAACAGCGAACTACTACTTCACGAAACGACGATTCTTCGATTTTTCTCTGCAACCTCACATGGTGGAAATTATGATTAAAATGTACTTATATGTGATATATATCATATTTATATTGTCACTATTATTCTTTTTTTTCATTTTCATAATACCTTTATGGTTCTATAATGGGTAAATATGATAATTTCATTTCAGGAAGTGTGGACCACCACCCCCTCAATGTGATATGACTCATTCATGTTGTACATGGAATAAATAAAGAATGGAGTAAATGAACATATGTAATGTATATAAAATATTATATCATACTTAAATTATATTATAACTATGTATCATTTATTTTTCATTCATTTAAATATGAAAAATAAATGAAAATAGTGTTCCTACGTACATATGACTTACCATCTCCATGAAACGTGCATTTCATTTCTTATCTCCAACTTTTATTTAATATTATAAATACAGATATATATATATATATAGGATATATATGGTATATATTATATCTAAATAATGATTATATTCTATAGATAATGATTTTTCTACCACATGGACAATTTGTAATTATAACAAGTTCATTTTTGACTGAAGTACTAAATATCGACAAAACGAACTATATTAACTTAAATAATTATGATAAAAAGGAAAAAATTTATATAAAAGGAATAATAAACTTGAAAAGGGTTCTGAATAAAGTAAAAATTGACTTAATTTAATTATTTATGAATAACAATCAACTAATGGGAAAAGTTAGACTCAAGGTAAGAGACTTCGTCTAAATATCCTTTCATTGAGGCATATTTTGATTCATACATGACTTTATTTTATATAGTGTATAAACCCCTTTGAATTTTTATTTCATTAAAAATTAATCTTTTTTTATATGAAGCATTTTACTAAAATAAAAAAGTAATGTTTCTTTTTAACATATGTGGTGACAATGACCTTTCCACCAATGCGGGTATTATTTGATATTTGGAATCCTTAACAATCCATAGTGGTTTTGACAAAGAATATAAATACCATATACCCTTTTACATATTTTTGTATTGAAAATGGTTTTTAAAAATCATTTATTAGTTAAATATTCTTGAAATGTTATATTTTAATTGTAATCTTTCTTTTATGCTTGTTTTATGTGTAATGAATATGTTATGTTTCTTGGGAATTTCGTAGGTATATGGGTAGTTCTGTGAGAAACCAAGGGAGGGTGAGACCAAGATATATCTCTAATGCATTGGGTAACATGACGAAGGTAAACTATAATGTTTCTCTTTATAGATTTAGGTAATATACCGTGATGGGTATTTCCAACGTTACCCCCTATGTAGTTGTGAATTATATAGTGTATGTATGTTATGGTTATCAGAAGTTACCATTATGATTTATGATTTCTATGTGTTTTTTGTAAATATTGTGATTTAATGAGGTATGTAAAAGAGAATATGTTTTGTGACTGAAAATTATGATCTCGTTTATTTTTATGTATTGATGGGATAATGTTTTTTTTCTTATTTTATAACCCATACTGAGCTTTTTATGGTCATCCAAATTTATTAAAATACTTTTCAAAGGGTATAAGGAAGGGTAAGAGAAAGGAATAATTCAAGAAGATTTATATCATGAAAATAATTCTTGTGTTATTTTATGAGTAATATTTTTGTTTAAAAAATCGATAGATATGGTGTGTCTATATTGTAATTTTTGAGAAGTAATGTGATAGTTATGGCCTAATCCTCTAAATCACTAATCCTAAAAAGATCCTCAATGTCGAATTCTTTATTTAACTCAAGATTATGTATTGTTTAAGGATGGGTTATTATAATATATATTCATGTAGTATTATGAATTTTTAATTATAATATCATATTTACCTACTTAATTTCTATTCCATGAGAATATGATAACGTCACTAATGTGAATAGTTGACTACTGCCTCGGGAAGCGATGTGATTCATTTTTCACTTACTCTTTATATGGAAGGTGGTGAGGATAACATTAATTAATATATGTGATATATATGAAATAATAATGACTCTATTAGGTTTAAATTTTATTTATCTACCTTTCAATCCATCCGTCGATAAAATAGAAATAGTGTTCATGCTTACGTACGTCCTACCGTCTCTATTAATGGTGTATTTTATTTTTAATATCTATATTTTTTGTGTTAATTTAAATACATATATAATGAATATATATAATATTTATATAATATTTAATATTATGGAGACTATGAAACCGAGATCAAATTAAAATGATCCAAAATACAAAATCAAAACATACCTGAAAAATAAAGCTGTTATTGAACGGAATGTAATTTTAACTAGGAATTGTTAATAAACTAGTAATAAAAGGTCATAATTTATTCATATATGGTCTAATATATATAAATATGGTTCTATATTATAAATACAACTAACCCATATCTATTATATAGAATCTTCTAATGTGTTTGAAGGAATTCAAGACTTATGGTATGAGATGTTTTTATCAATTTGTCTTTTTGGGCACATACATTATGTTATTAATCTAGCATATTTTAAAATGAGTATATAAAGCCCCTTTGACTTGAAATAACCTGAATTTATTTATTTTCATGAAATTTTATGTTTTATTTAATGTTATTATTTCATGGGGATTATGATTCAATGGTACTAAAGTGGTAAGGTTTTTCCGAAGATGGTGTCTACGAGGTCCTCTACCAAAAATGGAAAAGGGAAGGAAGTAAACACAAAGAAGGGACAGAATAAGGCAGTGTCTAGGACATCTCTGTCTGAAAGGGAGTTATGTCTTAGGGAGCAATACATCAATATGCTCAACCAATATGCTCCATCTGAGTGGGAATCAGCAGATCCAGATGACTCGGATGGTGGTGATGATGGGGAATTTGATGTCTTTTGAGTGGTATTGTTGTTGGGGGTGATTTCTCTTTCTTTCCTATGTACTTTGTACTGCTTTTTTCTTTTTTTTTAATAAAATTGGGACCAGACATTCGGCCTGGGCCTGCATCTTTCTGGTAAAAAAATGTTTCAAAGAAAGTTTTTCCTACTCTAAAATAAATATTTAATGAAATTTTTTCACTTTTTTGACTTTTTAAAAAATGTTTTAAAATGAATCTTTATGTGTTCTTCTAAATAATGAAAATTTGAATTTTATGGAATATGTGAAAGGAATCTTTATTTTAATGTGTACTATATGAACAGAATTTACCAATATCATTGTCACTAAATTATTATAAGATTAATTTATAATTTTCAATGATAATTCTAAAATAAAATTATTATGAAAATTATTTAGGAATTTTATTAATAAAATTAATTTTTAATGTGAAAAGGGTATTTTCCTCTAGAAATGGTTCAAGTGATATTTCAAAATAATTTTCCATATAAGATGATATCCTTTGATGTTACATGTTATTTAATGGGAATATTATCCAATTATACCAATATTATTATTTCCCGAGATGTTTCATGTCTATGATGACAAGATGTTTATGGAACCCATTTCTTTTCCATTGGGTTTTCTATAATGAAATGTTTATGAAACCCATTTAATTTAATATGTTATAAAATGATGATTTTTTATGATATTATATCATATAAATGAATGGAATATGTGATGGGTGAGACTTATATATTCATCCAATATTATGGGTAATGATTAATGTTATATTAGCACAGAGGGTACATGGGAGGCTATCCAATGCCCGAAAAAGTGTATATAGGAGGTTATACCAAGCCTAATAGAGGGTACACATGAGGCTATCTCAAACGCGAAAGAGGATACAAGGGATTTCATCCCATGATCGAAAGAGGATACACTGTAGGTTATCCCAAACCCAAAGTTGGTACTCAGGTGGTTATCCCAAGCCTAACATGTTATGAATGTCTTGGTGGGTATCTTTGACATAATTGTTTCTATGATTATGTGTATGACACTAATCTATGTCTTATGCCAATGTTATACTATCGTGGATTATGTAATATGATTACTTTATTATTCATGTCTTACAAACTACCATGATTTATTTCATGAATCATGTTTATGAAATATGATATACAAGTTATAGTTTCCAAATGACAAGCTCACATTTTCATACCCTTATGCTCATGTGATTCTTATGTGATCATTGATATCTCCCTTATTAATACTTAATAATCATCTATGTTCACCTGTTTTTATGTTTTATTCCCCATGTTATGAAGAAAATTTTTTTGATTGATAATTCTATGAAGGGATCTAGATATGAATAAATTAATGAGAGAATAATTAGTTCACATATAAACTAGTTGTTATGTTTCTATGTTTCCAAATACTCTTGAACTAAAATATTTTAGAATGGATATTTATGTTATATAATGAATATTCATCTATTATGATGTAATATTTATTTATATTAATTTTGGGTCTTTATAGATAAATCATCTTTGATTGTTCCCATAATATTATTTATTGAAAACATCTCTATAAAAAGTATTTCACTTTAAAATATAACACCATGAAAAACATAGATATAGTCATGATTGAATAATTCATCTCTAAAATCTTTTGAAATTGTTCTCATTGGTTTATAATAATATCTAAAAGAGAACCAAATTTATAAACCAATTATAATAAATCATGTGATAATTTATCAGAATAAACCCATTTCTTAATCATAAAAACTACATATTAATATTAAATATGTTTATAACCGATTTTATGAGATTTCATATGATTTTACATGCCATAAAAGTAATTTAATGGTTGTTGTAGAATATTATAACAAATTATTTCCTCTATAATTTATGATATATATCTTCATACATTGAAAATATAATTTCAATATTATCCATAAAATATCATTCATTCTATTATTACTTCTATTTCATTATAGTGGAATATTTATGAATGAAAATGTGGTGGAGTACTATATATGTTGTTGGGGAGTTTTAGTGATAAACCATCATAAAATCCAATATGCATAAGTCAAAAATAAATTCACATAACCATTTTTCATGTATGTAGATAATCCAGGGAACCATATCCATGTAAGAAATTTTAAATATCCAAACGCACATAGATGAATCGACATAATGAAATAAACTAGGTAGAATAATTTTTTTCGTTGAATTTCATGTAGCCGAATGAATCACGACACTGATTGGAACCATATACTTGTATGTGCCTTACATCAAAACCATGTATGTGATTACTACACATAACTGATTCACATATTTTTTCATAGATGTATTCATATTCTACTTGTAGTCGATTCACATATCAAACTCAAAAATTACGAGTTTTTTTAAGTAGAAGATTGATTTCAAAAATTTCCTCACATATTCACTTTTACAGAAATAGCCAAAATATAAAAGGGTCTATTGTAAAAAAACCTTCAAATATAAAATGTGAGAAATTTTACAATTATTATAAAATAATTTAATTACAAATATAAACCATGAATAATATAAAATAACATATATAACAACAATTAATGGGTATATATAGATTGATTCAATGAATAAATAAATATATAAGAAAATCAAATAAATACAAAGTGATTTAATAATACAAACAAAAATAATAATGACAATGATCCACTCAACATTCTTCTCAATTTTGGTAATTAAAAAACTCAAACTCACCCTTCCACTTTTTGTAAGGATTAAAAAGTAAGATAATGAAGGGTATTTCAGTTTAAAATAAAAAATAGAATCTAAATTACATAATATATTTCTAAATAAATCGAACCATGAGAACAAGGATCATGTGAATAGATTTTACTCCTAATAGAAAAGATTAAATTTAATCACTAGTTTATTGAAACCACATTCTCCCACATTAAAATAAATTTAATTCATCACCCCAATAAATAATCATTAAATTGAACAAGAATTCTCCCTTTTCCAATAGATAATTATAAAAACATGCTTTCAAAGAATTAAAAATAATAAATAAATCATGCATCACAAAAATAAAAAATCAAGGTATTTAATGATTAATTTTTTAAACATAAACCCTGTAATTCTTCACAATATTTAAAAAACATGTTCAAAAAAATTATGAAATAATTAAAAAATAACCATAGAATCCCCCAACCCCTCATAATAGTTTATTCCTTTCATTGAATATATTTAAAAGTGAATTATTCTTTTCTTAAAAGTGACCATTAATCTTCAATGTTTACCCCCCATATATAAATCTTTGAACAAAAAGGATCTTTGAAACATATTAAAGATATTTAAATAATTTTATAACAATTTTTATAATCATCTATATATTAGTACATGAAATAAATAAAATAGTTTCATACATGTAGTCATAAAATAGTAGAACACCTGAAAATAATCCCAATATTATAACATTAATTACATTCTCACTAGAAAGATAAAAAATTAAAGATTAGCATATAAAAAATAAAATTAGATAAAACATTAAAATACATACATGTTTGCTATGAATTATGGTTTTTATACTAAACATAGTTTGGAAAGTTTAAACAATAAACCATATACACATATGGGTAGAGTAATTAAAGATAAAACATTTAAGATATTCTCTCCATACATAAAATAATTAATGCACTTCAATCATATTTAAATAATAAAATAGAAATTAAATGACACATGTTTTATAGTTATAGATTCTATAATTTCTAATTAATTATTGATCAAACACATTAATATTTTACATTGATGTATAGTGGAATAATCCTGTTGAAAATTAAACTCACGTTCTGTAACATTATAGTAGCATTTTATCAGGTATTCCCTTAACCTCATCGTGGGTTTCCCTTCCTTTGAGATTGAGATGATACCTATATTGGTTATGTTAGAGATTTTTATGGAAATTCATATTTAAGAAGATTTTTCTATAGGATGCATAAGGATTTCACACCACGTAACTAGGTTACACACCATGTAATTATTTTTGGGTATAAGCCATGAAAGTAGATTCACGTTGTCAAATATTACATGTTGAGAATGGTGTTTTCACATCATGAATGTTTTAAATAAAAGATTTTTAATTTGAAGGTGTATTTTTCTACCATGGATTTCACAGTTTCATTGTATATTAAATGTTTTGAAATTTCAGGCATCTTGTTTTAAAACACATGCACAACAGTTGTGTCTCAGTTCTTTTTTCCAGGATTCTTCACCCTCAATGTAGATCTCTCCCCAAGCATTTTTTGAGAAGGTTTGATCTATCTAAATCCATTTGTTCAGTGTTAGATCTCTACTACAGTGGTGGTGAATCTCTCCTAGTATGTGATCTTTCCACTTTTTCATTGTAGGTGATCATAGTAGAGCCCTATAATTTTGGTATCAGATCTATTGATCTATGTTGGATGTTTCTTCTTTTCTTATTCTAGATCTATTGTGGGATATTGTTTTGGAAGCCATTTCTTGGTTATTTATGGTGTGGTAGACATCTATTCATTAGGTATGTGGTGTTTTACTTTTATTTCGACCATGTATTTTCAAAATTAGATCAATCCAAATATTTTGGGATTTGATCCTAGGTCCTTCATTGATTTTGTTGGGTTTTATTGATTTTGGATTCCATTACAGGCATGTGCAACTCGAGTTTTGAGGTAGATGGTTTCGTCTCTACCCTTTGATAATGGATCTTGTTTTTCTTACAAATAGATTCATAATGAAATATTGGAATGATTTTTTTGTGGTAGTTGATAATATTTTTCAAGGAAAAATGGATTTTCGAATTATTTTTATAATCATAATGGAAACTTTTTATTTCTAAATAATTGAAATGATTTATTAAATGGTTTTGAAATTGTATTAAATTCATTGAAATTAATTGGTAAAAAGGACATGGGTTACCTTGGGTACTTAGGTGGAAGGTGTAACTTAGGTCCATCTCCCATTGTTTTGTGATTATCAAGGAGGATTGTCTTGGTGCTCTCCTATATTTCCTAGCTCCATTATTCTAGTGGACTTATATTTAAATTGTTGGGGGAGTATAATAAAGGTGTATTTCTCTTCTTCCTAGGCATGTTGTTCTAGGAACTAGTTTATGCAAATAATTATTATGGAACATGTAGTCTACATCCTAGACCTATAGTATTCCTTCGGGTTGTGATACCTGTGAATTAGTTTTTTATTTCTTGGATTTCTGAGTTAGACTTGATATGCAAGTTTATGCTCATGAAAAAAAGATATGGAAATGTGATTTGAAATTGATATTATTTCCTATGATTGTAACTTTGGAAAAAGGGAATTATTTACCATTTTTTCTTTAATACTACCTAATTACTTATCATGCCATGTTTTTTACATAAAATGAGTATCCAAGAATTGTTATACAGGGTCTTGTTGTGTAACACATGAGTGGGACCCTACTGAGCCTATTAGCACACACCTTATTCACCAATTCAGTGGTGTATAGACCTTTATTTGAAATCCAATATAGGGAATTTCAAGGATCCATATTTAGGTGTAAATTTTTATGTTATCCAGTTGGGTAGTTAGTGGTTAGATGGTTGGAGTTTGTCCACACAATCATTTGGAGTAGCAATTTTGTTTGGGTCATTTGTTGTTAGACTTGTCCGTTGGAGTTTCTAGATACTTTTTTTTTGACTATTTTCATTTTCTTTCTTATATTTATGGGATACATAACTTTTTTTATTCCTCTTTTGTTTTGTTTAGTACAAATATTCCATGTGGTTGTTCAGGTTGAGGAAAACCGTTCACTTTGGGTCATTTTTTCGATGCATGGGTGGTTTTTTCCAACATGTGGAGATCAGGAAAACCCTTCATGTATGTGATGGATTGGTATGGGTGAAAGGTTTTAGGGTACCCTAGGTCTTCTCATTACAATTTGGTAACTAAGTTATGTCCTCAAGAGTCCTTTTCTTGGGACAACTATTAGACTAGAGATAGGATTGCGGGACATGAGAGGTATGTTGTGATTAGTGTCTGGATAGATCTTGTCATAATGAAACACAAGTTTCCATGGGATTTTGGTATGTGTGTCTTGAGTTTTGGATTTTTTTTATTAAAATATCAGTTTTTTCTTATGAATTTTCCAGTTTGAACAGATTTTTGTTCTTATGTTTTTTTGTTCTTTTGATTCTATGTGCAGCATTTTTCCTCTAAGATGTATTCCATGAGTTCCTCGGGAAGGTGAAACTGGTGCTTCATAATGGAATATACCTAGTGATCATAATATCATCAAGAATATCATATGGTTATTCCATGTTTTTAATTAAGATGTACCATGAGTTAAAAACGCTATTGTTGAGGTACATCCATGACCTGGAGCAGAAAGAGATTGATTATGGGAATTATGTCGCAAGAAGCCACCATTCATTAAATGGATGACTAAACCTAATATGGATGATGATGAGATAGATTGGATTGACCAAATCATCAACATTTTAGAGACACCTACGAATTTCAGGGTAAATTGTGTCATTTTTAGGCTATATGGTTCGGATAAGTGATGGTTGGATTCCATGGTCCCGGAAGATAGACAAGTGCACTTGGATTAGAAGGGTTTCAAAACCCTATTTTTCCAACAAGTTTTCCTGAAGATCCATATGTTGGGAGTGTCTCTATAGTTATTTTCATTATAATTGGGAGGGTGTTCAGTGTTGGAATAAACCAATCTTTTTTTTGATCTTGTTTGTTTTTCCCAAATGTGGTGAATAATGGCTATTAGAAGGCTCAGAAGTACCTGTAGGGTTTGCGACCAGAAATCAAATCATAGGTGTTCATGTTGAAAATTTCAACCAATGTGTATATGGTAGATAGGGCTATGATGGAAGAAATTAATATGGTAGGAATGGTTGGGTTTTCCACCTATTCCCTTCTATTGTGTGGTAGCTTCAGTGGCATACATGGGAAGAAGAGGAAGTGACAAAATAATTGTACGAGTAGTGAAGGTGGGTCTTAACAGTGAGCCACCCCTACACCTATATTATAGTGGTAAATGTTCCTATGAAATTCAATCAGTGAAGTAAATACATAAACCCAATATGTTCTTTTTCTATTCCCATAAAGATGTGTAGTAGTTGTGGATGTGTTGGTCACTTACAGAGCTTCTTTCAAGCTATGAAAATTCCTCATCCTGGTCAAGGTTATCATCTCCAAAGGCTACTATGGTGTAGTCATAATCTCCAAATACTACAGTGATCTATCCATAAGGCTCAGGAGTGAATAATTTTCACATTATAGATGAGTTTCCCATAGAAGTTTACGCAGGTCTAGCAATAGTGAGGGGTACTATTCTTATTGAATCTTTAGTATAAATTTATTTATTTGATACAAGAACCTCTTGTAAAATTATATTGGATCATTTTATTGGTATTATTAGACATCCAATGGAGTTTATGTCCTTTTAAATGTATTTAACAACACCTCCTGGAAAGTGGAGAGATCAGGTGTTTTAGTGTCCTTCTTTGTTAATGATAGTCGATATGGAGTTGGTGTGGGGTTTTCTCATTCTTGATCAAGATCTATGGGCTATAATCATATTTATGGATTGTCTTGTCCCCCATTGTGATGAAGTTGATTTGTATTATCAATTTTCCTTGTTTCTTACTATTTATGGGATCTCTCATTTGCTTTAAGTGGGTTGTCTCTAAGATTAGGTCATACTGGGACATCCCACCCAGAGCTCATAAGATTTCCATCTACTATTGTTTTTGAGCCAATGATCTCTCTCATATCATTGATATTCCATTTGTTTCCCAAGACATACCAGATGTATTTCTATATAAATTCCCTAGTCATCATATAGAGAGGGAGGTAGAGTTTTTGATTGACCTGGTTCTAGGAAAATAGCTGATATGGATATCTTCGTATTGAATGGCATCAGTGGAGCTAGATGTGCTCATGATTTAGTTGGATGACCAATTGAAAATGGGTTTCTTTTTCCCTATCATTTCACCTTGGGAATCCCATGTTCTCTTTTCAAGAAATAATATGATTATCTTAGGTTATATTTGTACTATCTGATGTTTAACCAAGTAAAGGTTAATAAAAATTATCATTTTCCACAATTAGATGATCTATTTGATTAGTTAAATAATGAAAAATGGTTTTTGAATAATGGTCTTTGATCAAGTAATCATCTTCTCAGTGTTAAGGAGTTTGATATGCCAAAAACATCTTTTAGGAGTAGTTATGGCCATTATGAATAACTTATGATTCCTTTTGTTCTAACTGATGATCATAAAATATTAATGGATTTGATGAATTAGATATTCCTTGAGTATCTTGACAGTTTTTTGGTAGTTTTCATTTATGATATTCTTGTTTATTCGAAATCTGAGCATGAGCATGATCACCATCTGCGTTTTGTTCAGGAAATTTTGAGATGTCACCATTTATATGGAATACATTTGAAAATTTGTTTCTAGGTTAAATAAGTGAAATTTTTGGGGCATGTAATTTTTTATCCTAGATTTTCTATTAATCCAAATAAGGTAAATGTTTTTTTATCATTGAAGGAACCACATAATTTCTTTAAGATACAAATATTATTTTGTCTTGCGGGGTAATATTGAAAGTTCATCAAGTATTTCTCTAGAACAGTGTCACCATTAACTGATCATACCAAGAAATTGTTGAAATTAACGTGGGATGTCATGTGTGATTCTTCTTTCAATGAAATAAAAAGGATTCTAACATCAGCTCATATTCTGATATTACCTGAGATCGATAAGGGTTATGTGGTGTTCTGTGGTGCATAGGGTGCTGCTTTGGGATGTGTGCATATGAAGGATGACCATGTGGTAGATTATGGATCACTTCGTCTCTAAACACAACAGAATAATTACCCCACTCTAGGTATAGAGCTTTTCGTAGACATGTATGCGCTCAAATATTGGCAGAACTATCTTTTTTGGGAGAAGTTCACAATCATCTCTGACCATAATAGTGTGAGTTATATCTTTTACTAGAAGTAATTGAATCATTGATATATATTATGTTAAGAATATCTTTATAGGTTTGAATATGATATCACCAACACCCTTGGGAAGAAAGATGTTGTTTCAGACACTCAGAGTAATAATGCACAGTCACAAGCTTTTCTGGAATCGAATGAAGAGTGAAACCTTATATATCCTTTATCCCAGTTTCATCTGGATGCTTAGGATGAGGTTTTGGGTATGGTTCTAAATAGTTTTTAGTTTCATCATTTCTCCTAGAATCTATTTTCTAGAGTTAGTAGTAGGATGGTGAGTTTCAGAAGAATCAAGAGAGTCTTTATGGTGGGAGGATATTTTTAGTTGGTCTCTTTCTTTAGATGGTATGCTCCACTATGTGAATTTCATTTTCATCACTGCATATATGGGAAGTTTAGTCTATTATTATTGTGACATATTATTCTGGACCATTCATCCAGGCATTATGATGTTTTATTATGACATGAAATGATAATTATGGTGGCTGAGTTTGAAGCATGGCGTTACAGATTATGTGTCCCGCTATTACCCCTACTAACTGATAAAGGCATAGAACGTGAAATATTATGGTTTTATTTATCCTATTATGGTGATGATGAATAAATGGTATGAGGTATCCATGGATTTTGTTTTTTTATTACCATGGAATCCACTTGTGATTAATTCTATCTTGGTGGTTGTTAATCATTTAATGAAGTATGCTCATTTTATTCTGATCAAGGATGCCTCTAAAGTTGAAGATCTGGGTAAGCTACATGTACAGGAGATTATAAAGTTTCATGGGAGTCCATATTCTATTATATGGGATAGGGATATTAGTATTACCACTTGGTTATATTGTATTATTCAAGAGTAAATTGGAACTCGGGTCAGGTTGAGTATAGCTTACCATCCACAGACAGACGATCAGACGGAGCATATAATTCAAATCTTGGATGATATGCTTTAGGACTATGTATTATATTTTAGAGGATCATGGGATATCCACCTAGGACTAGTTTCATTTTTCTCTAATAACATTTATCAATTTTCAATAAGAATGGATCTTTTTGAGGCATTGTATGGTTTCCCGTGTAGATAACCTCTTTTTTCGGTTGAGGCGAGTGATGTATCTTTAGTTGGACTTGTTTGGTCATAGAAACATCCAAAATGATACATGATGTACTTCAACATCTGATAATAACATATTGTCAACAAAAATTATATGAAGTTTGATGGAATTGAACGTTTTATTTTTTCATAGATGACTAGGTTTTTTGGAATGTTTCCCTTTGTTTGTTCATTTTTTCTTAGAAAACAAGGAAAATTGGCTTAGAGAAATATTGGACCATTTGAGGTCACCGATTAGATTAGATAAGTTTAATATCAGCTAGCATTTCCAGTTCATTTCACATGTTTTCGTTATGTTTTCCACATATCTCATCTAAGGAGACACCATCTTGATCATACACACATTCTGAGTTGGAAAAAATTTTAGTTAGAGCCATATTTTTCTTTTTTGGATAATCCAGTTGATATCGATTACTCTAAAGTGAAAGAATTGTGTGATAAGTCAATTCTATTTTTCATAATTCAATGGGACAAGGATTGGATTTTCATGGGACTTGGGAGTGTGAGTCGTTGATGAGGGAGTAGGGTCGTAATCTTTTTCTAGGGATTACATCTTCCACGTGACTACCTGGGGATGGAAAGTCATTATGGGGGGAGTTTTTAATATCCTACCACAATTTTATTAAGTATGCCCTTATCCTCATCATGTTTTTCATCCATTGATATTGGGAGGATACTTATAATGGTGATATCATATATTTTTTGGACTTCCAAAGTTAACTAGATTTTTTCGCAGGATTCGAAAGGATTCCATGTCATGTAACTGGGTTACACGATGTGTAATTGGTTTTTAGAACAATATGTGTAAGGGGATTCACACTATAAAAGATTAAATGTCATGAATGGTAGTTTCACATCATGAATATTTTAAATAACCTATTTTTAATCTGAGGTAGTAGATTTTTCATTTTATTTGTACACCATGGTTTTCACGGTGTGTAACTATATTTTACATCATGAAACATGACACATCCAATTTTGAAACATGCGTACAATAATTTTTTCTCAGTTATTTTATCCAAGATTATTCACCCTCGACCTAGAGCTCTCCGCATGAGTTTTTGGGATGCCTCCCTCCATCTAAATAAATATTTTCGATGTTGGATCTCCATTGTAGTTTCAGTGTGTCTCTCTAGGTAAGTGATCTTTCATCTTCATCATTGAATGTAATTGTGGATGCACCCTTGAATTTCAGTATCAGATCTATTTATCTATATTGGATAATCCTTCTTGTATTCTTCTAGATATGTTGATAGATATTGTTTCATAGGTAATTTCTTATTTAGTTATGGAGAAGAAGACAAATTTTCATGAGGTATGTGGTGTTTTCCTTTTCCTCCGACCCCATGTTCTCTAAATTGGATCAATCCTAAGATGTGTGGATTTGATTCAAGGGACTCCATTGATGTTGTTTGGTTTCATTGATATTGGATTCCATTATGGTCATGTGAGACTAGAGTTTTAAAGTAGGTGGTTTCATCTATAGCCTATGATAATAGATCTTATTTTTTTTGTTTTCGAAACAAATTATTTATAAAATATGGAAATGATTGTTTTGTGTTTTTTTAGAATAGTTTTCAACGAAAAGTAGTTTTTTTCCTGGTTATTGATAAACGAAATGGAAGAAGGGTATTTTTGAATAATTTAAATGATATTGGTAATGGTTTTGAAATGGTTTTCAAGGCATTAAAATAAATTATGAAAAATATAACATGTGTTACCTTGGGTACCTAGGTGAAAGGTTTAGTATGGGGCTATTGTCCATTGTTTTAAGATTATCAAGGAGGTTTTTCTTGGGTCTTTACTCTATTTACTATGACAATTGTTCTAGGGGACCAATATTAATATTGGTGGGGAGTTTACTCCTGGGGTGTTCCTCTGATTCTTAAGCATGTTTCTCTAAGAACTAGTTTGTGAAATAAATTATTCTGAAACGAGAAATCTATAGCCTAGGCGTGTAGTATTCTTTAGTGTTGTGATACTTGGGCTTATGTTTCTTATTTCTTGTCTTTCGAAGTTATCCTTGATATTATTTTTTATGATCATGATAAATGATATAAAAATTTCATTTGAAATTTATATGCTTGCTTTTGTTTGGAACTATGGAAAAAGGGAAATGTTGACCACATTTTCTGTAAAACTATTTTCTACATTTCATGTGACGTTTTTACTTACAATGAGAATCCAAATTTTTTTTATAAAATTCTTGTCAAGGAACACCTGGATGGGATCCAACTATGCCTATTTTCTCACACCTTATTCACCTTTTCAGTGGCCTGTAGGTCTTTATTCTTCTTCCAGTGTATGGAAAGGCAAGGCCCTACAATGAGGTGGTGAGTTTTGTGTCATATATTTTGGTATCTAGTGGGGATATGGTGACATTTTTTCCATGAAATCATTTTGAGTAGTTATTTGTTTTGTGTCCTATGTAGTTGGACTTGTCCATTGGAGTTTTTGTTACTTTATTTTTGGTATGTTTCCATTATATTATTATAGTAATGCAATATACAAATTTCTTTCTTCCACTGTTCCTTTTTTAGTACATTTTTTCCATGTGGTTGTTCGTGTTGGGAAAAATCGTTCCGTATGGTTCATTTTTAAATGCATGGGAGCTTGTTGCTATCCCGTGGGGATCAAAAATTCCCTTTGCATATGTGAAGGATTGGGTTGGGTGGCAGGTTTGAGAGTACCTCGGGTTGGTTCATTACAATTGGTGTCATTGGAGGTCTGACCCCAACCTTCCATGTCTTGGGACATCGGTTAGATTGGAGATAGGATTTTCATGACTTTAGAGGTATGTTATGATAATTGTCTGGCCAGATCTTGTCCTAAAAAGACTCAAGTTTCCATGGGATGTTGGTATGTGTGTCTTTAATGTTGGGTTTCTATTTTCAAATATCATTTTCAGCTTATGGGTTTTTTAGTTTGAATTGATATTTTTTGTTGTCTGGTCATTCTTTTTTTTCATTATAATGCAGTATTCCTCAAAGACATCATTCATGAGTTCCTCAGGAAGGTGACGCTAATTCTCCCGAGGGAATCCACCTATAGAAAAAAATCACATAAAGACTACGATATTGTAAGTCCATGTTGTTGATCATGATGTAACATGATTTTAGAACATTTTTGTTAAAGTACATTCATGATATGGGAGCGAAAGAGATCAAACATGTTAATCCTGGCACGAGAAACCAACGTATTTTAAAAAAATGACTAAACCTCAAGAGGAGAAGAACTAGATGGACTAGATCAATCAAATCTTAGAATTTCATGGGACACATGAAAAAAATATGGTAATGTGTGAATAATTTCTTGTCAAAGTCTCCGGTAAGAGATGGTGGGATTCCATATTCCATGTAGATAGGAATGTGGACTTTGATTGAAAGGGTTTCAAAACACTTTTCTATTAGCAGTTTTATCCAGGGTCCTTGATGTTGGAAAAGTCTCTCGAGTTCATTTCTTTATAACAGTGAGAGCAGTCAGTGTCATCACACACCAATCATTTTTTCAGCTTATCTGTTTTTCCTTGGATTTGGTGAATAATAATCATATGAAGGCTCAGAAGTACCTATAGGGTTTATAACTATATATCAGATCTCAGTTATTCATGTTGAAAATTTCTACCTATGAATAGATGGTAGAGATATCTATAATTGAAGAAATTAATATGGAATTCATTATTGGACTTCAAAACTCTTTTCTTCCTTCAATTAGTAGCTTCTGAGGCTCACATAGGATGCAGAGTAAGTGGTAAGATCACCATAGGAGTAGTGGAGGTGGATCTCAGAATCAAGCCTCCTCTAAATCATCTTTAATAGTGAGTAATGAGCCTCTAACTTCAAACAAATGTGTCAAAGGTGGAAAAAAAAGATATTTTTATCCTATTCCAATAAAAATGAACAACATTTGTTGATGCATTGGTCACTTATAGCGCTTCTGTCTGTCTATGACTACGCCTTGTTTAGTCAGGTTTCGTTAGATTTAAAGGATATTGTGGTGTAGTCAAAAGCATCAAAGACTACATGTATCTAGCAATAGGCTTCATGAGTGAATAATTTTCATGCAGTAGATGAGTACCCATCACAATTTAATGCAGGTCTGGAAATAGATATAGATGGTATCCTTATTACATATTCAATATCAATTACATTATTTGATACTAGTGCCTCCCAATCATTTATATATGCATGTTTTGTGGATATTATTATATTTCCAGTGGAATATATTTCATTTTTAATGGAGTTAGAAACATCACTTTGAAAGATGAGACATTTTGGGTTTTGGGGTCCTTGATCATTAATAATAGCCGATACGGAAATGGCATGGTGTTTTCTCAGTCATGACATGGATCTATATTAATTTCATCATCAGTATGGGTTGGCTTATCGCTCATCGAGTAGAAGAGGATTGTTATAATTATCATGTCTCATTTAAAACTACTGATGGGGGATATTTTGTATTTCAGGGGGAGTGGCATCCAATATCAGGTCATGTAGAGGCTTCACACCCAGAGTTCAAGATTTTTATATCAACTGTTGAATTTGAGCAAATGATGTCTCTCCTATCATTGATCTTCCTGTTGTTGCTCGAGACTTTCCTAAAGTCTTTTCATATGGATTCCTTGATCTCCCTCCAAAGATAGAGGTAGAGATTACGATTGACATAGGGCCATTTGCAAATCTGATATTGATACTTTCTTATCATATGGATTTAGTTGATCTGAATGATCTCATGATTCATTAGGACATCCTATTGAATACGGGTTTTGTTTTCCCTAGAATATCACCTTTGGTATCCCATATTCTCTTTTCCAAGAAAATAGATTGTACATTTTGATTAATTGTTGACTATCAGATGATTCACTGGGTAATATTTATGAACAAATATTTTATGCCTTGTTTGGATGATATGTTTGATCAGTTAAAGGTGGGGAAATGGTTTTTCAAGATTGATCTTTTGTCAGGTTATCATCAGCTAAGGGTTTGGGAGTCTGATATACCAAAAATAGATTTCCGAAGAAGTTATGGCCATTATGAATATATTATTATTCCTTTTGGTTTGATTAACACTCCTTTAGTTTTTGTGGATTTGTAGAATCAGATATTCCATCCATATCTTGACACTTTTGTGGTAGTGTTCATGGATTTTATTTTTATTTATCCAAAATCAGACCGTGACCACGAGCACCAGCTGAGTTTGGTTTTGGAAATATTCAAAATTCACCATTTGTAAGGAATCATTTAACAATATAGTTTATGGATTCAAGAAGTGAAATTATTGGGGCACATAATTTTTTAGCAGGGATTATCAGGTGATGTTTAGACGTTATAGGCTATTGCTTCATGGAATGAACTATATAATTTCTATGACACATGAATATTCCTTGCACTTTCTAGATACCACTAAATTTTGGTTAAGGATTTCTCTATGAAGGTGTCACCTTTTACTAGTATTTCCAGTATTGTGGTGAAATTCACAATCGATGTTAAGTGACGGTCTTCTATCGATGAACTGAAAAGGATTATGACATTGTCTCATATTCTGATCTTACCTGGTCCTGGTAAGGGGTACGTGGTTTTTTTCAATACTTAGAGTGCTAGTTTGGGATGGGTGATTATGCAGTATGGGATTATTTTAGCTTACATCTATCATCAACTCTAGAAACATGATAATAATTACCCCACTAATTATCTTGATTTTGTCACAATCATGCATTACCTCAAATTATATAGGCACTATCATTTTTGGGATATGTTTAGAGTCTTCTCTAATCATAAGAGTATATGTTATATCGTTTTTCATAAGGACATAAATATACGGAAGATATTATGGGTATAATACCATCATACATTTGACTTCAATATCACTTACACCCCAAGGAATGGAAATGTTGTTGTTGATGCTCTTAATATGAAAGTACCATCAGAGGATGTTTTGGAATCAAAAGAAAAGTGGAACCTTATGAGGCTTTTCACTCAGTTATATCTGGATGATCAAGAGGATCTTCCAGGTATGGTTCTGACTAGTTATTCATTATCATCATGTCTCCTTGCTTCCATTTTATTGGATTCAGAATAAGGATAATGAGTTTCAAAAGACATGAGAGAGACTTTATGGTGGGCAGACTATTTCTGTTTCACCTCTTTCTTCAGATGGTATGATCCACTCTGGGAAGTAAGTTTTATCCTAGAATCTATGATAAGTTTAGTTTCTTTTCACAAATCCTCTTGTTCCGTTCATCCTAACACTATGAAGATGTATTATTACATGAAAATAATTTTTTATTCCATATATGAAGCATGACATTGCAGAATTTGTGTCTAATTTTTACACCTACCAACGAATAAAGGCAGAGAACTTGAAACCTTCTAGTTTGATTTAGCCTATTTTGGTGCTGATATGTAAATGGTACAAGGTATCCATGGATTTTCTTGATGTATTACAATGGACTCCCTGAGGGAGTAATTCAATCTTGGTGGTTGTTGATAGTTTGACAGAGTATGATCATTTTATTTCGATCAAGGATACCTCAAAAGTTGAATATTGGGGTAATCTGTACGTGAAGAAGATTCCAATGTTACATGGGAGTCCTTCTAATTATTTTTTGGATAGGGATCCTTGGTTTACATCATTTTTATAGAGATGTTTTCATGTGCAAATGGGAACATAGGTCAAGTTGAGTATAGCTTACCATCCACAGACAGATGTTCAAACATAGTGTGTAATTCAGATCTGGAAGGATATGCTTTGTGCATGTGTCTTGGATTTTGGAGGATCATCACATAACCACCTATGACTAGTTGAGTTTGTTTACAAAAATAATTATCATGTTTTAATAAGAATGTATCATATAAAGTTTTTTTATGGTCATCTATGTAGATCACCTTTTTGGGTCGATGGTGGGAGAAGTATCTTCTGTTGGACCCATTTTGGTTTTGGAATCATCCGAAAAGATACAGGATATACTTCAATCTCTAATAACATCCCAAAGTTGATAGAAATCGTATACAGGTTAGTAGCACCATCCATTGGAGTTTTTAATAGTTTATTGGGTTCTCTTGAAATTTTCTACTTGGTTGGGCCACCATGAACTTGCAAAACAAGGAAAATCATCTCTAAGATATGTCGAGCCATTTGAGGTCACTGAGTAGCTAAGAAGGATTCTTATCAGTTATAATTATCTGTTAAGTTGATAGGTATTCATGATGTTTTCAACATATCACATCTTAGGAAATACCATCATGAGCTCACTCACATTCTGAGTTGTGAAGAAATTGATTTGGAGCCATAATATTTTGTTTTGGAGAAACCAAATGAGATTTTTTACTGTCAATTGAATGTCTTGTGTGGGAAGTCAACTTCATTGATCTGAATTTTATAGAAAAAATTATTAGATTCTCAAGAATCTTGGGATCGCAGGTCTTAGATGAAGGAGTAGTGGCCTCTTCTTTTTCTAGGGATTTCATCTTCCGCATGAAATCTTGTGAATTAAATGTTTTTATGTTGGGGATTTTGTAACATCCCACTAATATTTTATCAGGTATACCCTTAAAAACATCATGGTTTTCCACTACTTTCTTATTTGGAGGATACCTATATGGGTGAAGTTAGAGATTTGTTTTACATTCAACATTAACAATAATTTTCCGTAGGATGTAGAAGGATTTCACACTGTGTAACTAGGATACATGCCATGTAATTGTTGGAGGGTACAAGATGTGAAACGAGATTCATGCGGTGAAATATTTCACTTCATAAATTGTGGTTTCACATAATGATTTTTTAAATAATCTATTTTTAATCCAAGGGGATCAAATTTTTTTCTTGTATTTGTACATTGTGGATATTTAGCATATAACAATATTTCACAATGTGATAAGACCCGCATCTAGTTTTAAAACACACATAGAATAGTCTTTTCCTTGTATTTTCTCCATGAATTTTCACCCTAGACCAAGATATCTCCCTATGAATTTTGGATAGGCTCTACTCCATCTAAATCAATTCGTTCAGAGATGAATCTCCGTTGTAGTTGTGATGCGTTTCTCTGGGTAAGTGATCTTTCATCTTCTTCTTTACATGTGAAAACAATAGCACCCTAGAATTTCGGTATTGGATCCATTAATATAAATTTGATGTTCCTTCTTGTATTCTTCTAGATTCGTTATGAAATCTTGTTCGGGAGACCAATCCTTTGTTAGTTGTGGTGCAGCTGACATCCGTTCTTATTGTATGTGGTGCTTTTCTTTTCTACCAATGCCATGTTTTCGAAATTGGATCAGTCCTAAGATGTGAGGATTTTATTCCATTTATTTCATTGACATAAATGGGATTTTTTTAATTTGTATTACATTACGGGAATGTTCGGCCTGAGTTTTGAGTTATTCGGTTCCATATCTAGCCTACTATAATGGATCTTGTTGCTTTGTTTTAGAAACCAATTAATAATTAAAAATATAAAAGAATATTTTGTGTGTTTTGAGAATATTTTTCAATGAAAAATTTTTTTTCCTTTGGTTATTGTTAAAAGGAATGGAAAAGGTGTATTTTCAAACCATTGAAATGAGATTTGAAATGGGTTTCAAAGAATTGAAATCAATTGTGAAAAGGAGCACATGGGTTTCCTTGGGTACTTAAGTGGATTGTTAAGCTTTGGGCCATAATCCATCGATTTGATATGATTCTATTGGTTTGTATTGGAGATCTCCTTTTTTTATAGTTCTATTGTTCTAGGGGACCGATATTAACATTCTGGGGGGGGTTACTCATAGGGTATTCCTATGAATCATAGGCCTGTTGTTCTAGGAACTGGTTTGTGGACTTAATTTTTGTGTTACGATTATTATGCGGAAAGAACCTGTAGTATTATTTAGGTCTTTGATACCTCTGCTTCTATTTTTTATTTCTTTGATTTCTGAGTTATCCATGATATAAATGTTTGTGATCATGAAAAAATGATATGGAAATGTACATTGAAATTTATATAACATCATTTGTTAGGTACTATGGAAAAGGTAAATGTTTACATGTTTTCTATAAAACTGTATTAATTCTTATCATGCGATTAGTTGATATAAAATGAGAATCTAGGAATTTTCATATAGAGTGTTTTTATGTAAAACCTTGGTGGGATCCTACTGAGTTTGTTTTCTCACACCCTATACACCTCTTCAGTGGTTCATTTACCATTTTTTATCCATCGTAGTGAAAGGCAATGTGCTGCAGAGAGGTGGTGAGGTTCGTTTCAACAGTTTGGGTAGCTGGTGGAGATCTAGTGTGAGTTTGTCCATTCCATAATTTGGAGTATCTTTTTAGTTTGGGTCCTTTCTAGTTGGACTTGACCTTTGGTGTTTTTAGATAATTTTGTTGTTATCTGTATCCACTGTTTTCTTAAAACTGTGGAATATTAACCTTGTTCATATCCCACTATTATGTTTTCTTTAGTACATATATTTCGTTTGGTTGTTCAGGATGGGTGAAATCATATCCTCTAGTTCATTTTTTGATGCCCGGGAACATCTCCCCAACCTATGGGGATTGGGAACGTCCATTAGGCATGTGACACATTAGGTCAGGTTCTATGTTTCAGGGTACCCTGGGTCAATTCAATAGAAGTTCCTTTAAGTACCAATATTCTTTTGGGTTTTCTATCTTTGGTGAAAATTTATTTAGGAAACTAAATTTTTTTATTTTATATAGAAATTCCAAATTTTATGTTACTTAAATATTTAAAAATATAATAATTTTTAACATTATAAAATTGAGAAATTTAGAATAACTCATCATTCACCTAATGACCACTAATTCCAAAAAGAAAAATTTTTACTATTGAAATGTTCTTACTCTTAGGACCAGGAAAAAATAGTTTCTATATAGTCTTGGTTCTTTACAAATTCTACCAATTCCAATATTTCCTTTAGAAGATTTATTATTTCTATGGATTTGATTTAAATAATTTTATCCATTGGTAAATGTGTTAGCATCTAGTTTTATATATTATTTTTAATAGAATAAATCAATAATTTTATTATCATATATAGAACAAGTGGTTTTATAAAAATTGAACTTTAATTAGAAATTTATTTAGATAAAAATTATTTTTCAATAAAAATAGTATCATAAGATTTCATTAATGATTTTTTTATTTTTTACTAATGATTCAAGTTTTTCTTGAAACATAAATTAATATTCATTTAGTTCATTAAATTATTAATTTTTTGAAATAAAATGTTCTTAATAAAAAATATGATTGGTCATTCTCATCATGATCCATAAGATATAGATTTTTATTTTTATTTTGACACCCATATTTGGAGTACGAATTAGAGTTAATACTAGAGTCCTTATAAAGACTCCTAGTTGGATTCATAGGTATTTTCCCTTTTCTCTTATACTCAGGTTTCCTTTGAGATTTTAGTTTATAGAATTTTAGTCTTATGTGACCTTTCTTTTTTCACTCATAGCACATGACTTTTTTATGCTCATTCTTCTTAGATTTATTATTTTTTTTCTTATAAAGTTTACTAAACATTCAATTAATTTATGAAAATTAATCATTTGAACTAAAAAAAAATTAAATAAGATTTAAATTATTTATCCACTGATACATTAAATAAAGTATAATCTATTTTGATAAAAATATGATTTTTAGTCTCATCATGAATAATTGATTTATACATCATGAGATTCCCAATTAATTATTTCATATTTACATCTTTAACCAGTAAGCACTATAAAATACCAAAACAAATTTGATTCTACTTAATTTTAAATGTTCTAATTATCATTAAGTCCGTATAATATTCTATAATTGATATTCCAAAGTCAGTAAGATCATTTTATAATTTAGGGATTCTTCCATTAATCAATAGGATACATTCATATTAAAACATCCCTAATGTTTTAAACATAAGTTTTGATATATTTTGTATTAGTTTTATGACAATATCATTCCCTTCATATGAAACAAAAATCTTCTACCAAATTTTAAAACTAGTAGAGAATTGAGAAACACGATTGAACTCATCTAGACAACGACCCCAAATAATAGTATTCATATCTCAAGAACTTTAGGTCATACTCATCATCATCACATATACACCAAGATTCATGTTCTCTAATTGGACTCTTATACATATTTAATACATTCGAATAGACTTTTATTATCAGATTATCTAAATATATAATAATCTTAAATTTAAATAATCCGTAGTTATCACCATTAAAATAAGTAACATTGATCATGGACATGTCCTATTAAACACCATTGTTTTAAAATATTCATCATCAAATTAGATTTCCCTCATGCATGTTAAGGCTAATAGAAATATTTAAGAATATCCAAATTTTAGTAAATGATGGTAAAAATGATTTTGTTAGAACAAAATACTATTATATCTATAAATATGTTTATAATGAGATCATCCTCACTAATACCAACTATTTTTATCTGGATAAAAGTTATGTATAGATGAAATTTTAGAAGGGTATAGTTCTGATACAAATTTTTATCCTAGAGTTGAAAAGATGAATACTTGAGAGGGAGGATAAATTGATTCATTAAAAAATATTACTAATTTAAATACTCCACAATATTTCTTGAATCTATTATTTGATTTGATCAAATTATTCATTGGAGATATAAGAAAAATAAATCACAAGACTCAATGATTCATTGTGTTTTGGAGCACAGAAACCCCTAGTCCACTCCACCAACACTCTAATCTATGATATTGGTGAGTTTACTAGAACCATTCATTTTCCTTGGTTATTAAAAACTTCAGTTCAAACATTCAACAATTATTACAAGGATTTTATTGGGCCTTCATGAATTTTACAAGGAACCTCAATAGACACGTATAATAAGTGAACACTTCAAACACCACAACTGAGTATAAGAAATATACACTCAATAGGCATGAGATGAGGATTATAAATTAATAAAACATTAGAACATATTTCCCTCCATAAATAATGGTTAGTAATGATCTCTATGATAAAACATTAATATAAAAATTATCTTTTGTAATAAGCCGGATTTCTTCTTCCATCTAGCAGCAGAAATATAATATATAGTGTAGTATGTGAGTATTCTTTTTCGAATAGTAGAATAAAATTATTATATATCATACATTATGACTTATTCCTTTTTCATTAAATGAGATGTGATAGAATATATGATAAACCTATAATATTATTCTTATCTTTATAGATATTAAACAACAAAATTTGAAATGATACAACACTTCTTTTTATTTTCAAAGATTCACTTTTTGTTATTCACCTAAATATTTTCAACTCATCAAATTTCTTTGAAGAAATCATAAAATATATATACAACTATATTTTACCCCTATTGAAGCTTTAATCTCTCTTTATTATTTCTAAAAAAGGGCAAACAATCTTCTATTAATTCCTTTATGAAAATCAAGATTTCTTACTAAGAAAGAATTTTGAAAAAACTGACATGAAAAAGAATTGTATATTTAATCAATAAATATCTCATAAAAATATGTTTCATTGAAAATATATCATTTCCCTATAATCTACCCATTAATATAGCTAGGTTCCATAAAATATAGTAGCTTTAAACATATTCTCAATTTCTTAATTTAGACATGTTGAATACTGATATTGATAAAGCATTTTTGACTCTTCCTATAATATCATCAATGGTAAACATATCCTTAAAATCATCTCACTATCAAATATATCACAAAGGATGACTTAGATATATTCAAGATTGAATAATTCTTTATTAAGCACTTTTTAACCCCTTCTCATGGGTTTATAAGAATATCTCAAAGATAACCAAACTGAAATATTGTATCGAATAAACCATAAGTCATTAAAGTATAACTAAATATTTTATGAATAATATTAAATACATATTATATTTGACAACTTTTAAAATGAGTATATGGGTTTTCATTTGAGTTTCCATTCAATGAAGTCTCTATACAGGTTATTACATCTTATTATAATCATGTATTTCCTATGAAACATATATTGTATATCCTTTTCCCTTGTAAATTGTTTTCCATTTTTATCCATAGAATATCGATCATTCTGATATTCCATATAGTTCATTATAGTTGAATATTTCTATCTAGATATGTGGTTGAGTACTATACATGGTATTAGAGAGTTTGAGTGATTCATCCTAAAAAATAAAATATGCATAATTTGAAGAAAGATTCACCTGGACATTTTCACATAACCAAATTTTACTAGGAAATAGATCCACATATGTGATTATAAATATATAAATCCATGTTGATTAATATACATAGCTGAACGAACCTCTTATAAGAATAGACATAACAGAATTTCATGTAGTCAAATTGAATCGCATTCCTAATCAGAACCATCTGTTGAATATACCGCAAATCAAAACCACATAGATTATTACTCCATATAACTGATTCACATCGTTATTTCATAGGTGTATCCAATTTTATACACATATCTTTTTCAAATTTCAAATTCAAATGTAACTAATTTTTACACAAAGCTGATTGATGTAACTTATTCCCCCATGTAGCTGATATTTGAGATTTAGCTAAAATCTGATAAATTCTATTCTAACCATATTTCTTCAAACATAAAATCTGAAAAGTTCCAAAAACACTATAAAAATAAAATTACAAATATAGACTGAGAATAATATGTAATTAAATACATAACACCAATCAATAGATATATTCTGATTTAATATATGAATATATCTAGGTAAGAGAAAATAAAACAAAAGGAGAGTGATGTGATTATAAAAATAAAATTTTGAATGAAAATAATATACTCAACATTATTATAATACAGAAATAGCTTCAACTCAAGTATTCAGATAACACTATATGAGTCTCTGTAAGGAAAGAGATGCAGAACCGTAGCATTCATTGATGAAATTCATTAATGGAAGATTTTAAGACATAAACTTTTATAATAAATGGAGAGAAGTATATAGATGATCAAAAACACATTAAAATAACACAAATTTTATCAGATAGATTTACTGATAATTATCAATGTGAGATAGCGTTTCATGCTAGAGACAAGTTTTCCTTTAAATATTTCCTTGGAAGAGAGTTATGAGGTTTAAAAAAGTGGTGTATCAATAATAGGTATATTGTAACATTCATGATCCTTGATCATGTATGAGATATTTCTATTCAACTATAACTTCCACCAAAATTACCTCAATTTCATAATGTGTTACATGTATCTCTTTTGAGGAACTATATACTTAATCTAATATATTTATTGAATCTCGAAGAGTTATAACTATATTTTAAACTTTATTATGAATGGTTTTTAATAAAGATCATATATCATATAGGCAAGGTTATGTGCTATAATAAAACTCATATTTTCATAATAAAATTTAAAACCCATAACTAAGAAGTGGAAACCTAGGAGCCTGAGGATTTAATGAAATATATTTACCCCCATATATTCTATATTTAACATATGAATTGAAATTTTTTGGGTGAAATTTCAAATGGTGGGATGAAGGTAATGAATTAGATTTATTAATATGATAATTGTACTAATTAACATATATTGGTGTAATATTTATGTATAGGGTATAATATTAATCACATGTTCCACATAGCTAAAAAAATACTATATTATTTTATCTATACAACATATTAAATACCAAAATTAAATACATTCTATAAAACTAAAAAAATAATATAATGAGTGTAAATAAAAAATAACATGATTATAAATTCAAAATAAATAAGGCCATGGTCTCTTATAAATATCAAAAATGAAAAAGAAAATTGTAAGAAAGAAAATATGTATAATAGCCCAAAACCAACACTCCTATATCAAGTGCTAAAAATATTGGCATTACATTTATGACTTTGATACCAAAATATATTACCCAATTTTTTCATCTAAAACATACAATATCATAAGAAAACTATTATATCACATACATACCCAAATAACTTTTAGGTTTATTGTTTTATACAATTACATAAGTCTCTTTAAAATTGAAAATTTCTATAAAATATATGTCTTTTTGAGGAAAAAAATTAAGATCATTATGACCACATTCTTACGTCTTTCAAGGTGACTTCTATATCTGAAACTCTAAATTTATTAACATTTGGATTAATCCTTAAGTTATATGAAATATCAATTCGAAATGTTGGATGAGAAAAATAAATCCTAGACAGGTTCATATAAAAAAATAAATGAAACCCATTTGTCTATTTTAAAACCATGAGGTCATATAAAATTTTTTTTCTGTTAACAAAAAAACATTGAGCTCAAAAAATAATTTATTTATAAATAAAATTAGTTTAATACAAAAATATTTTCATAAAACACATTATATGAAAACTTTAATGAAATAATAATAATCATGGGGGTTTCATAGGAAACATGAGAACCCTTGAATAACATATTCATAAAAAAACTATTCAAACATAAGTTAGTAATCGATATTTTATAACAAAATATCATTATCGTACCTTTTGAAATAAAAATAATTCTATGAAAACTCATTATTAAGCATATAAAATTCATTTTATTAACTTGGGACATCATTTACATATCACTATTACAAATTTAATAATACACTTGGTAAATTCCAATAATCACTTTGGAGAAATCAATAACAGCTTAACTCTATCCCCTTACTAAATGCATTAGATAGCTATATTAGGGTCACCCATCAACATGACCTATACTAGGATCACCCATAATCATAAATAATTTACAAGAACCATAACATAATTATAACACATGAAATCTTTCATTTTCCTCATTACACTCATAAGAATATTATTTTGAACCAATAAGAAAAAAAAATTGAATATTTATATATAAATTTTCCTTAGAAAAAATTTTAAAAATCAACATTCCTAGAACAAAGGAATGGGGGGTTTTATTTATATAAAACATGTAATATTATAAGGAAAAAAAATGTCAAATAATGATTATGGATGTAGGAAAATATATCGATGTCATATATGTGAAAATAGAACATTCCTTTTGAAATTTTTCAAAACATTTCATGTAAAATACATAAAAATATTCCTTGTGAAAAAATTTTAAATAATGTAAATAGAGATATAAAATTTTCTTTATAATTCATTTATATTTTATATAAATACATTATTTAAATAATTTAATAAATAGGTACATGGAATAAAAATATTTTAAAAAATAAAATTTTAAACTAGTTAAAACAAGGATTTTAATGTAATGTGTCCCGTACAATATGATAAATTTTGATCTAGTGAAACATAAATGGAAATATATTGTAATGTATTTTTACCCACTTTAATTTTAGAATGTAAGGATAAAATAAATCTATAAGGTATTTAATTCACCATAAAACTTTTTTGGGGGAAAATATCATAAGTATCAAACAAAGGGAATTATGACTCTAAATACCTTAACACATGTCATAAATTTCCATGTGTGTCCCCTATCTCCTGTATAATGAGCTTATATTTTTCACTTAATCGATTAAGATCATGTCGATAATTTTGAGGATGTTCAGTTCATAATTTCAAAACGAATTCAGTATGATGAATGTGGTCAAAGAGGTCACTATTTCTTAATAAAAAAAATAATAATAATTTCATAATTATCATTTTTATTCTTCAAATAAAATTATATAATCATCCATGAAATGAAGGTGTGAAAACAAATCAGATGACTTCGTAGAGGTACTATTCACATATATGCACGAGCGATGTTATCATTTTCTTAATGGGTGGAATATCGATAATTTAAGTAATATATTATATTTAAAAAATAATAATTAATTAATTAATATCATATTTATTTATTAAATTCATAATAATATCCATCCTTGTGAGGTGGTGATGAAAAATGAAACACATCGCTTTGTGGAGTTGGATGTCTGCATGCACGCACAAACAATGTTTTTGTTCCCCATAGGTTATAAAAGGAGATAAATAATATTATTACATTGATATAAAAAAAATTATATGTTAAATATTATTGTTCTTATATTTTAATGGTTATGACATAATTTAAGGAGGAAGAAGAATAAATTAGGCAAAAATATTTTGTCAAAATCTATACCTCTTCTTTAGGAAATATCCTTTCATTACAGCTTAATATATATAAGGTTGGTATTATTCCAAAAATAAGACACTTGGGATGTGGGAAGGGATTCTAGTAAGGTATTTTGGCAGTTAATGGCTGAACCAAATGGATCTCGAACTGTTCATAAGAGAATAGGGGGTGTCCATTTATAGGTGAGGGAGGGGACAGACTTGCTATTTTTGAAAAGATTTAAATTGTATTAAGTCATTTTCCTGAAAAATTATCCCATTAATTACTAAATTTAGATCTTGAATTAATCAATTTATAAATAAATCAATAAATTATGATTTATACAATTTTTTTGGTCAGTTTATCCATTTTCACTTTAGTTTCACCCCATGGAAACATGTTTTAATGTTAACTGTAGTAATAACTATTTCAATTATAAAGGGTTTTAAATTTAATTATTTTAAAAATAGATCTCAATAATGGTATAAGGGTAACATTTTAGACCATATACCATCCCCATTTTCAAATATAAATAACTTATTATTTTTAAATCATTAAAAATTTTGTGATTTAACATAAAATGCCATTAAATTCATTATAAGAACTATTCACATATTTTGACATTAAATACATAAATATAGGTATTAAATTATAATATAAACTCATTAAACACAAATTATAAATTATTATTAATTATAAAATCTTTGTTACACCATAATTCACCAAAAAATTTACTTTTGTTTTTTTAAATCATGTTTTTTGATTTTTTTTTACTACATTCATAAGAAATATTTCAGCATTGTTTAAGCATTTAAAGTAATTATAACATCACTAAAAACTAATAAAAATCGCCAAAATAAAAATAAAATAATTACATTCAAAACCATATTTTATATTCATTCATGACATCTTATAGTCCCTATGTGAACATATAATATAAAGTAAACGAAAAAAGTTATATTTTTGAATTTTCCTTTACAAAAAATAATATAAAAGTCATTTTTGAGGAATTATTCCCCAGAATTCGACTTTTTTACTTCAATAATAGCCATTTTGATTCCTCTGATTCTCAAGAAAATATCACTACCAAAGGTAAAAGAACTCCCATAATTATTTTCAACATGTTTCATGATTTTTAAATCTCTTTTCATGTTTAAATAACAACCACTATCAAGTATCCACTATTTTTTCTCTTTACTTACATTCAAGGAAGTCCCAAAACAAAATATTTTTCCTATGCTTTATTCTTTCTTGATTTTTTTTCTTTTCTCATATAAGAAACTTGTTCCGAATGAATTTTGATGAATTTTTTTGCATGATGACCACCCTGATCACATATTTTACAAACTTTATCTATCCATTAAAATATATTTTTTGTTATAATGTTTCTAAAATCTTGATATTTTTAATTTCATACTTCATCTGTGTTAGGAATGTTACTCATTCCACATTCACTATTTCTTTCATTCTTTTCAAACCCTCTTCTGAGAAGTTATATGTTAATCCAATTATTATAAGCCATGCTTTAATAGATTACACAACATTAATTGAAGCCATAACATATTTTTTGTCTATTTAAGTACGATCTTTCACTATAGAGATGTTGTTGATGTTGATAACATCTTCCTTCTCAAACATAATCTGGGAATGGACCGTATTTCCTTCTTAGTGAGTTTTCATATTTTGTAGATGAAATGGGTTTCTCACATAAATTTTACACCCACTATTTCCTAACACATTTTCTAGAACCAGAAATTTTAGAAAAACATATGTGAAACGTTATTTTTGTGGGTGAGGATTTCACCTAATTATTAATTTGAGCTCTCTCTGCAACTATAGAATTCTCAACTTTGACTTGTGCAGCTTTGTTAAAGTTTCCTGTCATATTTATTAAGTTATTTTCAGACTCAATAAGGTTATGTTGATACTCTTTGACTTATTCTTCATTAATTTTAAATTTACTAAGGATATCTTCAAAAATTTATCCCTATTCACAAACTATTAATTTGTAACATAAGATCTCCTGAATTTATTCATCATCCTTCTTGATAAAATATTTTCATACTTCAAAAAATTCTTCACAATAGTTCTTCATTACTCTAATTTATTTATTAAGAGATCTATTTTACTCATGGAATGAAAAAATCATGTTCAAAATTGATATACTATGTATTATTCTTCTCCACATTCTACTTCATCATCTAATGAGTCCTCAAAAATATATTTTTTTTCAATGAATTTTCTGAACATTCATCTTATGAGGAACTTTTTTTAGTTGATTATGATTCATATTTCCAAATAATAATACTCATTTTGTCTCCAGTGAACTCATTTTTATATTTTTTGATGATTTTTATTCTTTAAAATATTTTTCTACTTCTTCCATTGATATTTTTCATCAGAATCAACTCGATATTCTCAAACATTCTTCTTAGGGTAATTCATATCAATGTTATTTATTACACCACACTCAAAAATCATGACAGTATGTTTACCTCCATACATTCCTCTTTCTATTTGATATTTCTTAGATATAAGATACATGATTTTTTCATTAAAACCACCATCTTATTTATATTTTGAGTCCCAAGGATCAGCATCTTCAACATCTTGAATTTTAATTTTTCTCATGATTTCATAGGAAAATTCAATTTTTACCTAATTTTTTAACATTAGAGATTTTATAATTAAATAAGAAACAATAATTTTATATAATTCATTAATAGATAAGTCATATTTATCTTCATAACAATAAAATTTAGAATCAACCCTTCTCAGAAAGATTCAATGAAGTTTCTTCAAAATTGTAGAATCTTCTAGGACATCTCTAAATCCCTTGATGTCGCAAACATATTTATTAACTCTAGTAAATTATTCATCAGTATTTTATTCATCAAGAATTAATGTCTCTCCATACTTACTAAAAAATATTTATATCATTCATTAGTTCACTTTATTATTCCCTTCGAAAATAAATTATAGCTTGTCCCATATACTCTTTAATGTTTTGAGACCCATAAACTCCATATAAACATTTTCTGATAAAGACATAAGTATAGAATTTATATCTTTTCCATAAACTTTTATATTTATCCTATTATAAAAATTCATTGGGGAATCCTTCTTAATAGGTTGAAAACCAATTATAGTAGCATCAACAACTTCCATGTCCAGAGATGGTGGATAATGAATCATACTATTTTTCATCCCTAAAATTTTTTTCCATAAAATTTATGAATTACTCTAATATTGATATAATTGATATTATCCACTATAAGTATTCAAAAAGTAATCCTTCCCTATGATACCAATTGAGGTTCCAAAGGATCAAATAATAACCAATAGAGGGTGATGAATCATTTGTTGACTTTTAATAACATTTAACCTTTTTAGAACTTAACCTAAGAAATCTATTAAAGTTTATAGATTTATCATTTTTTTATAAATACTCATGCATGAAAATGTAAGTATTCAATTAAAGTACATAATATTTACATGTTTTTCCTCACTGTGAGAACCTACATTCTTTATATAGCCACACCAATGGATATTTTTAAATTAACTAATTTAAAGAAGTGAATATAACTTGTGTCGACTCCCTTTAATTTTTTAATCCAAATAAGAATGATTATACTAAATATTATTAGTTTACAAATTATTAATAAAAATAATTGACCCAAAATAAAAGAATAAATAATTTTCTCAATGTACTCCACAAATTCTCTATTTGGATACTTAAAAAAATGTGTCTAGATTTGATTCTCTCTTTATGATTGACTCGTTACAATAGAATCATTATGATGGAACCTTTTTTCCAAAATCCACATCTCAAACTCTTCTCAACTGCTTTGTTTAATCTTCTTTAGTCTAATCTTCCTCATTCCAGTAAGAAAACACTCTGTTGTCTAATGTGACATCCCTACCCATGCACCACTGAGCGATGCCCCGAGCCAGTTGGAAACATACCCTCAAACATGCCTCCCCATATACCAGAGGGTGCTG
Organism: Viscum album; assembly: GCA_963277665.1. Lineage (NCBI taxonomy): Eukaryota > Viridiplantae > Streptophyta > Magnoliopsida > Santalales > Viscaceae > Viscum > Viscum album. The sequence goes on along the minus strand of OY728121.1, from coordinate 1,987,957,712 downwards.
ACTAGCAGTGAGGGTCTAGTATGTCAGTCTTAGGGAGATTATATCCTCTTTTATCTAAATAATACACCAACAAAAGAAAATAAAAATAACTAAGTGTGGAAGAGTATAAATATTTAGAAAAAATCCATGTTATATGATAACCAAAAACATGGAAATAAAATACTCAACAAAATGTTAAAACATGCTTTGATAATTAAAATGTCAAGTGTATACAATTCAACATAATGTTGAGACACAATGACTGCAAATCGGGTCCTGAACCACATATGGTTCCCCCTCCCATGCTCCAATCCCAAATTAAAACCTATCCTAGGGCCTTGCCCTTATCATGTCCTGCAACAACAATGTCTACATGGTTCTTGATCAGGCATCCCGAATATGGTGTGAGTACAACTTAGTAGGCCAGCACCAATAGTTTCTAAAATGAGTCCAGTCAAAAAAATAATTCTTGCAGTTTTATGAAACAATAAATACAATGCAAAATTTAAACAGTTTTCACTTTATCATTTAATCTTAAATCAATACATGAGGTCAATTTTAATTCATGTTTTACATTTTAATCACCATTCGATATCTTTAATCATTTGTTGTATTTTTTCTTTCCTAATACCACAAATCTCATTTAATTATAAATCATTATTACCATTCATTTGGTGAAGGTCATCATTCTAAGAACCATAAATGTCATTGAGTGTAGGTCATCAGGCCTAGTACTCCTTTTCATATTCGGTATAGGTCTTCATTACTAGAACACCATAATCTCATGCTTAGATAACTATTGGGAAGGAACACCATGACTATGTCGCAACTTTAAATTAGTCTATAACATAGTGTCTATCACAACAAAAATGTCATCCATTTAATCATTCTTTAATTCATCAGAATTTGAAACATAATTCTATTACTAATCCAATGATTAGTTAAGTATTTTGAAGGCTATTAGTTCACTCGACAATTATCTAAGAACATAACCCATTAATTAATTCATCAATTAATTAACCAGTCAATGCAATTTTCATTCCATAATTAATTCATCCCAATTTGTTACCCATATCAAATATCAATTGTCATTATTAATTATCACAACTTATTATCTTAGATCAAAAACACTTCACATAATTAATTATCACAATTAATTATATTTGGTTAACATCATGGCCTATAATTAATTCTAATAATTATTTATTTTTTGTCAATATCCTCAAAAATAAATAATTCTCATAATTAATTATCTTTGGTCAAACTCATGGGACATAGTTAATTCCCATAATTAATTATCTTTCAAATCCAAACATCATTTCATAATTAATTTACCCCAATTAATTATCTTATCATAAACAATTCAATATCCCAATTAAAATATCTCAACCATAACAAATATCCAAAAATATATATTTGGGAAACCCCCCATAATTTGTTCCGTGAATCAAAATATTAATTAATCACCAAGGCAACTCAATTTAATTCCACTTTCATAATTACTCTAATTTTCGAAATCATTAATCAACTGAATCTAGAAAATCATAAAATCAGATTCACTTATCATAAATTAGGAGTATGGGATTTCTATTTAGACCAACTACCATGAAATATTTATGGATGTTAGCCCAAAAAAATTCCCCAAAATCCGAGCGGCACAACGTCATCGATCAATCTTTGAATCTAAAATCCTAAACCAAAATTAAGATCAAAGGCAACAAGATATTTCAAATCTAAATTTAGATCCACAATCTTAGATATAGATCTCTACCCAAATTCTATGATAGAATAAAATGGTGTATATCATCCAGGAAATGATTTATGAAAGATGGATGAAAAACCGTGCGAAGCATTGGGATGAAATCCACTTACCGGGAATAGAGAGAATCTCTAATCAGGGATTTCAATCTCAAATAACAGCGTTCAGATCAACATGAAATCCATACATAAGGCTTTGGGAACCCCTAGTAATTTTCAAACCTTTTCCTAGGTTTAATTAGAGAGGTTTGGGGGGTTTAAGTGGTTTTAAAACAAATTTTTGTAACTGATCTACGCGCATGGTTTCACCTACAAATCCACATGGTTAAGCCAAAACATGAACCATCTGTGCGGTCATACACTTCCCAAATGGCTTGATGGTGCACTGTAAGTAAAAACTCATGTGAATCATGTCGACATCCAGTGTCCACATAGTTAGATTGCGCATGATTTTTTCAAACAGTGTGCAAACCGTTCACAGCCCCATGTCTTCCCAAATTCTGTAAAACATTTCTCAAACACACCCTAGGTCATACCCCAAATCAAATGAACTTAAATAACAACAAAAATTTACCTTAAAACATTCCCAAGATTTCTCTAGAAAAGGTCGGGATCTTACAATCTCCCCACCTTATAACACCTCATCCTCGAGTTGCACTCCCTAAATTCACAATGATTCCGAGCCAAAAAAGATTGGTCCAATGGACCCTCATGTCAGTTTACCATTCCCGGGATTCCTATTGAACACTTCAATGTTGTAGTAATAAATGAACTAACGATGTGGTATTTCCCAATAACACTTTATCACTTCGACCTAGCACACGTATCAGATGCTCCTCAAAGGATGCATCACTCTCGAGGTCAACCTATACCATATCAATCACATGAGAAGGGTCTGGGTTATTCCTATATAGTTCTGACTCATGGATAACATCATGCATCGTGATGAATTTCTAAAGAAGTTCTAATTGGTATGCCACTAAACTAATTCTCTCCAGCACCTCAAACGGTCCTACAATCCTAGGTGCCAATGTTCCCTTCCTCTGTATCCTTTAGTGACCCAATATACGAAACACTTCAAGGAACACATGACCACCCTCTGTAAACTCTTGGGGTCATCTCTTTCTATCAGCATAAGAATTCCTTCTACTCTGAGTCATATCCATACATTGCTGAATCAACTACACCTACTCTATTGTCTCCTAAATAAGACATTGTCCCAATAGCTCTAACTCACCCGACTCTAACCAACATAGTAGTGATCTACAAGGTCTACCATAAACTGCCTCATATGGTTCCATCTGTATAGTTTCTTGATAACTATTGTTATAGGTGAAATCCACTAAATCCAAGTGCTTCTCCCAAGAACCACCAAAGTAAAGCACACAAGCTCGCATCATATCCTCTAACACTTGTATGGTACACTCCGACTGCCCATCAGTTTGTGTGTGGAAGGTCGTATTCAGCAGAACATGTGTACCCAACAATTTATGTAATCCCTTCTAGTAGTGTGATGTAATGTGTGAATCGTGATCTAAAACTATAGTTCATGGAACCCAATGCAAACGTACTATCTCTCTGATGTACATCACACCCATATTCACTAATTTAATGGTTTTCCTGATAGGCAAGAAGTGTGCTACCATCGTTAGACAATCCACAATGACCCAAATATAATCATTCTTCCCAAGATTCATTATATGTCCTACCATGAAATCCATAGTCACGTCATCCCACTTCCATTATAGATTATGCTACGGCTACAAAAGGCCTTCAGGTCGTTGATGCTCTACCTTCACCAGCTAATAGGTGAGACATATGGTTAAAAACCATGCTATATCACTTTTCATGTCTGGAAAACAAAACTATCATCATAGGTCATTGTACATTTTTTTCACCACAGTATTTACCTCCCACATTGTGGCATAAAATTATCGCATGAGTTCCTCATGCATATTCGTAGACACAAAAACTTGATTTTTCAAATGGATGATCTCATGATCATATATTATCCAATCTGAATGTGTCTCTCTATCTTCAAGGCTTTAACTTAAGGCTAAACACTCTAGACCCTCATAATGCATTTCCCTGATATGTCTCAAGAGTGTATACTCCACATAAATAGAAACTAGATTCATCCTCTGCTAACTCTCCTGAACTACCAAATGCATTTCTGCCAGCAAGGTCATCATCTTCCACTATGCAAACAACTCATGTAGTAATTGAGTCTGATTTTTCATGCTCAAGGCATCAACCACACTATTCCCCTTCCTGTGTGTATATTCCAGTTCAAAATCAAAGGACTACATATACTCCACCCATATTCATTTTCAATGATTCATGTTGTGCTGTGAAAAGATATACTTAAATATTTTCTGATCCATAAAAACTATAAACTTTTCACCCAAAAGATAGTGTCTCTAACACTTAGGAGCATAAAACTCTTCGGCTAAATCGATGTCATGTGTGGGGTAATTCTATTAATGTAGCCTCAACTTACAAGACTCATAAAGAACAACTCTATCCACTTGCATCAACACAGCTCTGAGTCCAACCCCAGAAGCATCACATTAAATCATGTACTCTTCACCCGACTTAGGTAAGATCAAAATTGGGGTCGATGTCAATTTCTTATTCAATTCATGGAAATAATTCTCACATGCTATTGTCCAATAGAACTTTATCCCTTTATTTTTCAAACCTGTAATCAATGCTTCCAAATGGAAAATGTCCTGGATGAACCTCCTGCAATATCCAATGAACCCCATAAGGCTTTAGATATCAAAAAACTTATTGGGATTCTCTCATGAAACCACATCCTGCACTATTTTTTGGTCTACATCCACACCTTTTTCATAGATGATGTGCCCAAAAAGTGTACTTTTTCAATCTAAAACTAAAATTTAGATATCTTGGGATATTGCTGATGATCTCTCAGTGTACCCCAGACGATGTCAAGATGTTGGGAATGATTGTCATGAGTCTTAGAAGATGCCAAGATATCTCCAAAAAACACTACCAAAAACTAATCTAAATATGTATGATAAATATTATTTATCATGTCCATAAACACTTCTGGATCATTTTTCAACCCAAATGGAATTAAGAAAAACTCATAAAGTCCTTACATGCTTCTGAAAAGAAGTACATGGTATATTAGAAGTCTAAACTCTCACCTAATGATACCCTGATCTCTAATCAATCTTTGAGAACACAGAAGCCCCCATCATCTAGTCAAACAGATCATCGATACTCAGAAGAGGATATCGGTTCTTCACAGTCATTTTATTCAACTTCTGGTAATCAACACATAATCATAAAATCACATCGGCCTTCCTAGAAAACAAAACAGGTGATCCCCAAGGCGACATACTTTGAAGGATAAATCCTTTATCCTCCAACTCCTCCAACTATTTTTTGAGCTCTTGAATCTTAGTCATTTTCATTCTTTAATTTGGAATAGATATCGGTTCAGCCCCAGGAACAAGCTCAATAGTGAATTCCACATCTCTCTCTAGGGTCAAACTTGAAAATTATTTAGTAAATACATCCTGAAACAATTCTACTATATATGGAAGGATGTTTTTCTTACCAATCCTATCATCCAGCAAAATACTAGAAACTTGGGTTGTGACCTCTCCAAGTTGCTGATCAATTGGTCCAGCTCCTCTTCTATGGATATTCCATTTTCAAGGAATAACATATTGGTAACCCTCAAGATATACAAATCTCACTCTCTTATAGTAAAAATATATGTGGGCTCGGTATGCGACAAGAAACTCCATACCCATAATCTGGTAGAATCATGTTATATCATAGAAATAGATATCCCAAATGAAATGATACTCTGCAATCTCTAGAGAACATACCTTTCATAAATAGATATCCCTAGTCCTTGTTCTCAATGGTGTATCAGTATTTATCATTGCACTTATAAAATCCACCTCTAGGATAAATCAATTAACATGTTTTGTAGATATAAATGAATGATAGGCACCAATATCAAACAAATCACTAGAAAAAGTAGATGAAACTAGAAAATTACCACCCACTTTCAATGGACCAATATTTCTCTACACAAGTGTAGGTTTCACTACATGTAATTGTCCTACCCCTAAACCTTGTTGTGTTGTTTGACTCCCCTTAGCAGCACCACTCTACTGATACTGGTGCTCATTCCCTGAAGAACCATTTCCACTTCTTCTACTGCCTCTTCCAATTGAACTCCAATTCGAGACCTATATGGTGTAGAATACCCCATTCCCACACTCTGAATCTGAGAAGATACTCCCTCATCACTAGCTTGTCTCACCTTCATGCCGAAATTCTATAGGTGACCCATATTTCCACAAAATTGGCACTCCACTGGTGGTCGAGGACAATGTGTATGATAGTTTCCCTACCTACCTCACTGGGGGAAAATTACATGAGAAAGATCTAGTGAAACTATTCCTATTGGTTTTCCACCTTGCTTTAAATTATCCTGACTAAGGTTCTCAGAACAGGGCTTCTTTCTCATGGAAGGTACATTCCCTGATCGTCCAATTATAGCTACATATCCAGTACTAGAAGCCTCCTTCAAGTTATCCTCAAGTATGAGAACCTGATTACCCTCTTATGATAATTTCTTCAACCTAATGATATTCACCTGGGTCATTATATGACACTTATGTCCATCCTAAAAATGTTTTTCCAAATAAGCCTCATTAGTTTCCAATGATCGAGAAAAATGTTGTAAATCTATGAAATGTCCAGCATATTCTATTATGGAAATTCTTTTTTGGGCCAGATGCATAAAATCGGAAGCCTTCTCTTACCTTAATGTTTCTGTATAGAAGTGCTCTAAGAACTTCCCTAGAAAGTCCTTCTATAACATCTCGTCACTCTATCCAGATCGTACCTAAATTTTGCACCAGCACTTCACTAAACCCCATATCATATAAGCAGCCAACTTGACCCTCCTATCAGCATGAGTCTCCAAATGTTCATGTATTGTCTCTATGGAGTCAATCTAGGATTTGCCTTCCTCAGGTCCACCCTCTCCTATAAAAGTATAAGGGTGCTTCAGATGAAACTACCTTTTCAACTAAGACATGATTTTCTGAACCCGCCCTTGGTCTTTATCCATAAACATCATGAAATGAAAAAAAACTTACCTCTGGACTATTCTCATTCTTCCTCAGCTTACCCCAATGGTGCCTCAAGCTCACTATCTCGAAGTTCATTATAGTCCATACTCCTTAGTCTCTCCCTCAATAATAATTATGGATAAATATCTCTACAAATCCTAACAAGCTTCATAGGTCTCATAATGAAACCATAAAACATTTAAGTAAGATTAGAAACTAACACAACCAGTTTCAAAATGTCCTTTTTTTCTTTTTATTGCCACACTGTCAACACTGAGGCCTTATCACTACCCTTAACCATCCTAACCCTAGGTATTGGAATAAAAATGGTGCATTCATTCTCATTAATTAATTCCACCATTATTTAATAACATTATCTCAATTTAATTAATTCAAACGTTAGTTAATTTCTCATAATAAATTAAACAATGAAGGTGCTCATTTGACACCCATTTATTCTCGTCTTGTATCATTATTTCAATATCACAACAAGGAAATATAGTTCATGTTCAAAAACGTACCCATAAACCGTTTTCCCATGAGTTCATAGAACAATTCATGTCACAATAACCCTAAGTGACAACAATGATGCATGCAGACTCAAGTATCAAGCCTCTTTAGGCCATGAATCAAAATTAAAAAAAATGTCAAAAAAATATCACATCACACCGCAAGTGTGTCACCCAAGGTGCAATAATATCCAAATATAAGAACACGCATCAATCACAATAATCCCACCCTGAGTACTTGGATTTCCCCCTACACACTGGTTTGCAACTCCCATGCACTAGCTCATTACCAAAACTCGACTCTTCCTAGTCCATTGTATATCATTCCTTAAACCAAAATACATAAAAATAAAATAAAACTCCTTTGATACCACTTGGTGATTCCCTAACATGGGTGCCACTAAATGGTGCCCCGAGCCGGTTACCCACAAGCCCTCCAGTGCACCACCACATACACCAGAGGGTTCCAACAAGCAGTGAGGGTCTGGTGAGTCAGTCTTTGGGAGATTATACCCTCTTTTATCATAATAAAACACCAACAAAGGAAAATAGAAATAACCATGTGTGGAAGTGTATAAATAATCAGAACAAATACATGTCATATGAAATCCCAAAACATGAAAATACTATAATAAAATTAAAGGTAAAACATTATCTGAAAATTCAAATATCATGTGTCTAAAATCAAACTCCTATTAAAGACACAACGACTGTAAAGAGGTTCTTGAACCACAGATGGTCCCTCTCCCATGCTCCAATCCCAAACAGAAACCTGCCTCAGGGCCATTCACCAATCATGTCCAGCAACAAAAAAGTCTACTCGGGTGCCGATTGAGTGGCTTGAATAGGGTCTGAGTACAACCTAGTTGGCCACCACCAACGGTTTCTTAAACAAGTCCAGTCAAAACATAGTGCAAGCAGTTTTATAATTAAATAAATACAATGCCTAATTTTAACAGTTATCACATTGTCATTTAATCTTACTTCAAAACATTAGGCTAATTTCTATTCATGTTTCCCATTTGAATAATCATTCAACATCTTTAATCATTTTGTATAGGTCATCATTTTTAGCACCACAAATCTCACTGAATCATCATTCACTATTACCATTCATTTATTGTAGGGCATCATGCCTAGCACCAAAAATCTCATTGAGTGTAGGTCTTCATTTCTTGAAATCCTTTCTCATTCGGTATAGGTTATCATGCCTAGCACCACATAATCCCATGCTTGGATAAATATTGGGGTGGAACACCATGTCCAAGTCCCAACTTATAATTGGTCTAGAACACCTTGTCGAGGACCACAAAAATAACATCCATTTAATTATTCATTAATTCATAAGAACCTTCCATATTATTCCATTACTAATCCAAAAATTAGTTAAACATTTAAAATGCCATTAGTTAACTCAATAATTATCTAAGAATATAAATCATTAATTAATTCATCAATTAACTAATCAATCATCCTGATTCTCTCTCCATAATTAATTATTCACAATTAATTATCCATATCAAATCTCACTAGTCATAATTAATTATCACAATTAATTATCATAGATCAACATCATGTCCCATAATTAATATTCACAACTAATTATCTTTGTTCAACATCATGGAATATAATTAATTTTCAAGATTAATTATCTTTGTTCCACAACATGGCACATAATTAATTATCACAATTAATTAACTTTGGTCAATATAATGGCACATAATTTATTTTCCCCAATTAATTATCTTATCACAACCAATTAAATATTTAAAATACAATAACTCATCCCATAAAAAATTTACAAAATATCTATTTGTTCAAGCCACCATCATTTGTTCCATGAATCAAATTATCAATTAATCACCAAGGCAACTCAATTAAATTACACTTTTCTAATTACTCTAATTTAGGAAATCATTTATCAAGGGAGTCTAGAAAATCATAAACTCACATTAAAATATCATAAAGCATGACTATGGATATTAATTTAGACCACCTACCTCAGTTTATTTATGGAAGTCATCCCAACATAAATCCCCAAAATCCGAGCGGCACAACATCGTTGATCAAGATGTGGATCTAAATTCCTAAACCAAAATTAAGATAAAAGGCATAAATATATTGAAAATAAATATCTCTATCCAAAATATATATCTAGATCTCAATCCATAGGATTATATAGAAGAAAATGGTAGAGATATTACTTGAATATATTTATTAAATATGCAGGAAAGAATGGGAGAAGCATCGTGATGAAATCCACCTAATGAGAGGAGAGATGATCTTCAATCCATGATTTTGATCTCGAAGAATGGTGTTAGAATTTCCTTGTAATACCTACAAAAGGATTTAGGAACACCTTGAAATTGTCAAGCCAGGGCCTAGGTTGAATTATAGAGGTTTTGGTGGCTCAAGTAGTTTTAAAACCAGTTTTAAGAATAAACTACTCCATTTGCACGGTTTCACCTAGGAATCTGCATTGTTATGCCAAACCCTATGCTAGTGGTGCAGTAGTACACTACCTACATGTCTTTATGGTGCATGGTTAGGTAAACCATGCACCAAACATGCCGAAATCCACTGCCCGCAATATTTTATTGCACACAGTATTCCTAAACCATGCGCAAACCGTGCAAAGCCCATATCTTCCCAAATTCCTTAAAACATCACCCAAAAACACCATAGGTCATACCCTAACCAAAATGCAGATAAATAACAACAAAAAGTACCTAGAACACTCCTGATATTTTTCCACAAAAGTTTGGGATCTTACATCTATTATTTTAATGAGATATCTATCTGGAAAAAACTATGACTCAACCTCGGAATCACACTTTTAAGTTCAACTCTTTTTTCAAATATGAATAGGAATCAAAGTAAAAATGTACTATGAAACTATTTATAGTCTTCCCATATTTTAAAATGAGGGAAACTAAAATACTTTCCCTCTTACCAAAATTTAAAAAACATTAAAACATACTCATATTTTAACATAATGTTTCACCACTTCAACTTTTCATGATCCTTCACGAATCATTTTGATCCTTATTACTAATCAACTGATTATGATAGAACATCCTCAAAAATGTATGAATTGACTTCACTCATCAAAGCCTCTCCAATTTACTTTCCTCTTCAATGTTAGTCTGATTGAATTTCCTTCTCGGATTCAATACGATTAAAATTCCTTATTAGTGTAAGTATGATTAATTTTCCTTCTCAAAGTCATAATGATTGAATTTTCTCCTTATAGTCAGTCTAATGGATTCCTCATTTTATTGTAATTATCATTACAATAGAAACTCTACTCTATAGATAAAAATTTCTTCAAACCTCATCAGATATTACTCATTCAGTCTTCTGAAAACATTTGTGTTCGGTATTTCTGGATTCAATGAAAACTTTGTCTTCATTCCTGGAACTGACACAATATTTATGATTCCTCTATTTCTTCAGACGATTTTATCATGAGTGTTTTCATGATTTATGTTAAAATCAATATATGAAAAATATTGTCTCACTTAAGGTTATAGATTTTAAGAACTTTTTAACTCTAAACATCACATCATTTATTCATCATATTCAAAAACATTCTGACCTTCTATGTCAGAAAATTATTTCATTCTATTATTATGGTAAAGGATAACTTACAAAAATCAACAATTTATGCCTCTAATTACTATGGATATGATGGTCAGTATATTTGATTTATCATTCTGATTGAAAACCATCATCTTTGTTTTCTCACATTTCATCACACTAATGAGTTCATAACCCTTAAAAAACAAACTCATACTTGTTACATGACTCTCTCATGATGAAGATAACTTTTTAGATTGGCGTAGAATTGTCTGATAAATGTTTAGTGTATACAGAACTTTCAAACTCATGACTTTACAATTTTCAACAACAATTGTCTTTCTAATAGAAACATTGACCAATTCTTTATACCAATGGACCTGAGTCTGATGATCAATATTGTAATACTTTTAGAATTCATCTTCCTAAAACAATCTGCATCTGGTACTACTCATTCTGAAAAAAAATTTCCATAAAACAACATCCTCAAATTTAAATACTTTTCTCGCCCTTTGAGATTGGATTCGAACATTCCAAAACATTTACCAATTTCTTTAAAAAAAACTTTTAAAAAATATTAGTTGTCAAAAAATAAAAAACATTGCAACAAAACATCACAAAGGATAAAAATCCTCAAATAAACTTTTTAAAAAAACACATTCTATACCCGTGGGTTTTATTACTATAAATATCTCCCATTATAATCTTAATCTTCTTAAAATTACATCAATTAAAACCTCGAATTGGGTGTTTAGGAATTCTAAATTATGATAAACCAAAAAATTATAAACCCATGATGGTATCCAAAACTATTAAGGTAACCTCATATGAAAAAAATATTAATCTCCAATTTTATCTAATCCCTTATCTAATACCAACTTTAATATCCCTAATCATCTTCTCCCAAATGAGGTTCTAAAAACATAATATTTATATTTATGGATTTGATACCCAAAACACATGACCCAATTCCATTCAACCAAAACATACAACATCATCATAAAATAATGTATAACTTACATTTTGAAGGAATTTTTATGTTTATAATTTTATTATATTATCAAAAACTCATTCCAAAGGTACATTTCTACATATTATCCTATATTTACATGAACATGTTCTTTATAAATACATGCTTTCTTCCATCAAGGTAATTTCTATATATGAAACTATGGATTTATTAGATTTTATACTCATCCTTTTTCCCATTAAAAAATTATTTGAAATTGTTGGATGATAAAAATAAATCTAATTAGGGGATATATAAAAAATTAATGTAAACACATTAGTCTATTTCAAAACAATGAGATCATATGAAAAAGTTTTCCTTAAATATGATAAACTTTCATATCATAAAAATCATTTATTTACATATAAAATCAACTTTACATCAAAATATTATTCATAAAACAAATTATAAGAAAACCTAGAGGCTAAATCATTATCATGATTGTTACTTATAAAATATGATAACCCTTAAAAAAAATTTAAAAACATTTTACCCAAAAAAGAATAATCATTCATTTAATACAAAATATCATCATCTTACCTTTTGAAATAAAATTATTCCTCTAAAACTAATTATAAATAATAGAATAGTCAGGAATTTAAATCATAATATTATTATCATATCACTCTTATTATCACACTTACAAATGTAAAAACCATCCCTATCGATTCTAATAATTTCTTATGAGAACCCTATAACAGGTTAACTTTATCCCATTACCCAATGAATTAAAGAACACTATAATCCCACCCATCATCATATGTGATGTAAAAAAACCATAAAACAATCATAAAACAATAATAATTTAATTTTCATCATTAAAATCATGAAAATATTATGTTTAATCAATAAGAAAAACATTTTTAAATATTAATATATCCCATTTCTTTAAAACCAAGTTTTCTAAACTAAAATACTACAAAAGGGGAATGAGGGTTTTTATGAGAAGAAAAAATTTAATATTACAAAGTAATAATAACATATAACAAAATGTTATTATGGATTAAAAATTCTTCCACATTTTATAGGTTAAAATATAACATTTATTTTTCATTTTACCAAAACATTCCATATAAAATATGTAAAAATATTCATTTTCAAAACCATTGAAAGAATGATAAAAGGTACATAAAATATCCTTTATAATTAATTTATTTCTATATAAATAATGGCACAAAATCATTTTATGAATATATATATGGAATAAAAAAATTATAATATAAATCATTAAAACATTTAAATCAAGTTTTTTTAGGTAAAGTGTCCTTTACGACATGATAAAATTTTAACCGATGAAAGATTGAAGTAAATATCTTTTAATGGATTTAAAATAATAATTATTTCCAAAATTAATGATAAAATAAATTCATGAGTTAGTTTATTCACTAAAAAAATAAAATGTGTGGTGAAAATAGCTTAAGTCTCAATGAAAGGTAATTGAAACTATAAATCCATTACCACATCTCCTAACATTCCACATACGTTCTTTAACTCTTACAAAAATTAACTCATATTAATTACTTAATTTCTAAATATTTTTTTATATTTAATTATTTATCATTAAATCATTTACTACATATATTTTAATGGAAAATTTAATTACATAATCGGTTAAGACCATATCAATGTGTTTTGTGGACGTTCGGTTCAGAATTTTAACACTAATTAAATCTTTTGACCATGGTTGAAGTGCTAATTATTCCATAATATATAGAATGATAATAATTGAATAATAATAATTTTTATATATATAATAAAATTTTATAATGACCCATGAAATTAATACATGAAAATGAGTCACATCACTACATGGTGGTGGTTTTCCAGACATACACACGAGCAACGTTATATTTTTTTAACTGGTTGAATGGTAAGAATGTAAGTAATATCCTATATTTAAAAAATCATTATTATGTCATTAATTTAATAAATATTTATTAAATCCAACATAATATTTGTCCTTTTGAGGTGATGAAGAAAAATTTAATTCATCACATCTTAGAGGATGTAGTCCACCAGTTTGTATGAATGATATTTTCATTCCCCATATGATTGAAAAAGATATGGATATGGTGGTGAAATCAACATAATAAATTCTCAGTATATCGGATATTCATAATTTTTTATATTTTAATGGTTATGATGGAATTTAATTTTGTATTATTTTAAATAAAATGAAAAAATTTGGTTAAATGATATACATCCTTTTCATACAACCTCCTTTTATTGACACATTAATCAACATAAGGTCAATATTTTGGAAAAAATAAGAAATCTAAGACAAGGGGATGGACATTATGAATGGGTTTTTCTATGTATTGGTTAAACCAAATGAATCCTGAAGTGTGCATTGGATAAGACAAGGTCTCCACTTTTATTGGTGGGGGAAAGGACACACATGGTATTTTTTAAAATATTTTAATATTGTCAAGTCATTTTCAGGTAAAAGTGTCTCATAAATAATTTAATTTATACCAAAAGGATATAAGATACTGAATAAATCTATATAATAGGATTTATAAAAATTTTATTGCATTTTATCTCTTATAAATTTAGTTTAACCTCCTCGTAATCACATTTTAGCTTTAACCATAAAAAATTCATTACTAAAGGGTTATAAATTTGCTTATAGGTTCAATATTTTATCACAAATTTTCTAGATATGAACATTTAGACTATATACAATCCTAATTTTCCTATTTAAATATTATGTTATTTTTAAATCATTTAATATTATGTTATTTAACAAACAAATGCATTAAATTAAAATTAAGAACTATATACATATTTTGGAATTGAAGACATCGAGATAGGTATGGAATTAAAAAATAAAAAATTTAAAAAAAATTATACATTGTAATAATCTATAAAATTCTTGTTACACAACAATTTATCCAAAAAATATTACTTTTTTTTAATACTTTATTTTGGTTTTATAATATTTTTACAAGAACATTTTTCATTTTATGTAAGAATTTATGTTAATTATACCATAACTAAGACATAAAAATAAATTCCATAAAAAATTAATTAAGTGAACTATAAAATTTTATATTAATTACTTGATTTACCCTTACTAAGGAGACAAATATTTACAATGGTTATTGTTTATTATGATTAAAAATAAAGTATAATGACTTAAAATTTTTAAACTTCCATATTATAAATATGGATTCCAATTTATCAAATTTTATTTCTGGTTTCATAAATTACATTAAAAATAATCTTTCAAAAGTTGATGAAAAAATGTTTTTCAAGAAAATTCATTTTTCAGCCATAAGATGATCTAACATTAACATTGTGGCTATTAACCATCACTATATAAATTTAAATCCATATATTTAGATATATAATATATATATTTAATTGAAAAAAAATTCATCCTTAAATATTATTTTAATTAATTAAAATGTAAAGACATTAAGCACAGAAAAAAAAATTTCAGAAAAATACTTATTTATGTATAAACATATAAAAAAATCATGTAGAGCGATGATATATATATGTAGTGAAATATATTATAAAAACATAAGGGATAATTAGGTTAATTTATGTTAACAATAAAAAAATGGAACTTTTAAATTAATTGAAACATAAAAAGAAATAACAATTTTACAAGAATCATTATTTACACTAATCACTGAAAAATGCAATATTTTTAGAAAAATCCAAAAATATCGCCCTAAAATAATTTTTATATAATGATTTCAAGAATTATATAATTTTAAATAAATAAAACTTCTAAAATTGGTATAAATTAATTACAATATCCACTCACACAATTAAATTAAAACCATTTTTGAAGAAAACATATTTCGTAAGCATAAAATTACATTACTAAAAATTGAGTTCCTATTTCCTATGATTTAATCAATAAATTAGTATTTATTAAGACAATTATATATATGTATATATATATTTCATAATATGGTTTCTCATATTCATACCCTCTAATTCAATGACTAGGTTATGATGGTTATATTTAAGTACTAATATTTTTAGATTATATTGTAACTCATTTAAATATCGATGGTGCTTGTATTTTTCACTATCGAACATATCCTTATTTTAAAAACTCAAGGTATTACAATAAAACATTCAAAATATAATTTGAATTTTTAAAATAAATAAATAAATCTTTAACGAAATGGATTGAATGATGAATAAATTAAAGAAGATATATTTATATAAAGTATATAGGAGATACGAATATTAAAGAATTAATATAAAAATAAGAATATTAACATGACTTTATGTATAGTAAATTGATAATTAGAATATTAAAATGAATAACAAGTAATTTTTAACATGAATGAGATATTTAAACATAAGTACAATAATGATAGAAAATAACTACTAAAATTAGGTAACCAAATGAAATTACAAGTGTATATCATTAATACGATATGTTTTAACTTATTTTGTAAATCCTTATTTTAAATATAAATATATAAATGTTAAAATTACATAATTTTGAAAACTATTTTGATTAAATTAATGATTTGTTTGGAATTTTCATGTATAAATAAGAAATTTATGAGTGTTTTATATTTTTTACAAAAAATATAAATTTTTGGGTGATTAGTAGAAATACAATTTCTCAGCTATTAATTTTTTTCTGAATTGATAATGATGTAATAATGTCTAATAATATTCATAATTTTTTTTTCAACCCAATTTAAGTTTAATATGATAAATAATGTAATTAAAAATTAAAAAAATTAAAAAACTAAAATACAAATTGTAAACTCCTAATATATAATTAATTCATTAGAAACTATATTTTATTTTGTTAGTAATTTTTTTAAATTTATTATGAAAGATATTTTTAGTTTTCAATAGGATTAAAATTCAAAAAAAATAATATTTTTATTTTTATTCAAGTCATGTTCTCAAATACAACCACTATCAAATGTATTGGTCTTAAAATAATATTTTATTCATTATTTTCAGAAACAATACCCCTCTACTCCATGTATAAATACTGATAAAACACTATAACCCTTTATTAGTGATGATATCATTTATATTTTTCATAAAATATTGTATTTATTATCCATTTATATTCCAAGTATGTATTTATAGGTTTTTTGATTAGTTTTGAGAGTATTTCTAGAGATTGAGGTATGAGGTTTTAGAAATTGAGGTTTTAGTCGAGGGAACATGGTTATCACATTATTAGTGATAACTGTACAAACCAAAGATGCACATGTAAAATGGTTTTCACATGAATTATCAAAGTATATGGGTTTCTTGTGCTAACCATGTGAAATATACTCTAAAATACAAACATAACCTCATGGTTGGCATAAAATATATCTAACTATGATGCCTAAATGTTAAAAGTGCTTGGTCTGTTATATAGTCGGAACCAAATAATAGCCACACAGTTTAGAAAATTGTATAGTTGATCCTCATGTCCTTCCCTATGGATGAAAATTTGGAAAATTAAAATTATGACCCTATTGATTGTTTAATCCTTAACCCCCTATTTTTTTACTCCATTCAACCAGCATCCTCCCATGAATGTCTAATTCATTTCCATTAATTATCATGGTAATTTTTTCTGAATTCCTTAGTGGAATCATGGTCCATGAAATGCTATGAAAATATATAGGTTATGTAAGTCCATCTATAAATATTATTGGTTTCTTTCATTACCTATCTGACCCATGCTAGTTTTGACTATTTATTCCTTATTTTATGGTTTTTTATAATTCTTTAATTTATATCATTTCAGCTTGAAATATAGGTTGATACTTGGTGAGTTGGATTCTATGAAACTTATCTAATTATTCCTTGAACTAAGCATAAAATAATCATTCATTTTCTCATGCGTGAGATTATTAGTTGTATTTAACTACCATGAACTTGACTTTAAAAAAGTAAATAAATATTTTGAGTATTTAATTTTACTGATTGATATGTTCTACAGGTTTCAAGTGGCCTTAAGAGAGATGAAAACCCTAGATTATTTACTTCCAATTGTGGTGAACCTTTTTTCATAAAATAAAAAATTGATATGCGGCCTAGTCCCCCCCCCCCCACCCTAAATTTAATAATATTTTAATATAAGACATTAAAGGACCCAAAGTGATTTATTGAGCATAAAATTTGTTCATAATAAGACATTTTTTATGTTGATATGTAAAAATTGGTTTATGAATAGGTGTAGAACTATTTTTTTGTTGTAATATTATGGGAGGATTGTGTTCCTCAATTATTATTATGTTACTATTGGAGAAGGATGTCCCCATTTTTCTTATAATGACACTACGGGTTGATGCTTTCACTCAATTTTGTTATTATAATACTATTGGTGGATGTTGGCCCTTGATCTATTATTATGTTACTGCAAGTGGTTGTTGGCGCTAATTTCTTATATTGTTACTAAAAATTGATATTGGCTCTGATTACATATCAATTTACTACAGTTGGATATGGTACATTGGTTTCCATCTTTACATTCCTATTTTAGATGTGAATTTTTATATTCATTGTGATCAGAGACATCTATAACCATATGAATTAGGTACGTTGATCCTAAGTGTCACCTTAGAACCATATGATATATAGTGGATTTTATTTAATTTTACATACTTTATTATATATAAAAAAATTAACTATTACTCAAATTATATGTCTTTATAAAAAACATTTTTTGGTTTCCAACAATGTTATACTCGTACCTGGATCAACCTACCTTGGGCACCCAAACAAACTTTATGGTTGCTGGTTAGGACAAGGGAAATCATTTTCTAACTGAGGATTGATGATTAGCTTTTATATATCATGAAATATAGGATTGGTATAGGACTCATGACTGGTTTTGTAGTGTTTTTAATGGTTTTGTTCTTATGTTTATTTTTGGGCCACTTAGTATATAATCTTCCTCTGTGGGATCCAGATGTCGTATATATGACATGTATGACCTATGCAAGATACATTTTTTTATAATGTGGAATTATTATGTTTTTTATCAAACATGATGTGATTTTGTTTATATTTATTCATATTCATTAATTTTATTGATATTATTTACATTTTTTCACTCTAATAGGAGGGTATAGTCTCCCCATGGCAACATTATAGACCAATACTACTAGTAAACAGCCTCTACTATATGAGGTAGCATTCCATAGGTCCTATAACACTTTAACAAGGAGACTAACGTGTTGTGTTAAATAAAGGAAATTAAAATGTAATATCAATTAATATTTTAATTTTTATTATTATTTGGGAGAGTTAGATAAGATATGTTACACTTTAGAACATTGTATGGAAATTGTGATTGTATGCAGGTAATCCATGTATGAAGAAAGTCCATGTTTCGAGAGAAGAGATTGTTTTTTAGGGTTATTGTTTTTTAGGTGACATATTTCACCTACTATGAAACACATGGTCTTAATATTTATGATTTATAGTATTTTATCTCTTTATAATAATGGAAATTTGGTTGGAGTTCTCTAATAATATTATAAGCATAGGATTTATAACTTATTTTCATGCTTGCCGATGATTTGTTATATTTTCTTAGTTCCTATATCAGTTACTTAAAATGTTTATATCACCATATATGATGTTTACCCACATAAATTGATGATGGAATATTGTTTAAAATATTTATTAAATTATTAAAAAAAATAAGAACAGTTAACTATATTCAATGTTAATTATTTGTTATTTTGTGGTTTCAATTAAATAACATTTCAATTATAGCTTATAATTTTTTTATTTTATAGATTATAACCGAAATATCATATAAATGTTCATTAGTTGTGAAAAAATTAATTAAAAATAAAATGTAAATAAATTATGTGGATCGTATGTGTACATCATATTGACAACGAGTATATGTAGATGGGGGCTAGAGAGAGATCCCATTTTATGCCTTCTTTATGATACATGATGTAAATAATGTTGGGGAACTATTCCTATTATTTATTTACCTAAATTGTGCTATTGATAACTGTTATAAATCTTATTTTCTATTTGTGTTCATCATTATAGAGATATTCCCCTATGATGGTCTCTAGTAGAGTCCCGATAGGGTGGTGATGATAACACTCCACTAGTGGTTGGGCTAGAGATTTCTATAGTGCCAAGATAGGTTCTAAATTTTTAGCTTATGGAGAGAAAATCAAGAGTTATATAGTAAATAGAGGAAGATAATTGTTCTGATATTCATGTACTGTCTATTCTCCCTAGATATTTTTAGATGTAGCGTCCTTCATTATTCACTAGTGAGGGAGGCCCCTTAGAAATCGATTTTAGTATAGGGATTTTATGTGTAAAGATTAATCATATTGAGACACCCTTAGAGAACATGTTAAATCTAAAATTATATATTTTTTTAGGATCAATAATGAAATGGTGAGATATTCTAGTCTATTTTTTTTTAAATGGTAGTGCTTTGGTCAAAGACCATAGCACAATTTATTGATAAACAAAACAGGGTTACAAGAGGCGAAAAGATGGGATTTTTTTACAGTCTCTATCAAGAAGGTAAAATAAATCAGAAGGAATAGAATCCATCCAAGTCATGTGTTGATGGACTCCTTTGTTGGCAAGAGCATCAGCAACAGCATTTGCTTCCCGGTAGGCATGAGTAGCTATATAGTCCATCCCGTGAAGCAAATTCAGACAATTCATCCATCGAGTGGTAAGAGTCCAGGCCAGATTGATGTTGCCATTCCAGATGGCATGAATGATAGTGGTTGAATCACTTTCTATCCAGAGCTTTCTCCAACCTCTTTGGTGCGCAAAATCAACAGCATGAATGACCCCCAACATTTCTGCCTCCAGAGAAGAAGAGTGACCACAACCAACAAAGAAGCAGCCCTGACACTGCCCAGCTGAGTCTCTGAAGATGGCACCACAACTGGCAGGTCCAGGGTTGCCTTTGGAGGTGCCATCGACGTTCACTTTAATCCATCCTGGCATTGGAGATTGCCAGAATACTTCAAATGAGTGTTTGGGCTTTGGGTAGATGCCAGGAACACGGAGCTGTCGAAGAATCACAAAGTCACCAACTGAGTTGTTACAACAGTCTTTTTGTATTGAGGCAGCTTCATGAACCGCCATAAGAATCCGAGCTTTCCCTGCATTAAGATTGAGACGGTGATTGTTGTGAATGAGGGTGTTTCTGACGTACCAGATCTCATGAAGAAGCTCCGCCACTGCCGTCAGGAAAAGGTTTTTTATCTGTAT
Source organism: Viscum album (assembly GCA_963277665.1). Taxonomy (NCBI): domain Eukaryota; kingdom Viridiplantae; phylum Streptophyta; class Magnoliopsida; order Santalales; family Viscaceae; genus Viscum; species Viscum album. Next base: position 1,987,936,539 of record OY728121.1, on the reverse strand, counting down.
AGAAATATCATATCTAGTAAAATTTTTTATAAACAAGGAAATTGAGTCAGTAAAGAACCATCTATTATTAAATAATTCAGAAATATAATTCCAAAGAGCAGAGGCCGTCGCGCAAGATAGGAAGAGATGATTGGCATCCTCTCTATGTTGATTACACAGGCGACACTTAGAACAGAGTTGAATACCAAAAGTTTGGAGACAGGTTTCCGTTGGCAGTCTATTATGGGCAATGCGCCAAATAAGGGTGAGCCTAGAAGGTTTAATCCAGGGTTTGTTAAATTGATTTAACCATAGGAAACTAGAGTCATTATCAGAGAAATTATGCTTATAATAATTCTTTGAATCCAGGATGCCATTGGTAGAAGGCTCCCAAACAAGGAAATCACCATTAGGAGAAAAAAGATGATTGTCAATAATTTGAGCAATATTGTCAGGGAGATCATGATGGTGAGATTGCAAAACCTCCTTTATAGACTGATTAGTATCATCAGGAGGATTATGTGACGGTAACAAGGATATCAGGGGGGTACCACACCAATTGTCACACCAAAAATTAATGGAGGAATCAGCACTGACGATCCATCTAGAGTTTAGCATGATCCTATGATAAGTGTCCCGGATAGAGGGCCAGATGGATGAGTTGATGAAATTGAGATTACCTTTTAAGAGCTTAAAGAGGAATCTATGGTGTAGGAAAACAGTGGCCTTAGAGGTGGAGTTGATAATGTGCCAAGTGAGGTGGGCCTGAAGAGCATCATTGAACAGATTTAGATTTTTTATGTCAATACCACCATTAGCCATGGGTTTACAGCAAGAGTTCCAAGGTATGGTAACAAGTTTCTTTTCAAAAATGTTTCCAGACCAAATGAAGTTCTTAATATAAGTGTTAATTTTTTTTAAAACACTGACGGGCCATTTATAAACCATGAAGGAATAGACCATTTTAGAAACAATGGTCGATTTAACCAAACAGATTCTCCCAGCCATGGAGAGAGTTTTGCCTTTCCAGCTAGCGAGTTGATTTGTGATTTGATCAATGATTCTAGCGAAGTAGGTAGCTTTGGGCCTACCCCAAAATATTGGAACACCCAAATAGTTGAAGGGCAAGAAACCCTCTTTAATACCCAGATAGGTGGTGATATTAGATTTCCTTCTTACAGGAAAATTTTTTCCAAAGAAGATATACGATTTGTCCCAAGAAATTGCTTGCCCAGAGATTTGTTCATAGTGAGAAATCGCTTGCTTAAGAACATGAATATTTTTTTTATCCCCTTTGATGAATAAGATAATATCATCAGCATATAAAAGGTGGGTAGGGGCATTTAAATTCCTGGAAACTTGGATAGGTTTAAGCATATGTTGATCAACCAGCTTGTTAAGAAGTATACTTAGGTAATCCTCAGCAATAACGAAAATGATAGCAGAAAGAGGGTCACCCTGCCTGACACCCTTGGAGCAATTGAAAAAACCTCTAGGAGTACCATTAATCAGGATCGAGATATAGGCCGAGTGAAAGAGGGTCTTAATTCTACCAATGAAAGAATCATTAAAGCCAAAGTTTTTTAGAACTTTGAAGATAAAATTCCAGTCAATGGTATCAAAAGCCTTTCTGATATCAAGTTTGATAGCCACATTGCCCCCTCTTGTGCTTCTATTTAAACTATTGGTACATTCTGAAGTAAGACAGATACATTCTTGGATTGACCTACCTTTAATAAAGCCAAATTGGTTCCAAGAGACAATTTTATTGCAGATAGGAGCAAGTCTATTAGCAATAATTTTAGTAATAATTTTATAGATAGTGTTAATCAGAGCGATGGGTCTGAATTGGTGAATCTCAGAAGCATTCTCAACCTTAGGAATTAAGGTTAGGAATTGAGCATTGATTCCATGAGGAAGATATCCGTGGGTGAAAAAGGACTTAACAAGGTTACAAACATCATTGCGAATTATATCCCAATGCTTTTGGAAGAAACCATTGTTGAATCCATCGGGACCAGGAGCACTATCAGGATTAAGACCAAAGACTGTGTCATTGATTTCCTGTTCAAGAGGGATGCTTAAAAGAGTCTCATTGTCTTGATCATCCACCATTAAAGGAATAATATCCGGTTCAAGATCAATATTTATATCAGGACCATTAAAAATGCTATAAAAGTACGAGGTGACATGGTCCGCAATCGATTCTTCAGAATCAATGATCAGGTCATTTTTAATGAGCCTAGTAAGGGGGCGGTTGACCTTTCTAATTCTTTGAAGACAGTTATAGAATTTTGTATTTCGATCCCCGTCGGTTAGCCATTTAGTCCTGAAAGTTTGTTTACGAATATTGTCCTTGAAGGTAAGAAGGGAATTAAGTTTAGAAGAGATATTAGCTTCCAATTGAGGATCCATATTTAAATCTGAGTTTGTGTTCTGAGTCTGGATACGATTGAGTTCCTCTTCGAGATAGGAGATATCAGAATCAATTTGAGTATTAGAATTTTTGCACCATCCTTTCAGAGCCTTTTTGAGAATTTTAAATTTGCGTAAACAGGCGAAAGGATCATTATGATGTTTCATGGAGTTCCAGGTTACATCGATAAAGGTGACACATTCAGAGTTCGAGGACCACGCGTTATTAAACTTGAAGGGGATGACAGGCTTACGATCATTCGTAAGAATGCTAACAAGTATAGGATGATGATCAGAATTGAGTCTCGGGAGGGTTACACTGGTTATTTTGTCCCAGTTGTCGAGAGTCTTCATGTTGACGAAAGCTCTGTCAAGTTTACTAGCAACAGTTTTGTTGTGATGCCTCCTATACCAAGTGTATTTAGCACCAATGAGAGTGATTTCAAAAAGGTTAGAGTCATCAATAGCAGAGATAAATTCCCTAGTGGAAATAGTAAGATGTGAGGGACCAATTTTTTCAGAGGGGGAAAGGATGGCATTGAAGTCACCCATAACCACCCAGGAGTCTTGAATGTTTTTCGCCATATCAAGGAGTTCATGCCATAATGGTCTCCTATCCTGGTATCTATTCTTGGCATAAACCAGAGTTCAAAAGATATGCCGACTATTCCACAAGAAATCACAGGTAAGTTGTTGTTCAGAGGCTCTAAAAATGTTGACATTTTTTAAAGAGTTGTGGAAAAAGATCCACAAAGTGTCAAAATGAGGACTACTTTTACAAGATCCTAAAAAGTTGTAATTGAGAGAGCCAAATCTCATATAGATCATTTTAAAGTTGACTTTAGGTTCAGCAATGGCTAAGAGTTGGGGTTTATGTGTGTTTAAATACCTCCTAAGAGTTGTGGAGGTGTCATTGTTGGCTATACCTTGACAGTTCCAATAAAGAATATTCATTACTATTTGCGGGCTGGGTTTGAACCCTTCTTTTTTTTAGATTTACTAGATCCTTTCTTCTTTTGGGATCTCGTAACCATTGCGGAGGAGGTAGACTCCTGTTGGCTGGCATGATCTTTAGGTGTTTGAGAGGGAGCAGATTTCAGGTCTGATTTTGGGTTAGGGGCAGCAACTGGAGTATTCAAAAGTTGAGTACAGTTTAAAGTGTGATTTTTGTCCGGTCCGTGGACTGTGTCTAGCTCAGTTGAGATATTCTAGTCTATAAATATTAGTATTTTCTGTTTTCCTCTATAGAATTCCAATCATGTTTCTTGGATTATTTTTTTCCTAAGACCCTAAGAGTAGATTGGGAGAAGGATTTTATGTGCATTGTGGAATGAAGAATGATGTTGGTGGATTCTATTGATCACCTTAAGAAACTATAGTATTTTACCCTTATGATAGATATGGGCTAGGTGTTTAGACATGGAATTTTTAAGGGTAGATTAAGGTATGAGATTCATGTTTTGGTGAAATTATTTCTCCTACATTATTTTATAGAGGTTGTGAACTATGTAATTATTATTGATAGGAACCTCATAGAAGGATGAGGCTCATGGTTAGTGTCCTATACTAGAGGGACTAGTAGTGGTTCATCCAGAATTATGAATTTTTTTATGGTTCATGCAAGAGTGATAGTGGATAGGGAATTCTGGGTTTTGATCCACCTCTTCCTCCTCAAGGAGGTAGTTCCATCTGTGTAGTATAATTATAAATATTTGATGTAATTGTAATAAATATTCCATTTTATGATATGTATGAGGTAGGATGGTGCACTTGTTGAGGTTATTCAGGACTAGATAGTTTTTATCATATGAAAGACGATCGGGATTGGGCTATATGGGTGAACCTAGGATGCTATCAAAGGCTAGTTGTTGGTGTTACACAAGTCATTTAGGTTCTAATGGAATATATTGTTCCCTAGGGTAGTAGAATTAGTTCTATAAGAGTGTAGTTTCACAAGGAACATAGATATAATTAGACGTCCATAGTTTAATCTATTTTCATGACAACCATCTTACTCCTACGATCCATAGTGTGGGACCCTCTACAACATAAGGTATGATTTTAGTGGCTTCTACTTTAGAAGGAGACTTATTTGATATAGATGAATCCCATTATTTTATGTCTTTATAGTTTGAATATGGTTTGATAATTTCGATATATTATTTATATTGAGTGACATTGATTGAAATTCCCCTAAGGGTGCGATTAGAGGGTATTAACCAATTTTGGGAATGCACACTTGTAGTTGGTGGATAATATTCCTTGGGGATCTCATCGTGTTAGAGAAGATCTGATTCAACCTAATTATCAGGATAAATTTTTTAGTAATTTACTGAGCCCATATCGATTTTTATCATTGATGATAGTCATTTATGTATCCTTCGGGTGGTATTTATATTCATTCCTTGGAATTATACATATAGTAAATTCATCTAGATGTTAGTATATAAATTTGAAAATTAACTATGTTTCTATTCATATGTTATATATTAAGGTAAATAAGGAAGTATTTTTCCCTCCTATGGTTGATCGGTTCTAGGATGACTTCTCTGATGAGTTCTTGGGGCTTCCACCTAAGATAGAGGTTGAGTTCACTATCGATCTTATGGTATGTTAAAATACTCTTTAAATTTTTCTTTACAGTTGGATCCTACCAAGTTTGGGAGGAAAATGATTAGTTAGAGTAATTTTAGTCCAAGGGATTCATATGGAAAAGTACATGTCCTTGGAGTTCTCCAGTCATATTCTCCAATAAGTTGGATTGATCATATAGGATCTCTGTGGACTATGGGATGATGAACCAAGTGATGATTAGAAATCAATTTCCACTTCCTCATATCAATGATTTATTTAACTACATTAGGGGATATACTATGTTCTCTAAGACTGATTTGAGTTTGGAGTATCATCCACTAAGAGTGATACCTTCAGAAATACCTCACAATGCATTTAAGATTAGGTATGTTCTACACAAGTACATGAGGATTCCCTTCTGTTTGTGAAATTCACCAACAATATTCATGGCCCTGATGAATTTATTCCACCATTATTTTCATGAAAACTACACCTGGGCCCATGCCTTTACTACCCCAAGCCCACCTCCCAATGTCCATGGGCTGGAGACTAGCGCTGAAGCCATTATCCCGCAACTGGGAGACATTTTCTGAGTACCTGTACACACAAACACTCACAACCCCAGCCCACAATTCTAAAAAAAAGATGACATGCATGCTACTAAGACCGCCACTAATATAAAAAAGAATAATCTAAATGTAAAGGATAAAAATAAAAATCACATGAAAAGACAAGACTTAAACAAGAGGGTACAGAAGTATCTGGAAACCCATCTGTAGAAAACCTTACTTGAATGGTAGGTGAAGAGTAGCTACATGAATACTTAGGAGTACGCCTCACCTGCCTGATCTCACTGGGCACTAAATAGTCCTAGACCACCAACTTCTCTGTTAAAACATCAGCCTTCTATTAGAGACACGATAGGTACGAGAGAATCCCATGTAGGGTTGAGTAAAACAATAATAACTAGGGACCCCATTCCAAAAAGAAAATACCACAAAGAAAAGTACACATGAATTAGTGGAAAACTCACATAGGTATAATCTAATGTATAGGAAACAAGACTATCAGTCGTAATGAAGAAAATATTGTACTGTTGAGGGACTAATACCTGATGAGTCAATGAGGTCTACTGGGCCACTGAGGTCAGCACATCATTGAGGTCTGTTGGTCCACAGAGGTCCGCACGTCATTGAGATCTGCTCATCCACTTAGGATCGCATGCCACTGAGGTCTGTTGGGCCACTGATGTCCACACCTGACTGAGTTATGCTAATCCACTGAGGTTTTCATATCGCTGAGGTCTTCTAGGCCCCTTAGTTCTATACATCTCTTCCTTCTCATCACAGCCATCTACATGATTCCTTCTCTTAGCACACTAGATTCTGGGAGAATCTATTCCTCAACACATCAGTTATTTTTAAACATTCAAAAAACTCACATAGAGTATGTACAAAGAATTGTCTCATCACGGGGGTCCCAATGCCACAAACGGATCTCCAATCAGACACAAGGTTTAAAAGACATGAGTCATTTCGTAAAATGGGTCCTATTGGGAATGGTCCTATCTCGACCCAGTCGGGCCGACCCGTCCTAACCCAGTTCAGCCGACCCGACCCAACTGAATCGGTTCTAGGACGACTGGGTCTCAGCCGACATGGTCAATCTATCCCAACGTCTAGAACTATTGGGCACGCTGAATCGAGGCCACCCAGCGACCCTATCCCCTTCCTCCAGCCCGACCTGTGCTGTTGGACCAGTTTCTGTCTAGTCAGGCCTCCCAGCGGCCCGGTTCCCCCCTCTGGCCTGGCCCGCACTGATGGGCCGATTCGGTCAAGCCCAGACACAGCAAGTGTCGCATCCACTCTGTATCACATGGATGTAAGTCGTTCATCTTCCTCCCCTACACATGATCCCATAGACTATATGCCAGCACACACTTGTGGTCCAGCCACAGGTCTTCTAGCCAGATTCGATGCCCCGCCGGTTCCATTTTTTCACACCTCCACAGCCTGCCTAGCCATTGTCGCCGCTGCTACGGCATAACCTAAGGGTTACGTCTACGGGCCACCAGACTCACTCTTGTGGTATGTTTTTTGAATCATGGGAACCTCTGGTATCCTTTGTTCATTTTCATCACTACCTAGTTCTCCAAAGGTTCTTGATGTAGTTCTGGGGCTCTGTAACACCCGGATGATTTCATGAAATACAATCTTTAAATAATTTTTATTCTTTAAAATATTTATTTTCATGCAATTGTGAGTTTAAAAAAAGGATGAGATACACTTAATATAAAATTATCACTATATCCTAGTCGATAGGTTAGAGAGAATAATTATAACTAACTTTTGAAAATGCATTATGAATTCATTGGCTATTAATTATTTATAAAAAATATAAGTCAACTAGATATTTATATTTTTGAGTGAATTACATTTGATAATAAAATTAATGAGGTATATGTGTTATATACATGATGAAATATATTTTATATTCATCCAATGGATATTTTAGTCATAGGGTATGAATAAAACAATATTTTATGTATAACAACCTATTTTTCAAAAAGGTTAATTTTAAACTATTGAATGGAGAACCCATTTTAAATTACCATTTTGACAAATTAATAGTTTCTATATGATATCATAAACATTTTATTTTTAAACGAGATATAAAAATTTACTTTGGATTAATTTATGATATTTTTTTGATAACATTCATGTTTTGATGAATACAAAAAATATGCTAAATTTTAATTAAATAGAACTTTTTCATCGAGATAATTTATATAGTTAAATTAAAATATTGAATGGTTTTAAAGTATAAATAAAATATATTTTTAAAATTTAATATAATATATGTCATTATCATTAATTTTACATTGAATTTATATGTAAAAACATTGCAATATTTTCCAATGTTTTATCTTTTAAAACTCATCTTCCCTTTTTAACTATGGGATTAATTTAAAATTAAATACTGTGAATTTTGTGTCTTGAATTTGGAAAAATGGATTCAATATATGGAATCATAAATTCTTAATTGTGTGAATAGTTACCTTTTATTTTTTGAAGATTATGAATAGTAACTTCATTAATTATTTTATTAACCATGGTTAAAGGGTAAATCAGCTAAATAGGGGTAAAAATAATTTAATAATATAAAACTACCATAAAACATGTCTTAATCATATTGGATGAGATTTCTTGACCATGGGCATCTTTGGATCGATTTTGGGAACCCATGGATTCTGATATGATGTGAAAATGATATTTAATAAGAATTAATTTAATGTTAAGATACTTATAACTTAAACATATTTCTTTTACAAGATTGATTTTATTATAAGTTTATATAATGGATATATATACTAATAAATATTAGTTAAAAATATAAAAATATTTCCTACATCATGGTATTTTATTTATAATTTTTAGACATTAGATAAACAATTTTATTTATTACACAATTATGATGTAGTGATTTACCTCATTAATGACAGATTCAAATAATTGAATTTATAAATATTAAAACAAATGTAATTTGGATATTTTTATTTCATACAAGAATTTTTTGGATGATATTGAAATATTATATTTCTTTTAATTCCTTATTTTAAAAGGATTCAATTAGTTATGAGTTCTTAAAAAGTCATGTATGAATAGTGTCAAAAATTAACACAGTTCATAACTTAAAACATAAAATAGTTTATTAAATGATATTAAATTCCTAAAAATTTTAGATTCATAAAAATAGTTAATATAGGTCCAAATATTTTATAAATAACTTTATTTTGGGACTTTTGACATGATATGGTAATTACATTAACCCACAATGTTTAAATAACATGGCATCAACGTACGATTAGAAAGGGTAAAATAAGGGTTAAAAGAAGATAAAGAAAAAAATATTCTAAACTTGTCTAAAAAGTTATTGGATTATTGTTATTCGAACAAAATCATATTATCCTCTAATTAAATAATTTTTCTATGATTTATAGTCTAAATTGAATTTATAATAAATTAATATTTAGAGAGTTTCATAAAGTGCCCCTCTCATCTCTTATAAAAGGGTACCCCCTCCCTCTCTTCATCAGTCTATTTTGAGCCATCAATATTGTCCAAACCCTATATATTTATCTTTTCAACTTCCCTAGTTACATTCTAGAGCTTTTGGAATTCTAAAAAGTTAATCTCTAGTGCCCTAAGATAAAATTTAAAGGAGGAATGTCAAGGGAGAGGTAATCTCTTCTACCGATTCATTCCAATTTATTTCTTCTTCCACTTATTATTTTTAGATGTTTCGTTATAAATTAATAACATCAGTATCACTAATTTACTGATATGTTATTATAAATATAAAGCAATCCTATTTCACATTTTATCCGTCCTACGAAAAATGAAATCATCACGCGTGCATACATACGACTTATCGTCTCCAAGCCGTGGTCTAATCCGTTTTCACCACCACCTTACTTGGATGGGGATAATGGAGTTATAATAACTATATATTATTATTATTATAAAATTATAATAATTCTGATATATTATACACAATTTATGTCATTACAATTCAACAACTATGGGAACTCTATCATCGCCCGTGCGTACATACGGCCTACCATCTCCATGATGCGATCCGATTTGGTCTACGGAATATTCAATAAAGAATGAGTATATAAATGAATTTAACTAATAAATATGAGAAATATTATACTAATACCATTCCTTAAATGATATAACTATATCCTAAAAATAATAATAAGAACATACATGACAAAACATACGTAAGAATAAAAGGCAGTTAATACCCTAATAACGAGTAACAATGAAATGTTACTGAAAAACGAATGAAAATATTCTCATAACTTTTATTATAAAAATTATCATGATTCTGGAATAAATCAGTAACATTCATTAAATCATCATAAAATAGTTTTGGATACATAAATATCATATCGGACCTATTTTAAGGGATAACTTTTCCAATATCGTTTTATTCGAGATTGTTTATTCATAAGTATCTATTGGGGATATATTTATCATCCATGTCAATGTTTTCTAAAAATATTCTCCTAAAAATTTTAAAATCCTTCAATGTACATTTAAATTCATTTTTACCCATTTTTAATTTTACTACATGGTTTTTTATGGAATATTTCTTCTGTTTACCATACAAGGAACTTTTGGATTTTTCCGACAAAATTATGAGGAAATGTGTTTTAACAAATACGGAATGAATGGGTTTTTACATCTTCATAACACCTTCTTTAAATGAATATTATTTAACATTTTTACAAGTTTATTTGATAATAAATACTTTTCTTTTAAAATTGAATGACATTTTGAGAAAAGAAAACATTTTTCAAGAAAAAGGATATTTTATTCAAGAATGAAGTTCAAGTGTTTTTTCAAAGTTATTTTCCATATAAGATTACATATAATTATGTTTCTAAACCATTTATTACTATATTATTGTGTTTATGGTGGAATATTATTTTGTAAATCCATTTCTATTATATCAATTATGATGTAATGATGTTTAAGAAAGCCATTTTATTTCATGGGTTATGCTATGGTGAATGTTTTTATGTTTTTGTGGAAATTGTAAGAATGGTTTCATTATGAGATTGTTAGGAATTGTATCTTCCTAAAATTAATTGTTTAAAGTTTTATATCACATTATATTGACATGGATAGAATTGAAGGTTAATCTGGTTAAGTGATATAGGGCTTGAACGAGGAGATAACTTGGTTCAGTAATGGATTTCCCCGCTATGATGGTCTTTGAAATTAGCCTTGCCTAATATAAAATGATGTTCAATGATTATGTGTATATGGAATAAAATTTTATGTAGTATTTTATGACTATTGGGATTAAATTTCACTTTTATGATTTATCCCATGACATGATATTGTGATCTTTTATACACAGGATAAGATTATCAAATGTTATGATTTTATGAATATGATATGATTGTTATTTCATTTTTCTACCCTTACTGAGAATTTGAGCTCTCAATTTTATGTGCCTTTTTTCCCCAAGACATGAATAAGGGTATTAAGTATGATATTGAAAAAATTATTCTAGTAATGATGAAATAAATCAGAGATCATGTATATGTTTTATGAACCAGTTGATTATGTTTCACAATTTCTAAAGACATTATACCTATATAGTCCTATCCTGGTTTTGATATATATTGTAATAAATATACTTCAATTATGAGTTGATATCAATGTATGTAATGAATGGGTCATTATAGTTGGTATTAGAGGAAAGGAATAGTTAACCTTTGGAAACTAGGATGAGAAATCCCTAAGGATGTGTCTAAGTATAAGATACAACACTATTGTTATAGAAATTACAATGAATAACCTAGGATAAAACCTAATGTGTCCTAAATTAAAATTTTATTCTGGATTATGTGGTTTTTCTATTATGATTAGTGTTTCTCACATTATACATATTGGTTTTAGTCAATAGATGGAACCTGAAGAAACCCGTTAATGCTGAATGTGTAGTTGATGCATTGATTGTCCCCCTGAGAAACCAAATGTAAATGGAGCTGCAATAAAAAATCTTTTCACCATGCTTACATATCTTTCTCCAGTTATGAATCATTCCAGACATCCAAATGTAAAAATTAGGGAGAAAAATTCTGTTGAATCCTTCATGAGGCAGCGTCCACCTTCATTCAGCGGGTCTTCTGATCCAATAGTAGCTGATCAATGGATATATACCACTGAAAAGATATTTTCATATCTACAATGTTCTAAACACGATAAATTCATCTTAGTGGTATATCATTTGGAAGGTGAAGATGATCAATGTTTGAATCTTATCAAGAATATGAGGAATAAAGATGAAATTGAGTATATGGAATGTGACGAGTTCAAGAACATATTTTTCACTTAGTATATTACATGTATTCTTCGAACAAAGTTGGATAATTAGCTCCTTGAACTTATGAAAAGGGATGATGAATCTGTTGGTACCAACAAATAAAAAATTACATGACTTGCAAGGTATGCTTCTGGAATCATTTTCCAACCTGAGGGAAAGATTTATTGATTCTTTAGTAGCTTAAAACCAATTCACCAAATGTCATATTCCATTAGGGACTTCAATAGCTATGAGGAAATTTTTAGATGTGTTGTTAAGGTTGAGATGGAGATTAGCGTAACCCGTCAGTAACATGGGATTAATAAGAAGTGGAAATGGAATTAAAAGGATAATATAAAGACCACACTAAAAAAATTTGAGTTTTCTATTATGCTCAAAATGTGGAAAGAAACATGGAGGGATTTGTCTTAAAGGGACTAGTAAATGTTTTGAGTTTGGAAAAGAAGTTCATCATGAAATTGAATGCCAAAGTGATGGAAAAAATATGTCTAATGATTCAAATAAAGAAATGGCTACACATAATGCACCTTGTAAACATCCATGTTACAATTTCAAGGAAATGGGGCGTTTTTCCAATAAATTTTCTAATCAGATGGTTATTGATGATGATAAACGTCAAAAAACTATTGAGGCCAATGAAAAAGTAAGGTCACCTAAAATTGCTATCGGCGACATGGAGTATGATATTGAAGTGGTGAGAGGTACAAATATCATCCAATCTAATGTAAAAATTGTTTTATTTTATTCTAGATCCACCCACTCTTTTATTTATAAATACTTTTCTCAAGGTACCACTATATTACCACAAAAATTAGATGTTGAGTTTGATGTGACAACTCCTAAGGGAAAAACTATTTCATCAAAAGTTTACAATTATTCTTCAATTGATGATTGTGGGAAAGTTCTTTCTATAAATCTTGTGATCCTTCCTATAGTGGAATTTGATGTGATTCTTGTCATGGATTGTAATTGGTTTATATAGAGCTCATATAAATTTCCAAGGAATGGAACTCACATTTCATATTCTAGATCAATCTATGATCATTTATCGATCCAAGGATGAATATAAACTTCCAGTAGAAATTTATTCCATCTTATGGGTCTTGATTTCAATAAAATAATGTTATTTATCTCAAATGGTTGGTGAGAAACTCACGATTAAGAATAATCCAACTGTACGGGAGTTTGAAGAAGTATTTCTAGGGGAATTACTAGGTCTTCCACCAAATCGTGATGTTGAGTTTTCAATAGAACTTATACCGTGTGTGATGCCTATTTCAAAGGAACCTTATAGAATGGCCCCAATTGAGTTACAGGAATTGAAGATGCAACAACAAGAGAATCATGATAATGGATTCATACGCCCTAGTGTGTCACCTCGGGGTGCACTTATGATGTTTTTTAATAAGAAATATGGATCAATGAGACTCTTCATTGATTATCGAGAGCGTAACAAGATCACTATCAAGAAAAAATATATTAGCACATGCATTGATAACATTTTTGATCAAAAATATGAAGCTCAATACTTTTACATGATTGATCATCAATTAGGATATCATAATTTAAGGGTTAAAAATGAGGATATAGAAAAGACTGAATTACATACAAGGTATAGACACAATGAATTTATAGTGATGCCTTTTGGTCTTACAAATTCCCATGCAATCTGCATTGACATAATATATAGAGTCTTTAGAGACTATCTTGATCAATTTTTGGTAGTATTTCTAGATGATATTCGTGTCAACTCAAAAAGCAAGAATGAACATAAATATCACTTGGGAATTGTATTGAAAACCCTGAGAAAGGAGAATATTTATGCCAAATATACCAATTGTGTATTTTTTCTTCAAAAAGACTAATATTTTGGTCACATATTTTCAAGAGAGGGGATATCTATGGATCCATCCAGAAAAAGAGGTTATTGAATGATGGTCAAGACCAACAACAATAACTAGAATCCAACTCTTTCTTGGTTTGGATGGATATTATCGATGATTTGTGAAATATTTTTCATGATTATCTAATCCACTCTCCATGTTGACTCGGAAAGGAGTTATGTTCATTTGGATGGAGAAATGTAAATAGATTTTCAAAGAGATAAAAAGAAGGTTATCCAGTGTACCTGTGTTAACACTTCCTTGTAGTGGACAAAGTTTTTTGATCTACAGTGATGCATCCAAGAAGGGGTTGGGGTGTGTTCCCATGCAAAACGATATGGTGATATCTTATGCCTCACGATAGTCGAAAATACATGGGTAGAATTACCCAACTCAAGATTTGGAGTAAGATGTGGTAATCTTTGCATAAAAAATATGGAGGCATTATCTTTCTTGTGAAAGGTGTGATATTTATACTGATCATAAAATTTTAAAGTATATTTTCACACAAAAGGATCTGAATATGCGCCTAAGAAGATGGTTGGAGGTTATTAATGATTATGAATTCTCAATACATTACCACCCTTGGAAAGTGAACAATGTGGCTTAAGCTTTGAGTCTAAAAGACAATGCTATCTTATCCATGATGAGGATCACAAATAATCCAATATTTATGGATTTTTGAAGGACGTATCTTGAAATATTAATGGAAGCGGAGAAATATTAACTTTCTCATATGAATGTTCAACCATCTATACCAGTGAAGATTAAAGAGGAACATAAGGAATATGTAGGGACCTAAATGTGTAATTCTTGGGGATGACATGAAAGTAGATGTCACAAAATATGTCTCTCACTGCTTGTTTTGTCATTAAGTTAAGGCTAAGAGACAAAAGTCTATGTGGATGTTACAACCATTACCCATACTAGTGTAATGGTTGGTCTTACTAATTCGTGATTCTTGGATTGTCATTAAGTAAAGGAAGTGGTAAATTTCTTGGAGAACCACTTTCCTTTATATCTGATCAGGATCCAAGGTTTACCTCGATGTTATAGATAAGTATTCAGTATGCTCTGGATAATGTGTAATGCTTCCACACTACCTATCATCCTCAGAAAGACGGTCAGTCTGAGATTACAATTCAAACTCTAGAAGACATGTTGAGAGCTTTCTCTATGTATTTCAAAGGTTTTTGAGATTAGCACCTACCATTGGTGGAATTTTCATACAATTATATATATCACTCAAGTATTCAGATGGATTTTTATGAAGCACTCTATGGAAATAATTTCATAACTCTAACTTTATGGGATAAAGTTGGTGAAAGAAAGCTATTAGGACCTGATCTTGTTGTTGAAAGGGGAGAAAAGGTCAGATCTATTCAACAACACATAAGAGAAGCTCCGAATGGAAAAGACATTTATGATGACAAATGAAAAATAAAAGACTTAGAGATTGAATTTGGTAATAAGGTTTTCCTATTAATATCTCCTAGGAAAAGATTAATGATATTTGGAAAGAAAAGAAAGATGAGCCCAAGGTATATTAGTCTTTTTGAAATACTGGATCATGTTAGGATGGAAGCTTACTAATTAGTTCTTCCACTGAATCTATCTCAAGTTCATGAGGTGTTCCATGTATATCTCTTTATAAAGTACATACCTGATCCTTCAGATGCTCTATTCTTGGAATTCATATCACTGGAGCATGATCTTTCTTATAAAGAACAACTAATAGAGATTATGGATCGTAGCAAAAGAGTTCTACGAAACAAGACCACTCGCTTGGTTAAAGTTTTATATAGGAAACATAAATTTGATGAAGCTATATGGGAACTTGATAATTTTATGATGGATATGTATCTTTATATTTTTATTTCTAAGTGAAAATTTTCAAGGGAATAATTCAGTTTAAGGGAGGCAGATTTTAACACCAATATATTTTTATGAAATACTTTCTTTAAATAATTTTTATTCTTTAGTATCCTTTCCATGAAATTGTGAGTCTAAAGGAACATTGAGATTCACTAAATATAAAATTACCATTATATTCTAGCTGTTAGGTTTGCGACAATAAATATAACTAACTTACAAAATTGCATTATGAATTCATTGGCTATTAATTATTTATGAAAAATATAAATCAAATAGATATTTTTTATTTTTCAGTGAATTACACATGGTAATGAAATTAATGATATTAATGAGGTATATGTGTTATATACTTTATAAAATATTTTTTATATTCATACAATTGATATTTTTGTCATAGGTTATGAATAAAACATTATTTTATGTATAAGAACCTATTTTTTTAAGGATAATTTTAGGCCTTTGGATGAAGAACCCCTTTTAAATTAATATTTTGACACATTAATAATATATATATGACAAAATAAAAATGTTATTTTTACATGGGATATAAAAATATACTTTGGATAAATTTTTGGTATTTTTATGATAACATTCATGTTTTGATGAATAGTAAAAATACTCTAAATTTTAATTAGAAACAACTTTTTTCATCGAGAAAATTTGTAGGGATGAATTTTAAATTTAAATGCTTTTAAAGTATAAAAATAATATATTTTTTCCATTTAATATAAATTAGGTAATTATAATTAATTTTACATTGAATTCATATGTAAAAACATTGTAATCTTTTACAATGTTTTATCTTTTAAAAATTATTTTCTCATTTCAACTGCGGGATTAATTTTAAATTAATCACTACAAATTATGTTTTTTGAATTTTTTAAAATTAATTTCATATTTTGAATCAGAAGGTAAAAATTGTGTGAATAGGTACTTTTAATTTTTGGACTATATGAATAGTTAATTTAGTAATTTTTTTATTTACCATGGTTAAAGGGTAAATCTAGTAAATAAGGGTAACACAAATAATAATTTAACAGTATAGTACTACCCTAAAATGTGTCCTATTAATATTGGATGAGATATTTCGGACCATGTTCATCCTTCGGTTGATTTTGGGACCCCAGGGATTCGCATGGATGTGAAAATGACATTTAGTAAAAATTAATTTAAAGTAAAGATAATTATAACCTAAACATATATATTTTACTAAATTATTTTTAGTATAGGTTTATTCAACTGATATCTATGCCTATAAATAATAATTATAAATATAAAACTATTTCCTACATCATGGTATTTTATTTATAATTTTTAGACATTAGATAAATAGTTTTATTTATGACACAATTATGATGTATTGATTACCTCTTAATGAAAGATATAAATAAATGAATTTATAAATATTAAAAAAATGTAATTTGATTATTTTAATGTCATAAAAAAATTTAAGATGATATAGACATGTTATATTTAATTTAATTCTTTAGTTTCTAAGGAATCAAGTAGTTATGAATTTTTAAAAAGTCAAGTATGAATAGTGTCCAAAATTGACAATGTTCATAACATAAAACATAAAATAGTTTATTAAATGATATTAAATTTCTAAAAATATAATATTCTACCAAATGGTTAATATATGTCCACATATGACATAAATAACTTTTTTTTCTATCGTTTGACATGATATGATAATTATATTAAACCAAAAAATGTGTAAATAACATGATATCACGGTAAGATTAAAATCAATAAAATAAGGTTTAAACCAAAAATGATATAGATTAAAAAATAATCTGAACATGTCTAAAAATTATTGTATTATGTTTATTCAAACCCAAATCATCTTATCTTTGGATTAAATAAGTTTTGGACCATTTTTAGTTGAAAATGAATTTAAAATAGATTAATATTTTGAGAGTTTCCTAAAGTTCCCCGCTCCTCTATTATAAAAGGGAACCTCATATTTCTCCTCTTCGATTTATTTTGAGATTTCATACTCGACCAAACCCTACCCATTTCCCTTATCCACTTCCCTAGTCACATAATAGAGGTTTTGGTCTTCTCAAAAGGCTATCTCTAGTAACCTAAGAGTAAATTTAATTGAGGAACATCGAGGAAGAGGTAATCTCTTCTACCGATTCATTCAAATTTATTTCTTCTTATACTTCCTCTTCATTAGTTGATTCATGTTAAAGTAATAAAATTAGTATCACTAATATTTTGATATGTTATTAAAAATATGATACCACCCTATTTCACATTCTATCCATCCAATAAAAAATGAAATAATCGTGCGTGCGTACGTACGACTTGTCGTCTCCATGTTGTGGTGTAATATATTTTTCCCCACCTCCTTATTTGGATGGGTATAATGGAGGAAATAATAACTATATATGGTTACTATAAAATGATACTAATTCTAAGATATTATAATCTATCCATGTCAATACCATTCTATAGTTATGGTAATGATTTCACTGCTCGTGCATACATACAGCCTACCGTCTCCACGATGCGATGTGATTCGTTCCACATAATCTTCATTAAAGAATGATTATATAAATTTATTGAATTAATAAATGTGATATTTATTATAATAATACCATTATTTAAATTATATAACTATAACCTGAAAAATAATAATAAGAACTTATCTGAAAAAACATACATAAGAACATAAATAAGTTAATACCCTAATAATGAGAAACAATGAAATGTTAATAACAAAAATATGAAAATATGATCATAAATGTAATCATAAAAATGATTATGATTTCGGGATAAGTCATTAACATTATTAATATTATCATACATGAGGTTCAGATACATATGAATAATATTGGACCTATGCTAAGGTATAACTTTTCCAATATCATTTTATTAAAGATCATTTAATCGTAAATATCTACTGGGGATAGATTTTTCATCCATGTCCATGTTTTATAAAAATATTATCATATCATGTTTACTTTTTATATATTTCATTTTAATTTCATTTTTACCCATTTTTACTTTTACTACATTGTTTTAAGTGAATCTTTCTTCTGTTTACCATGGGAGGTACTTTTTATCTTTTCCAGAAAAATTACGAGGAGAATGTTATTTTAAATTATACGGCATGAATAGGTTTTTACATATTCATAATTCCTTATTTCCATGAATCTTCCTCTACACATTTACATTTGTATTTCTGAATAAATTCTTTTCTTGTAAAGTTGAATGAAATTTTTAGAAAAGAAAATGATTTTTGATAAAAAAAGGATATTTTCTTTTGGAATGAGTCTCAATTATTTTATCAAAATTATTTTCCATCTAATATTTCATAGGATTATTTTTTGGTCCTTGTTATTAATATCTGATTTTTTTTATGATAGAATGTTATTTAGGAAATCAATTTTTTTATATCTATTATTATTTAATGATGTTTAAGAATCTCATTTTATTTCATGGGTTATGGTATGGTGAATGTTTAAATGTTTTTGTAGAACACTTAAGAATGTTTTCATTATGAGATGGGTGGGACCTATATCTCCGTAAAATGCATTGGTTAAAAATTTATATCTCATTAAATAGACACGAATGGAATGGAATGTTAATCTAGTTCAGTGATAAATTGCTGGAATGAGGAGAGAACTTAGTTCAGTAATGGACTTTTTCTGCTATGAAGGTTATGGAAATGAGCCCTGAAAAATATGAAATGATTTTCTATTATTATGTGTGTATGACACAAAATTTCATTTCTTATGTTATGTCTATTGGGATTACATTTCACTTATATGGTTTATACCATGACATGATATTGGGATCTTTTATACATAGGATAAGATTTACGAATGTTATGATTTTATGAATATAATATGATTTTTATTTCATTTTCTTACCCTTACTTAGAATTTGAGCTCACCCTTTTATATGATTCTTTTCCACAGGACATGAAGAAGCATATTAAGTAAGAAATGCCAAAAATGAGTCTAATTATGATGAAATAAATGGGATAAAATATATATGTTCTATGAACCAGTTGTTTTTGTTTCCCATTTTCCAAAGACACTATACCTATAAGGTCTTGTTAGGTTTTTGTTACACGTTTTAATAAAAATACTTAAATTATGAAGTGATATCAATATATGTAAGGAATGGGTTATTATTGGGTTTGTCCTCATTTGTAACCTCCCGGAAAAGCTTGGCGCAACCATGGGGGTTCATCAACGATGAACACAAGAGGGAGAGGATATCACAATGAATGCCCAAGGAAATAATAATCAGCCTTGTTTGTTTGGCCTTCTATTGTTATGTTAGAATAAAAATGGGAGACATTCGAAACATCACTAAAATAATAATCCCCTCACTAATCCTTACTTGATGATTTACATTCATGCATATTCAACCGATCTGTGGGACAATATGTTAGTGGTTTGACCCATATTCTACATTTAAATAGAAGAACGGTAAAAGGTAGTCACATATAAATAATAAAATACTACATTGATTTTGGATCGTTCGATGGTGGTGATCGAAGTCACACTATAATCGTCTATCATTCCTTGATCCTCAATCAGTCGATGGTGGAATTCTTCGTTAGTCGCTCACCAACGGAAATACACTAAAGGTTTAAAAACATTATAGGATCATGCCAATGATCTTGTATCTCTATTAAACAACTTGATAGTGTAACTGTGATTCATCATTTCTGTTATCCTGAGTCGTCACATCATTATGATGTTTCATTTATGAAATGAAATATCGTTTCTATTATGCTTGAGTTTCAACATTGTTATGCTATTTCATTTATGAAATGAAACAACTGGATCGATGTTTCACTGCATCAATTTTTTTTGAAAAAAATAAACTTTCTTAATTTTTTTTTTATTTTTCTTCAAAATTCTAGAAAAATTATATTTACGCTTATCCTACGTCAGTTGAGGTTAAGCCCCATCTAAGGAAAACATAATCTCATGAGCTCAATTCTACACTTTTACTTCCAATCAGAGTTACCATTTATGAGTTATAAGGATTTGAAAATTAAAACTATTTTATTTAATTATTTTATTTATGATCACATCCCAAAAACTACTTTCCCCAGTTTTCCCACACCGGCCATTGTTAGGTTCTGCCTAAGGAAATCATTCCATCATGAGATGAATAGTGGAATCCTATTTTCAGTATGAGTAAAATTTCATGATTTTTAAGGATTTGAAAAATAAAATAATTTTACTGGATTATTTTATTTATGGTTATGCCATTTTAAGGTTTTCTCACTTGAGGAATGCACTTAGTAAATTAAAGTCTCTACTAGGGTAAAACCACCATCTTGAACATAATGGTTCCCTCGTATTTCTGATCCAGGACTCATTTAATAGTTATTCCACTTTTTTAGTAAAACCACTCACACGCATTATTTAAAAACATTACATTTTTTGATGGACCATTCTGGGCACACCTGGGCTCATAATTGCACACTGTCTCAGTTCCTGAACTTATAATTTTCACATAAATTTTCTAGAAAAAAAATCTAAGAATGTCTGAGTCATTACAATATCCCCACCATAAGGGTTTATGTCCCCAAAATATAGACTATGGGATTCCCAAACAGATGAGGGTACAAGCACAAACCTAAGCCCCCACCTCCCATGTGCTCTCCTAAAAATATATATTCTCCCATATAAAGTTTACTAGAGGAATTAATCACCCACGGAGGGTCCACTCTTATAAATCCTTGATCTCCACAGGAAACTACACAAAAGTCTCCCCATCATTAATTTCCAAATCTCCCCAGTCAATAACGTGTGATGAGTCATGTACGTATCTCCTCGGTTGGGATAATAGAAAAAAACCTTGAACCCTCTCTAACTATGGAGTAAGATTCAAGAGTTAGGGAAACTCACCCACTCTACATGGTATAATAAATGTCTGATGAATGTGGAAGATTTCATGCCTCCCTGGAAAAATATATATATCCCACATCGATGAGAGACCCCAAGAAACACAGGGCACCCCTACTCAAAAATAGAAGGGTCTCTGATGCATACCATCATTGTACTTTTTACGTCTATGTGTAATATTCATCTATTCTTGGATTATTTTCACCATTTCTATAGCATCCCGCAACAACAATGGGCCCACCAGCACTGACTCTCTGGGGTCAGTCTAGAAAATTGGACACCTACAGGGACACCGATACAAGTCTTTGAATGATGATATACTGATGTTGGAGTGGTATCTATTATTGTATAAAAACTCAACTAGAGATAAGTGATCCTCTAAACTATAGACAAAATTGTGGTTGTAAGCATATTGCATTTAATCTAGGACCTGAATGGTCTGCTTCATCTGGACACCTTTCTGTGAGTAGAAGGTGGTGCTCAAGAATTTTTGTGTCCCAAATGCCTCCATAAATCCTTCACAGAATTGGGAAGAAAATCATGCACCCTGATCCAATACTATCATTTTTGGACTCTATAGAGTCAAACTATCTCCCATATAGAGCGGCATCTCATGATTTCTACAGAACTCTAATTCCAAAAAGAAAAGAAGTAACTGACATGGTATGTTTTTCAACAATCACCCTGATGGTATTATATCCCCTAGAAATACGTGAAAATCCCATCACAATGTCCATTAATATCATTTCTCACTTCTAAATTGGAACCATACGGAAGAATAGAAAAACCCCTTCCAAGCACTGGGTCTTGACACGGTTGTGTTGAAAAACCACAAAATTGACCATACAAGAACTAAGCATTTATATCAATAGGTAAGCTCAGATTCAAACAATTCAGTCATCTATAGTGTCTTCCTTGACACCCAAATGCATATCCTGATGCATCTCATCACTCTAGGTTTCCACTGCTACTACTGTGTGTCCTCTAAAAGGAATGACGTGCCCCCCACCTTTTGAATATCCATCAAAGGTATTCCCTGTAGACAACTGAGAAATTGAGAAATCATAGTCGGTATCATCAAGTTGTGTCTCTCTAACTCACATTAAGAGTGGAGGGGTAATAACAACTAATTGGAGGTATGTTTCATCATCTCCATTCCAAAAGGATAACTGTAGGAGGCCATGTGATATGTTTCCTCATACATCAACAATGAACTTGATCATCTATTGAGGGCATCTGCTGCCATGTTTACCTTACCTAGAGTATATAGTACATTGAAGTCATATTCCTAGAGGAACTCGAGCCATCA
The DNA here is from genome assembly GCA_963277665.1 of Viscum album. Taxonomy (NCBI): domain Eukaryota; kingdom Viridiplantae; phylum Streptophyta; class Magnoliopsida; order Santalales; family Viscaceae; genus Viscum; species Viscum album. Next base: position 1,987,913,713 of record OY728121.1, on the reverse strand, counting down.
TATATATCCCAAATTAAAATCCTTTTTAGGTAATATATACTTGAGACTCATGTGGTTTTAATAAATGATAAACCATTCTCCCATAAGGTAGAGTCACCACATCTTCAATGCGAAGACTACTGATGCCCACCCAAGGTCAGGGTGCTCGTCAAACTCTGTCTTAACTGCTACAATGCTTATGGGCTCCTCTCCATCCCTGTGAAAGGCTACCCCATTTAACTGATCGATGTTTCCATCAACCCTTTGGTAGTGGATAGTCGTAATATATGACCACATGGTTAAAGTTATTGTAATCCACACATAACCTTGATCGTTGGGTCTTACAAAGACCTTCCTATACAAGTCCTCCTCATACACCCTCAGTTCTTGAAGATAAAAAAATCCACCCAATATTTTATGCTGATATTGGTGCCATCTCGGGGCATAGAATGATGCAGAGTTCCATCCTCCTGTAGGGAGGTAAACCTAGAAGCATCTTCTTGGAAAGAAATTCTCATACTCTGCCACTACAGCTAGGAACTGAAAACAAAAAACATACACTGCCACAAGGGTAAGGCTGACCAAATCATGATTGATCGGATAGACCCTCCAATGCATGAGGTTATCCCATGTTGTCTGGGTTTCCTATTTCTCCATCCAAGGAAACCCCCATTCCAATGCTCCAAAAATACTAAATAATTTTTTTTAAATGGTAAATGTGATCATGAGTTGTGGATGACTAGAGCATACCCAAACTAACGTTATAAGGCCTTGACACTTCCACCAAGTGGTTCTAACCAAAACTCTCACCTCAAGGGTATGATCACACCATCATCATAATTTTGATTATCAAGTTTCATCCTATAGGTATCTTTAAATGTAAGTGTCAAGTCAATGGTTTAATCAAAAACTCTAGGTCTTGAAAATGATTTGTAATAAGAATTAATGATTAGCACCTATGTATATAAATATGGCAGCTATGATTAGACACAAATCATACCTTCAATCATTCCTGGAGCCAATGGGTCATATTCATTGACCGCATGCAGCTACTGCCTCTCCCTTTCCTCCATCTCCCTAAACGTGGTGTTGACCACATTGGAGTGGTGGTTGTATCATTTAGAAATGTATACCACCTCCTACTGCTCTGTCAACTCCCCGGCCACATATTTCACCTTACAGATTCATATGTTTTAGTCATGACCTCAACCTCAGTGGCTCATCCACCATTTCAATGTCATCACAACATGCTGAAAAATCTCTAGTGAGATGTCCCCTACCATATTTTGAAAGTAATTACCTCTTCCTTTTCCTAATGTACTCACCCTATGAGCCCTAAGCTGTAGATACCCTATCTTGGGACCTCTTCTCAGAACTTCTCACATGTCCAAGTCTCTGAGTCTGACGTCTTCTTCTTGCTTTCTCATTTCTAACATCCACAAGTTGTATTTTCTCATCCAAAGGACATTCAACCACAATGGTTCTCTCTAACACCCTAGAATAAATATGAATGCACTAAGCAATAGTACTAGCTTAGATTTCCCTTTGAACACCTAGCTCTAAGGTCTGATCCCTAGAGAAATGGTCATATCATATTCATTAAGTCCCGGGAATGGTTGGTATTCCTTGACGAATACTCATCCACAATCATGTCGTCCTCCCGAAGGTGTAGATTCTTGAGAGGATGCATAGCCCTTAGATTTTATGGGGAAATACCCACATCTTATAAAGGCTCTCAATCTCTATCCATGGAAGAGTCACCTCATCGTATGATCAGGTAATCTAAACCCCACCATCGGCCTTCTGATTCACATAGAAGGATTACTTCCAGGACCACCATCTGATCTAATTGTGTTCTTACTGAAAGGAAAACATAGTAACCACCTCAAGCCAGTCCTTAGCTGCCTCTGATTCAGCTCGCCTCAGAACCTATGGGGTCTATTTCATTGAAATTCTTGGAGTGATCCCATCTTCTTCATCTCATTCACTGGTACTACGTGTACCATGTGACACTCCAAAGGTGGTGGTATATTTAGTACACCAAATGGTGGTATTGTCTCTAGAATAAACCCATGTACCCATCTTGTCACAAAGCATATCATCCTCACGATCATGTGGTTGAATCATAGATGGGTTTCTATGTGGAACCATCTTGAAACAAAACAAGATGTACCAGGATTTATAGATTTTACCTAGTGAGATGAATCGATATGGACATGGAAAACTCAACCCATTACTATATGATGCATGCACCATAGTTTTTTCCCTACAACTAGTGTTTTCATGGACTGAGTCGAAAATCAGAATTCAAGGTCTTGGTGTAGGAATACGTCAGCCACTGCACTAACACTGGATTCCATGGCCTGAAAGCCTAACTCAAAACACTTAACACTATTTACCCAAACCAAACTCATAGACTCTAGGTTCTTAAGGTAGATCTGAAATCCTTTGATACAACCCTCTCTTGACCTGGCCCTCAGGGCCTATGTTGTGACTACTCCAAGCCTACCTACTAATGGCCAGGGGCTGCCGACTAGCATTGAAGGAATTATCCTTCATGTGGGAGGCATTTTCCTAGTACCTGTACACACGCACACTCACATCCCTAGCCCGAAATGATGAAAAGGAAAACATGTATTCTACTAAGACAACTATTTTGAGTAAACAATACAAGTTTAAAGTACCCAACAAAAGAATAGATGTAAACAAAAGGGTAGAAATATCCCTACAAACCCATCTAAAAAAACACTACATGAATGGTAGGTGAAGGGTAGCTTCTTAAAGTCGTTAGAGTACATAACGACTATTTGATCTCACTGGGCACCGCCTAGTCCTGGACAACCATGGTATCTATATAAATATCAGTCATTTTCAAATTACATGACACATGTGGGAGAAACCCATGTTGGGGTGAGTAAAACTATTCTCAGTGGGGACCCAAAACCATAAAGAAAATACCACAATAAAAAAGTACACAGGAAGTAGTGGAAAAATCCCATAGGTATAATCTAAATTATAGAAAACAATATTATCAGTCTTAATTCTAAACATTGTGTACTACTGAGGGACTCATCCCCAATAAGTCACTAAGGACTTATGGTATACTATGGTTTTCATGTCACTGAGGTATGTTTGGCCACAAAGGTCTGCATGTCACTGAGGTATGATAGGGCCACTGAGGTCTGAACATCACTGAGGTCTGTAGGGCCACGGAGGTGTGAACATCACTAAGGTATTTTGGGCCACTAAGGACCACACATCATAGAAGTTTTCTGGGACACTAAGGCCCACACATCAGTTCCTTATCATCAAAAATAGACATAGGATTCCTGCTTGTAACACACTTGATTCTTGGAAAATATACTCCTCCAGCCATCAATCATATTTTAGCTTTCAAAAAATCACTTCAAGGATGTCAAAAGAAACATTTCTTCACGGGGGGTCCAACACTAAAAATGGATAGTCAATTAGACACATGGTATAGAATTTATGAGTCTTTTTTGTAAAAAGGGTCATGTTGGGTATCGGCCCAATCCGAACTGGTCTGGAATGGCCTAGCAGCCAGTCCCATTGGGCCTGATATACTGGGGACCATGATCCATAAGTCTAGCTCGCAGGGCCGCTTAGTGGCTAGATTCCCTTCCTCCAGCCCGTCCAGGGTTGGAGGGCCAGTTTTAATCCATTCAGGCCGCTATGCAGCTCGGTTCTCCCCTCTGGCCTATCTAGTGATGGTGGGAATGTTTGATCCAGCCTAGACACAGTAGGAACCACGTCTACTCTGCATCACGTAGCTAATATCTAATCGGCCTCCTCCCCTACATGCAGTCCCATGAACCCAGTGCCACATCACACCTGAGGCCCGGTCGCGGGTCTTCTGGACTAATACAGCACCCGTTCGGCACTGCTATTCCGCACCACCACCATGGCATGTGGGTAGTGCATACCTCCTCATGCACGTGGCCACCAGCATGTACCACTATAACAGTGTGGCATCACTGGGAGGTTCTTCTGTGGCCCACCGAACTCGTTTTGGTGGTCCATTTTTCGAATTGTGAGAACCACCTAGATCCTGGGGCCATCACTGTCACTATTGCATGCTCCAAAGTGTCTTGTTGTCACTTTGAGGGTCCAACCTCATTTGGAACCTCCCATAAAATCTTAACATGACAATGAGGGTCTGTTAGGGAAGAACACAAGAGAGAGATGAGATCACAATGAATGTCCAAGTCAATTAACGTCGACCTTGTTCATTTGGCCTTCCTTCATTGTGTGAGAATAAAAATGGTAAATGTTCCAAATATCACTATAATAATAATCCCCTCTTTAATCCTTGTATGAAAATTCCCATTCCTACATAATCGACTGATCCATAGTTCAATTTTTTAGTGGTTTGACACTATTTCATTATTTATAATGAATAACAAGGGAAGGTAAGCACATAGAAAAAATAAACCCCTATCTCGAAGTTGGATTGTTCCATGGTGAAGATAGGAGTCGCACCATCATCATTAATCATTCCTCAATCCTCAATCCATTGTTGGTGTCAAATCATAGTTTTTTACTCACCAATGTAAAACCTTCAAAGGAACAAATATGTTCTAGGATCATTCTAATGACCATTTATATTTGTTAAACAAATTAATGGAAGAAACATTTTTACAGAGTTTCTGTTACGCTAAGTTGTTGCGTCGTTACACTATTTCATTTATGAAATTAATAGTGTATATGTTATGATTGTGATTCATCATCATTATCCTTTTTCATATATGAAATTAAATTGCAATCTTGATGTTACTTTGCAAAGAAAAATTTCTTTTGAATAAAATAAACACTCTTAAATTTATTTTATTTTTCATTAAATTGCTCAAAAATTAACTTTTACCCTCGACCTGCACCGGTCGAGGTCAAGCCCCGACTAAGGAAAGAAAACCCTAATGAGATCAACAGTACTCATAGATTTCCAATCCAAATTACCATTTATGAGTTACAAGTATTTAAAAAATAAAATTATTTTATTTTATAAATTTATTTGTAGTAACGTCCCAACAATTACGTTCCACAGTTGGCTCATGCCAGCCAATGTTAGGCTCATTCTTTGGAAAGTACACCCTCACAAGCTTAATGGTGGATGGTGATTTTCAATTTCTGTCATCGTTCGTGAGTTATAAGGATTTTATAAACAAAATATTTTTATTTAATTATGTTATTTAAATTTTTTGCATTATCGGGTTTTCTCATTGAAGGCCAATACCGACTAACTTTATGTCACACCTAGGAAAAACCCGTCTTTTTTAATGCCAAAGTGCCCTCGAATTTCTGATCTAGGAACCCATTTAATATATATTCTACTTTTTTTTGGAAAACTGCTCAGATGCACTATTTAAAAACATAACATTTTTCAACGAACCATTCCGGTCACACTGGGCCTCATAATCACATGTCGTCTCAGCACTTGGTCTCGGAATTTTCTTAGAAATTTTTTAAAAATAATACCAAGAAAATATGATTCATTTCATATCTAAAGACTATTGTGGTTTTTATGATATTCCTACATATGCTAAGTTAATTGAGGACCCCAAATAATATTTAGAAATCAATTTAAGCACAAAAAAAGATAATCCACTTTATTATAAGTTATGAAATTACCATTTTTGGATCAACCAGATGCACATATTGAGGAACATTATATCAAATTATAATGTATTAATTTACACTAATAAAGATATGTCAGTTGTTTCATCAGAGTAACCAAGGAATTGTTTTGAGATATATTGTTATTTGGTTTTTTTGGTTTTTACCAAATATTTATTCAGGACTTATCCTACATTGAAACACTTAAAAGGACTAACTAATAAAGTTGTAAGGATTATTTATTCTGAAACTTGTGAGATATGTTTTCTGGAGCTAATGGGTGGATTGCTTATATAATAGATCCTAACATTACCGAAGAGGGATAGGGAGTATATGTTGTACTTTGATTCATCAGGGTTTGGAATGTTAATGCTCATGATACAGGATGATCATGGGGTCCCTTACGGGTCTAGTTATCTCATACTAGATTAGTGGAACTATCTGAAACATGACTCAAAAATATTAGTAGCGGTATGTTCCATGGTATGTTAGTGGAATTTCATGTTCGACAATAGGTTTCTGGTGTATACTAACCACAAGAGATTGAGATGCATTTTTTAACAATAAGACATGAAACTTTGGTAGTTAAGGCGGGTAAAGTATTTACAGTCTTTTTAATTTGATCTTGAATATTCCCCTATATATGTTAATGTATTGTTTGATGCATTGTGTGGTAATATGAAGACTCAAGTATTGAAGGGTTCCTGTAGTGAGTGTAGAATGATTTCCATCTTTATTGAAATGAATTTTGCATGTTCAGAGTATCAGGGAAGATTGACCCTCATATCCTTCTATATAACATCATCACTCATCAACGGGTTTAAGAGAGGCTAGCTATTAGACACATATTTTATGGTCATGAAAGACTTTATATTTTTTAGTTATTTTCACTAGACTAGTCTCTTGACATATAGTATATCCTTTATGTTTGAGGTTTTGTTGTGGTTTTTACAAGCATACATGTGGAGATAATGATGGAATCACATGCCTTGAAGTGATAGTTACACCCTAGATTGACTAAGATATACTGAAAAATATACATCAAATATGGTGGCCTAGAATGAAGAGGGACATTATAGGTTTTTTCACATTGTGATTGACCAATTGGAAGGTAAAACCCAACCACCAATGGCATGCTGGTCTATTATTGTCACTACCCATTCCTAAGAGAAATTTTATGATGTGATCATGAATTTTATTATGGAGTTTCCAAGGGAACCATAGGGGATAAATTTAGTATGGGTGATTAAGGATCTTTTGAAAAAGAGGAATACTTTTTACCGATCATGGAGAACTTTTGATTTAATGATTAGGGTATGCTCTATGTGTGGGAAGTATTACCTCTATATGGGATACCTTAGAGTATCATCTAGGATAGGGATACTCTTTTTACATTTCACTTCTAGTTGGGATGAATGAAACCACTTATTATAAAATTGTACCTAAGAACAACATGTCATCCCTAGATTTATGGAAAATCCTAGAAAACTATATAGATTTTAGAGGATATGATGAGACCATGCATCCATGGTTTGGGTGGTTCCATAGAAAACCACTTGCCTTTGATAGAGTTTTCTAATTAGAAAAGCTACCATGATTCAATTTAGATGCTTCCTTTTGAGGATTTATATCATAGTCCATGATGATCATCAATATTTTGGCTTGGGATTATATAATTTGTAGTTTTCAGAACAAGTATCACTTATGGGACCTCAAAGTGTATCTAGTTGATCAGGAAGTAGTTGGAAACCTCCTAATACAGGTAGTGATCATATTCCAATCATTAGAAAAAATTTCATGAGTTTGGAGAGGATGAATAAATATTCTTACAAGTGTCACTGAAGTTGGAATGTCATCTTATTTATATGTAAGGGAAACTAACAATGAGGATTATGGGGACATTTGAGATTGTGTGGAGATTCAAAATAGTCACTTACTAATTGACCATTCCCCTATCATTTTAGTGATATTATTGATGTTTTATTTGTATCCCAACATTAGTAGTAACAAATTGATCTATCTCTTGTGATCGATACTGAGGAAATCAATCTTAAAGATGACACATTTTTTAGGTGTGTCTAGTTGAGAATTTGGATTTAATTGAGAAGACTCTTCATGTAAATATAGTTCATCGG